>CP106710.1:31522872-32772872 GCA_025503065.1 Gossypium bickii | reverse complement strand
TATTGGTATTAATGACCCATGGCAGATTAAGAATTTGCCATGTCTCTGTAATTGTAGGATATTGTAGAAAAACATGGAGGCTATATTCTTCCGCATTATGACAGTGAGGAAAAGAAATATTTGCAACCATTCTCTTAAGTCTGAGATTTGTTAGAGTAGGAATAAAGTTCCATGAAATTCGCCATATAGCAATAGCTATTTTTGATGGGAGATGTAAATTCTATAGCTTTCTATAGAATTTTTTTTGTTTTGACCTGTAATAAATAAGAACTAGGATCTATACTAGCCTCTTGTAATAGTTTATAGGCACTTTTAACTGAAAATTTGTCGGAATGTTCTTCTCGCTAGACTTGAAAATCATCATATTCTTCTTCCGCCAAAGGAATTTGCAAAATCTTCTGTCCTATGTCCGCTCGAAATGTATTAGCTGTTAGATCCATCTTCCATTTCCTTGTTGAAGCATCTATTAAGTCTGAAACTAACTCCATTTCTGTGTTGTTGGAACCAACATTGATTCTACCTATTTCAACTTCCAGTACCCACCGATCACTCCAGATAGAAATTTGGTCTCCCTTACCGACACGCCAGCATAAGCCATCTTTCAATAACCCTTTTGCTACCCAAACGCTCTTCCAGGTAAGCGAAGGTAAATTCCCTAATTGAGCACTAAGAAAGTTTGAATTTGGATAGTATTTGGCTTTTAAAACCTTAGTTAATAAAGAATTTTGAAAATTAATAAGGCGCCAACCTTGCTTGGCTAATAAAGCAATATTAAATTGACCAAGATCTCAAAATCCCAAACCACCCAATTCTTTTGCGGTACAAAGGTTCTTCAAGCACACCAATGAATGCCCCTTTTGCCTCGATCCTTTTGCCACCAAAATTCCGCAATAATACTCTCAAGATCAGCACACAAAGATTTAGGTAGTAAAAAACAGGCAATTGTCTGTGTCGGAATAGCTTGAAGAATGGCTTTGATAAAAACTTCTTTCCCACCTTGAGAGAAATGCCGGATACTCCAATTATCAATTCGCTTCTTGATAAACCGCAATAGTAACATATTTTAAGCCCACATTTAGCATGTTTTAGGATGATTTAAGCCCTAAATTGTGTAATTTGGTGCTCTTAATCATTTGTTTTCATGTTTTATACTTAGAAGAGCACCGGATGATGAACAAAACAGAAAATGGGCCCAAAACGGAGTAAATGGGCCATATCACGAAACCAACACGGCCTGGGCCCAAAACCACACGGTCGTGCCTCATTCAACAGCCTCGAATAGGGCTGGCCATGACTTACACGGGCGTGTGCCATGGGCGTGTCCCTGCCGTGACAAAGAGAAATTTCACTCAGATTAGGATACTTAGGGGCAAAGAAACACATTCAGAAGCCTATATAAACACCCTAAGTATAACCTAAAAGGGGGGGAACCCAAGGCTTTAGTCATGGGGCGTCCAGCTAGGCCAAAGAGGGCAGACTTGTAGGGATTTACTCGAAGATAGACAGTTGATTCATCTTAAGAAGCCAGAATCATACTCAAGACAGATGATCTCACATTCAATTCCTTTAGGGGGTTTTAGGGATTTCTTATGTTTTGTTTTATCTTTTCTTCTGAGATGTTTTCTTTTATTATTATGAACTAAACCCTCAGATACCTGAGGGGGATGAAACCTAAGATGAATCTTGTTATCGTTTGCTGAACTATATGATAAATATTTGACTTATTCTTAATTATGTGTTCTTAATTCTTGTGTTGATATTTCCGGAATATTAAATCAAGTATGATGTGCTTAGGTGGAGGAGCAAAAGTCCCTGCCTAAGAGTAGATCTAGCATAATTAAGCGGAGTTGATCGCACGCCTAGAGATAGGGTGACGAGATTTTGCCAGATTAGGGTGAAACCTAATATGAGAGTCCATAGATCGAGTTAATGCAATACTAGGGGTTTTAATTAGAAAGAGATTTCAATTAATCAACCTAGGGTTAGACATTAGTCGCCTCGAGAGAGGGATTAATATAACTTAGGGAATCTTACGGATCAAGTCAAATGAATAAATAAATGCAGTTCAGAGAGTTAGATAACAAGTGAAGTCTAGGTGGATTCTTCCTTGGGTATTGTCTTAATCAATTGGTTTTTCTTCAAAGTTATTTTCCCAATTTCATTCTTCTTTGTCTTAAAGTCTTTAGTTTAGTTGTTAGTTGATTTTAGATTAGATAAAAATTCATTTAATTCTTAGGCTAAATAATAAAAAGAAAGTTAGTATTAGTACTTTTGGTTCCTTTGGGTTCGACAATCCGGTTTTGCCTTAACTATACTATTGTTCGATAGGTGCACTTGCCTCACATCGTTGTCATAGTTAGTTTCCAGGTTCGATCATTCTTTATATAAATTTTAAGACTTTGACATCGCATAAAACAACGATCAAGTTTTTGGCGCCATTGCCAGGGAACTAAAATATTATGAAAGCTCAATTTTTATTACTTTAGCCATTTTTATTTTTTTGCAATTTATTTTTATTTTTAACTGTGCTAAATTTTCTTTTGTTTCTTTCAGGTGCCTCTAGTTTATGACTAGAAGGAACCCGACAGGACCCTACTTTACGACAGTGATATTGAAGGTACCATTCGCAGAATCGCAGAGAAATAAGGCGAAGCTTAAACTACATAGAAGAAGAGCAAGATGCCAAAATAAATACTACAAAAGAGATGGCTGAAAATCATCCGCCACCTCCAGAGATGGCCGAAAATCATGCTCCTCAAACTATGTATGATTATGCTAAACCTAGTTTAACAGGAACTGAGTCAAGTATTGTTAGGCCTGCTATTGCTGCAAATAATTTTGAACTGAAACCTAACACTATACAGATGATACAACAGTTTGATCAGTTTGATAGTTTGCAGGATGAGAATCCTAATACACACTTAGCGAATTTTCTAGAATTTTGTGATACCTTCAAAATAAATGGCATTTCTGATGATGCCATCCGTCTTCGGTTATTTCCCTTTTCTTTGAGGAATAAAGTCAAACAGTGGTTGCATTCTCTTCCACGAGGGTCAATCACTACATGAGATCAAATGACAGAAAAATTTTTATTAAAATATTTTTCGCCGGCCAAAACGGCCAAGTTAAGGAATGATATCTCTTCTTTTGTGCAGATGAATTTAGAGACACTTTACGATGCATGGGAGAGATACAAATATTTGTTGAGGAGGTGCCCACACCACGGATTACCTTTGTGGCTATAGGTCCAAACTTTGTACAATGGTGTGAACCTTTCAACAAGGCAACTAATCGATTCAGCCGCTGGCGGAACCCTGAACAAAAAAAATCCTGAAGCAGCCTATGAGTTTATAGAGGAGATGTCATTGAATAACTATCAGTGGCAAGTTACAAGGACAAGGCCAGCCAAAGCAGCCAGAGTTTTCAACCTCGACGCAGTAATCGTGCTATCAAATCAGGTAGAGATGCTACATAAAAATTTTAATGGTTTATATGGTTCTTCGTAGGCACATCCAGTTATGCAGTGCGACGCAAGTGGAGGAGTGGCGAATCCTGAGTACCCATCCTACGGACAGAGCATGGAGAGCGAACAAATGAACTATAGGGGTAACAATTTCCGATCTAACAATAACCCTTATAGTAATACTTATAATCCAGGTTAGAAGAACCACCCCAATTTCTCATTGGGTGGTCAAAGAAATCAAAGGCAACAACCATCCCAAAACTTCCAACAACAGCCCTACCCACAGGAAAAGAAGTCGAACCTTGAAGAGATGCTGACAAAATTCATAGCAGCCTCAGAAACACGTTTCCAGAATACTGAAACAACACTTAAAAATCAACAAGCATCGATTCAAAGGATCGAGAATCAGTTAGGGCAACTTGCTAAGAAAATATCTGAAAGACCACAAGGAAGCCTACCGAGCAACCCTGAAACTAACCCAAAGGAGAAAATTCAAGCCATAATAGCTCAAGATAGTGAAGGGTTAGACGAGCCCAATTTAAGGTAAAAGAATGTGGTAGAAGAAGGTAAGGTTGAGGTAAAGCCAAAACCAGTAATCAAAGAGTACCAACCTCGCATACCATATCCCGAAACAATAATGGAAGATGACACAGAGGAACAGTTCGGTAAGTTTCTTAAACTCTTAAAAAAATTACATATTAACTTACCGTTTCTTGAAGCTCATTCACAGATGCTAGATTCTAGGAAATTTTTAAAAAAGCTATTGACAAATAAGCGGAAGATAGACGAGGAATCATATGTGGAACTGAATGCAGTATGCTCAGCAATGTTGCAAAATAAACTACCACGAAAATTAAAAGATCCAGGGAGTTTTACAATTCCATGCTTAATTGGTAGTTATCTATGGATAATGCGTTAGCTGATTTAGGGGCAAGCATAAATGTCATGTCTTATAAAATGTTTAAACAACTAGGTCTAGGGAAGCCCAAACAAACTAGGATGAGCATTCAATTAGCTGATAAAACTGTTAGAATTCCTAGGGGTATAATCGAAGATGTACTCATGAAAATTGATAAATTCATATTCCCAGTAGACTTTGTCGTTTTAGACATGGATGAGGACAACACGATCCCCCTAATTATGCTAACATAATTATTGCATTAATCAGATGCAAACTTACTCAACTTAACTTTCATAACATCTCATCATAATTCAACAGCAGTAAAGAGGGTGAGGTCGTAAACTTAACTCTCATGACTACATACATATGATTTACTATTCATCATTAATGAAATATCATCATAGTCACACAACTCACCCCAAGTGAGTTTTCACGTTTATCATGCTACAATTGTTTCTATCACTTGTACTTTTGAACTGTAACTTCACTTACTCAAGTTCCACATTAATATCCACTCGAGTACTCAGCATTTAACTGTATATTCTCTTACTAATGCTTATTAATCTAGAGAATGTCTTATGGGTTTTGAGTATGTCGTTTACTTGATCGCCATAGTCCAACTATGGTCTTACACGTATCACAACATCATAGCCCAACTATTACTTTACATGTCGTCACGATGCCATAGCCTCGTTATGGTCTTACACGAAATCTTATATCAATACCAATGCCATATCCCAGATACGGTCTTACACGGAAACTCATGTTGATGCCAATGCCATATCCTAGATATAGTCTTACACGGGATCACGTATCGTCACCAATGTCATGTCCCAGACATGGTCTTATATGGGATCACATGTATCGCCATGGTCCAACCATGGTCTTATTCATTATTTTATCATTGAACGACCGTACTCATATCCTGCATTCTACTTAGTCAAGCTTCCCAGTTTAACTCTCACACCATAATACGCGTGATTTCATACAGAGTCACGAAATAAAACATTATACATCATCTACTTTAACAGTCACACATGAGATTCAACTATGTGGACATATTAATCATACATCATTCAAACAATCGTACATACACATATACCCCATTCTCTGGGTAAATTTACTCACTATATGCACCTAACCCAATAGACTGAGTATATAACACCTAATGCATATCAAGCCAATACAGATAAGCTTATCACTTTATAATTCTCATTTCATGCATTATCACACACATGTCATATACTTCTATTCATACCTCTTTGAATCTCATTAATGCATAGGAGCATTTCAATTACCTCATTATCACTTACAACTTTATTGGATTTAGCTCGATTGGGAACTATTTCTGTCTTAACAAAACAATTTCGTTAGAGCCGGGAGACATTACACTATCACGGTCCATATATGGCATGTATAGCTAGACTCTTACTCATGCTAGGTTAGTCCGAGAACTGACTAAACCATAGCTCTGATACCACTAAATGTAACACCCCTTACCCATATTCAAGTTGGAACAGGGTTTGAGGCATTACATAGCTGATCTTACTTAAACATTTCAAATAGGGTTATAAAATTTCATTTAACCTCATCGCTCACACATACTCGGCCTAGGAGACCCTTAACATACTTCTGAGAAATGTCAAAGTCTTTCTGAGAACTTTCACGAGTTTGAGAACTTTTTAATAAAGCAGGGGCCACACGCCCGTGTAGGCCTAGGGACACGCCCGTGTTCCCCTAAGGCATGCCCATGTCTTCCATCCGTGGTCGACACTAACTAATTTCACACTACCTTGACACGTCTGTGCCTTCTAACCGTGGTCGATTCTGGCTAAAATCACACGGCCTTGACACGCCTGTGTCACTAGCCCGTGTTGGGATTCAAATCCCAAGTGCAAAGTGCCGACTTCACACCGCCTGGACACACGCCCATGTGCTAGTCGTGCCTCCCACATGGTCTAGACACACGCCCGTGCTTCTACCCATGTGGACAATTATCAGGCTATCTACCAAGCCCTTTTTCCACCCTACATCGCATACATTCATATGCTAATTCAAAACATTCTCAAATCATCAATTAAACACATGAATCAATACATTTGATTTATAAAAAAAATAAAGTCTTCCTCCCGTATATGGGGTAGAACTAATTCTAGTACAATTTCAATCGACTTTTGTCATCATCTATGTCTATATACAATCATCCCATAACTTATTTAGGCCAACACATTTGGCACATTAACAATGACTTAATCAACCTTAAGTACTAGCCCTATACATGCCATAACTCAAAGGGACTTGATACCTCATACCAAATGTCTGCTCGATAGTGTGAAAATATCTTTGGCGATCTCCAATTCGAGCTAGCGAAATTAACCTATAAGAGATGATAAGGGGAGGAGTAAGCAATATTGCTTAGTAAGTTCATCTGCATAAACTGACAAATAGTGATATTCATTGAATATGGATAACCACAAAGTATTATACTGAGTTTTTCCCCTTAACTCATGGTTACTTACTCAACCACTCTTGAAGCTTACTCATTCTATCTCTTACCACATTCTTACCATGCCACAAGACAATTATTCGTTTAATTAGTACACATTCCTGCACTGATCACCACAAGATCATATGAAACAACACATCAAGCATTTTCAATAAGCCACTCATACTACTAATCTCTCGGTGGTTACGCACTTAGCCCACCATTGATCTCTAATAGGGTGGTATCGCACACAGCCCACCAATTATTTATACTTATGGTAATTTCGCACTTAGCTCACCAATCATTTATAAGCGACGGTATCGCACAAAGCCTATCGTTTACTAATTAATCAGGTGGTAAAGCACATAGCCCACCGATAATAATATAATTGATGGTATCGCACACAACCCATCATTACCATCAATAAGGTGATGTCGCACATAGCTCACCGTTATATTTACATTCATGGATAATAATCCACATGTACATCTCTATTTCAAATGTTCATCCGAGAACCCCCCTCACGCACTTCTATTCTTACTTAACTTTCTACAATACTCATTCGCATTCACACAATACATTAATAGATCTATCTCATACAACTAAGGTGTATTGATTACACATAACCCACTAGAGGTTCATCATATACTGAATTCATCTCAATTCAGTTCTAATCACATACTTGTACTTCTCGTGGTACAACCACGTACTTTCTCTCTTTCAACATACTCGTTGAATCACTTAAATTGTTAAATAACTCTCTTGAGTCTCATACACATAGTGTCACAATGAAATTGTACCCCAACAGGGTCTTACTCGAGACCTTAACTATTATCGTATCATGCTATATACATTTCCCATTACTCTTAGATTTAATTCTCTTGTCATTTCATCAAGAGATATTTCATACATTAATAAAGTAAATAGGCATTTCATACAACATTGGAACATTAACTCGTACGTAATTGCAACGTTTGCACATGAACTTATCTCGATGTCGAAAGGGCCGAAAAGGACCTTTTTTTCACACATTTCTCTTTTCACCCGTTCTAGGACCAAAACTCATTTTCTTTGATATAGAACAATGGAATTTACTGATTTAATCACTTATAAATCATAATATACCATAATCTACACTTTAGGAAAAAAATGACTATTTTGCCCCTACACTTTGGCAAAATTATGATTTTGCCCCTAGGCTCGTAAATAAATTTTTATCACATTTTCTTGTTAAAAAAGCCTAGATGAACATTTAATCCTCTTATAACTATCCATAATTTCAACTATTTCATGCCTTAATGAACAATTTATAACTTTTGCATTTTAGTCTCAATTAGGTGTTTTCATGACAACACCTTTCACAAAAGTTGTTTCTTATCATCCTATCATTCATTTTCTTCCATAAAAACTCAGCAACCAGCATAAACTCTCTCATGGCAAGTCCCTAGACTTTCAATCATGTTGCAAAATAGTCCCCTCTTTAGAAAGCTTAAGCTTTGGGGACTCCAAAAATATAAAAATTATCGACTAAAACCATCAAAATCACTTACTTGAAGAGGAAATGAGTTGCTGAAATTTTGAGCTTTCAAACACCCCTTGTTTGCTGCAACTTTTGTTGGAGAAGAAGAGAGGAAAGATGATATCATTTTCATTTCTTTATTTTATTATAAAACATCAATTTAACCCACCAACTTTGACCAAAATTAAAAGCTCTTGTCCCCCTTGTCTACATGGCCGGCCAACACATCCTAGATGGTCTAATTTCCCTTTGTAGACCTCCAATCAATATTTCATGGCTATTTGGTACCTTTAGCCTATAGAATGGAACTTTCGCACTTTATGCGATTTAGTCCTTTTTCGCGATTTAGCATGAAATCGCTAAAATTAAAGCACCAAAATTTCCGTACATCCTTATAAACATGTTATAACACATAATATAACATGAAAATAATTTTCTCTAACCTCAAATTAGTGATTCCGAGATCACTGTTCCGACTAGCCCTTAAACCGGGCTGTTACAAAGAGGTTGTGAAGCAGCCTAATTAATTCTCATGTACTGAGTGAACCACTCGTTCATCATTTGGAAGAAAGCTTGTTTAGCTTCTCCTTCTTGACCGCTAGTAGGCGGTCTTGAATTAGATGGCGCTGTTTCTTGAGCGGGAACAGGCGCGTTACTTTCTACATCGTCAACTACGGCTCTTTCGAGATCCATTACTATACGATAAACACATTTTAAACATCAGGATTCATCACACTAACACATTTCATATATATGGCATGTATAGCTAGACTCTTACACGCTACGTTAGTCCGAGAATTGACTAAACTGTAGCTCTGATACCAATAAAATGTAACACCCCTAACCCGTAATTGTCGTCAGTCTAGGGTTAAGAGGCACTACCAGACATTCGAAAACTTTTACGGACATTTCAAAACATAATTTCAACAAATCACATCAAAGTGTCCCTTAAATAGGTCTTCGAGACCTTAAACATGCTTTAGAATAGGGCCGGGACTAAACCGAACACATACGGAAATTCTCAAAAATTTAAAAAAAATTTTAAGTTACAGAGGTCACATGCCCGTGTGTCTAAGCCGTGTCAAAACAGGCATACATACTGACTTGTCCACACGGCCGTGGACACGCCCGTGTGCCTCACCCGTGGTTGCTACTGACTTGTACCACACGGCCAGTCACACGCCCGTGTGTCTTTCTTGTGGTCGAGTCTGACTTGTTTTAAATTACAACCACGAGGGACACGATCGAGCCACACGCCCGTGTGCTCAACCGTGTGGGCAGTTATAGGCCATTTTCAAGGCCAAAATGCCACCCACACATTTGGATATCCCTACAAGCAACATACCAATTCAATTCATGTCAAAATAACCAACTTTTCCAATCATTCAAAGGCATCTAAAGCATACCATTTTAGGAAACATCTAACTCAACTTATTCACAAGCATTTCCAAACATGATTCATTCACAAACCTACCATTTCAGCATAGTCATCATTCATCAAACACATATACTCACTTTGCATCAATACGCTTACCATTACCTTGATCATTTCATAACCATAGAACTATACCAAAACCAAGCATCATATATCATGACTCTTCATTTATAATTCTACCATTTATCTAACCATATCACATGGCTATTACATATCCCAAACATATTCTAAAAGAACTAGCCTATACATGCCATATTAACTATATTCACATTCAAGAGTACCAAAATAGAGTTTGATAGTATGGTAATGATCCTCGATGATTCCCGAGCCTTTCGTAGCTTTGACGATCTGTAAAACAAAGTAAACACACACAAAGTAAGCTTTTCAAAAACTTAGTAAGCCATATACAAATAAACATAACATAAAATGCATATAATCACATTTATACCATGACATTAATATTTCTCATTTGCAATTTAATATCATGATCTTTAGCTCATTTATTAAGCCATTTATTTCCACATTTCATTGCTCAAATATAATGCATTTGCTCATAGCACCTTCAAGCATATATCACATTTTATCTTACCACATCTATACACATGTTCATCTTGGCAAGTTCATATATACACTTACCTTCCATACACTTTCATAGTGTAGTTATCATACATACCTGATTCGTTTATGCATTTCACGTAGACTACCATTTCTCAAACTTGCCCGTTGAACCATTCGGAACTAAATAGGATACTCAGAGTACTCGGAATAAACGTATAATGCCAACGTCCCAAACATGGTCTTACATGTACTCAGATATCGATGCCATTGTCCCAGACAAGGTCTTACATGAATCAAATACGATGCCAATGTCCTAGATGTGGTCTTACACGAAATCTCGAATCAACGCCAATGTCCCAGACGTGGTCTTACATGATCTCACATATCAGAAACCTATGCCATGACATATGTAATCCTACCTATTCTTAGGTTCGTACGGGGCTTCTCGGACATTATTTCACTATCGATACATCCTCGATTTTCATATATTTTTCATTCTCGTACGTATTCATCTCAATGAGATTTCACATGAACATACATAAATCAATACAAACACATTTATTTGTATATAGACTTACCTCGGATTCGGTTAACGTACGGACTCGACTATTCGATCACTTTCGACTTTCCGCGATCTAAGTCTATTTTCTTCAGTCTTTGATCTATACATATTCAAATTTAATCCATTTATTCACCAAATCATTCAATTCAATCCAAAAACACATATTTAAGGTAATTTACAAATTAGCCCTCACATTTTCACATTTTGACATTTTAGTCCTTATTTCACAAAATCTCAAAATACACAAAATTTCAATACACCCATGCTTAGCCGAATTCTTATGTAGTCTAAACAAGTCCATACATTTCATTTATTTCACAATTTAGTCCCTCAAAATATTATTTTCTCAATTAAGTCCAAAATACTCAAAATCATCAAAACTTCAAAGACAAAGCATGTTAATCTAACACATATATTTCTTATTTTGCCATCAAACATTACAAAACTCGTGTTCATCAATGGCACGTTTCAAAATATTCATCAATTCACAAAATTGAAGCATGGGTTTCAAAGTGCTCGCAGCAAACGTAGAAATGATTAAAAGCCAATCAAAAACACATTCTCGATTTATGCTTAGACCATGGCTGAATGTTCAAATGCTCAAACCTTGTTTTTCTTTCTTATTTTCAGTGAAGAACACAAAAGATGAGCATTAATTTAAGCTTTTATTTTATTATACATTAACTTAATAAACAAATTCCATTTTTAACCTTTAATACAAAATATATAAAACATATAATATAAGGTCATTCTTGACCATTGCCATCCACTTACTTTATTAGTGGGCTAATTACCTATTAAAGACTTCACATTATAAAGACAATAACAAATTAACACTTACACATTAATTAGCCACTTTTTCATTTTACGTGATTTAGCACTTTTCTCAAATTAGGCACACAAACGACAAAATTAATTCACAGAAATTTCACACATGTTTAATCATATACTGCAAAAATAGAAAATAATATTAAAATATTTTTCTGACTCGAATTTGTGGTCTCGAAACCACTATTCCAACTAGGATCGAAATCGGACTATTACAATTTCCCTTGGTACAACCGACATAAGTGTGTTCCACCATTGGTAAGCCGAGTCTCGTAGGAGGAGTCTCGTAGGAGTGACACCATACACTTTATGCACTCTTCTGGTGTGTAAGACAACTCATCGAATACCCTAATGGTATTTTCTATCTAGGTCATCATCTATATTCACTCGAAATTTCTCGGCCCCTTCTTTTCAAATTCTGTCTACCGGAGGTTTTTCCCTTCTAATCATTTCCACTACTTGGATTGGGTGTGCTGGCTGAGGGATTGGATTGGGTGGAGGAGGTGGAGCTTTCGGGTTTGCATGAACAAACTCCGAATACCAATCATATGGAAGAAGGCTTCTCTAGCCCCTCCGCCCTGACTCAGTGTCACGGGCCCACTTTCGACTGGCGCGGACCCTTCTGCGGGAGCCGGCGTATTACTTTTAACATCATCCGCCACTGCTCCGTCGGGATCTATTCACTAATTAAATACATAATTTAAATTTATTAGGAGTCGTCACACTATCATATTACATATATGACATGTATAGCTAAACTCGTACATACACTAGGTTAGTTCGAGAATCGACTAAACTATAGCTCTGATACCACTAAATGTAACACCCCTTACCCGTATCCTACGTCAGAACAAGGTACAAGGCATTACCTAACTTAATAACATGTATACAAACACTTCCGGGTTATGAAATTTCGTTTAAATTTAAAACTTTTCAAAGTTTGTCTTAAAATCCTTACTATGAGCCTACGAGGCCCAAAACACACTTTAGAAACTGTCCGGGACCAAACTGAGTTCTTTAGAAAAACTTTGGAAAATGTCACTAAAAACAAGGGTACACACCCATGTGGGAGGGCGACACGCCCTTGTGACCTAATAACATGGCCATATTGAAGGATCGTGTAACTCACACGGCCTCAGCATATAGGGACACGCTAATGTCCCTTGCCCGTGTCGATTTATTTTTCAATTTGAACCTGCAGGGGTTTTCACACGGCCTGGCACACGCCCGTGTCCATGGCCCGTGTCCCCTACACGGCCATGACATGCCCGTGTGCAAAAACCTTGACATTTTGTTTTTGACATCAGCTACATTTTAGGGTCACACGGCCAAGGCACACACCTGTGTGCAAGGCCGTGTGGAAATTCTAAATTTCACATTCAAGGTGCAGACTTCGCACGGCCTGGGTAAATGCCCATGTCTTATGGCCATGTTTTCCACACGGTTGAGACACACGGCCGTGTCTCAGCCTGTGTGGTTACTATTGGGCATTCTGTTTTACCAAATTAAGGTGCAGGACACACACGACTGGACTACACTCCAATGGGGTAGACTGTGTGTCACACACGGCCTAGATATACGTTCATGTGTATACTTGTGTGGACAAAAACAAGGCTATTTACCAAGCCCTTTTGCCACCCTTACTTGCACCAACATAAGCCACAACCAAGACATACACACATCAAGGTCACTACACTTTATTCACATGCAAAACTTATCACATACTTTATCAATCCAATCATGCAACCTACTCATTCATGCATTAACACACCATATATTTCACCATGCAAATTGCACATTCATGAAAAACATCATCATTTATATATATCAACAACAAATATTAGCCATTATCCACGGCCTTAGAAAAATGGATCAACTTCAAAACAAGCCAACACATATGGCCAAAACATTATGACACTTAACAAAAAGACCCAGTCCCTGTACATGCCATACTTAAAATACTAAGCCTAACTATACCAAATGCTTCAATTGATAGTGTGATCGATGCTTCTGACGTCTGTTGATCCCCGACTAGCTTGGTGGCACTATAAGAAAATGGAAAAGAGAGGGAGTAAGCATAAAGCTTAGTAAGTCGCATGTAAATAATTAACAACAATTACCATGCACTATCATACTCACACATATTATAAACTTGCACATAATTCTCAAATGATTAAAGGCATAACTTACTGATTGTCATCCTTACTAATCGTATAACATAAACCGAGCTCATTTCTCATGAATTTCATGTAGGTACCTGTATCACTTACAACATAGTCGTAACTTTTCTCATTTTTGACACAAGCTTTAAAATACCCGTTGAACCAGTTGGAATACCAAAGGATACCCGACAAGCCTCACACAAGAGGGTACCATGCCGATGCCATGTCCCAGACATGATCTTACACTAGCTCTCATCTCAATGCCAACGCCATGTCCCGAACATGGTCTTACACTGGCTCTCATAATGTGGCTGATGCCATGTCCTAGACATGGTCTTACACTAGAGCACATATCAACGCCGATGCCATGCCCCAAACATGGTCTTACACTGGCTCTCGTAATGTGGCCGATGCCATGTCCCAGACATGGTCTTATACTAGCACACATATCAACCAAATGTCATGGCGTGGATATCCAATCTATTCTTAAGGTTCAACCAGGAGTATACGACATCAAATTTCGTCATGCATATTCATAACAATAATTAAACATTTTATGCAATATCAATTGTTTAATTCATAATAAAAATAGAGTTGTATTATTTACGTACAACTTAACTCGGTATACAAAATATGGGCGACTAATTCGATTTAGTTTAATAGCTTGTTTTTCTCCCGATCTACCACTCTTAGTTAGGAATCTCCTCTCAGTCTTATCCTAGATTAAAAGATACCACCTAAGATTACCTCTTGGTCTTACCTAGGCATATAGATTACCTCTCGGTCTCACTACTTAGCACAATCATATCGAACTATCTAAGGATAAACTCTCCTCTTGGTCTCATTTATCAACGTTTTCACCTAAAGGCATCAAGTATAGTGTATTAAGCATTTAAATATAATCTAACAACCAATTAATCAATAATAGACATTAGCTTAAGCTAAAAACAACTAATCAACAAATCATCCAACAAATTTAGCATATACTCAAACTCAAATTCCAAAGAAGCATTTTATCAAGCATATTGTAAGCATAAAATGAAAGCAAGGGGTTTAAGGAAATGCTCATTTAATTGATGAAGCTCCATTGAAGCCCAAGAGTTTGTCCATCATTGTTTACAAAATCTTTAATAATAAGGAAGAGAGTAAACAACAAAACAAAAATCTAACTTAAAAAGAATAGAGAAAACCTAAACTAGAAGAAAAGAAAAAGAAAAGAAAAGAAACTCTAACCCAATCCTAAAAATAAGAAAAAAGATAATAGAAACAAAGTAAAAGTTTCCCCTTCTTCAATCAGCAAAAATTGGCTTTAAATAGATGATTTCAACCCTAACGTTTAGACCAAAATGTTCCTAAGAATCTAATTTTGATTGGTGTGATTGTTGGACAAAAACTACCCTGTAGTCATTTTTTGTTGCGTCAGGCTTGGGTATCGCGATATTCGTGGTTGTGTATTATGATACCCAAGTTAGTATTGAAATTTGGGGCCTTGAGGGTCTTGGTATCTCGATACCCACCCGTGGTACCACAATACCATTGTAGGTGCCACTATTCTCCTCATTTCAACATTATCAAGGGTATTACGACTTTCATGCTTCGATATTGTGATACCCACCTTCTAGGTGTTATTTTCTTCACTTTCAAGCCACCGTCAACTCCTTGCACTCAATCCACTTGTTAGGTTCCCCATGGAACAATTGGCCAATTTGGGTCTAAAAAATTACTTTAAAATAATAATAAAATAATTTATTAACAACAAAACTAAAAATAAAGAAAAAGATATAAAAGACACTCAAATTGATTAAGAATAAGCTCCTCAAGTGTAATAGAGAGCCTAATTTGACGTATCAAATTATGGCAGATCAGGAAGGGACTACAATATGGAGAGGTTAGTCGGGAATCGATCGTGACATCTAGACAGTTTGAAGACTAGTAAATCTAGTGTCATTCCGAGGAAGCAGTAAGAGCTTTGCAAGAATGGGTGGGGAGAATGTCACGGGCCGCGAATTATAGCCTGTGACTAATGCACCAAGAAGGACCCATGGAGGTAAATTAAATGGAGCTCATTCGACCCACTTGAGTTAGTCCAATTCATGGAACATGTAGAGAAACCCATTTACTTGAAGCCTTGATGGTCCAGTGAAGCACTTAAGGAAAATTAGGGCTACCTTGGCAAATATGGAAAGTAATCTTAGAAGATATGTAATCTTAAAAGATTTGATTTTGTAATCTTAGGGGATCATGTAAATCCCTTAATAATTTCAATGGTAGATAGGTTTTAATCTCGATCGTCAATGTAAACTAAATTGTACAGTTCGATCCCATTGGATTCATTTCAAAGTTAGTGAATATACATTGAAAGCATTTACTCAAATACTTGGTGTGCGTTATTTTTTGTGGCTTTTCAATTCATTCGTGGCTTCTTTCATTTTAAGTTATTTCCACAATATTTTTGGTGCCTTGGGGAATTGTTATTGTGAATTCTCACTTTTCAAGAGGTAGGCTGACTTAGGAGGATTTGAAACCAAAGAATCGCCTAAGGTTGCACAGATTGCGAAACTAAAGTTCTAGCCCTATGACACTATGAACCACAATCTTAGTAAAAGGTATATAATAAATAACCATATATCAATAATCTAATCACATATATATTCTCAACATGCATTTTTATCATCAATTTATACTATTAGACATAACATGATCTAGGCTTTGACACTAATTGTTGAAAAATCGTTTAGAAAATATGTTCGAGTTGACACAATAAAATTATAAAAATTGTCTAAAGTGGACCTTACTTGTGATATCTAAAGTGATAAATCTAACCAAATAAGTACATATATATTGAGGCTTAGGGAGACTTGTTTAAATCGTAAAAGGCTCTAGGAAAGTGCTCAAAATTTTTTATCCACTCAAACTAAAGTCTCATGTCTTCTAGATTTTTATCAATTGATTTTCTCTTCTATTCTCGAACTATTGAATGCTTAGAGAGTGGGCTCTAACCCAAAAAATCGAATACATGACAAAAATCTGAGACTCAGAGAGAGCTGCAAACCCTTGGTATACCTCAAAATCAAAAAATAAATTCTAGATTTAAATTATAGTTGTTGGATGGTTGCAATTATAACCTAGAATCCAAACTCAAGAAAAAAAAAGGAATTTATTTGAGTATACGAAAATTTACTCACGTAAACTTTCACCAAATTTCTAGAGTTTTTCCCTAGTATACTGCTATTATTAATTTACAGTAATAGTGGGAATATAAAGGTTAAGAATATGAAAAAGTTTCATCCTCATTCAAGTTCTTAACTAACTAAACCGAAGAAGTTTTAGTCCTAATAGGACTTCCAAAACCCACCTACAGTGGCTCAAAGGGGAAAATTACTTTTTATGCAACGGAACCCTAGGTCCATCTAGACTTATTGTTCAATGCAAATCTGATTCTATTTTTCAAGCTTTCTTCCCTAAAATTTAAAAAAAAAAAAAACCAAGCTCAAATTTTTAATTAACTAAATAATTAAGTATTGTTCTGAAAAATAGTTATAAAAATAGTTAATTAATTTTAATTAAATAAATTACATAATTAAGTTCTAACTCCATTAAAATTATGAAGATTTTGCAATGTTAGAGTTTATATCTAAATTTATTTTAATTATTTGAATTAAACTAAACTACGATGGCTATATAATTTAATTTTCATTTTGGATTCAATTATTTATTTTTCATGTAATAAAATAATAATTCAAAAAAATTAAATTAATCATATGTCATCTCTTTTTTTTTAAAAAAAAAAACATAAGTAATTTCTTGCTTTCTTCAGAAAATGCATTTACTATTCATCATTTTTGTTCGTTCATTCAAAGTTATTATGCAATCTATTCAAAGATGTGGTAAACTAGCAGTGAGACCAATTAGACATATATAATTAAGATAGAAATGATTTGTAATTAAATCTTAACTCTTCATTTGTTAGTTACAAAGTTATTTCATGACTGAACTCTTCATTATATACCATTACTAAAATTATTTAAAATAATTTTTTGACTAATAACTTTTGTCGTATGTATGTTTACTCTCACTACAATATGAATTACCAAGCTAAAAATCATAACGAAATATTACAGTATCGTTGTTAAAATTTTATTATAATGACAAAAAGTCGTTAAAAGATCGTAACCTACACTTTCATTATTTAAAGAATACACAACAACTCTACAAATTGAAAAGATTGTTTTTTTTTTTTTATCGAAAAGAATAAAATCCAGCACTAATTACACAGCACTCAGCCTTAACACTTCCAGGCCATTATAATCATCATGTAAGACTGAAATATAATATTTTTAATCATATGGTAATAATTTTTGTTGTTTTCAAATATAATATTTTTAGCAACCATTTAATTTATTTTATTTAGCTATTTTTAGTTATCATAAAATCAGTTACAATATTTTTAACACAACCGTAATATTTTGATTATAAAAATTATTACGTAATAATAATATATTAGTTACAAAATAAAATTCACTATAGTGTAAATTTATAAGTTAAATCTTTTACAAAATAGTACCATAACAATTGTCAAATATTATTTTACAACAATATTTTAATTAATTGTGTATTACATTACGCAACAACTAAATGAAATTGTCAAAAAAATATTTTAACATTCATAAATTTATTTAGTTGCCAAATCGTTTTCATAATAATAATACTATTGATTGTCAAATATTATCTGTAAAAATATTTTAATTGATTGTGTATTGTATTTTAATTAATTAAGCAACAATTATATAATTTAATTTAATCTCGTTGAATATCAAGCAAAGACTTGTCAAACAAATCTTATGTCCATCAAGCAATATATGGATTTAATCTCTAAAGGAATACTCCAAATGCAAAAAAAAAACAAAAAAACAAAAAAATTCCAAATTATGTAACCAATTATTTTATCTATATGTATACCTTTTCTCTTTCAGTTATTTATCTTATTGCAATCAACAAACAACTAGCAAATTATTCAGCAATCACAGTAAAATAAATTTATAAGGATGTTGACACATATCTATGTTCTTCTATAGAAGAGTGCGAGACCATGAACAGAAATTAAGATATAGAGAAAAGGAATTTTCCCGCCTGCTTAAGTGTGATTTTCAAACAATTTATCACGGAATATTAATTTCTCTCTACTGAGTTAGATATAACACAAAGGAGAGTTTCTATTGGCTGGTAGCATTAAATTTTCTACGGAAAAAAGTAAACTATGACGGGTAATTGTCGTGTAACCCTTTGCTATGTCATTCCTTCCATCAGCAAGTTGAAAGTGGATCTTATAAGATTCATACTAACATCTAGCATAAAATATAATCCTTGATTTTTTTTTCTAAATATACTTAAAAATTCTAAAACTCAAATAAAAAAAAATATCTCTCACTTCACTCAAGTTGAAGCAACATTACTTTGCATGGTTCACCCAAGACGCGAACTATGTCCGTTGTGGGTCAATTTCAATCGGGTTACTAAGTCATGATTCGGTAATGACAAACACCATAACAATTTGTCCCCCGCCTAGTTCAAGGAAGAGTTATAAAGTGACTTTTGAGAACTTGACTTCATTAAGTGGGGGGGATTTTGAGAATGGAACGTATCGCATACGTTTTTCAATTCAAATTGTCATACACGCTTCATTACGTGTTGAGGAGAAGTACAATTGTATAAAGCTAATTGTGCCTTCATTCTCAGACATAAGAATTGCCAAAGTGTGAAATTATTTAAAAGGAGGTTACCTTAACCCTAAGAATCAAACTGTTTGAATTTGAAAATTTTGAAAATGAGCTGTTGTTGAGAAGGACAATCGTGAATCAAAGGTAATTTTCTTAAAATTTCCAAATTATTTTTTGTGGATTTCTTGCGTTTATTCGGGCACAATGATTAGGGTGAGAGGGGGTGGTCGTATCATCCAAGGTAATCGAGGTGGTTCAGGGAGTGAGCCTTCACAACGCCGTAAAGTAAATACTCCCATGAAGGTGAAAGCATATGTTTGCACCACCAAGCAGGAAGAGATAAAATGACACTTGGACGCTCGGGGGATTCAAATACCCAATTTCACTTATGAGTTCTCGATTTTTAAAGGGCCGAGGTGATTGAATGACACCACTGATGGAAGTTTTATGCTTCCCTCACATGTACTAGAAGCAGGTTTTCATCTTCCACTCCATCCTTTTTTTTTTTTTTTTTGCAATCCGGCTTCTCAGGATGGGTCCTGATAGCCTAGCTTACTTCATTGAATGTGGCTGGCAACAAGAGGCGCCATTGATTTTGTTTTCCAAAATCTATATCAACTCAAGGCCTACATCGAGGGGGTTTGTAACACCCCTAACCCGTTTCTCTCGTCAGATCAGGGTTACAAAACATTACCGTGCAAATCAGAACAACAATGTCATTTAACGATAATTACTTAAAACTCATTACAACCCTATGAAACATATACATTTGGGCCTTAAATCTGGCCTTCAAGGCCTTAAAAATAGTTCGGAAACAATCCAGGACTAATTTAAAATAATTCAAAAATTTTGAGAAAAAGTTGAAAGATTTTAAAAACATGGGTCACATGGCCGTGTGACATTGCCTAGACTATGTGGTATTCGAACAAAGGGACACACAGCCGTGTCCCAGCCCGTGTCTTAAACTGTGTAACTCACCGAGTTAGGTCACATGGCCATGTCGCAGGCCGTGTGCTAGATCGTATAACTCACTAACTTGAAATAATAAGTAACAAATAGCTGCGTAACCAAGCTGTGTGATAGCTCGTGTCCCAGGCCTTGTGCTCCATAATTTGACGCTAATAACAAACCATTTCAGTTCAAAACTTACTCAATCATTCACTTTATTTATGCACACATTCAATAGACCAAAACACTTTTAAAATACACATAAACATACCAATTCAACCCACCTAATTTTCCTAACCAATATGCCATTTCAAGGTACCTCATTTATACCAAAACAACTTTAACCAAAATAAGGCAATATTGCCACATTTCAAACACAAAACCTAGTTCATTTAACTACCTAATGACATCAATTGTAACCATTTACATAACATCATTAACATACCAAAAAGGACCATATATTACAAGTACTTAAAAGTGACCAAAAAACTTAAACTTGCCTAAGCAATATAAGTCTAACATACAAAATACATACTCCAAAGACATATTCATACCAAGTTGATTACTAACATTTTGAAAACTACCATAATATGAAGTCCTATTCATGCCATTTATAACCTTGGCCAAAGTGACTCAAAAACTACCAAAGTGATTGCTGGATAGTGTGATAGATCTCTGACAAGCCTCCAACTAATCGAGCTTCTGATGATTTATGAACAAAGGAAAATAACTACGTAAGCAAAAAGCACTTAGTAAGCTCGTATAAACTCAAGTAAAAACTTACCATTCTTAAACTCAATTTATAAATTACGCATAACATCATTACCAATATCATAGGCTTAGTAAAATCCGATATAAGCACCATCAAACTCACAAGTTAGTAAGTTCATACATGATACATATAAGTTCAACCATATCATAAGAAGATTTCAATGTACTCATCATTCATCACATACTTATTTTATTACTTTCACATCATTTGCTTTCATCAAATTTAACTTTTCAATAGATTATGATCAAACATCCACTTGTATACATACATTGCCATCTACCTTTAACTACCCGTTGAACCATCTAGAATTACATTAGATACTCAGGAATGCTCACACATAGTGTGCCTTTCCATATAACTGTAACCTTTCCTTTTCAATAGTCTTACACGAGCTGTGGGTCGGAATGTTAGCTACACGATGCTGCTTACACGAGCTGTGGAGAATCCGCTACAAATGCAGGACCTCAGCCATTGGACATTCAAGACCAATACCTAAAACATGAAATTCCTAATGACATGTCATTCGTATCCTAAGAATTCTTAAGGTTCAAACAGGATCATTTATCCACCAATTATTGAAAACATCGATATTTATATTTTTCAAGTCAGTTTATAATTAACATAATATAAAAAATAATCAATCAAAGTATATTTAGTAAGATTATAATTCATACGAACTTACCTCGATAATTATAGTCGCAAAAGTAGAGTTGAAGATTAATCCAAAGCTTTCGCCTTTCCCCAATTTAAATTCGGTTATTATTTATCATGATCTAAATAAATAATTCCATTCAATTAAGTACTTCAATTAACCTCAAGTATTCAATTCAATCTATAATTCATATTATCATGAAATTACAAAATTATCCTCCTATTTTAACTTTTTCACAAATTAGTCCTTAAGCTTGTAACTTGAAATTTAACCATTTTAACCTAAACCCACGTCAACCGGTTCTACTAGGGGTCTTGAATAGCCATAATTACCAACAATTCACATTGAAACCAATGAGTTTTATACTTTCAACAATTTAATCCTTATTTGAAATTCATCAAAAATCACTTAACAAAACAATTTTATTTAACAACTAACTTTAATTATCTATCAAATAACTTAAAAAATCATCAATTTAATTCATAAGATATCCCTCAACCTTTAACAGCTTTGCAAATTAACCCCCCGAGCTAAGTAGTTTAAGCTAAAACGAGCTCAAAAACATAAAAATAAATAAAAATAAGGCTAAAATACATACCATACATAAAGAAAAATTCAAAACCAAAGCTTTCTCCCATCCTTCAATGGCTATTCAGTTTTGGGATGGAAAAATTAGAAAGATGATAACACTTTTACCCTTTTTCTTTTGTTTAACATTTTAATGTAATTATCAAATTACAAAGTTAACATTTTAAAACTCTTAAAAGTTTATTGAAACCTATCCATAAACATCCACTAGCATATAACATGGTATAATTACTTCCTAAGTCCACTAATCTTCCTTTACATAACCATTTAATCCTTTTAATTAACAGAATCTAACTTTTGCACCTTTTTCAATTTAGTTCTTATTACCTAAATAACCATTTAAACCTCAAAATTTCTTAACAAAAAATTAATACTACTTTAAATTAACCCTATAGACATTAAAAAATATTAAAATATTTACTCCCTCGTCTTAATCATGGTCCCGAAACTACCGTTTTCGACAAAACTAAAAATAAGTTGTTACAGATTTTGTTGGGCCTGTTTCATTTTACTCTCGCGATGGGCTGGAATCAATTGTTTCCAATTGTTGTAAATACATACTGGTGAAGAATAAAATTCGGAGTTGGTTCTGATTTTTCCCACTGAATGGCCCACACTTAGTAAGAGTGTGTGCTTGCAAGACAAGACATTATATCAGAAGTGAGGTGGGCTCAATTCTATAAGCTTCATTGAGGTTGTGTATTGAAGCTGAAGGAGGTGTTAATTGTAAAAAATGTATTTCACTACTGTCTCACAGATCTGAGCCCTAATGGGTGGAGGCTAGTTGATGATAACAATGGTGTGGACATCATGTTAGTTTTGCCCGCTCAGTTCGCGTTGCCATATGGGGCTGTTGATGAGTTAGGACATATTCTGTTAGGGAAGAAGGAGGAGCCTACAAATTATTTTTATACTTTTTGTAGATTAAAGCCTTGTTCATGGTCCTTTAAACCTGTAGGGGGTCAAGAAGGTAGCGTGAACACCTTTATGATTACTGTTGGTGCTGATAATAAACTTGTTAGTTATGCAAGCACAACTCGTGTTGTTGAAAAGAGTTTAGGGGAATCAACAAGTTTATCCAAGGAGATCGATGAATACATGGATGTTAGATCTTTTATGCAAAATGTGTGAGGAGGTCCCTCTCGTGCTTCTGCTGGGAAGGAAGTGCAAGTAGTCGAAAGAAATAGAAGACTACTGTTGGATCTGCCAATATTGTTCTAAGTAGCAAAGATGAAGGTAGCCCTATAAGGGAACTTCACCGAAAGAAATGAAAGGATCGTGCTGCAACATCTGGTGATGTGGCCACCACTATTACAATTCCTACTGTGATTCCTTCTCCTCCTGGGTCTCCACCTCCACTAATACCACCAACTAAGGACACCTTTGGTAAGATCGTTCAACATGGCCCTCCTAAAGGTTCAATGAAATTTATGTCTACTAGTGGTGAGACATAGACATTTCTATGGCATGAGCACCTAAGTATGCAGAAATTCCCTTATTCCCCTATTAAGGTAAGAAGACAGTGGAAAGATTTTATGCCTCAAGAAGCAAAGAAGCATGTTTGTCCTTCTACATCATCCAGCTTCGTGAAGAAACCATCATTGAAAGAGCTGATATTATCTCTTTAGGTAGCATTGGTTAAAGCTGGTATGGTAAGTGTGGGGATCGCTGAAGGTCATAGCGAAGAGTAGGTAAAAAGGTTGAAATTTAAGAATGCTTACCAATCCATCATGGGGGACCTAGAAAGGGCTTGTGAGCTATTCAAGCAATTGGATGAAGAAAATAGAAAATTGGTGGAGCAAAATAAGAGGTTACAAAGATTGCCTCGCCCTCTCTAAAAGAGATGGAAAAATTGTATGGAAAATTTGAGGGTGTGCGAGTTAATAAGGTTGTTTTGGAGGGGACTGTGAAAACCATAGATATGCAGCATAAAGTTGCTATGTTTAATCTAGAGAAGAGCCATGAAGATGCCTTGGAAAAATATAAGGCTGATACAATACAGAGCTTTCAGGATTACTTATCAGATTTAAAGTTAAATTTTCTGCTTCATGCTCAAGTAGTTGGAGGTCCCTTTGATGCTCACAGGATGAATTTTGATGCTCTGAATCATCTCACGGGTGCTCAGCTGGACTTTGATATTCAATTCCCTTTTGGAGCTGCTTGGGAGGAATTTGTTGAAAAATGGAAAAAATTGAGCAGACTTTATTTTGTAGATACTCCTATTGAGACTAGTGCAGCTCCTACTACTGGATGTAAAGAAAATGTGAATGAAGGAATGGAAGAATAAGATGAAAAGCTCACTAACCTTAATGATACTAGTGCCAATTCATAATTTCATTGTATCCATTGCACTTGTTTCCTTTTATTCTGAAATGGAAAAACTATCTTTGTTTAGTGTTGAAACTTTGTAGTCATTGATTGTGATTTTGTATAAGCAAACTACATAACTAATTTGTCATCACAAATATCTTAACCCAATATATTTGAATGGTGATTAGGAATCATCATATTATTCAACTGAGTCGTGAATTTTGACTGTGAATCATCTAACTCATTAAATAGTAAATCAATGAACTTAGGCTGTGATCGTAGATCAACGAGCCTTAATAATATCAATTGTGATCTTAAATTAGTGAGCTATTTAGAGTAGCGATAGTAAATCAGCTAATTCAGAGATTTTTCATTATAGTAAATCAATGAACTTAGGCTATGATCTTAAATAAGTGAGCTATTCGGAATAACAATAGAAAATCAGTTAACTCAGAAGATTATTTATGATAGTAAATCAATGAACTTAGGTTGTGATCTTAAATCAGTGAGCTATTTGGAGTAGTGATACAAAATCAACTGTTAGAGTTGTGAACTAAATTCTTATTAAAATAAAATACAAGTGGCAAGTTGGGGGGATTCATAAGGGCCGCACAAGAAAAATGCATATAGAAGTTTACTTCCTCTGTTTGATATTGATTTGAATAAGGTGTTTCAACCTTACTACATTACTTCTATTAGATGTTGATTAGAATAAGGTTTTCTAAACCTATAAATAGACGCAATCTAGACTCCTTGTAATCAATTAGAATTTGACATTAGTGAATTTTCTTCTCCTCTGCCTGTGGTTTTTCCCGAAAGGGTTTTCCATTTTAAATCTATGTGCTTTATTTTTTTCTTATTACTTTGTGATCATTCTATATTGCCATTATCGATGTTAGTTCTACATAAACTAACTCAGAGATTATTCATGATAGTAAATCATTGAACTTTGGTTGTGATCTTAAATCAGTTAGCCTTAATAATATCAATTTTGTTCTTAAATCAACGACCTGTTTGGAGTAGCGATAGAAAATCAACTAACTTAAAAGATTGTTCATGATAGTAAATCAATGAACTTAGGTTCAGGTCTTAAATCATTGAGTTATTTTACATGTTTTAGTATTTCCAATTTGAGCAAACTAAATAATATTTTCAAAGAGTATATATTTATTGAAAAAAAGTATAACATTCATACATAATATTTTTTAGATAGCATGTATTTAAATGTACGAGGTAGAACAAGGCCATCAATTTTTGCTATTCTATAAACTCCATAGCCTATTTTTCAGACAACTTTGTAAGGTCCCTCCCAATTAGGGGTTATTTTTCCTTGATGTGTTGTTGGGAAATTGGCTTCAGTAATTATCAAGACTAGATCGCCCAGTTGAAATTGTTTGTTCTTCACTCTAGAGTTGTAGTATCAAGCAATTTGCTGAGCTTGCACAGCTTTCCTAATTTTTTGTAACAGCGCGATTTAGGGGTTAGTCAGAACAATGAGCTCAGGATCACTAAATCCGAGGTTTGAGAAATTATTTTTCATGATATTTTATGAGTTATATAATGATTGTATATGTACATGAAAAATTTGGTATTTTAATTTTAGCGATTTCTTGCTTAATTGCGAAATAGGACTAAATCGCATAAAGTGCGAAAGTTCCATTTTTTAAGCTAAAGGTGTTCAATAGCTAAAGAACATTAATTGGAGGTCTTTAAAGAGTAATTAGACCCCCAAGAATAGAGTGGCCGGCCATAGGAGACAAACAATGTCAAATTGGTCAAAGTTGTTACTAGTAGGTGGACTAAATTGATGTTTTATATTAAAATAAAGAAAAAGAAGATATCATCTTTTTCTCTTTTCTTTTCCACCGAAAATTGGCAGAAAACGAAGGGGTTTGAGAGCTCAAATTTTTAGCAAGCTTCTCTCCTTGCTAGTAAGTATTCTAGTGATCATTTTTTGATAAACATTGTACTTCTGTGACCCTTAAAGCTTAAGCTTTCTAAAGAAGGGACTATCTTGCAATATGGTGAAAAGTTTAGGGTTTTTCCATGAGAGATTTTATGTTGTTTGCTGCATTTTTTTGGAAGAAAATAAGTCATAGTTGTTAGATAAACAGCTTTTGTGAGAGGTGTTACCATGAAAACACAAAAAAGGACCCTTTTGTAAAGGTTGCAAAATTTGTTGTAAATGTGTGAAGTGTTGGGTTTTGATGTTAGCCATAAGAGAAATAAATGCTCACCTAGGCCTTTTTAAGGTAGAAATTTGATTAGAATTGATTTTCGAGCCTAGGGGTAAAATGGTCATTTTGCAAAAGTTTATGGGCAAAATAGTAATTTTGTCAAAGCATGATTATTAAAATGCTTTTATTAATGTGATGATTAAAATGAGCTAATTTTCTATTATAGAGCAAGAAGAACCAATAGTCCACCTCGATCAGGGAAAGAATAAAGTCTCGGTCTAGATCGACGATCTAGCTTATTTTGAAACCGAGGTAAGTTTGTACGTGATGATTCAATATTTATGCTAGCATGTTTAAGAATGGTTGATATTATAATGACATTCTATGAAATTGAATGTTAATGTTATATGAGAAAGGTGATAAAAGTTGAGAAGTTGAAGTCCCCGTGGGACTATAATAAGTGTGAAAATGCTATCATCAAGTTGTGAGATGAACAAGGTCCCGTGTAAGACCATGTCCGGGACATGGCCTTCGCGCCGGATTGAGATTTCGTATAAGACCATATTTAGGATATGGCTTCGGTATTGAGTATGAAAAACATATAAGACCATATCCGGGATATGGCATCGATGCTTAATGAAAAATTCCATATAAGACCATATCTTGGATATGGCATCGGCACTCAGAAATGACCCCGCGTAACACCACATCCGGGATGTGGCATTGGTTTCGTGTTATGTTAATGTTTATGAATATACATCCTTGAGTATCCCTAGTGAATTATCTGGATGAATTGATTAGCTTAGAAATAGTGAAGAGGATTTTACTAAAGTTATGTGATTGAGTTAACACAGGTACTCGTCAGTAATTCATGAAGAAACAATTATAATATGGGGCATGGTAAGGGCAAGTATGAGTATGTATGAATATGGCAAGAAGCCTATGACTTGTGTATGGTTAATTATTGCCATAGATGGATTATATTGTGAGCTTACTGTTGCCATTTAATTCCATGCAAACTTACTAAGCTTTATGCTTACTCCTTTTCATTGCCCTTTTTCCTTGTAGTATTGCAAAGTTAGCTCAAGAATTCATGGACGTTGGAATTGGAGATCACACTATCAACCAAAACTTGGTATAGCCAAATCAGATTTATTTTGAATATGGCGTGTATAGGACTAGAGTATTTTGTTAGGTCATATTGGTAAGCCAAATGTGTTGACTACTAAGGTTGTTTCAAATTCATTTTGTAAATGGTCATTAAAGTTGGGCCAATACTTGGCCAACTCTTATGTTTAATGAAGATGAATTTCAAGAAGTGTATGCTTTTGCGGATTTATTGTTTCTTTTGAGTTCATGGAGGTACCATTTGGCCATCTTATATGTTGAAATGTTTTGGTATGAGTGTGATTACTTGATAGGTTGGCAAATGGCTTGGTAGATAGCCATCTAATTGTCCACTAGGGTAAACACACGGGCGTGTGTCTAGGCCGTGTGTGACACACGGTCAGCCCTATGGGCGTGTTGATCGGTCGTGTGTCCCCTTGCATGCTAGAATTGCAAGTCAGTATGCTCAGTAGTAAACACACGGGCAGAGACACGACCGTGTGTCTCAGTCGCGTGGAAGGCACGGCCTAGGACATGGGCGTGTGCCCAGGCCGTATGACCATAGTGAGATGATGATGTCATAAACAGAATGCTAAGGTTTAGGCACATGGGCTAAGACACGGGTGTAACTCAGCCGTGTAAGGGACACGGGCGTGTGTCCGGCCGTGTGAAATAAGTCAGTGTCGACCACGGGTGAGGGACATGGGCATCTGTGAGTACATGGCCTGCCCCCACAGGCGTGTCCCATTTCACACGGGCGTGTGGCCCCTACTTAGGTAAAATTTTTCTAAGTGCATAAAAGTTTCCGATTAATTCCCGAAACCTTCCGAAAGTATGTTTAAGGCCTCGTAGGCCTAGGATGAGTATGTTAGGGGATTGAATGGGAATTTTTTTACAGCCCAAAACGTCATGTTTAAGCAAGTTGAGTTAGGAAAAGTCTCGTATCCGGTTCCGGCTTCGAACACGGGTAAGGGGTGTTACATTTTTGTTGACTCCTTGACCTCATCAATAAGATCTAAGTTGAGCTTGATGGCCTTCTAGTTGGCATTTTCATCAAAATGAGATGTCATATGGAATCGCAGTCCTATCTTAGTAGGGATTATCACTTTTTCCCATAACTAGTGAGAATGTTGCCTCTCCAGTTGTTGTATGAGGGGAAGTTCATACGACCCATATAATTCTTGGTGGCTCTTCTAACTAGGAACCTTTGGTCTCATCAACCTTTTGCTTTAAATTCATTAGTATTTTCTTGTTCATTGCCTCTATCTGATTGTTCATTTAGGGCATTTTTACAAAGATTTGAGCAAGAGAAGTCTATAGGTGTTTACAAAAGTTATTGAATTTTCCCTGAAATTGAGTTCCATTGTCTGTTATAATCAGACGTAGAATATCGAACCTACAAACAAAGGATTTCCAGGGAAAGGATTTCATTTGTGTCTTTATTATTGTGGCTAGAGCTTCAGCTTCTATCCATTTATTAAAAATAATCCACGGCTACAACTATGAATTTCTTCTAAGATGTGGCTATTGGAAACGGACCCAAAATATCTATTCCCCAAGTTGCAGACATCACTTGTAAAGGCTCAAGTGGTGATTGTTGCACTTGAGCATGTTTCTGGCAGGAATCACAAGTGTGAACCATGTGGTGTGCATATTTTTGTATAGGCTTCAATGGTTGTGAGACATGTTAAAAGTGGTTGGGAGTAACTTTTTTATAAAGCACACCCTCTAACATGATATATCTAAAGGTGATAGATTGAATATTTTTAATTGAATGAGAGTTAAGTAGTTTGTAGATACAATGATATATTAAAATCTAAATAATAACATAATACCTTTCAGCCTTACGTTGTATTTCGGAGAGCTCTTTTTTGTTGAGCTGGTGAGTTTCCCCTTGTAGAGCTTGTATTATGGGGGTCATCCATGTTTCCTCTTGACTCTAATTAAGCACTTACTGGGTGTCATAGCTTGGGGTAGCTCTATGTTCTAGTGTAATTTTTTGTCTTTTCTCAGTAGTTATAGAGTACGCTAACTTAGATAAAATGTCAGCTTTTCATTCACTATCCTAGATAACTGTCTAACCTCTATCTTGCCAAATTGAGTGAGTAGCTGAGTAACTATGGCATGGCAATTCTTTAGACTAGGCTCTTTTACTTCGTACTCTCCATTCATTTTCTTTCCTATGAGCTGAGAATCAATGCATATTACCAGCTCCCTTGCCCCTAGCTGAAGAGCCAGTTATAGCCCATAAATTAATGCCTTATACTCCGAAGCATCGTAAGATGCATGGATGCTGAAGGATAAACCATACTACCACTCATTCTCGTTAGGGTCTATAAGAAGAACACCCGCTCCTGATCCCATCTTCACTATTGAACCATCAACATAAACTGTCCAACATTTTGGCTTCGTAGTTGAGCTAGTTTGTCCTTGTGATAAGCTAACTACTATATCTTGTATAGTCAACAGAAAAAATATTTAGAACCAAATGTATATTTGTAATGGAATATCATTAAGCAAAACAAGTACTTGTAAAATAAAATTTCAATAATCACTATGACATACTATTCTATCATCCATGTGAGTAATAGTCTTTCAAATTAAAGAGTTATGATCGTTTTTTTTCGCGATGTCAAAGTCTTAAAATTTATAAAAAGAATGATCAAACCTGGAAACTAACTATGACAATGATTTGAGGCAAGCGTACCTATCGAACAGTAGTATAGTTAAGGTAAGACCGGAATGTTGAACCCAAAGGAACCAAAAGTACTAATACTAACTCTCTTTTTATTATTTAGCCTAAGAATTAAATGATTTGTTTATCTAATCTAAAATTAACTAACAACTAAACTAAAGACTCTAAGACAAAGAAGAATGAAATTGGGAAAATAACTTGAGGAAAAACCAATTGATTAAAACGACACCCAAGGAAGAATCCACCTAGACTTCACTTGTTATCTAACTCTGAACCAGACGATTTATTCATTTGACTTGATCCACAAGATTCCCTAAGTTATATTAATCCCTCTCTCGAGGTGACTAACGTCTAACCCTAGGTTGATTAATTGAAATCTCTTTCTAATTAAAACCCCTAGAATCACATTAACTCGATCTATGGACTCCCATATTAGGTTTCACCCTAATCCGACAAAACCTCGTCACCCTGTCTCTAGGCGTGCGATCAACTCTGCTTTATTATGCTAGATCTACTCTTAGGCAGGGACTTTTGCTCCTCCGCCTAAGCACATCATACTTGAATTAATATCCCGGAAATATCAACACAAGAATTAAGAACACATAATTAAGAACAAGTCAAATATTTATCATATAGTTCAGCAAACGATAACAAGATTCATCTTAGGTTTCATCCCCCTCAGGTATCTGAGGGTTTAGTTCATAATAATAATAAAAAACATCTCAAAAGAAAAGATAAAACAAAACATAAGAAATCACTAAAATCCCCTAAAGGAATTGAAGGAGAGATCCTCTGTCTTGAGTATGATTCCGGCTTCTTGAGATGGATCAACTAGCTTTCTTCGAGTAAATCTCCACAAATCTGCCTTCTCTGGCCTAGCCGGATGCCCTCTGACTAAAGCCTTGGGTTCTCCTCTTTCTGTTCATACTTAGGGTGTTTATATAGTCTTCTGAATATGTTTCTTTACCCCTAAGTATCCAAATCCGAGTGAAACTCTTCTTTCCTGCGAAAGGGACACGCCCATGGCACATGCCCGTGTAAGTCGTGGCCAAGCCGTGTTCGAACCTGTTGAATGAGGCATGGCCGTGTGATCTTGGGCCCAGGCCGTGTAGATTTCATGATATGGCCCATTTACTCTGTTTTGGGCCCGTTTTCCGTTCTTTTCATCATTGGGTGCTCTCTTGAGTATTAAACATGAAAACAAAGGATTAAGAGCACCAAATTACATAATTCAAGGCTTAAATCATCCAAAAGCATGCTAAATGTGGGCTTAAAATATGTTGCTTTTACGGTTTATCAAATACCCCCACACTTAAGCTTTTGCTTGTCCTCAAGCAAAATTCTCAACTCACAATTAAAACAAACTTCCTTGATTCACAATATTTATCAATAATGATTCATCATAATTCAAAGATAATTCATACATGGATAATTCAATTCAAAGAATTCTAAAGACTCAAACAATCAAATTCATAGATTTATAGCACAAAAACATAGGTGTTTCCCCTCATCTAAATAATTACCTCCAATTCGAAATCGACAAGAGTTGACATCTTTACTAAAGATTCACTCAAATCACTCGAAGTGTTTAAGGTTCAGAATTAAGGACTCAAAAGTCGAACATGAAAAGTTAATCCCATAGGCTTGCATGAAAATCAAATTTTCACCACTATAATATGAGATGATACACAAATCAAAAGGTCTTTGACAGGGTTGTAACGGGGCTTGAGTTAAAGGTGTGAATAAAGGATGAATTAGTAGGGTTAGAATCGAGATTGAGTTGACAAATTACCTAACTAGAAAAATAAATAATTACATCAATTGAAAACTAATAATACGAGCTTTTTCTTCAAGATTTAAAATTTAAACATGTAAGCTCACTTAATTATAGAACTAATAATGAATATACTTTATTTTTTTAAGAACAAATCATTCATAATAAAGGATGAATTTAACTACTGAAATAAAGATCATAGTTAGGCAACAGATCAAATCAAATCTTGATATAAGGGTAGTAAAAAAAGGAATGGTGATAACAAATACAAAGGGTATTGGGGGAATATTAGCGGGTGAGTCAATAAAAAGGGTTGTTAGGATTAACGTGGTTCACTAGGGGTTAATTGTGAAGGTAGGCCTTTAGTGGAGTGAGTGGGTTAAAACCTATGTGACTTTATCATCTCTGTATATCAAATCAAAGGTGTGGTCTCGACATTTATAATCAATGCAAGTTCTAGAATAACAGATCACTGTTGACACACTCATAATCAATAAAGTGAGCAAGAAAAAGAATATATGCTCTAAAAAGGCTCAAAATCTCACAAAATTTATGGGTGTTTGATATAAACCTCGTAAATTTTAAACTTCAAAGTAATAATTAGATTCAGGTAGGCAACCTAACAAATTTTTTAATTTTTGAAAAATAGACTTATCATGCTTGATTCTCTAGTATTCTTCAAATTTAATCATCAATGCACAATTATCAATGACTTAATCCAAGACATTTCAATAAAAATCATAAATCAATGGAAATTTCATTCTAATCATAATATGAATAACTTACTTCAAGACAAGATATCATTTAGGGAATTGAGAATAATGTAGAAAGTTAGGCACTTTCTCGAAATAAATATTCACCCCCCGACACTTAAGATGTACATTGCCCTCAATGTACAAAAATGTATATGAAATTTAAGAGAGAGGGAGAGGTGAAACTTCCTGAATTTGGATGGTTTCCTGGAGTCAGAAGTCGATAGGGGTGGTGGCTGCTACCGAGCTCTGCGCTAGATAAAGAAATTGGGGAGCTCGTAGAGAATTAGCCAGGAATTATTAAGACACATTTAAAATAAACTAATTATATAATTAAAGACAAGAAAGATAAAGAGAAAGAAAATAGAAAGTAAAATGAAATTAAAATGAAAGATGAATGGACCGAAGAGTCCTTATTGTTAGATGGTTCGCGAGGTGGGTGTGACTTCGAAGGCTACGGTGGTGCTGGTGGTGGCGAAAATGGCGTGATTCCCAAGCAGCCTTTAGAACCTGACACTAAGAAACTAAGATAAAATAAACTAAATTAAGCATAAGATAGTCAAAGATAAGGAAAATAAAGGAGAAGATAAAAGTAAAATAAAAGATAAATGGTCTCAAAGACCCTTGGCTTGTCGAGTGGATGAAGCGGCCGGCATGAACTTATGTAGATCAGTCTCCATGAGTGAGACTATGCTGGGATCCTTCCGCTTCTTCGACATTGAGTTTATGGGCATCGAAAATTGGCAGAAGATCAAAGAAGAGAAATATGGAAGGGGAGAATCCTGAAGAATAGGATGGAAGAAAGGGGATGGGAAGTGGTTGAGAAGAGGGAGGGAGGGTTGGTTTATATAGAATTTCAAATCTGGTACATCCCCACGCCCGTGTACCCTAGGCGTTCGATTCACACGGCCCTGCCACACGACCATGGTGGGCTTCGTTCGTTTCTCCAACGCCCATGCTCAAGTCGCCACGCCCGTGTGTAATCTAACAGTGTCGACCACGGTCGCATCGCATGACCGTGGGGTTTTGTCGGTGCCTGTGGTGTGGTGGTTGGGGTCCGTGACTCAAAGATTTTATTTGTTCTAACTTGTACCTTCCCTGCCATGTCAGTACGGAGATTCTTTGTACCCACACGGCCACGGACATGGCCGTGTGGCTTGGAATTCTATACTTTTGGTTAGTTTATAGTTAGGTGTTATAAAGAGAGAATAAAATAAAATGAATAAGATGAACAATACAGAAGTTAATAGGGTTAGTACTCGGGTTGCCTCCCGAGAAGCGCTTGTTTATAGTCTTAAGCTAAACTCTCCTCTCATTTGTATATTCATGGTGGTTTGAGGAGTTGAAAGTCCTTCCAAGTGCTGGTAGTTCCATGATCATGATAAAGTTTAAGATGGGTGACATTTATTTTCAAAGCGCCAAACATAGGGTTACTTACCTCAACTGTTCCGTACGGAAAAACATCGGTTACCTTGAAAGGGATTTCCTTGTTGGTGTTAGGATCAGGAGGGGACACTGGTGGATCTACTTTATCTAGCAATACCTAATCTCCAATTTTGAACTTGTTTGTCTCGTAGAGTGGCCTTGGTTCTGCTTCATGTATCCCTAGTTCTTCCTTAAGATGGTCTTCTCCTCTTCTATTTCATTGATCTGAATCCTTTGTTCCTCATGAGCTATTTCTTTGTTGGCAGAGGGTTTAGGATCGGGATCATGCTGTGGTGTTTCCTGAAAAGAAGGGTTAACCGAATGGTTATCAATAGAATTTACTTTCTCACCTTGGCTATTCAATGTTCCCACTGAATCGAGGTCTTGAAGAGTGACTATCTCATCACCTACCCAAAGTATAAGTTCGTCTGCATCAACATCGATTTTAGTTTTAGCAGTTGCTAAGAATGGTCTTCCTAAAATTAAGGGGTCGTGTTTTCCTCATCCATGTCTAAAACGACGAAGTCTACTGGGAATACGAATTTATCAATTTTCACAAGTACATCTTCAATGATACGCTTAGGAACTCTAATAGTTTTATCAGCTAATTGAATGCTAATCCTAGTTTGTTTGGGTTTCCCTAGACCTAGTTGTTTAAACAATTTATAAGGCATAAAATTTATGCTTGCCCCTAAATCAGCTAACGCATTATCAATAGATAAACTACCAATTAAGCATGGAATCGTAAAACTCACTGGATCTTTTAATTTCGGTGGTAGTTTATTTTGCAACATTGCTGAGCACACTGCGTTCAGTTCCACATGAGATTCCTCGTCTATCTTCCGCTTATTTGTTAATAGTTTCTTTAAAAATTTCCTGAAATCTGGCATCTGCGAAAGAGCTTTAAGAAACGGTAAGTTAATATGTAATTTCTTTAAAAGTTTAAGAAACTTACTGAACTGTTCCTCTGTGTTGTCTTTCGTTATTGCTTGGGGATATGGTATGCGAGGTTTGTACTCTTTGATTACTAGTTTCAGCTTGTTATTGACCTCAACCATATCTTTTTCTACCATATTCTTTTGTTTTGAATTAGGTGCGTCTAACCCTTCACTATCTTGAGCTGTTATGGCTTGAACATGCTCCCTTGGGTTAGTCTCGGTGTTGCTTGGTAGTCTTCCCTGTGGTCTCTCAGACATTTGCTTTGCAAGTTGCCCGAATTCCTTGAACTCTTGTGTCAATGCCTCAAGTTTTGTTTCTATCTTTTGGAAACGTGTTTCTGTATTTTGAGACCATATTTTTGAGGCTGCTATGAAGTTTGTCAGGATCTCTTCAAGGTTCGGTTTCTTATCCTATGGGTAGGGCTATTGCTGGAAGTTTTGGGATGGTTGTTGCCTTTGATTTCTTTGACCGCCCCATGAGAAATTGGGGTGGTTCTTCCAACCTGGATTATAAGTACTATAAGGGTTATTGTTAGATCGATAATTATTACCTATATAGTTCATTTGTTCGCTCTTCATGCTCTATCCGTAGGGTGGGTACTCAGGATTCACTCCTTCACTTGCGTCGCACTGCATAACTGGATGTACCTGCGAAGAATCATAGAAACTATCAAATTTTTTATGTAGCAACTCTACCTGATTTGATAGCGTGGTTACTGTATCGAGGTTGAAAACTTCGGCTGCTTTGCCTGGCCTTGTCCTTTAACTTGCCACTGATAGTTATTTAGTGACATCTCCTCTATAAACTCGTAGGCTGCTTCAGGAGTTTTGTTGTTCAGGGTTTCGCCAGCGGCTGAATTGATTAGTTGCCGTGTTGAAGGGTTCACACCATTGTAAAAATTTTAGACCTGTAGCCACAAAGGTAATCCGTGGTGTGGGTAACTCCTTAACAAGTCTTTGTATCTCTCCCATGCATCATAAAGTGTCTCTAAATCCATCTGCACAAAAGAAGAGATATTATTCCTCAATTTGTCCGTTTCGGTGGGAAATATTTTAATAAAAATTTTTCGGTCATTTGATCCCATGTAGTGATTGACCCTCGTGGAAGAGAATGCAACCACTATTTGGCTTTATTTCTCAGAGAAAAGGGAAATAACTGAAGACAGATGGCATCATCAGAAATGCCATTTATCTTGAAGGTATCATAGAATTCTAGAAAATTCGCTAAGTGTGTGTTAGGATCCTCATCTTGCAAACCATCAAACTGAACAAACTGTTGTATCATCTGTATAGTGTTAGGTTTCAGTTCAAAATTATTTGCAGTAATAGTAGGCCTAACAATACTAGACTCAGTTCCTGTTAAACTAGGTTTAGCATAATCATACATAGTACGTGGAGCATGATGTTCGGCCATCTCTTGAGGTGGTGGATTATTTTCAGCCATCCCTTTTGTAGTATTTATTTCGGCTTCTTGCTCTTCTTCTTTGTACTTTAGGCTTCGCCTTATCTCTCTGCGATTTCTACGAACGGTACCTTCAATATCACTGTCGTAAAGTAAGGGTCCTATCGGGTTCCCTCTAGTCATAAACTGGAGGTACCTAAAAGGAACAAAAGAAATAAAGAAAATTTAGAAAAATAAAAATAAAATTTAATTGCAAAAATAAATATGGCTAAAGTAATAAAAATTAAGCTTTCTTAATATTTTAGTTCCCCGGCAACGGTTGCAAAAACTTGATCGTGGTTTTCGAGATGTCAAAGTCTTAAAATTTATAAAAAAAATGATCAAGCCTAGAAACTAATTATGACAACGATTTGAGGCAAGCGTACCTATCGAACAGTAGTATAGTTAAGGCAAAACCGGAATGTCGAACCCAAAGGAACCAAAAGTACTAATACTAACTCTCTTTTTATTATTTAGCCTAAGAATTAAATGATTTGTTTATCTAATCTAAAATTAACTAACAACTAAACTAAAGACTCTAAGACAAAGAAGAATGAAATTGGGAAAATAACTTGAGGAAAAACCAATTGATTAAGACGACACCCAAGGAAGAATCCACCTAGACTTCACTTGTTATCTAACTCTGAACCAGATGATTTATTCATTTGACTTGATCCGTAAGATTCCCTAAGTTATATTAATCCCTCTTTCGAGGTGACTAACATCTAACACTAGGTTGATTAATTGAAATCTCTTTCTAATTAAAACCCCTAGAATTGCATTAACTCAATCTATGGACTCCCATATTAGGTTTCACCCTAATCCGGCAAAATCTCGTCACCTATCTCTAGGTGTGCGATCAACTTCGCTTAATTATGTTAGGTCTACTCTTAGGCAGGGACTTTTGCTCCTCTACCTAAGCACATCATACTTGAATTAATATCCCGGAAATATCAACACAAGAATTAAGAACACATAATTAAGAACAAGTCAAATATTTATCATATAGTTCAGCAAACGATAACAAGATTCATCTTAGGTTTCATCCCCCTCAGGTATATGAGGGTTTAGTTCATAATAATAAAAGAAAACATCTCAAAAGAAAAGATAAAACAAAACATAAGAAATCCCTAAAACCCCCTGAAGGAATTGAAGGAGAGACCCTCCGTCTTGAGTATGATTCCGGCTTCTTGAGATGGATCAACTGGCTTTTTTCGAGTAAATCTCCACAAATCTGCCTTATCTGGCCTAGCCGGACGCCCCCTGACTAAAGCCTTGGGTTTCCCTCTTTCTGGTCATACTTAGGGTGTTTATATAGGCTTCTGAATATGTTTCTTTGCCCCTAAGTATCCAAATCTGAGTGAAACTCTTCTTTCCTGCGAAAGGGACACGCCCATGGCACACGTCCGTGTAAGTCATGGCCAGGCTGTGTTTGAACCTGTTGAATGAGGCATGGTCGTGTGATCTTGGGCCTTGGCCGTGTGGATTTCATGATATGGCCCATTTACTCTGTTTTGGGCCCGTTTTCCGTTCTTTTCGTCATTGGGTGCTTTCCTGAGTATAAAACCCGAAAACAAAAGATTAAGAGCACCAAATTACATAATTAAAGGCCTAAATCATCCAAAAGCATGCTAAATGTGGGCTTAAAATATGTTACTTTTACAGCTTATCAAGTTACCTGTAGGGTCTGGTGATCTATCAAAAGAACATTTCACTATGAAATCAACTAAAATCTGAGCTTTGACTACTGTTCTTAGGGCTTACTCTATTCCAAATTATGCTAGTTCAATTCCCCACTTGGTCATTTTTCCTGAAGTATCTACTTTAGATAATATGTCTTTGATGGGTTGGTTTGTCATGACTGTCACGAGATGGACTTGAAAGTATGGTCGCAACTTGTGAGCTGCCACTATTAAAGAAAAAATGAGTTTTTCTGTCTTCGAGTACCTTTTCTCGCCATCCTGCAACACTTTACTAACATAGTACACTTCGCAAACCCTTTTTGTCCTGATCAAGATTGCTGCCATTGTTTCGTTAGGTGTTGCCAAATAGAGATAAAGAGTCTCCCCCACTCGAGGTGATATCAAAAGTAGTGAAGATGTGAGGTACAACTTGAGCTTTTCAAAAGCAGCCTAGCATTCCTCTATCCAAATAAAACAAGTTCTCATTGCCTTGTGCTTATCTGTCATTCTAGAGACAAACCTGTTGAGTGCAACCCCCCCGTTAAGCATTGAACGCCTTTAATAGTCTTCGGGGCAGACATATCTAGAATAGCTCTATGCCTCTTTCTGAAACCATGAAGTTTAAGAATTTTCTACTCTCACACCAACAATGCATTTCTCTGGATTTAACTTCATGTTATGGGCTCACAAAACAGGAAAAGCTTCAAAAAAAATACCCAATATGCCCCTTCAATGTAGAACTCTTCACTAACATGTCATCTATGTAGACCTCAACACTACGACCAATTTGTTCTTTAAAAATCTTATTAACCAACCTCTGATATGTCGTATCTGCATTCTTCCACCTAAAAGGCATAACTCGATAACAAAATAAACCTTATTCTGTTAAAAATGTCATTTTATCCTGATCCTCTTAAGCTATATAAATTTGACTACAACTTGAGAATGCATCCATGAAGCTCATGAATCTATGACCTAATGACGCATCCACCAGTCTATCAATCGAGGGCAAAGGAAAACCATCTGTTGGACAAGCCTTATTAAGACTGGTAAAATCAATGTACATTCTCCATTTTTCATTAGTCCTTTTCATCATCACAATATTTGACACCCAATCTGGGTACGCCATTTCCTTGATAAACCTTGCTGAATGTAGTTTACCTACCTTTTGTCTAATTGCCTCCACAATCTATGGAGCAAATCTTCTTCTTTTTTGTTTGACCAATTTGGCCATGAGAAACACATTTAACTGATGGAATATCACCTGAGGATCCACACCAGGCATGTCCACCATTGACCATGGAAAAATGTTTGAATTCTCCTTCAAGCACTATATTAATTCCTTATTTTCTTCTTCTGCTAATACTGATAAGATCCTTATCAACTTATCTGTGTTATCATAAAATAATTGCAAAGTTTCTATGACTTCTATTATCTCTGGCTTGCAAATTCTTTCCTCACTTCTCACATCCAGACTAGCCAAATCTAAAACCTAGATAGCCACCTCTACTTGTTGCGAACTCTAACCCTCTGGCTCCTGCTCACACATTTGCTTAACTATCAACATATGACACTGTCTAGTTGTTAGCTAGTTAGATTTCTTAAAACCTATCCCTATCCTGGTAGGGAATTTAATCTTCATACAAAAAGTGGCAATCATCATTTTAGCCATTATCATTATAGGACACCGAAAAATGGTGTTGCAAGCAATTTGATGGCCCACCACAAAGAACTGAACATATTTCGTGGTAGTGTGCTCGCTATCTTCAAGGATAACAGGCAGAGTAATATACACTTTCGCCTTGACTGGATGGTTCACAAAGCCATATAAAGGGCTCGCCTTCTTCAAGCATGCTCCTTTAGCCCGTCTTCTGATATGCGTCTAGAGTTAGCATCTCCATAACACTTCCACTATCAACCAAAATTATTTTAACCTCAAATCCTGTTATAGTTGTTGATACAACCATAGGGTCATTTCCCTCCTAATCACATATCGAATCCTCATCCTCCTCATTAAATTCCACTTTTCACTTCTCTTGCCATCGTAGCCTCTTCGGTGAATTAACTGACATCACACTCCTGAGATGAGTCTTTCTCTTCATGTTAGAGGTCTTCCACTCTTCATCTATACCAATTATCACGTGTATTACACTACAGCAAAACAGACTTTTAGCGGCGTTTTTAGTGGCGTTTTAAAGGAAAACGCCGCAAATATTATACATTAGCGGCGTTTCTGATAAAACGCCGCTAAAAAATGAGTAATAGCGGCGTTTATATAAAAAACGCCGCTAAAAATGGTTTATAGCGGCGTTTTTTCAGAGCGCGCTAAAAGTCCGATCTTTAGCGGCGCTTTTGGAAAACGCCGCTAAAAAGTCCGACCTTTAGCGGCGCTTTTGGAAAACGCCGCTAAAAGTCGATCTTTAGCGCGCGCACGAAAACGCCGCTAAAAGTCCGATCTTTAGCGGCGCTCGAAAACGCCGCATTAAAAGTCCGATCTTTAGCGCGCTTACGGAAAAACGCCGCTAAAAGTCCGGTCTTTTCTTTAGCAATTTTTTGGATTTTTTAAATTTATATATTAAAAAAATTATTATATAATCGTAAAAGAGATATATTAATTTTAAAATATTAAATTAATTATCATTATAGTTTAGTAAATTTGTGAATATAAGGAGTACGCCTAGCATATTTAATTTCTTATATATATATAAATTATAAATATATTTTACATTATTTAAAAGATAATAGATAAGCTTTATATATATTAAAATTAAAAAAATTGTAACCCATGCATCTGTAGAGAAACAAAATTAAGTAAATTGAAAATGTTATTTAAATTTATTAAAATATTGAAAGAAATATTATATAATATTCAAAACTTATCTAAATAATTTAGGGTTTAAGGCTATAATTAATGGTACTTTAGTCGTTTGTATGGGCTGACTAGGGTTTCAAGTTCAGTGTTTCAAGATTTAGGAATTAGGGTTTATGGTCTATGGCTTAGAGTATAGGGTTTAGGGTTTAGGGTTTAGGGTTAGTTATGGCTTGGGTTTATGGGTTTGTGGGTGTATGGTTGAAGGTTCACAACAAGAAAACAAACTTTATATATATATTATAGTTTAAATTATTTAATTTCTTATATATATATATTGAAATTATATAGTTTAAAATATTTTAGAGATAATAGATAAGCTTTATATATATTAAAATTAAAAAAATTGGTAACCCATGCATCTATAGAGAAATAAAATGTTATTTAAATTTCCTGAAATATTGAAAGAATATATATTATTTAAAATTTATCTAAAAAATTAAGGGTTTAGTGGTTTGTATATCTTGACTAAGGTTTGAGTTTAGCATTTCAAGATTTAGTGTACTTTAGAGTTTATGGTTTACTGTTAGTCTTAGGATTAGGGTTATGGCTAGAGTTTATGAGTTTATGGGTTTGTGGGTGTATGGGTTTAGTGGTTTGTATGTTTGACTAGGGGTTCGAGTTTAGCATTTCAAGATTTAGTGTACTTTAGAGTTTATGGTTTACGGTTAGTCTTAGGATTAGGGTTATGGCTAGAGTTTATGAGTTTATGGGTTTGTGGGTGTATGGTTGAAGGTTCACGGATTTAGGGTTTATGGTTTATCAAATGAAGACAGAATATCAAATTTGATTTAATCAATAAAAAATTATAAAAATATATGCTACAAAATGGTGAGATTGCATTTTTACTTACAAATTAATTTCACCCTAACAAAAATCGATTGTGCATCTGTTTATCCCTAAACCCTAAATCCTAAACTTTAAACTTTAAACGGTAATAATTTAGGGTTTATAGGTTAAAAAGATAGAAGTTAGGGTCTAGAAGTTAATGAGACAGGGGTTAGGGGTTTAGGGTAACTAGTGTGAAAAATATATCTTAATAATTCGAAATACTATTATTAAAATACTATTATTATCTTAAGAATACCCATTTCCTTTTCTCTACAGTTTTTTTAGTAATTGGAGTTTTCTTTTTTCTTTCATGGATTAATACCGTAATTAAGCTTTTCCGTAATGGATATGTTTTTTGATTAACTTGTTTTTCTTCTTCTTCTTTTTCTATTTGAAATGTACTGACTAGCTGTTGATTTTTTCTAAACCCTAAGCTATAAACCATAAATCTAGATTTTAAACCCTAAATCATAGCTCTAAACACTCGACCATAAACCCTTAAACTACAAACACTAGACCATTAACCATTAAACACTAACCTTAAACGCCGCTAAATGTTGAGCAACAATTCTATTTTCACTTAGGGTAATCGACACTCATTTCGATTTTATTAGATTTAATTTTCATTTTTTCTTATTTTTGTTTTGATTTTAATTTTATTTTGCTATTTGAAATTAGCGACTTAATTATGAAAAAAAATGCGTTACAAATTGATAACTAAACCCTTAAGAAGTTTTGCGTTATCGAAACCCTTAAAGCCTAACTAATAATGTTAATTAAAATACAATTTATATATAAAATATAAATATTTTATCTTACTTAAAATATAAATTATATTGATTAAAATATAAATTATTCCTAAAATATTGAAAGAATATATAATTACAAAAGAGAAAAAATTTTAAAGCTTTTTTTTTTCATATTTTGGAATTTTATTTTTATTTTTGTTTTGTTACATAAAAATTATAATTTTATCTAATTCTTTTAAATATTACTTAAAATTAAAAAATGTTTAAAATTTATATAAAAATTACAATAATTTAATATAAAAATTATAAAAAATTTAAGTGTTAGCGGCGTTTATAAAAACGCCAAAAATGGGGAGCAATAGTGGCGTTTTCAACGCCGCAAACAAGATGAGCAAAAGGAAAATAAAAGGAAAATTATAACGACAGTAGAGAAAGGGAAAATCGCAAAATCCCCAGATTTTCTTTCCATCCAAAAACACCTCTTTCTCTATGTCTTTGTTTTATTATCTTCACCGTTTCATTTGTATCTATTATAATTATTATCCTAAAAAAATCTCTCTTCCCTAATTTTCTCTCATTTTCCAGGAAAAAAAAAATGAAGAACACCTTCTGTAATCGTTCTCTAACAAAGGTATGTTTATCAGTTACATGTATCTCATTTATACTCTAGAATTTTACAGGGCTTTGACTTTGCTTATTTATTTTGCTTTAGCTATTAAAAGAATGATATTTGATAAACGATTGGATAAAATCGAAGAGAAAGCTAGGGTTTCTCTGGAGATGAAGCTATTGGTTTTATGGATTTGAAGTGCGTGATATGGTTTTAGAGACTAATTGATCTGGTTTTTTACCCTTAATATCTTAAATACCAGAAAACAATTTCTCTCTTTCCTTTTTCTTTTTCTTTTCTTTTTTTTTAATTTCGATTTTTTTGGGGATTTTTGAATCTGGGTATTTCTGAAAATGGGGAAAAACCAAGCCTACAAGGCTATGCAAAGAGCAGAGCTTAGCTCTTCCTCTCACGCCCTGAAGAGATCGAGGATGGCATGGTTTGTACCCTTCCATGTTCAAACAATTCTATATATAAATATTCGCTTTATGTTGTTACCTGCACTTGTTTTTTAAATGCAGGTGCTTTGTATTTCTTGATTTATTTCCATTTCATTTATATTGGTGGATGTGTTTCTTGGTTGGTGCTTCCAATGTTTGGGAATTTACTTTTGGGGTCTTCTAAAATCTTTTTTACTTGTCTTGTGTCAAATTGTTAGGTTAAATCTATGTAGTTTATTCAGTGTTGGTAGTTGGAACTTAGAAGTGATTTAGCGAAGCATTAATATTATACTTACTAATTGTTCAAATATCACAGTTTAACGTTAGTTTTTCATATTCCAGAATATTAGTAACAAAACAAAACAGTCTCTCTTTTGCTTTGGCTTTGCTTGGCCTGGCCTTCTTCTCCTTTTGCCTTTTCATTATTCTTTATTTCTATGTCCAGCTTGCTCTCATGTGGGTTCCCATTATTCACTGCAACTAAAAAGCTAACCCAGGTTTCTAACTATCCCTTTTGCCTTTTTCGTTTACACCTGTAAGTTCTTCTCTGCTCATCTCCTCGATAAATTTTGGGTTCAAAAGCATATTTCTTTTCTCGCTTGATTTCAATTTGGTGGTTTATTTTCGTTATTTGATATGTTATATTTTAAGTTCATTCAAGTTTCTTATCTGGGTTTGTGTTGCTTGATTCAGTTTTGTACTAAGTGGAGTTGTATTTTTTTAGTTTGGGAAACAAGGAAATAAAAACCCTTTTAGCTACAAGATTTTTAAGAAAGATAAAGAGCTTAACGGCTGTTGGTAGGCATTAAAACGCTTCTCTTTTAGGTTTGTAAAGCCTTTGTATTTAGAGAAGAGAGCAAGGAAAGAGAGAGATGAGGCGGTTGCAGGAGAGGTAAGGTATCTTCAAGATTTTAAATATAAAAAGAAATGAAAATAAAAATAATGAAAAATGTAGCCTAGCTTAGGTTCTTGCTAGTATGAGCTTAGTTCGGTGTGGCTTGGCTTTATACTATTTGAAGCTTCCTAAAGTGATTTACTGACCAATTTTAATTTTTAATGAAAAAGAAGAAAATTTTAATTCTTGTGCCACAGTTGGAACACTTGGGTTTTAAGTGGTTGTATTAACTTTAGTAATTCAACTATTTAATAATATAAAACTATGCATTAACATAATCTTTTTATTTCTCCACTTGTATACTATATTTATAATCATCTCAATTTTAAATCTCATATTACTATATTTAGTTCGATTATAATTTTTTTTAATTTTAATTAATTATTCAGGTTTTTTTTTTCATGTCTTAGTAAAAGTGATTAAGCCTAATAAGTCCAAAGTCAAATGACTTTGTGTCCATCACTTGTTTGGTCCAGTCGGTAATTGCGGTTTTGGACTTGGGTGTTTGACTTAAGAGGCAAGTTGTGGTGTCATTGCACATGCTTTGTTTTAGTGGGTTTTTTTTTCTTTAATTTATAATAAATAAATAACATTTGAATAGTTTAATAGTTTGTAGTTTGGACATTGGATCTTGGAACTTGCTACAATAATAATTAATTAATTAACATTTTAAAAAATCTAAATATATAATAATGGTACTTGTACAAGTGCACTATTCGACAGTGTAGTCAATGTCATCGATTCAGTGCTCTAGTTCTTCTTGGAAGATTCCTTGATATGGGACCATGGGTTGTAGATCTGGTAGTTCTTTAGAGGTGTACTCTTCACTATTTTCATTTCATGTTGTTGTTTACTTATAGGGGGATTCTGTTTTTAGGCCCTTTTGGTTGGAATATTGCTTAGCAAAGCTGCCATGATTTGCATGTTGCATTCAAAACTGTGATTTAGCAATGTAGGATAATTTTTGCCATTTGGGGCTCTGATGAGGCTATGTTTTTTGTTTTCAAAACATAAATGATGCATCGAGCCATGGCTTACCTTAATATTTGTTTGTTAATTCCCCTTAAGTTGAACTAACAATTACTTGCGTGGTTGCTCACCTTTTCATTTCTGTCACATATTTAGACAAGAATCTAGGCTATAATCTTCCAAATATATACTGAGACTAATTAGAAAACAAAATTGCCAATATTGGTGTCGACTATCTGTCACTCACTTAACTACTCTAGTTTTGCTTTCGCAATTTATGAGTTTTTTTTTTCTGTTTTACCAATTAGTGAATTTTTTTAGCATTTTTTTTTTTTTACACTTAATACCAATTCTTACGTTCTTCTTCTATATAAGATAACATAATACGATTATTGATATATGTTTGGGCGATTCTTTTTCCGATTTTGTCATCATGTATAATAAGATAAGTTGAGTTATAGTACCATGAGTACAAGATAATAATAATGTGATTCATATTCAAAATGCATTGTGGAAATGAAGATATAGACTAGAAGAGATCCTTCGCATCATTGTCTAATGAAGTTACATTCTAGTTTCTTGTTTGCAATTTGAAAAGTGCCTATGCAATTGCTAAGTTAAGGAAAGCGGGTACTCAAAACAGAAGTTCTATAAGGAAGCCGTAGAATTATACAAAGAGGTATGCGGATCCAATATCCCGAACTTGCTATTACAATTATATTGTTCACTCTCTTAAATTTATTCCACTTCTTTGAAACTACTTCTCATTTCTCATGAGATAAGTACTCTAATAGCAAATGGTGACAAAACATCATTACGGAAAATATGTTCTTCTCTGTGTCTCTGCTCCTTCTACAAAAGATAGAATATATTTTTAATCTATTTATAGGGATTTATTGAGACAATTTGTTAATCGACACATCAAAGAGGTGTTGCGCCAATGGTTGATTTGATAGGAATCACTTCCATCATGGAGGTAACCAAGATATTCTTTGTTATTTTATTGCGTGATGGGTTTCATATGGTTTTCATTAAATATTTTTGGGTGAAATTTGATATAAGTTTGTGCCTTTTCACGTGTGTTGGTTCGGTTAGTAAGTCTTGATGATCATGTGTATCCTAATTTTTTGGATGTAATGCAATGGTTAGGTGATAGCAATTTGCTAGAAATGATCGTGGATAAATTGAATCCATCGAGAAGTGCAAATTTTCTGTTTTATCCTTGTAATGACATGTCATACCTTGATTAATCAAGGTTCTTCATCTGAAACCGCAAACAGTGCAAAGCAATTAGGGGTATAAAATTGTATCAATTATGGTTATGATGTATTAAAATGTAAAAAGATCTGTCGTTTTTCTTATGTGATTAAGTTCTTTGATCATGCTGTTGGTATCAACGTACCTTGATCGCGATTCCTTATATGTCTTGTTCATGAATTTCTATTTTAATACATATTGTTTGTGAATTTTTATTTTAATACGTCTTCAAATTAAATTATATATTTTTAAATTGGATTTCGGCGTTTTTATAATTTTTTGTTTTTTTTTATTTTTAGGACTTTTAGCGACGTTTTTGAAAAGCGCCGCTAAAAGTATAATATTTTAATTTTTTTATTTTTTAGGACTTTTAGCGGCGTTTTTGGTCAAAGCGCCGCTAAAAGTATAATATTTTAATTTTTTTTATTTTCTGATTTTTAGCGGCGTTTTTTGGATAAGCGTCGCTAAAGACCATGACTTTTAGCGGCGTTTTTTGGAAAAGCGCCGTTAAAGACCATGACTTTTAGCGGCGTTTTTTAGAAAAGCGCCGTTAAAGACCATGACTTTTAGCGGCGTTTTTGGAAAAGCGCCGCTAAAGACCATGACTTTTAGCGGCGTTTTTATTACAAACGCCGCTAAAGGTCATGATCTTTGGCGGCGTTTTTTCTACATAAACGCCGCAAAATTTTGCGGCGGTGGTAATAGCGGCGTTTTTTGTGGCGCTTACAAAAGCGCCGCAAACACTTTTAGTGGCGCTTACAAACGCCGCTAAAGGCCAAAAAAAACGCCGCTAAAAGTCTGTTTTGCTGTAGTGTTATGCCTTTATCCTTCTGTTTTCCTTTATCAATGTCCCACAAACTCTGACCCGATGACGAGGCATCCTGAGCCCCAAAATCTTTTAGCTCGTCATTTCTAACAACCTCTTCTATAGCATCCTTCAAAGTGAAACAAGACTTTAGTCTTGTGTTCTATGTCATTGTGGAAACTACATCTGTCTCTCGAGTTGGGCCTTGATTGATTACGTCGCATAGGTGGTGGGCTCGACAAAATGCCCAAACTTCTGACCTGATTAAGAATGTAGGTATGCGAAGCATTTAAAGGAGTGTATGCTTCAAAATTTCCATGTGCAACATACCTTATTGTGTACTCACTTTGAGGCCTCTAGAATGCCCTTGGAGATTCATTATGCTAGTAACTCCTCTATTCTCCCCACCTTAGACTCGTAGCCTCTGAGAAGAAGGACCTTGCTAGTTGCGCATACCTTGGCGACCCCTAAATTGCCTATCATCCCTTTGGAAAGTGTTGCAAGTTGCTCTTTTAATTTCCTCTGCCTTAATAAACTTGTGGAACATCTCGTATAAGTCTGCCAAACTCTATGGCCTGTTATCAGTAAACGAATATTGCACATGCTCATTTTGGACTCCCATAATAAAGGCATCAATAGCCCACTGGTCTTCCAAGTTCTTTGTGATCAATGTGACTACATGGAACCATTTGACATATTCCTGTAAAGATTCTCCATCCCTTTTGTTTCACTGACATCAAACCTATAGGAGTCCTTTTTATTGTCCTATGGGCTCGAAATATTCCAAAAAAAATCTGATCTAACTACGAGAAGCTTTGAATGGAGTCCTACGGCATAGATAAATATCAATCCTTCGCGCTTCCCCTGGGAGTTGTTGAGAAGGCTTTACACTTCGTTGCATCTAAAACCCCTAACACATTCATATAATCATTATACTACAATAGATGGGCTCTAGGATCTTTCCTACCTTCAACCATCTCTTTCGGCATTTTAAACTCGGATGGTAGGCTCACAACGGCTACTTCTGAAGATAAAAGGTTGTTAGAATAGAACAACCAGTCCATGTCTTGTACATCAGTGTGCAATGCTCGAACATCTGTATACAAAAAATCCATCTCATTCTGTCATGGCTTTGCATGTACTCCCGTAGCCTCTTCCTAAAGAGGTGTGACATGGTCTTGAAGATCAGAATGATTGAATTGCATCTTTCTTTTTAGATATTAGTTCGGTCTTAGCAGCTCTTGCTGAAACATTTGTTGTTCTTCAAATTTGGTACTTTTTTTAGTAATTTGTTCCTTCATCAACCTCAATTACTCTTGTAAACCCAGTAATTTTTGTGACGATGCCCCTTGATCAGAGGGGAAAGACGGTCCCTAACTAGAGGGAGCATTAAGATCGAAAGAATTAGAGGCACTTGCCTGGCTTAAGTTGCCCAGATTTTCTGGTCGGTCAACAAACCAACCAGCAAAAAGGTCCATTTCACGAGGTTGATTACCAGTGTCAGAACCTCCTACTTGGACTGACAAGAAGCTTCTGGGAAATTCTCATTAAGGTGAGTCATCTTGGTTTTCTAATTATTTAAAGATTGCAAGTGTGTCCATGCTTACTGCACCTAATTGTTGAGTGTTTTTGTGTCTGTGTCCTTTAAAAGGGTTAAATTCTCTATTTATTTGATACAGTTAGTGTTCATGGATGTGACGTCGTAGGTAGGTCCCCATGCATGCCAACACGTACCCTATCCTAGGATTAACATGTGTTCCTAGGTACGGGTTCACCTGCATGGTAGTACGAACTTGTCCCGTACGGGATCATGAGAGGATGCGAACTCATCATATGCGAACCCCAAGATGCAAACTATGTAGGTTGTGGGTCGATTCCAATCGAGTAACCGAATCGCAGGATGATAATGAAGAACATCATAACAACTAGCAATTATTATTATTTTATAAGCATGGCTCGCAGTTAAGGCTGGGGCTAGTGTTGCCCTTTCCGATTGTGTGATTCAAGCTACTAGCTAATAGTATATCTTAATTAGGGCAGTTGACCTTTTTTTTTGGTTGCTACTGGGTTTTTTGGGTGTTATTTTTGTAAGATTTTAGATAATATTATTGGGTCAGTAAAGTTTAAAATTAAGTGATTTAACTTTAATTGATTGAGTTATTTATTTTTATAAAAGCATTTGACATATTGAATTAAAAGTAATAATTATATCTGAAATAATAGTTTATCTTCTATTAGGGTTTAACACGAAAAAAATTAATAGAAAGTTACAGCCTCATCATTAGGATTGTGTTACAAAATTAGAAAGATTATCTCAATCGTGTTTGTCAAATTCAACGATTAACTTCAACTTTATATCAATTCTTAATATATGTGAAAATCATATTATTTTAAACATTTTAAAATTATTATTTTTATATACATACTATTATTAAAAGTTTGATTAAGTTTATGTTACCTATTAACCGGATCCCAACTCGGTTGTAAAATTATCAAATGTTCATTTCTTTTACAAAGCAATAAATATTATTTCAAGATATTTATGTCTTTTTTATATTGTTGGTAAATTTAGAAAGGAAACCATGAGATTTGAACTCAACACATCATCACATTCATTATAAATTTTATATAATTTTTAGAAATAAATCTCAAAACTATACATGAATTTTGATCTGATGTGCAATTTGATACATGAAATATTAATTTAATTCAATTTTCGCAAATTACTAATAAAATCATTGATATAACACTATTTTAAGTATACATATTGGAGTATAAATATTTATATATATTTAATATAAAAATAAAATGATGTATTTATTCCTTTAAACATTTACAATTGAATCAAGATTAAAATCTCAAGTATATATTTGAACCGCAATCAAAATTTCATGTGTATAATTACACCAAATTAAAATTCATATATAAAATTGTACATCAAATAAAAATATATGTATAATTTTAAAATTTATCTAAATATTTTATAAATTTATTTTTTCTACTCACATCCTTAATGTTTCATAATTTAATGCAATATTAAATTTTCTGTTTACATATCATGAAATTTTACAATTATTTGCTATAATATTTTCGAGATTCTTCAAAGCAATCAGTAGCCAAATTAAAATAAAAAGCTTTGTGGTTATTTTGTGATAAAAACCAGACATTAGCATCAATTCTGCAACTGTACGCAGCATACCTTTTTACAATTGTAATGGAAAAAAAAGTCATCAGTTTATGTAAAATATGATTTTTATTATTTTTAATTTCATATTATTACTTAAAGACTTAATTGAGATGGTATAACCAGTCAATTAAATTTCAGTTTAGTTGAGAAATTATTAAAAATTTATTCTTTTTATAAAAATGTTGGACAAAACACGTTAGCGAACAAATATGAATATAAATAGACAAATATTTATATAAAATAAAATAAATATTTATATTAAAATATCCGATACGAGAAATCAATTAAATAAGATTATGAAAAACCAGAAATCGAATAAAGAATCGAGTTTTACAAGATGTTGAGGCATGTTTTACATAGCTTCCTTAAGATATATTCGCCCACTCCTATGGTACTTGGAGAAACGTTGGTCGACTATCTCCCAGGATAAAACAACACGATGATTGAAACAATAGCACCTCGCGGTGATCAATGAGCAAACCTTGCATTCTTCTATCACCGAAACATTGGAAAATATGGAGAGAAAAAGAGAAGAATTTTCGAGAGCAAAATAAACTCGACTTTAGAGAGTCTGTTGGTGTTTTTTTTTAAAAAAAAATTCTGAAGAATTTTTTAGCCTTTTGTATGGAGGTATTTTGGAAATTTCCATGAATAAAGATACAAAATCTACATTAAATGAGATCAATTTGATTAAAATCAAATCAAATTGTTTGGAATCAAATAAAATAAAGATAAATTTCCTTTTAAAAATAGATTTTGTATGTTTGTTGAGAAAAAATAACTTTCCTATTGGGCTAAAATATCCACATGCCCATTTTGAACCCGATCAGTCTAGACGTTTTGCGTCGTCTACGTCGTGTGAGTGCGCCCCAACCCCGATAGGTTTGGATCTGCACCCCCCTGTGCAAGGCAGGGTTTCAAGCTTAGTCATTCAATCACCCTTCAAGTGGGTTCTCATATATATTGGTGTTCTTTTAAAAATTTCTGAAGATTTATTTAGGCTTTTATAAGCATTTAATATGGAGGTATTTTTGGAAATTTCCATGAATATAGTTACAAAATCTGCATTAAATGAGCCATTAAATCAATTTGATTAAAATCAAATCAAGATAAATGTCCTTTTAAAAACAAATTATGTATGTTTGCTGAGAAAAAATAACTTCCCTGTTGGACTAAAATATCTATAAGCCCATTTTTCATGAATAAAGATACAAAATCTGCATTAAAGGAGTCATTGAATTTAATCAAATCAAATTGATTGGAATCAAATAAAATCAAGATAAATGTCATTTTAAAAATAGATTATGTAGGTTTGTTGAGAAAAAATAACTTTAGTGTTGGGCTAAAATATCCGCAGGCTCATTTTGGGCCTGATTAGTCTAGACATTTCACGTCGCCCACGTCATGTAGGTACGCTCCAACACGATGAGTTTGGATCTGTACCCCCTACCCGCAAGACAGAATTTCAAGCTTAGTCATTCAATCATACTTCAAGTGGGTTCTCATATATATACACATCTCATACTAGGTATTTAACCAATGTGGGATCTAAGCTTTCCTTTTCCTCAACAAATATTCACAAGTAGCGTACTTTAAGCATCAATTTCTCATTCATCGCTCAACCGTTTTTTAGCATATGATATACCGTTGTAAAGATCTCATGGAGTAGAATATAAAACCATAGTTTTATGATTCAACTCTCCACCTTTACCAATCGAGAATATGTCTCAAAGTTTCCAAAAATTACAAAGTTTCCAACAATAACAAAACATTATAATAAAAATATTTCTTTTCATTTTACATTGTATGTAAAACCTAGAAAAATGTGCTTAATGAGATTTGAATATAAAACATCATGCGACTGAAGCTATTGTTGTTTGCAAGGATCTTTCATGGATAAAGGATTCGAACCGTGACAAAGTCGTTATTAAACATGATTGGATGGAAGTGTTCAAAGCTTTGGGTCAAACAGGTTCTGTGTTGTTAGAGTTTGGTTTAGTTTTAAACAATTGCACTGATTTCAAAGACTTGTTTCATAATATATCCTTCCAATAGATTTGACGGAGTACCAATAAAACCGCTCATTGGATTCTATTTTCTTTTTTGAACTTCCAATTGCTAATGCTAGGATTAGGACAGACATTAGGCACAAGTGTATGGAGTAAGTTTGTTGGCTTGGTATTAGTTTGGTCATCTTACCTGTTTTTTGTCTAAGTTTTTATTTTATTTATAAAATCTATTTTATTTAAAAAAATTATCATCTAAATAAAAAACTTATTTATTTTTATATATTTTTTCATAAATATATATATTTATTATATAATTTATTTCACTTACACCATGGATGTATTATAATCTAATATAAAATAAGATTATTTCCATTGTCTTTGCATATAAAATAAGTAATTTATGCTATTAAAACAAAAGATATACTCAACCCTCTTTATAACAACCTTATTTGTCTATCAAGATTTTACCTGTTACAGAGAAGTGGCTATTATACGCCTATAACAACATGTTGTTATAGAGAGATAATTGTTGTAAACTTACAATAAAATTCATATCATGAATTTCCATAAAATGAAGAAAGTGAGAATTATGTTAAAAGTAAAGAAAGAAAGAAAGTGAGAATCAAATCAACAAAATTAAAAGGTATATAGCAGGTGCATGCATTATTGCTTTTATGCATCTTTTACTTTACATTGTTTCACATGGCTAATTAAGAAGTTCATAAATCTAACAAGTTCAGTTAATCAATGTGAGTTATTAAACTAAATTAATTATTTTATCATGAGCTGTAAAATTTAAGCAATCAATTTATAACTTTTTGATCTTCCAAATTCATAATAGAATATTTAACTAAAAAACTTAATAGTTTGTTGAATTGATATCTTAAATCAACTCGTTAAAGTTATATCATTTAATAAAATAAGGTTAAAAGATTTTTCATGTGAACTTTTAATATTTTATTGAAACAATATTTTAATTAGTATAATTTTTATTTAATAAATTATAATTAATAACTTCCTTATATGAAATAACTATAATTTGAATTAAAATTGTAGACAATACGATGTTATAGAGAACTAATATAATAACGAATACAATGCATAATAATGGATATTGCTATTATAAGTGAATAGTCATTAGGCAAGAATTCAAAAGATTACATTGGCCACCGAAATGGCCCAATAAGCTATAAAGGTTTTTAAAACAGTCATAATTAAATATTTGTTCATTTTAAAAGAAAATTTAGTCTATTTTTAGAAAATACTCATGAGTAATACAAAACAGTTTAAATTATCATCTTCTATGTAATGAATACTACTTTTCAAAACTTAGTTAATTTTCTCATTTATATATTATTCAGATTTCATTTATAATCTAGCAGCGGAAAAGTGATATCTATTTATGTTTTTAATTAAGATCGAAGTTCGTGCATAACTAATCAATTTCCATACTTCAATAACCTAAAATCAAATAAAATTTCATGCATGCGATAAAAACTAAAATCCTAAGTCTCATGTCACGGTTCAAAAATAAAGCATGCAATCACCAAATAACAAAAATATCAAATAAAACTAAAATACTTTATAAAGAAAAAAAATCTGAGCTGAGACCCTTCAAATGCATGTCTGCATCCTAACCTGGTGGGTTATCTATAGAGATAGAAATAAAAAGGAAGTGACCTATGAAGCTCAATGTGAGTTCAATCACAAGAAATTTAGTGCAAACTGTCGGTAGAACATACTAAATAACAATGCATAGAATGATTACAAACAATTATCAATTCAAAGTATCGGTTTTAGGAATCCACAACCAATGTAATATCTCAGAGTTCACAGTTTAGGTATGCATGTGTTTGTGAATGGCAATGCAATTTCAAATATTAAAGAGAGGTCCTACTCACTCTGCTACACACCACAATGGGAATTCCCCTAAACTCCAACAATCTTTACACCGGGTTGTGGTTTAACCACCAATGGTTTGCAGATCAACTGCTAATGGCTGTGGACACACAACAGAATTAGAAGATGAGAACTACCACATGGCTGTGGATACACAACAAAATATCGCAGATAAAATCTGCCCCTAGTTGTAGGTGCACAACATATTTGTATGTAAAAGCTGATGATGGGTTGTGGGTGTACAACATATTTGCAGATAAAGGAAAAATACTGCCAATGGTTGTGAATGCACAACAAGTTTGCAGATAGACTGCTAATGGTTGTGGTTTGCACAACAAATTTGCAAATAAACTGCTGAATTCTTCCTCCATACATATTATCCCACTCCATGCAATTCAATATGGAATGCTTATGATAGATTAATATGATAGCATTTAATATGCTTATAATAGTTCAATATGATAGAAAATAATAAACTTATAACAGATCAATACGGTTGTAATTAATATGCTTATAACAGATCTATAAGGTAGCAAATAATATGCTTATAACAGATCAATATGGTACCAAATAATATGTTTATAACAAATCAATATAGTAGAAAAAGACATGCTCATCATGTGTTTGATTTAACAGTACCATACGACATGTTGAACATACAATCAGTAATATAGATGCAATAGGCAAATATTATTCACATATCATTCATATACAATAATAACTCAATCATTCAGATCATGTATTCTAATACTTATATTACCAGGGGCTCAATTAAAAGAAATAAAACTCTAAAAATAGTTCAGGGAATATTTAGGGACAACCTGAACATATCATAAAATTATGGGAAAAACTGTAAAACATAGGTCATATGACCGTGCAGCTAGATCATGTGGGAGGGTTAAAGTTGTGTAAAAGGGTTACTAGGCCATGTGGCTAGGCTGTGTAACAGATTTTGGCCGTGTGGCAATTACAAAAGTAACCTACATAGGAGACACGACTGTGTAGAAGGTTCTTGGTTGTGTGTTTCACAAACTTGTCTTGGGTTTCCAGGGTACATGATCATGTGTAGGGTCGTACGGTCTACCCGTGTGGTTCACACGCCCTATGGCAGATCATGTGGCCCTATTCCCAAGCATAATTTTCCCAATTTGTTTGGTAATGAACACAGACCTTTCACTAGGAGTCCGATTGATATTCCTTGCAATCAAATATGATCTGATGCACCTAAAATCCTTCAAACAACATTTATATAAGTGTTAACATTTTATTTCAAGATTTATCAAGATCACTGAAAGTTATGGCTAGATTCATAAAAGATTGATTTGATTGAATGAAAGATTAGTTTCATATAGAAGTATTATGACAATTCAAGATCTAATCTTTGAAACGAGTTGTACTTACTGTTTCTTGGAAAATATTGGGATTCGATTGATGAAAATTCTAAAATTGATGGAAAGAATAATCAAATAGAGGATGTTTTAATCCGGGAAAGAAAAATACATAGCATCAAAAAGATGAAAATTTTAATGTAAAAAAGAGGAAAGAAAAGAAAAGGGAGAAAAACTAGGGAGAAATTTTCTAATTAGAGTTGAAGAGGAAACAGAATTCATGTCTAATTAGGAAAACTAGTCTAAATACATAGGATTTAGGAACCCTAGGGGTTGCATGGTAAATTACCCCTGACTGCCGAAAATAAAAAGAAATTGAGGGGGTTTGGGGGGTCTCAAGCTCGGGTGTGCAAGTGGGGAACGAGTGTGCTAACCATTAGGCCTAAGGCCTATTTCTTGTTAAGTTTTTTCTCCTAACAGTATTTATTTTAGTGTGAATTTTATCCTAGTTTGCTGAAAATAAAATAAAAAGAAATGGGAAAGGAGTGGCTTGAACCTAAGATATTTAATAAATGCACTAACCACTTAACCATCAAGCCTAATTAATTTCTTGATTAATTATTTCAATGAACTTCATATATTTTGGGGTGTGACAACCCTCTCTTCCTTAAAGAAATTTTGTTTTCGAAATTTACCTAGTTCGAACATACGAGGATACATATGGATGAAAAGTCTCTTCTGGTTCCCATATGGTTTCCTCAGTGTCATGGTTTCATCATAGTACCTTAACAAGTGGGATCTTTTTCCTTCTTAGAACCTTTACCTCACGGTCTAGAACTTGTGTAGGTTTCTCCTTGAAGGACAAATCGATCTCACATTGATTTCCTCGATTGGAATGCTACGAGAAGGGCTCAACCGACATCGTTTCAATATGGAAACATGAAAGACATCATGGATGCAATCTAGGTTTTGTTGTAATTCTAATTGGTACACCATTAGATCGACTCTCTTAGGGATTCTATAAGGCCCATGAACCTAGGACTTAACTTGCCCTTTCTTCCAACTCTCAACATATTTCGCCATAGGGACACTTTCAGGAAAACATGATCTCTGACACTATATTCAATGTCGTTTCTCTTTAAGTCTGCATACAACTTCTGTCTATCTGAAGCCACTTTTAGTCTATCCTTGATTAATCTTATCTTTCCCTTAGATTCTTTACCACTTTGGGACCCAAAATTTTCCTTTCACCTAATTCAGTCCAACAAAGTAGTGTTTGGAACTTGTGACCATATAAGGCTTCATAAGGTGCCATTTGTATACTCGATTGGAAGCTATTATTGTAGGCAAATTCAGCTAGAGGTAAATGCTACTCCCAACTACCTCGAAATTCGATGATGCAGCCTCTTAGCATATCTTCTGATATTTGAATAACTCATTCGGATTGTTCATCAGTTTGTAGATGGAAGGCAGTACTAAAATCCAAATGAGTATCTAGTGTCTTGTCAAGCTTTTTCCAGAATCGAGATGTAAAATAAGGATCATGATCTGAAATAATTGATACTAGTACTCCATGCAGCCTTACAAAATCTGAAATAAACAACTTAGCCAACTTTTGTAAAAAATAGTCCATGGGGACAGGTAAGAAATGAGCTAACTTAGTTAATTAGTCTACTATCACCCAAAATGAATTTTTCTTAGTGGGTGTTAAGGGTAACCCACTAGCAAAACCCATCGTTATTCACTCTCACTTCCATTGTGGTATTTAATTGATTGCAAAAGGCCCGAAGGGAACTGGTGTTCACTTTTCACTTACTGACACGTTAAGCATTGAGCTACAAAGTCTGTCACATCTCTTTTCTGTTAAGGCCACCAGTACAGTTCCTTTAAATCTTGATACATCTTATTTGCTCTAGGATGCATGGCATAAGGGCTAGCATACTCTTCCCAAAGTATGGACTACTTTAAATCCTTATCATTTGGTACACAATACCTTCCACGGAAGCACAAAATACCCTCGTTATTAAACCCAAAATCTTCATATTTTTCATCCTCCACCTACTTAATCCATGGCAACAAAGACATATCTAAGGCTTGTTTAGCCTTAATCTCATTGGCTAAGGTGGGTTTCATTTGTAGTTCAGCTAATAAGCCTCCATCATCCACTAGACTTAACCTAGCAAACGTTACTATTAAATAAGTCATTTGTTTCCTACTTAGAGCGTTTGACATTACATTGGTTTTTCTAGGGTGGTATTCAATTATACAATCATAATCCTTTAACATTTTTATCCACCTCTGTTGCCTCAAGTTCAGTTCTTTTTGGGTGAGAAGGTACTTGAGACTTTTATGATCGATATAAATGTAGCACTTCTCACCATACAAATAGTGCCTCCAAATTTTTAATATGAATACCACCGCTACCAACTCTAAGTCATGAGTTGGGTAGTTTTACTCATGCTGCTTCAACTACTTCGAGGCATAGACAACTACTTTACCGCCTTACATTAACACACATCCAATACTAGTGTAGGATTCATCGTTGTACACTATATACTCTTTTCCCGACTCAGGCTAAATCAACATGGGAGCTTAAGTTAACATAGCTTTTAGATTTTCAAAGCTAGATTGTTTCTCATCTGTCCACTTAAATGGAACATTCTTTCTTAACGATTTAGTTGGTAGAGTAGCTATTAGGGAGAACCCTTCAACAAATCTATGATAATACCCAGTTTAACCAATGAAACTTCATATTTTAGAAACATTCTTGGGTTGTTTTTGTAACACCCCTTACCCGTATTCAACGCCGAAATAGGGCTCGAGGCATTACCGGACTTAAAACACAAACATTCACACAATTCTAAGTCATAAAATTTGTGTCCAAATTAAAATAGTTCATATTCAATTATAAAGTCCCTTATACAAGACTACGAGGCCCAAAACATGTTTTTGAGATGGTTCGGGACTAAACTGAGAACTCAGGGAATTTTTATAAAACTTAAAATTTTTTTGCTAGAAGCAGGGCTCACATGCCCGTGTGGTCCAAGAGACACGCCCGTGTGACGTCGGGGACACGCCCGTGCTTCAAATAGTGTTCAAATTAAGGTGATCTCTGACTTGTGCCACAAGGTCATGCCATACGCCCGTGTGCTAGGCTGTGTAGCACACACAGCTGAGACACACACCTGTGTCTCTTTCGTGTACTCAATTCTGGACAGTCTGTTTTTCAAAATTAAGGTGCAGGAGACACATGGCCGGAACACATGTCAGTGGGGCAGACCGTATGTCTACTCGTGTGGACAAAAACAAGGCTATTTACCAAGCCATTTTGCCACCCTCACTTGCACACATCAACACAACATCACATGGCACAAATTCAAGCATATAAGAGCAACTAAACAACCACAACCAAGACAATAACATGTCATCCTCATGCCATTATTTACCATGCTTAGAACATTAACCTTTCCACACTAATTCATGCAATAACAAAACATTATAAATACAATTATAACATTGCATTATTTAGATACAAACTTACCTCGATACAAAAATAGCGAAAATGGACCTAATCGTTAAACACTTTGGTTTTCCCTTGATTTAGACCCGAACTTCAATTTTCTTGATCTATAATACCAAATTCATCTCATTTAATCAACACATTATTCATTTCAATCCAAAAGTCACATTATGGAAAAATTACATTTTTCTCTAAACTTTTGACATTTTACAATTTAGTCCCTAGGCTCATAAAATTATTTTCATTCAATTTCTTCAAAACCTAAGCCTAGCTGTAAAGCCCAATTTAGGGGTTAGTCGGAACAGTGGTTTTGAAACCACTAAACCGAGGTGGGAGAAATTATTTTTAATATCATTTTATGTGTTATATCATGATTATATGAGTGCATAAAAATTTTGCTGAATTAATTTTGGTGATTGCATGCTTAATTGCGAAAAAGGACTAAATCGCATAAAGTGTAAAAGTTTTATTTTACAAGCTAGAGGTTTTAAATAGCTATAGAACCTTAAATTAGAGGTCCTCAATGTGCAATTAGGCCTTTTTAAGAGTGATAGCCGACTATAGGGACAAGAAAATTAAATTGGTCAAGGTTTGGTGGATTAGGTGACTTAATTGAATAAAATAGAATAAAACAAAAGAAAGGCTATCATATTTTTCATTCTCCTTCTTCCTCTATCGAAAAATATCAGCCAAAGAGTGTTTTTGGAAGCTTGAAATTTTTAGCAATTTACACTCCTTGCAAGTAAGTGATTTTGGTGGACTTTCTTGATAATTTTTGTAGTTTTGGGACCCTTGTAGCATAATCTAGCTAATTAGGGGACTATTAGGGTTTTTCCATGAGAAAATTCATGTTGATTTCTAAAATTTTATGGAAGAAAATGAATTTTAGTTGTTAAATAAACATTTTATATGAAAGGAGTCTCGATGAAAACACATAAAAGGACATTTTTGTAAAGGTTGTAAAATAGGTGGTAAATGTGTGAAATAATTGGTATTGTGAATTGATATAGGAGTAATAAATGTTCAAATCAATTTACGAGCCTAGGGGAAAAATTGTAATTTTATGAAAGTCTAAGGGCAAAATAGTAATTTTGCCAAAGTATGACTTTTGAAATGTCTTGATCAATGTAGTGATTAAATGAGTAAATTTGTTATTATAGATTAAGAAAAACATGGAATTAACCTTGACTGAGGAAAAGGTAAGGTTTTGGATTAGAATTTCAAATTGGCACATTTTGGTACCGAGGTAAGTTTGTGTAATAATTCAACATCATGTTATTCTATTTTAAAATACTTGTCATTTTGTGATGATGTATATTATTTTGATGAAATGGATTAATGACGTTTTAATGGGAGTATGATGAAGATTTATGATGTTGAAGTCCCGTTTGAACCTTAGAAAATGAGAGGATACCATTGTCAAGACATGAGATTCATAAGATCCCGTATAAGACCATGTCTGAGACATGACCTCGGCACCGAATAGACATCTCGTGTAAGACCATGTCTGGGACATGGCATCGACATTGATATACGATCTCGTATAAGACCATATTTGGGATATAGCATCGACATCGAGATATGAGATCCCGTGTAAGACCATATCTGGGATATGGCATTGACATCTAGATGTGATCCCATGTAAGACCATATCAGGGATATGGCATTGGCATCGTGTTACATGTATGACGAGTTTGGGTATCCTTCGACATTTCAAGTGGTTCAACGGGTAAAGAGTTAAGTTATGTTAAAGATGACAAAGAGCTAAGTCTATGTTCGAGATAGTATAAGTGCTAAAGTTATGTGATGAAGTGATACAGGTACCCATGAGTAACTTACGAGAAATAAATATGATATGTGATATGTGATTGGTAAGGGTAAGCATGAGTAAGCTATGTTAATGTGCTTGAGAACTTGTGTTATTACTCAAAGTAAAGTATGAATGCATCATAAGTTTTTATGTTGCTATTCATTGCATGCAAACTTACTAAGCTTTATGCTTACTCCCTCTCTTTTTCATTTCCTTGTAGTATTGCCAAGCTAGCTCGGGGATCATAGAACGTCGGAGCTCGGTTCACACTATCAAGCTATTCTTTTGGTATAGTAAAGTTTCATTGTTTTGGGTGTGGCATGTATAGGAACTTGGTTATTTTGTTATATGTCATATTGGTTAGCCAAGATGTTGGTTATTAATGTTACTCAATTCATTTTGTATAAAGCCACGGTTGATGGCTATTACTCATTATTGTTATATGAAAATGATGTTGTTTTTCATGGATGTGCAAATAGCATGGTTGAGTATTTGATATATTATTGCATGAATGAGTAGGTTGTTTGACGTGGCTTATGTTGGTGCATGTAAGGGTGCCAAAAAGGACTTGGTAAATGGCCTTGTTCTTGTCCACATAGGTAGACACACGACGTGTGTCTAGGCCGTGTATGACACACGGTCTACCCTATGGGGGTGTGGTTTGGCCGTGTGTCCCCCTGTATCCTAAGTTGGCAAAACAGAATGCCCAGTAGTAACCACACGAGCTGAGACATGGCCGTGTGTCTAAACTGTGTGGAAGACCCAGTCTTAGGACATGGGCATGTGTCCAGGTCGTGTGAAGTTTGCACCTGAATTTAGGAATTTAATTCGCCACATGGTTTAGGGACACGGGCGTGTGCCTTAGCCGTGCGACCTTATTGGGATGATGACGCCAGAAATAAAATGTCAAGGTTTTTACACACGGGAGAAGACACGCGCGTGTCATGGCCGTGTGAGGGACACGGGCCCTAGACACGAGCATGTGTCAGACCATGTGAAAACCCCTGTAAGTTCAAATTGAGAAATAAATCTACACGACTATGGAACACGGGCATGTGATATGTCAGACGGGTGTGTCCCTTCTTCCACACGGGCATATGGACTGTTTGATCAGAATTTTTCTAAGTTTTTCCTAAGATCTTCTAAAGAATTCAATTTGATCTCGAAATGTTTCTGTGATGTGTTTTGGGCCTCGTAGGCCTATATTAAGGTTGTTAAGAGGAAGTTTGAAAAGTTTTAAATTTGAACAGACTTTTATGATTCGGAATTGTATGTATGCATGAGTTTAGGTTAGGTAATGCCTCGTACCCTGTCTCGGCGTCGGATACGGGTAAGGGGTGTTACACTAGCTGAACCATTTTTGTACTCATAACAGGCCACATTTTTCACTTATTCACATTTTTCTACTCATTTTATAGACTTTTACAAATAAGTCCTTTTTGACATTTTTACCGAAAATCACTTAGCAAAAGTCGTTTAACAAATAACATACATGCATTTTCTACCATCAAACATCAAAATATACACATGTCTAATATGGTTCAAACTTTAGACCTTGATCATTTCTTAAATTAGTGGTCGAAATAGATAGATCGGGTTACAATGACTTTAAATATGTAAAGAGCATTAAAAACGAGGCAAGAACGAACTTACAATCGAGCTTGAAAGCTTGACAAACCCTAGCCATGGTTTCTCCTTGTAAAATTCGGCCATGGGGAAGAAGATGGACAAATTTTGGCTTTATTTTGGCTTTTTAATTCATTTTAATTACCAAATTACTAAAATGCCCTTAATAAAAACCTTTAGAAATATACAAAACCATGTCCATTTTTGTCCACAAACTTAACCAATGGTCTAATTACCATTTAAGGACCTCCAATTTAAAATCTCATAGCAATTGGACACCTTTAACATATAGAATTCAAGTTTTTCACTTTTTTCAATTTAGTCCCTTTAACTAAATAGAGTGCCCAAACGTCAAAATTTTCGAACGAAATTTTCGCGAAATCGTTCCATAAAACTGTAGACCATAAAAATATAATAAAAATGAATATTTTTCTACGTTAGATTTGTGGTCCCGAAACCACTGTTCCGACTAGACCCAAAATCGGGCTGTTACAACTATTCTAGGATGGCCTCTATCTTCTTCGAGTCCACTCAGATACCCTTTATGGATACCACATAACCTAGAATCATAACTTCATTAAGCCAAAACTTGCACTTACTTAGATTGGCATAAAATTTCTTTTCTTAGAGGATTTGCAAGACTTTCCTAAGGTGTTTATCATGCTAGGTTTTGGTTTTTGAATAGACTAAGATGTAGTCGATGAACACAATAATAAACTGATCAAGGAAGGGCTTGAAGACTCGATTCATTAAGTCGATGAAGGTGGCTAGAGAATTGGTTAAACTGAAGGGTATTACAAGAAATTCATAGTGGTCATATCAAGTTCTAAATGCGGTTTTAGGTACATCCACCTCCTTCACCTTTAGCTGATAGTACCCCGACCTTAAGTTTATTTTTGAAAACACCGTCACACCTTGAAATTGATCGAACAGACTGTTGATCCTAGACAAGGGATATTTATTCTTAATGGTCCGTTTATTCAACTATCGATAATATATACACAACCTTAGGGAGTCATCCTTCTTCTTGACAAATAGGAGCAGAGCTCCCCACGGAGAAACACTAGGTCTAATAAACTCACAATCCAAAACCTCCTGAAGTTGGATTTTTAATTCTTAAAGCTCTTTAGGTACCATGCAGTAGGGAGTAGTATCCATTAGAGTGATTCCTGGCAATAGTTTAATTCCAAATTTTACCTCACGATCTAAAGATAACCTTAGTAGCTTTTTGGGAAATACGTTTGCAAATTCCCCAACAATTCAGATACTAACAATTCAGATACTATCTATGACAGAGCTATTTTCATTCTCATCCATTACATAAATTAGATAAGATTCACACCCTTTCTGAACTAAATTTTCGGCAACCATAGTATAAATTACATTGGATAAATAGTTCCCTCACTCCCATACCATAACAATCTCATTACCCTCTGTCGTTTTCAAGGTTACTCTCTTAGAGGAACAATCACGGCTAACTTAATGTTTCACTAAGCAATCCATTCCCAAAATTAAATTAAACTCTCCAAAAGGTAACTTCATAAAATACTCTAGAAAAAATTATAACGCCCCGATTTTATTATTTCGGCTTTTGTAATTTTGAGACACAATGTCTATCTGCTTCAGTGGTTATGTGTTCTGGGTGTGTGTAAGAGGTCAAATTTTGGTATTTTTATGAATAAAGCCCAAACTCTGGTTAGTAGGCTTATAAGCAAAAGTGTGTAAGTATTTAACAGAATGGGCCTGCTGGTATGGTGGCTAGGTGGAGTGTTGATTGGTTGGAGGTTGTGAGTCTGAATCTCTACTTAGGCAAGGGAGATTATTTTTGTTCGGTTTGGTGACGAAGAGTTTGAGTTGGTTTCAAAATCTGAGTAGTGGAGAGAATTAAGGGGAGAGATTAGGGGACTACCAGATTTCCTTTTGAATTTTCGGCTATCAACTTGTTTTCCCAAAAATTTCTCTTTTTTTTTTTTAACATGTTGCTGCCTATTCCCTGTCAAAAAATTTCCATGCTTTCCTCACTTCTTTGGTTTTTCAATTTGCTTTCTCCTTATTCAACGGTGGTGTGTTCATACGGTAAGTCATTTTCTGCTTAATCTGTTTGCTTTGGGTTAGGCGTCTGATGAGGGGTCTGTTGTGGTCTTTTGATTAGGTGAAAGTCAATAAATTATTGGTGTCCTGCAGAGAATTAAGAGTTATAATTTTGGTTGTTAACGGTAAGGGTTTGTTACATTATCGACGATAGAATTTTAATTGAATGACAAAACAAGTGGTTAAATGAGTGTTTCATTGGTTGATTTTTAGGTTATGGAGGCTTCGAGGAGCTTATGCGTCAAAATCGAACCAGGTGTGTACTCGGAAACGCAAAAAATGAGGTTTCGACGAAAGCCAAAAACCTGTCTGTCGACGCCACACAGGCGTGTGGTCACCTGTGTGGTAGGCCGTGTACAAGACTGTAAGTCACCACACGACCATGTGATCGACGAGCCAGGCCACGTACGACACACGGGCTCTACCAATTGGGCTGTGTGGGCCACACGGGCATGTGGGCCCACACGGGTGTGTGGGATTCTAGGTCAGGCCGTGTGATCCACACGGCCAATGACAATTTAGGCCATATGGGCCACACGAACGTGTGGGCCCACACGGGCTGGCCACATGGGTGTGTGAGCCCATTTTTCTGAAATGTTCTATAACGTTACGCGGGTCGCCCTAGTTGACAGTGGACCTAACGTAGGGTCGGTAAGCTTTACCTAGACCCTTAATTATGTGACTTGACTTTTTGATTTTTGTATTGAGCATGAATTCTGATATCTGAGTGTATGAACTATTTTGCATAAAAACATGTCATGTTACGTTTTTTGCATTGCATCGGGGTGGGTTGATGATTCAGAGAAAGTATCTGAAAGGCTCTCAAGCCTGTTATTTGGCAGCTCAGGTGCAACTTTCTTATTATGTGTCGCATTCGGTGCAGCATGTTGTGTAGGGATGGGTGGGTTGATTTTATCCCCACATGGTGTGTAGGGTTGGACGGAGTTGGTGTGTAGAGGCTGGTGGTTCTGTTATTCTGTCTGATCTGTTTATTATGTCTGAAATGGGCTAAGGCCCTAGAATATATTTAATTCTGTATCTGAGTGGGCTAAAGTCCACATCGTTTCTGTAATAGGCTCAGACCCGAACTGTGAAATTATGTATGTTATTTGAGTTTTTGTTGTGTAAGTTTTCTATGGGGATTACATACTGAGTTTGCAAAAACTCACCCTTTTCTGTTTAATCTGTTCAGGTAATCCCCAGCAGTAGAAGGGTCGGTGCAGCGAAGGACTCTGCGGTGACCATGATTCTAAACCCTTATGGTTTTGTTTTATTCATTTCATTTATGGTTTGATTATATCTGGGTATGCCTTATGTAATATGGCCATTATGAATTTTTGTTTAATTTGGGATTTGTGATATTTACGATTAAAAGTAGGAAAACTCAAGTTTTCAAAATAAACAAATACTTTATCAAAAACACAAATTCGTAAATTACTTTTAAAAGATTCCACAACGTATAATGTTTTAAAAATGGTTAATGAATGAATAAACGATAGGTTTTTGACGGTAACCTAAGATATTGAAAATGGCATTATTGTAATTACATTTTCTAAAGCACTATCATGTGACATCGCTAGATTCAGCCATAACGTCTAGGCCAGGTTTGGGGCTTTACATTTAGTGGTATCAGAGTTAGGTTGCAAAACTCGATTGTGGATTTAGGTTTTTAAAATTGTTTTCCAAAATAATTTTTAAATTATTGAAAATATTTTTGGAATAAGTATGTGGTACACCGAGTCTTCGGCACCTATTCTGTAAGTGTTTTGAATTCTGTTTAAATTTATTTGAAAATACTACTTGCATGCTTGAAACAACCAATAGGTAGTATACTGTACTGAAACACTTTAGGTAGTGTAAACTAAAAACTGTAGCGAATCTAATTATTGTAGAAAAACTACGATCCGCGATATCAAACTCTGAACTTGTGATACTGTTCTGCATTGCTAATAAATATCCGAACTGTAACTAATGCATAAAATTGTTAATATAGATAAACTCTGAACTTACGATGAGTGTACGAGGTATCCGCGGATGGGGTATAAAAGGCCGTGGTAGAGGCCGTAAAGGGGCTCGATCTGGGTCCTCGTCATCTGAAAATCTGCCTAATTTGGATACGAGCGAGATGTCGATCTCACCTACAAAAGAAATTAGGTCTCGAGATCGCATGGCTGGGGACGATGTATTGTCCCAGGTTATGCTGAGGATATTAGAGAGGGTCGTTGGGCCAAACACTGGATCTGGAGATCGTGGGTCGGTTACGAAACGACTCCGGTCCATTGGGGATGAATTATTTAGGGGTGTCACTGGAGTCGCCCCTAGCATGGCCGAGTACTGGATGGAGGCCACAGAAAGAATCATGGACGATCTGGATTTTACCGCAGAGTAGAATCTTATGGGGGCTACTTCTCTGCTTCGCGACGAAGCGTATCATTGGTGGCTGACGTTTAAGGAGGGCACTCAGCCTGACCATTTGACGTGGGACTACTTTAAGACAGCTTTCTAGAGTAAGTATGTGGGAGCCAGCTATATCAATGCTAGGAGGCGTGAGTTTCTTAATCGCACCCAAGGGGACCATTCAGTAGCCGAGTATGAGGTCGAGTTTCTAAGACTGAATTGTTATGCCCGGGACATGGTGACGACCGAGTATGAGCGTTGCGTCTGTTTTGAGCATGGACTCAGGGACAATCTACGGGTTCTGATAGCTCCGCAGAGGGAGTGTGATTTTTCTGCTCTAGTGGAAAAGGCAAATATTGCCGAGGAGGTTAAGCGCGCTAAGTGCTAAAACCGCGAGAAAGGAAAGAATAAGAGGGAATCGGAGCCCTCGAATTCTGTAATGAGGCCTAAGAAAAAGGTCATATTTGATGGGCCAGTGAGAGTTGGTTTTCCTACTGCGCCTATTGGGGTGCCGCTTTGTGGGCACTATGGTAGACGCCATCAAGGCGAGTTTTAGAGGACAACTGGGGCATGTTTGAGATGTGGGTCAACTGAGCACCGTGTCCGGGACTTTTTGTTAGGAACTGATTAGGTGCAAGCTAGGGGTACTAGTGCTGCGCAGCCACAAAGGGTAGTTCAGCAGCCACCTAGGGGCCGAGGACAGGTCAGGGTAGTAACGGTATGGGCCGAGGACAGAGAGCACCGGGAAGAGGTGCTGGACCGACTGAGGCGAGGCAGCCTGCACTGGTTTATGCTACCCATCGATGTGAGGACTGAGATAACTGTTGTGAGTCCATTAGGATAGTCTATCCGAGTGAGTAAACTGTTTAGAGACGTCCCGTTAGAGGTTCAAGGGACAGTATTTCTGGTTGATCTGATGGAGCTTCCATTTGGGGTGTTCGATTTGATTCTAGGAATGGACTGGTTGGTCAAGCACCGAGTAAGTCTAGAATATGCGACAAAAAGGGTGGTTTTGAGAACCAAGGAGAAAAACGAGGTAGTGGTGATTGCAGAATGTTGAGACTACCTGACTAATGTGATTTATGCGTTGGTGGCAGAAAAGTTGGTAAGGAAGGGATGTAATGCATTCTTGGCCTATGTCCGTGTTTCTGATTTTGGGGACTCTTCGGTTAGGGATATCAGAATCGTAAGAGACTTTCTAAATGTTTTTCCTGAAAAACTATCGGGTCTGCTTCCGAGCCGAGAGGTAGAGTTTGGGCTTGATCTCTTTTCTGGTACAGCTCCGGTGTCCATCATCCCTTATAGAATGGCACCGAAGGAGCTAGTGGAGCTTAAGGCTCAGATCTAAGAGTTACTGGATCGTAGGTTCATCCACCCTAGTATATCTCCGTGGGGAGCACTTATTCTGTTTGTGAAAAAGAAGGATGGATCCATGCGTATGTGTATCGACTACAGTCAATTGAATAAGCTTACCATCAAGAATAAGTACCCCCTATCGAGGATTGATGATCTGTTTGACTAGTTCTGAGGAGCTTCAGTTTTCTCCAAGATCGGCCTACAATCAGGGTATCACCAGTTGAAAGTTAAAGAGGTTAACGTACATAAGACGGCATTTAGGACTCGCTACGACCATTACGAGTTCCTAATGATGCCATTTGGACTTATGAATGCACTAGCAGCTTTTATGGATCTGATGAACTGAGTGTTCTAGCCCTATCTGGATCGGTTCGTGGTAGTCTTCATTAACGACATTTTGGTGTATTCGAAGACTAAGGAGGAGCACAATGAGCATCTCCGAGTGGTATTACAGACACTTTGCGAGAAACTGTTGTAGGCGAAGTTCAGTAAGTGTGAATTCTGGCTCTGAGAAGTAACTTTTCTAGGGCATGTAGTTTCTGCAGAGGGGATTTATGTTGATTCTTGTAAGATTGAGGCTGTGCTGGAGTGGAAATAGCCAAAGAATGTGTCTGAAATCAGCAGCTTTCTGGGGCTGACAAGTTATTATCGACGCTTCGTAGAAGGGTTCTCTTTGATCGCAACACCACTGACCAAGCTTCTGCGTAAGGGAGTTCCTTTTATCTAGATTGATAAGCAACAAGAGAGCTTCGAGAAACTTAAATTTGTTTTGACGCAGGCTCCTATTCTAATACAGCCTGAATCTAAGAAGGACTTCGTTGTATACAGTGATGCATCACATGTGGGTCTAGGTTGCGTTCTGATGTAGGATGGTAAAGTGGTAGCTTATGCATCTCGTCGGCTCAAGACACATGAGGCTAACTATCCTATGCACGATTTGGAGTTGGCAGCAGTCATCTTCGCTCTGAAAATATGGAGGCACTATCTGTATGGTGAGAAGTGCACTATCTACACTGATCACAAAAGCCTCAAGTACCTCTACACCCAAAAGGAGTTAAATCTTAGGTAGCGTAGATGGGTTGAACTACTTAAGGATTATTACTGCACCACCGAGCACCACCTAGTAAGGCTAATGTGGTGGCAGATGCTTTGAGCTGTAGGGCTATAACCGATCTGAAAGCGATGTTCGCTCGACTCAGTTTATTCGATGATGGGAATCTGTTAGTAGAAGTTCAGGTTAAGCCTGTATGGATTGATCAGATCAGAGGTAAACAGATGGGGGATAAATCACTTAAGTTTCAGTTCTGTCAAGTTGACAATAGGGATACTACTGATTTTGGGATTAACAGTGATGGGATACTTTGTTTCCGCAGTCGGATCTGTGTATCGAATGAGGAGGGTTTGAGATAGCCGATTCTGAGGGGGCGTATAGTGGCCTTTATTCTATGCATCTCGGTTGAAACAAGATGTACCGAGATCTCCAAGAGTTGTACTGGTGGCCAGGGTTGAAGCGCGAGGTTACGAATTTCGTTGCTCGCTATTTGACTTGTCAACAGGTTAAGGCTGAGCATCAGTTGCCTTCAGGGTTGTTGCAGCCGGTAAAAATTCTGATGTGGAAATGGAAATGAGTAACGATGGACTTCATTAGTGGGTTGCCCTTGACACCCACTAAGAAGGATTCTGTCTGGGTCATCGTAGATCGATTGACCAAGTCTGCTCACTTCATTCTGGTCAGGACGGACTTTTCACTCTAAAAATTGGCTAAGCTATACATATCTGAAATAGTGAGACTGCATGGGGTTCCTGTCTCTATTATCTCTGATGGGGATCCTCGCTTCACGTCTCGGTTCTAGAAGAAATTGCACGAGGCTCTGGGTTCAAGGTTGGACTTCAGTATTGCTTTCCATCCTCAGACAAATGGTTAGTTGGAGAGGGTGATTCAAGTACTGGAGGATATGTTGAGGAGCTGTGTTATAGATTTTCGAGGTAGTTGGGAGGAGTATTTTCTGTTGGCAGAGTTCGCTTATAACACAGCTGCCAGTCTAGCATCCAGATGGCATCTTACGAGGCCTTGTACGGTCGTAAGTGTCGCACTCCTTTGTGCTAGACTAAGTTGGGTGAGCGACTTGTTCTGGGTCCACAGTTGGTTTCTGAAACTGAAGATAAAGTATGGTTTATTAGGGATCGACTGAAAGCGGCATCTGATATGCAAAATTCTTATGTTGATCTAATAAGAAAGGATATTGAGTATTCTGTGGGGGACTTAGTTTTTCTCAAGGTCTCGCCATGGAAGAAGATCTTGAGGTTCATTCGCATATCAATTGGAACTTCTTTCAGAGTTGGATCGTGTTCATGATGTGTTCCACGTCTCAAATGTTGAGACGCCATCGCTCTGATCCCACACATGTTATTCCTATTGAGGAGATAGAGGTTAGACCAGATCTGACGTTTGAGTAGGAGCCAGTCCAGATCCTGGATCGCGACATTAAAGTTCTGCGAAGGAAGTCTATCCCTTTGGTGAAAGTGCTGTAGCGGAACTATAGCACTTAGAAGGCCACTTAAGAGTCAGAGGATTCGATGCGTCAGCAATATCCTCACCTTTTTTAATCATGTAAAATTTCGAGAATGAAATTTTCTTTTAGGGGGTAGAGTTGTAACGCCCCAATTTTATTATTTTGACTTTTGTAATTTTGAGACACAATATCTATCTGCTTCAGTGGTTATGTGTTCTAGGTGTCTGTGTGAGGTATCAAGTTCAAGCCTTGACTTGGGCAAATTTTGGTATTTTTATGAATAAAACCCAAATTCTGGTTGGTAGGCTTATAAGCAAAAGTGCGTAAGTATTTAACAGAATGGGTCTGCTGGTCTGGTGGCTAGGTGGAGTGTTGATTGGTTGGAGGTTGTGAGTTTAAATCTCTGCTTAGGCAAGGGAGATTATTTTTGTTCGGTTTGGTGACGAAGAGTTCGAGTTGGTTTCAAAATCTGAGTAGTGGAGAAAATTAAGGGGAGAGATTAGGGGATTAGCATATTTCCTTTTGAATTTTCGGCTATCAACTTGTTTTCCCAAAAATTTCTCCTTTTCTTTTTGACGTGTTGCTGCCTATTCCCTGTTGAAAAATTTCCATGTTTTCCCCACTTTTTTGGTTTTTTTGATTTTCTTTCTCCTTGTTCAACGGTGGAGTGTTCATACGGTAAGTCCTTTTCTACTTAATCTTTTTGCTTTGGTTAGGCGTCTGATGAGGGGTCTGTTGTGGTCTTTTGATTAGGTGAAAGGCAATAATTGATCAGTGTTGCTGCAGAGAATTAAGAGTTGCAATTTAGGTTGTTAATGGTAAGGGTTCGTTAGATTACCGACGATAGACTTTTGATTGAATGACAAAACAAGTGGTTAAATGAGTGTTTCATTTGTTGATTTTTAGGTTCTGGAGGCTTAAGGGAGCTTATGCATCGAAATCGAACCAGGTGTGTACCCAAAAACGTAGAAAACAAGGTTCCAGCGAAAGCCAAAAACATCCATGTCAATGCCACATGGGCGTGTGGTCACCCGTGTGGGCCGTGTATAAGACTGTAAGTCACCACACGGCCGTGTGATCAACGAGCCAGGTCGTATACGAGTGACACAACCGTGTGACGGCTGGGCAAGGTCGTTTGCAATACACGGGCTCAACCAATTGGGTCATGTGGGCCCATACGAGCAAACCACACGGGCGTATGGGATTCTGGGCTAGGCCGTGTGATCCACACAGCCAAGGCCAATTTGGGCCGTGTGGGCTATATGGGCGTGTAAGCCCATTTTTCTGAAATGTTCTGTAAGGTTGCAAGGGTCACCCTAGTCGACTTTGGACCTAACGTAGGGTCGGTAAGCTTTACCTAGACCCCTAATTATGTGAATTGACTTTCTGATTTCTGTATTGAGCATGAATCCTGATATATGAGTGTATGAACTGTGTTGCATAAAAGCATGTCATGTTATGTATGTTGCATTCCATCGAGGTGGGTTGATGATTCGGAGGAAGCATTTGAAAGACTCTGAAGCCTGTTATCTAGTAGCTCAGCTACAACTTTCTGATTATGTGCCGCATTCAGTATAGCATGGTGTGTAGGGATGTGTGGGTTGATATTATCCCCACATGGTGTGTAAGGTTGGACGGAATTGATGTGTAGAGGCTGGTGGGTAGAATTCTGTTATTCTGTCTGATCTGCTTATTATGTCTGAAATGGGCTAAGGCTCTAGAACATATCTGATTCTATATATCAGTGGGTTAAGCCCTAGAACATATCTGATTCTATATCTGAGTGGGCTAATGTCCACACCGTTTCTATAATGGGCTCAGACCCAAACTGTCAAATTATGTCTATTATCTAAGTTTCCTGTGTGTATGTTTTCTATGGGGATTACACACTGAGTTTGCGAAAACTCACCCTTTTCTATTTAATCTATTCAGGTAATCCCCAGCAGTAGACGAGTTGGTGCAGCGGAGGACTCGGCGGTGACCACGGTTCTGAACCCTTATGGTTTTGTTTTATTTATTTCATTTACAGTTTGATTATATCTGGGTATGCCTTATGTAATATGGCCATTATGAATTTTTGTTTAATTTTGGATTTGTGATATTTACAGTTAAAAGTAGGAAAACTCGAGTTTTCAAAATAAACAAATGTTTTATCAAAAACACGAATTCGCAAATTACTTTTAAAAGCTTCCTCAACGTATAATGTTTTAAAAATGGTTAACAAATGAATAAACGACACGTTTTTTACGATAACCTAAGATATCGAAAATGGCATTATTGTAATTACATTTTCTAAAGCACTATCATGTGACATCGCCAGATTCGGCCATAAAGTCTAGGCCGGGTTTGGGGCGTTACAATACTACCCCTTGAACCTCCAATGGACAACTCCTATAGATCTTATTTACAATAATGGGTTGTCTTAAAAAGCTTACTATGGTAACATCAGTAGTGTTTTCCTATGTCGGTTAAGGTAAAGTACCTGTGATAACATCAGACACATCTCTTTCCTCACGACCTTTAATAGCATAAATAATGGTAGGTTGTCTAGCTTATTTTGATTTGTACCAGTTGCTACAGCATTTGTAGCCCTATTCCGCACTTGATCCCTTAGAGCTAACTGTCTCATTCTCTTATTTTGGGTATGATTTTGGGTCGAAGCCTACACCTGCCTATTTAGTCAAGGAAAATCTTTCACCACATGTTACATCAACCCACATTTAAAACGAGTTCCTAATTTCTTCCAACACTCACCCAGGTGACGCTTTCCGCAATACATAATTGTAAAACTTATCCCCAAAGTTAGTTATCACGACCCTTTACTGCGGTCTACCCTACCTGGCTCATTTTATACGACAAGCATTCGAACCAGTGGAACCAGAATCTCTCTTAAATGGGACCTTACTCTTCTCTCGTTATACATTCCACCTATTTGATCTCCTCCATGATTTTGGTTTTCTCCACTAGGGTCTCAAATATCTATTCCTGGTGTGGAGTAACTTGAATTTTGAGGTTGAAACATAGCCTATTTTTTAACCTGATAGGTGCTAAAAGTAACATATTTTTAACCTCATTCTTAATGCATTTTTGGGTGATTATTCGATGTAAATTGTGAATTTTATGCCCCTAATCCTTTAAATTCATGTTTTTATACTTATGAGAGGATTTGGGTGCAAAATGGGTGAAAAATGAGCAAAAATAAAAAAAAATCAAAGCAAGTTACAAGAGCCACAAGGGTTGGACCATTCCACACGGCCTGAACAAACGGCCATGTGAGCCACACGATCGCATTCCAAATAGCGGAAAACACAATTTTTTAGGGTTTTTCAAGTATTCTAATACATATATATGAAAAAAGTAAGAAGATAGGAGTGAGCCATCATAGAATACTCAAGAAAGCAACTCAAAAAACACCATTGAAGCAGATTTTGAAGCAGATTTCCATCAGGATTGAATATTCTCATTTGATTTCTTTGGAGATTATCATGAGTTTCTTTGTTTCTTATGGTTATACTATGTTTTGGATGTTTTTATTTGTAAGCATGAACTAATTTTCTAAATACCTAGGGAGATGAATCCTATGATGAATTCTGTCATTTGATTTTTATTTTACGCAATAAATACATAGATATTATTCTCAATTATATGTGATTAATTCTTGGTTTAATATTTCTAGACTATTGATCCATGTTTGATGTGCTTAAATCATAGAAGGAATAGACCCTGTTTAAGTGTCAATCTAGCATAATTGAGAGGAGTTGCATGCAATCCTAGAAATAGGACGACATAAATCTCCTTGATTAGAGTCAAAGCTAATAGGGGAATCCATAAATCGAATTAATGAGATTATAAGGGATTCAATTAGAAAGAAACTTTAATTAGAAAGAAATTTTAATTAATCAACCTAGAGTCAGTCGCTCTTATTCTTAAAGAGAGATATTAGTATAATTTAGGGATTTATATGGATCAAGATACTAACTGAAGAAATCGCATAATTTAGATTGATAGTGATTGATAAAATCTTGGTGAATTCTTTCCTGGGTATTGTTTCGTTTCTTGGTTGTTAATCATTTATTTTCCTAAATTTTCTTTGTCGTGTTCGTAGTTAATTAATTTAGTTAATTTTAGTTTTAACCAACCACTCAAAGTTATCGGTTAAATAATACAAAAATAGTAATTACTAGTACTTTTAGTCTTCATGGGAATATATCTTTTCTCACCGTAACTATACTATTAATTGATAGGTGCACTTGCCTTGGTCAATTTTTTAGTTGGTTTCGCGCATGCATCAGAACCTCACACACTTGTCCTACTATGTGACGACCATTCCTTGAGCATAGCAGCTAAGCCTTAGGAATTCAGTCTCATATTCTACCACTGTCTTGTCCCATTGTTTCAACTCGATGAACTCGAGTTTGTTGGCCTTCACAAACCTAGTGCCCACATATTTATTTTGAAAGGCTTCTTGTAAATACTCTCAGGTTATACGTTCAGCCTACGTACCCTTTACAAAAGTCTGCCACCAATCATAGGCCTCTTCCCTAGGCAAGGATACAATTCCCTTTAGTTTCTAATTCGGAGTAAAATCTAGGTCCTCCAGAATCCTTTCCGTCGACTCCATCCAGTACTCTACCACAGTAAGAGTCGTTCCAACAACACCTTTAAATATTTTCTCCCTATTCAATCGAAGCCTTTTCGTAACAGATCCACAACTCCCTCAACCCTTTGCAGAACCCTCAACATCGCCTATGACACTATGTCATAGTAACACCCCAAACCCAGCCCAGAAGTTAGGCACGATTCTAGAGTGTCACATTAAAATGTTTTTCGAAAACCATGTTTTCATTCAAAACCCTCATTAATATTTAAAAACTAAAGTCTCAGTTTGTGTTCGTTCAATTTCAAAATGTGGTTCATTGAAAAGTTAATCACTTTTAAAAAAGTTATTAACTTTGTTAAAAATCTCTTTAGTTGTGGAAGCTAATTTAAGGTAAAAAAGTTTAAAACGTATGTTTTTAAAAACAATAATTGGGTTGAAAACTCGTCTACGTCTAATAGATATAAAACGTAACAAAATCCCAAATTCAGAATTTAATCCAGAGAGGCCTTATTATAGAAATTTAAACCTAAAATAGAATTTAAAACATATATAAAGTCCAAAGTATAACAGCCGCAGTCTTGTGGTCACCTCCGAGTCCCTTGCAGTACCGATCCTCCTAACGCTAGGGATTACCTGCACAGTTAAAAATAGGGTGAGTTTACGAAAACTCAGTGTGTAATACCCTTATTAGAGTAACAATCAGTATATAGAAACAGAAATCGAAACAGTCTGGGCTAAAGCCCTTTAATAGTAACAGTACAGTCTAATTCAGAGCATACGTGCGACAAAGCCCACTACAATATCATTTCGGTCACAGCCCACAACAGAATCAATTGAGCCTAGCCCAAACCAATAATAAAACAAGTGGGCCTAAGCCCAGTACAGTGATAGATCTCATAAACAGATATGCAACAGTATGAGGATGCATCCCACCCCGATCCAGCCAACACACCACCCGTACCAACCCTGTAACACCCTAAAAATCCGAGTATCGATATATTGCATGTTTTGGTGTTTAGCTTATAAATGAAAATTTTCTTTTCTTCTTTTTCGTGTTTATTATAGCCTTGAAAAGGGCATAGCATTATTCGGGTATAGAATTATTCGGGTATAGAATAATTTTTAGTATTGAGAATTTATTGAAGTGGATCAAGTGACACTGATACTTAAGTTAATTTAAGTGTCTAAAATTAGCATAAGATGAGTAATTAGCAAGGTGGTGTTGGCGCATGAGTAATTGCATGAGGGGAGAGGTTCGAATCCCTTGGATAGCATTAGATGACTTTTATTTTTGCACTTGTATGGCAAGTGTCGGTCAAGCAATACTTATGGTAAGGATGGACTTTTTCATTTATGGAAAGTAGACTAAGGGAATAAGGTAAGTACTAACTCAAACTATGGAATCAAGAAATTTTGGTATGATAAGGGGACATAAGGCTTGGATTAAGGGATGATGTTTTGGAAACTTTTTAATGGCCTATTGATAATGTGTATGGATGGCATAGGGGGCTAAGGGGGATGGCCGGATTTTGTTGTTGGCTTGGTAGGTTTGGGTGTTGGATGAGCATTTTTTTCTTTTTGGTCAATTGGTGTTTTCTTATCAAACTTTCTCTCAAAATTTGCTCTCTTCCTAGCCGAATATACCTTAAGCCTTGAGGAAACAATTGCATCTTTTACCATTTCTCCCTTTTTTGACCATTTTGATCTTAGTTTGATTACTATCATCAAGTCTTTTCTCTCTTCTTTGTGACCGAAACCATATAGCCATTTTAGACCATTTCTTTTCTTCTCTTTTTCCTCATCATTGCCGAATGTACCTTTGCTCCTAAACTCAACTATTTTCTTTCTCTTTTCTCTCTTGAAAACCGAATCATCATCATCTCCTTCTTTCATCCTTTTATTTTCTTCTCAACTAAATTTTCTTCATTATTTTTCTCTCATGGCTGAAAGTTAGTTTACTCCATTGTCGAACCATTTTCCTTTTCTTTGTTATTCATAGCCGAATCTTCTATTATACATAAGTATTCTTCTCAATCATTTCTTTTCCAACCGTGGACAATAGTGTGATTTTAGAGGGCCGAAACTCAAGTGTTCGTGAGTATCGTAAATCATTGGAATCGATCTTAAGAGTTAAGGTAAGAAGTTTATTCAAGGATTCTCATATTACTCGTCATATTGATATTGATGGATTATTAATCGATTTCAATTTAGGGGACGTTATCGCTCGATTTACATATTATGGAACAAGGATAATTGTGGTAAGGCAATCTCACCCTTAAAACCATTAGTCATAATTTCGATATATTATTAGTCGGATTAATGATCTTTTGTCATTAGAGACAATCAAGATAGGGACGAAAAGGGCGGTGAATAGTTTCTGGAAAAGGGGTGGTTCCGCTATTCCCCCTAAGTTTAAGCGAAGGGCCGTTTCGGGAATCCGAGATTTTCCACCGGGTTGTGGACGCTCATCCGAGGAGAATCAGTTGTTTGAAGTCGTTCGTACTCCCGAACCTTTGTTTGTTCGTGGATTTTCATCGTGTAACGAACCATCAATCGGGGAAAAATCGCATATAGAAGTGGTTCGAAATTCTGAGGGTAAAGCCTAGATCGTTATTTCTAAAGATTCGATTTGTAAATAAATTATAGTGTCCTAATTTATCGTGATGCATTTAGGTATCGACGAGCGGGAAAGTCTAGTTCTCACAATAACCAGGTGTGTAACTTCACACTTATCGCGGGTTAAATATGATACCGAAAGTATTGGGTTAAAATCATAAAGATGACAAAATTAGAAAATACATAGAAATTAACACTTTTGTGTAAATGCATGAAAACGGTTAAAGTCGTGAAATTTACGAAAAACTGCTAGATTGTTAAATTGGGCCGAAAAACTGCTAGATCGTTAAATTGGGCTGAAAAACTGCTAGATCGTTAAATGGGCCGAAAAACTGCTAGATTGTTAAATGGGCCGAAAAACTGCTAGATCGTTAAATTGGGCCAAAGTTCGCTAGATTGCTAAATGGGCTAAATGCTATTTTGTCTTATGGGCCCAAATGAAAATTTTAAATATAGACTCATATGTATTGTGGGCTTCTTGTTAAATTATTATATGGATATAGATTGTTATGCATACATGATTGCATGGGTTGGGATAATTGATGAAGAGAAGAAAGGCCTGTTACTAAAAAAAATCTAGTTCGGTGGCTCTGCCACAAAATTTTAATGGCTTAATGCCTCTAGTTCGGTGACTTTGTCACAATCTAGTTCGGTGGTGCACCACAATATTATTTAAAATGGCTTTATGCCTACGATTGGTGTGTTGGCGGGGTGGGTTGACTTGATCCCCACAGGTATGTTGGTTGGTACGGGGGTGTGTAGCGGATGGAATTAGGTTTGGTTGGGAAATTTCATTTTACATGTATTTTATTTATTATAATGTTAAATCCATAAATGGGCTCAAGCCCAAAATAATACCTCGATGACCTGGCCCAATAAATGTGGTAAGTGAGTTACATACTGAGTTCTAAGTAACTCACTCTGTTTAATTATCCATCTTAGGTAATGGCAATTGACGGAGGCTTGGGGCCGAGGATAACTTCGTGGAGGCCATACTACGAATATGGGTTTTATAAACTATGAACTTTTATTAAGTTATTTATTTTAATTACTATTTTGGGTATGATGTAATAAGGCCTTTATTAATATTTTTATGGATTTTTATGTATGGATGGATTTAATTTTGTTTTAAAACATTTGAGATACTTTAATTATTCTTCTTTTCAAATTCTTTTGAACTCATTAAAAACTACTTTAAGGTTTTTGACAATTAAATACTAAATGATGAGATTTCAAATTAGTATTTCTTAATTCATCGATTTTAAAATCTTTGTTCTTAAGTTTTACTAAACTTCACTTTCAAAAGGTTTTGTAAAACTATTTTACTTAAATCATTAGATAATTAAATGGATGTTCGATCTGTGTGACAAACCAAATCTCGTCTTAACGCATAGACCTGGTTTGGGGTGTTACAAACCCTACACTTACGTGGGGATAAAATCGACCCACCCAGCCAACACATCAAGTTTAGCATCGGTTGCGGCACTAAGTCAACAGAACGGCTCGGTGCCGTAGACAAAACGGCTAAAATCCATAAACATCGCAGCAACACTGCCAGTTAACAAAACAGCTAAAACCCATAAATAGAATGGTTATAAACCATAACCAGGATGACACAGAGCCATAATCAGGATGGCACAAAGCTATCGGTAACTGAAATAAGTTTGGCACATAGCCATCAGCAACGACAATATAATCGGCACACAGCCATGGGTAATTATGATCAACATAGAGTCATCAATATATCTGTTAGGCACATAGCCACGGGTAAATACGATTGGCACAAAGCCATAATCAAGATAGCACATAGCCATATTTAGGTTGGCACAGAGCCAAAATCAGATTACGCGGCATTAAGCCGTCCGTCGGTCCACAGTCGTCTCATGTAACCCGTGTGACCTTAACAGATCAATATTGTATCCACAGTTGTCTCATACCACCTGTGCGACCTTCTTACAACTTTCTCTGTATCAATGTCCCAACCCCATGCAATATGTCGTGTATGTCATGCTCAATCATTACACGTGTATGCAAAATGGTCATGCTCAGTAATAGTCATTTAGACATATGTTAAAAGCATATCAGTCATACAACCACCGTCAAGTCAGTTAAAACACAATCATACAATCCCAATCCAATTAGTCAAATTTATAATCTAAGTGAGTCATTTACCCACAAGGGCAAAACAGTCATTTACCCTCCAAGGGTATTTAGAAATTTTGCAAACCGGGGTATTTCGATAATTTCACAAATCAGGAGTATTTTGATAATTTCACAAATCGGGGGTATTTCGATAATCTCACAATCTGAGGGTATTTCGGTAATTTTACAAATAGAGGGTATTTCGGTAATTTTACAATTCGGGACTTAACGACCAAACAGACGGTCCAGCATTGTCTCGGACTTAAGTAATCCAAACAGACACAACGGTGTAAATGGGCCAAAGGCCCATTATTCGACCTAAATGGGCCCACACACTCGTATGGCCCAATTAGCCCAGAAATATCCTCGGCCATACGAGCAGCACAGTTCAAACCAATAGAAACCATATAACATGCATTTTATCCTTGTGGTCTTCAAGCCCACTGGGCCTACACGGCCCATTTCGGCCCAACAAAGCCCAGAATAGCCCAAGATCACGAGAGCGCTCATGGTGGCCTCTACAAACTAACGCTTATGTTTTGGCGCTCGATTCACCAAACGTACGATCGCCCGCTCGTGTGGCATCATACGCCATATTTTCGACTTTTGAGCATTTTGCCGATCTACAGTCATAGCCTTGTAAACAACACATACTTTCTGCTTTTCAGCCGGCTATCGAACATAGCATACAGTTACACACACTCTATAGGCTTTCCCGCTGACTATCAAATACAAGGTACTGTTACAAACCTGATCACGTAGAGTACTAAAAATTCATGATTGCCAGAACCTATATTCAAACATAACATTCAGTTAATCACTTATCAAATACTGTTAGAAAAACTCTTAACAACCACTTAACCTAGAGGTCAACTACCACTTGCCTTGACTAGATCGGTCGACTGTAATTAGCCGGCTCGAACCAGAGTTTGGTGCAGCCACCCTTCCGCATCCTGGCGGAAAGCCTCGAATAGCCGACACCGAATACCTCTTAAACTTGAGTGTAGAGGCTACGTGCTCAATCTCAGCCGGCACTTTTGCCATCACTTTATCACTAGCACCCTCTTTATATCACCTAATTCCAAAATGGTACTGACTGCCTAGCTTGAATAGCGACTGGTTCCTCTCTTTAACCACCGATCAAAGCCGCCTTCCAAAACTTGACAAAATCAATATAGCATTACCACCTTGTTAACTAAGACCGTGAATGACAAAGATTTGGAACCAAAAGAACAACAACTTACCACTACTTAGCAGTATTCGGCCTCCTAAGGTACACTCTCGACTTGAGTCCCACGAAGAACAGTCACACTCCTATCAGAAACGGTGGATAAAGATAGTGTTAAGGAGGAAGCATATATCGACAAAGAGAGAAAGAGGGAGAAAAGACCAAAAGGTATTCTGTCACGCAAAACAAATGAGAGCGGGAGAGGGTGGAGAAGTTCAGTTCAGAGAAGAAAGAAAAGAATAGCCACAAACATGTAAGAACAACTCATATATTCGGCCTTTCAATCCTATACTAAAACGGAAAGAGATAGAAAAGTTGTATGAACGATAAAATTCCAGAATATGTACGACAATACAGAGAAAAGAGGAAAAGAAACTGAAAACAAAGAAAACCCTAAATGGCACAAAAGAATTCAGCACTATGGGAAAAAGGTCCTATGACTGAGTTTGCACAATGGGGAGTTTAAATATTTGCAAACGACCCTTCCCATTTCAAATTCCTTGATTTTCTTCTTGACTTTAGCCACCAACCGAGTTTAAATTACAATCAAACTCCTTCATCCAATCTTATTCCCTTGAAACATTCCCCTAAATCACTCAACCTTCAATTCAAATTTCCTTGAAACACTCATGACCAAGTCATCCACAGAGTCTCAGTCCAACTCCACCTCCTACCATGGCCATCAGCAAAAATAATCTTTATTTGTACAAGCGGGGATTCTAACCTCAAACCACTAGCTCACTTGTAATGCCACCTCCACTAGACCACATTGCTCCTTGTGATATAAATTCATCCGAAAATATTCTTAAAGCCTACCCACTAACATCAAGGCTCCTTTAAAAGAAAACATAAATTTTTGCTAAAGCCCAGGTTTGAACCTAGGAATTCTCCAACACTCCCAAACACTCCTAATCACTTAACCATTAAAGCAACAACCAATTTGTGATATTTCTTGCACACATAAACTTTTATGTGCAGTCTCTTAGCGGCTCCCACGCACAAGGCCCAATCCTACCAGGCCCAAATTCAGGGCGTTACAATTCACCGCTCCTTTAAGAAATTTTGTCCCCGAAATTTCCACATAACAGGGTAGCTGTGTAACAACTACAACATTAGGCTACCCATGTGCACTCTGATCCCAACGTCTTTAACACACATCCAAAACATCCACCTATCGTAGTAGATAGGTTACAATTTCTATATCAAGAACATCACATCCAATATTTCTAGACACACAGAATAAATACTAAAAATACTTTCCAATATCTAAAGAAACCACAATATTTCTAACTCACTATATTTCAATTTCTAAACAGACAAAAGTATTCAAAAAACTTACGGATTCAGCGCCGAAGACTCGGTGAGCCACACTTTCAGGAAAATATTCAGTAAAACATTTCACATACTTCAAATCTTTTAAAATAGTTCTTTAAGAAATTCAATTTTAAAAACCCAATCCACAGCCGAGTTTTGCAACTTGGCTTTGATACTACTAAATGTAACACCGTAAACCCGGCCTAGAAGCCAGGCTCGAATCTGGCGTGTCACATTGAAGTGTTTTTCAAAAACCATGTTTTCATTCAAAACCCTCCTTAATATTTAAAAACTAAAGTCTCAGTTTGTGTTCGTTCAATTTCAAAACGTGGTTCATTGAAAAGTTAATCACTTTTAAAAACATTATTAACTATGTTAATAATCTCTTTTAGTTGAGGAAGCTAATTTAAGGTAAATAAGTTTAAAACGTATGTTTTTAAAAATAGTAATTGGGTTGAAAGCTCGTCTACGTCAAACATATATAAAACATAACAAAATCCAAAATCCAGAATTTAATCCAGAGAGGCCTTATTACAGAAATTAAAACCCAAAATGGAATTTAAAACATATATAAAGTCCAAAGCATAACAGCCGCAATCGTGTAGTCACCTCCGAGTCCCTCGCAGCATCGATCCTCCTAACGCTGGGGATTACCTACACAGTTAAAAATGGGGTGAGTTTACGAAAACTCAGTGTGTAATCCCTTACTAGAGTAACAGTCAATATATAGAAACAGAAACTGAAATAGTTTGGGCCAAAGCCCTTTAACAGTAACAGTATAGTCCAGTTTAGAGCGTACGTGGCCCAAAGCCCATTACAATATCATTTCAGTCACAGCCCATAACAGAATCAATTGGGCCTAGCCCAAACCAATAATAGAACAAGTGGGCCTAAGCCCAGTACAGTGACAGATCTCATAAACAGATATGCAAAAGTATAAGGATGCATCCCACCCGATCCAGCCAACACACCACCCGTATCAACCCTACACTTACGTGGGGATAAAATCGACCCACTTTGCCAACACACCAAGCTTAGTGATAAACCGAAAATATAACATATTTTAATCCCATATTTATTATGCTTTTTAGAGTTTTAAGCCTTGTTTTATATAAAAAGGTGCTTTTAATCTTTTCTTTTCATGTCTTGTACTCAGGAAAGCACCCGAGAACGAAAAAAATGTAAAACGAGCCTAAAACGAAGGAAAAAGGCCTTTCCACGAAATCAACACGGCCTGGACCAAGGGCCACACGGCCGTGCCTCGACGAAAACCTGGAGCACGGCCTCACCACCACCGCACACGGCCATGCCAATACAGAAATCCGAACACGGTTAGGCCACGACTTGCACGAGCGTGTGACATGGTCATGCCCCTGACATTGGAAAGAGTAATTTCAATCGGAAAAGGATACTTAGGGAGAAAGAATCTTATTCCAAGAGCCTATAAATACACCCCAAGTACCGACAGACAAGGCACGGCCGTGGCACAAACCGTGTGAGGTTACTGACTTTTACGCCACGGCCAGAACACGGCCATGCCCCAAACCGTGTGAAAACTCTAAGGATACTGACTTATCGACCACGGGTAGCATACGCCCGTGTCAAAGAACCATGCCCAAGCAAGCACGGACATGGTGAGATCATGCATGGGCAATGGGAGGTAGCACCCCTTACAACATGGCCGTGCGAAGCGGCCGTGTAAGTCGACACGCCCAGGAGCCATAGCCGTGGAAGAGCAAAATAATTGAGCATCTATTTAAACTCTTCACCCCTTCTCTTTCTCATCTGATTTTCTCACTATTTCCTTGAAGTTTTAAACTCATCCATCTCAAATCCTATCTTCACTAAACCTTTAGACCCTTGAGCAAGCCAAAACACAATGACAAAGAAGCGTAAAATGCCACATTCCGCAAGGAAGAATGATCACTATGAGTTCATGCTCGTAGCTTTGTTCCAAAACCGAGCCAAGGATTTGAGGCTACTTAGTTTTGATATTTTCTTTCTCTTTTGCTTCAATTTGCTGCTCTTCTCCTTTATTTTCCTTTTCTAGATTTTTGCACTGCTATTTTCGTTTAATTTCACTTTAGCTTTTTAGTTTCAGGTTCGAAAGGCTGCTAGGGAATCACGCCACTTCCGCCTCCTCCACCACATCCTTCTTCCTAGCGTTGATTCCCACCTTGCGAACCATCCCTCAATAAGGACTCTTCAGTCCATTTATCTTTAAATCTTGTTTTGTTTACATTTTTGTTTCCTCTTTTTTTATTTTAATTTTGCTTAATTATCTGTTTAGTTTCTTTTTCTTAGGTCTTAATAAATCCTGGCTCTCACGCAACCCACTCCCATACCGGCGCCTTCGTCGCAGCAGGAACCACCCGCCGCAAGCACCATCCATATCCCAGGGAGTAATCTTTACCCTTCTCTTTTAATTTGTCCCGTAAAAATTCTTATCAAACTTTATACATTGAGGGCAATGTACATCTTAAGTGAGGGGGTAAATAGTTATACCCAACTTTTTTTCATTATTCTCAAATCCCTGAGGGTAAAAATGGAATACATAGTGCCTAACTTTCCTCATCTTTCTCAAATCCCTAATTAAATCTTGTTCTTAAAGTAAGAATTGTCATAATACTAATTAGGATAAAATTTTAACCGATTTATGATTTTTATTGTTATGCTTATTGAATAAGTCATAGTTAATTGTACATTGATGATTAGTTTAAGGAATACTAGAGAATCAAGCATGATAAGTCTGTTTTTCACACAATAAAATTGTTACTAGGTTGTTGACATGAAATTAAATTCTACCTTGAAATTTGAAATTTATAAGGATGATATCAAAACACCCGTAATTTTATGTGAGCATTTGAACCTATAGAGCATACATTCTTTTCCGTGCTCAGTCTTTGATTATAAGTGTGTCAACTATGAACTGTTATTCTAGAACTTGCTTTGTTTATACATGTCGAGACCATAGTTACAATTTGATATATAGAGATGATGAAGGCACTTAGGTTTTAACCCACTAATTCCACTAAATAGCTCACCCTAACAAATTAAACCCTAGTGAACCCCTTTGATCCTAACAACCCCTTTTGTTGACTTAACCGTTAATATTAACCTCGAGCCTTTGCATCTGTTTTCCATTTTCCTTTGATTAACCCTTAATCGAGTTTTGATTTGATTAGCTACTAAAAATTCATTACTTAGTTGTTCTTAAAAAAAATAATAAATAAATAAATATTTAAGCCTGTCAAATTTTATAGTTTAAAAAGAGAGCTTACACAATCAAAAGCATATTTCCAGAAAAAGCTCGTATTAGTAAAGTATTGTTTAGTAGATGAAATTTTTGGGAAATTTTTAGGATAGGTAGTTATCAAGTCAATCTCGATTCTAACCTTCTAATTTCAGCCTGTGACCTCACCTTTCACCTCATCCCCATTACAACCTGATCAAAGACCTTTTGATCTAATTATCATCTCGTATTACAGTGGTGGAGATTTGATTTTCAAGCAAGCCTATGGGATTAACTTTTCATGTTTGACGTATGAGCGATCTTTTCTAACCCTTAAACACTTCTGAGTTATTTGAGTGAACCTTAAATGAGGATATCCATCCTTGTTGATTTTAGATTGAAAAGGTAGCTGTTTAAGGGAAGGAAAACACCTATATTTTCGAGATATAAACTCATGACTTGTCTCGTTTGAACCTCTAGGACACTTTGAATTAAATCTTCCATGTATGAATTATCTATGAATTAGGATAAGACATTGTCAATAAGAATTATAAATTGTGGGAAAAGTTCATTTTAATTGTAAGATGAGAATTTTGCTTGACGACAAGTAAAAGCTTAAGTGTGGGGGTATTTGATAAATCGGAAATATAACATATTTTAATCCCACATTTATTATGCTTTTTAGAGTTTTAAGCCTTGTTTTATATAAAAAGGTGCTTTTAATCTTTTCTTTTCATGTCTTATACTCAGGAAAGCACCCGAGAACGAACAGAATGCAAAACGGGCCTAAAACGAATGAAAAAGGCCTTTCCATGAAATCAACACGGCCTGGACCAAGGACCACACGGCCGTGCCTCGACAAAAACACGAGCACGGCACCACCACCGCGCACACTAGTGTGCCAATCAACATCTGAGAAATCAAAACACGGTTAGGCCACGACTTGCACGCAAGGCCCGACATGGCCGTGCCCCTGACGCTGGAAAGAGTAATTTTAATCGGAAAAGGATACTTAGGGAGAAAGAATCTCATTCCAAGAGCCTATAAATACACCACAAGTACCAACTTGAAGGGGGGTCGAAAGCTAGGCCAAGGAGCCAAGCCGAGAAGGTCAGAGCTAGGGAATTATACTCAAGGATAGCCAGTTGATTCATCACCAAGAAGCCAGAATTATACTCGAGACAGCAAAATTCTCCTTCAATCCCGACAGGAAGTTTTAGGAATTTTCTTATGGTTTGTTTTATCTTTTCTCTTGTGATGTTTTATTTTTCTTTCATGAACTAAACCCCTCAGATACCTGAAGGGGGATGAAGCCTAGATAGATGTTTATTATTTGATTTTTGGATTATATGATAAATTACTTAGTTTGTTCTTAATTATGTTTCTTAATCAATATAGAATGTGCTTAGGTGGAGGAGGAATAGACCCTGCCTAAGAGTAGATCCAATATAATTAAGCGGAGTTGATCGGGCACCTAGAGATAGGGTTACAAGATTTTGCCGGATTAGGGTGAAACCTAATATGGGAATCCATTGATCGATTTACTGCTTTCCTAGGGGTTTATTATAAGCGAACAAGAGTTCCACTAATTAACCTAGGATTAGAAATTATTCACCTCGAGAGAGGGTTTAGCATAGGTTAGAGAGTCTCACGGATCAAGCTAAGTAAAAGAAATCGTATAATTTAAGGTTAAGTAATAAAGTGAAGTTTAGGTGGATTCTTCCTGAGGGTATCATAAAAATCAACTGAGTCTTTTTCAAGTTATCCCCAATCTAGTCTTCTTGTTCTTGTTTCTTTAAGTCTAGTTATCGTTACTACCATTCACAACTAATTTTTATCTTATTTAGGCTAAGTAGTGAAAAGAAAGTGAGTATTAGTCAACTTAGTTCCTTTGGGTTCGACATCCGGTCTTGCCTAAACTATACTACTATTCGATAGGTACACTTTCCTTAACATCGTTGTCAGAGTTAGTCTCCAGATTTGATCGTTCTTTTATAAATATTTAAAACTCTAATTTCACAGTGATCACTTAGCACCAGTTGTGGCACTAGGACAACAGAACGGCTCGACGTTGTGGACAGAACGGCTAAAAGCCATAATCACCACAATGCTGCCAGTTAACAGAACGACTAAAAGCCATAAATAGAATGGTTATAAACCATTATCAGGATGGCATAGAGCCATAATCAGGATGGCACAGAGCTATCGGTAACTGTAATAAGCTTGGCACATGGCCATCAGCGACGGTAATATAATCGGCACACGGCCATGGGTAATTATGATCGACACAGAGTCATCAATATATATGTTAGGCACATAGCCACGGGTAATTACGATTGGCACACAGCCATAATCAAGATGGCACAAAGCCATATTTAGGTTGGCACAGAGCCAAAATCAGATTACGCGGCTTTAAGCCGCCCGTCGGTCCACAGTCGTCTCATACGACCCGTGTGAGCTTAACAGATCAATACTGGATCCACAGTCGTCTCATGCGACCTGTGCGACCCTATCAAAACTAACTCTGTGTCAATGTCCCAACCCCTTGCAATATGTCGTGTATGTCATGCTCAATCATTACACGTGTATGCAAAATGGTCATGCTCAGTAAAGTCATTTAGACATATATTAAAAGCATATCAATCATACAACCACCTTCAAGTTAGTTAAAGCACAGTCATACAATCCCAGCCAAATTAGTCAAATTCATAATCTAAGTCAATCATTTACCCACAAGGGAAAAACAGTCATTTAGCCTCCAGGGGCATTTAAGAAATTTTGCAAATCGGGGGTATTTAGGTAATTTCACAAATTGAGGGTATTTCGATAATTTCACAAATCAGGGGTATTTCAATAATTTCACAATTCGAGGGTATTTTGGTAATTTTACAAATCGAGGGTATTTCGGTAATTTCATAATCCAAGGGTATTTCAGTAATTTTACAAATCAGGGGTATTTTAGTAATTTTACAATCTAGGACTTAATGACCAAATAGAAGGTCCACCATCGTCTTGAGCGACTTAAGTAACCCAAACAGACACAACGGTGTAATGGGCCTAAGGCCCATTATTCGGCCTAAGTGGGCCCACACGCTTGTGTGGCCCAATTAGCCCATAAATAGCCTCGGTCATACGAGCAGCACAGTTCAAACCAATAGACACCATATAAAATGCATTTTATCCGTGTAGCTCTCAAGCCCACTGGGCCCACACAGCCCATTTTGGCCCAACGAGGCCCAGAACAGCCCAATATCACGAGAGCGCTCGTGGTGGCCTCTACAGGCTAATGCCCATGTTTAGCGGCTCGATTCAACACACGTATGATCGCCCGCTCGTGTGGCAGCACACGTACGATCTGCTTTCCCGCCGACTATCGAATACAGGGTACTGTTACACACCTGATCACGTAGAGTACTAAAAATTCATGATCGCTAGAACCTATATTCAAACATAACATTCAGTTAATCACTTATCAAATAGTGTTAAAAAAACTCTTAACAACCACTTAACCTAGAGGTCAACTACCACTTGCCTTGACTAGATCGGTCGACTGTGATTAGCCGGCTTGAACCAGAGTTTGGTGCAGCCACCCTTCCACATCCTGGCGGAAAGCCTCGAATAGCCGACACCGCACACCTCTTAAACTTGAGTGTAGAGGCTACGTGCTCAATCTCAGCCGGCACTTTTGCCATCACTTTATCACTAGCACCCTCTTTATATCACCTAATTCCAAAATGGTACTGACTGCCTACCTTGAATAGCAACCGGTTCCTCTCTTTAACCACCGATCAAAGCCGTCTTCCAAAACTTGACAAAATCAATATAGCATTACCACCTTGTTAACTAAGACCGTGAATGACAAAGATTTGGAACCAAAAGAATAACAACTTACCACTACTTAGCAGTATTCGGCCTCCTAAGGTACACTCTCGGCTTGAGTCCCACGAAGAACAGTCACACTCCTATCAGAAACGGTGGATAAAGATAGTGTTAAGGAGGAAGCTTATCAACAAAGAGAGAAAGAGAGAGAAGAGACCAAAATGTATTTTGTCACGCAAAACAAATGAAAGAGAAAGAGGGTAGAGAAGTTCAGTTCAGAGATGAAAGAAAAGAATAGCCACAAACATGTAAGAACAACTCATATATTCAGCCTTTAAATTCTATACTAAAATGGCAAAGAGATAGAAAAGTTGCACGAATGGTAAAATTCCAGAATATGCATAGCAATACAGAGAAAAGAGGAAAAGAAACTGAAAACAAAGAAAATCTGAAATGGCACAAAAGAATTCAGCACTATGGGAAAAAGGTCCTATGACTGAGTTTGCACAATGGGGAGTTCAAATCTTTGCAAACAACCCTTCTCATTTCAAATTCCCTGATTTTCTCCTTGACTTTAGCCACCAACCGAGTTTGAATTACAATCAAACTCCTTCATCCGATCTTCTTCCCTTGAAACACTCCCCTAAATCACACAACCTTCAATTCAAATTTCCTTGAAACACTCATGACCAAGTCATCCACAGAGTCTCAGTCCAACTCCACCTCCTACCATGGCCATCAGCAAAAATAATCCTTATTTACACAAGTGGGGATTCGAACCTCCAACCATTAGCTCACTTGTAACGCCGCCTCCAATAGCCCACATTGCTCCTTATGATATAAATTCATCCAAAAATATTCTTAAAGCCTACCCACTAACATCAAGGCTCCTTTAAAAGAAAACATAAATTTTTGCTAAAGCCCGGGTTTGAACCCAGGAATTCTCCAACACTCCCAAAAATTCCTAATCACTTAACCATTAAAGCAACAACCAATTTGTGATATTTCTTGCGCACATAAACTTTTATGTGCAGTCTCCTAGTGGCTCCCACGCACAAGGCTCAATCCTACTAGGCCCAAAATCAGGGCGTTACAGTCATTGTCATTTTTGTAACCTCTGCTACCATTGGTGATAGAATTTTCTATGTACTTGTCCTTAGGGATTTGGTTTTCTCCCTGAATAATAGGCGGCTCTACAGGTACAACCCTACGCAACTCTATAGGTACAGCCCTACGCAGCCTACCCCTACCACGTCTACCTTGAGAGTTCATTATGATCTTATGAGAATTTTAAAATCTAGAGAATATCTATAGTTTTGAAACAAAAGTTCAAGTAGTACTTATTTCTCTTGAGTGTTCACAATCTAAGTTTTATAGTTTATCTAGAGTAATAGTAACTAAAGTAGAACCGACATTGTAGTCTCAGATTCAATTTCCTACAAAAAATTAATTTTTCAAAAACTCGTTGTAGGGTTTTTCCCCAAAATACCCATTATTATAACATGTATATAGACTCACTCAAAAATCTATAATCTGAGTTTAGTAAACCTAGTTCATAATATTACATTGGCCACCGAAATGGCCCAGTAATCTATCAGGGTTTTTAGAACAGACATGTTAAAACATTTTTTCATTTTAGAAGAAAACTTAGTCTATTTTAAGAAAATACTCATGAGTATTACAAAACATTTTAAGTTATCATCTTCTATGAAACGAAGATTAGTTTTGAAAACTTAGCTATTTTTCCCGTTTATTTATTATTCAGATTTCATTTATAATATAGCAGTGAAAAAATGTTATCTATTTATAATTTTAATTAAGAGCAAAGTTCTTGCATAACTAATCAATTTCCATATTTCAATAATTAAATGTCACGCATGCTATAAAAACTCAAATCCCAAGTCTCATGCCACAATTCAAAAACAAAGCAAAACAATCTCTTAATAACAAAAATATCAAATAAAACTAAAATACTTTATAAAGAAAGCAAATCTGAGCTGAGACCCTTTGAATGCCATGTCTGTGTCCTAACCTAGTGGGTTATCTGTAGAGATGGAAATAAAAGAGGAGTGAGCTATGAAGCTCTTTGTGAGTTAAATCACAAGAAATTTGGTGCAAATAGTCGATAAAAGATACTAAATAACAATGTATAGAATGATCACAAACAATTATCAATTTAGAGTATCGGTTTTAGAAATCCACCATCAATGTAATATCTTATAGTTTACAGTTTAGGTATGCATGTGGTTGTGAATGGCAATGCAATTTCAATATATCAAAAAGAGATCCTACCTACTCCACTACACACTAGAATGGGAGTTCCCCTGAACTCCAATAACCTTCACATCAGGTTGTGGTTTAACCACCAATGTTTTGTAGATAAACTGCCAATGACTGTGGACACACAACTAAATTTGCAGATGAAAACTACCACATGGTTTTGGATACATAACAAATTATTGTAAAAAAAAAAAATCTGTCACTGGTTGTAGGTGCACAACATATTCGCAAGTAAAACCAATCAATGGTTATGGTTTACACAACAAATTTGTAGATAAACACATCAATTCTTCCTCCGTACATATCTTCCCACCCCATGCAATGCAATATGGCATGCTTATAACAGATCAATATGATAGCATTTAATATGCTTATAACAATTTGACACAGTAGTAAATAATATGCTCATAACGGATCAATACAATGGTAATTAATATGCTTATAACAGAACAATATGTTAGCAAACAACATGATTATAACATATCAATGCGGTAGCAATTAATATGTTTATAAAAAATCAATACAGTAGCAAAAAACATGCTTATCATGTGTTCAGTTTAACAGTATCATACGACATGATGAACATACAAACAGTAATACAGATGCAACAAGCATTTATTATTCACATATCATGCATATACAATAATAATTCAATCATTTAAGTCATGCATTCCAATATTCATATTATTAATGGCTCAATTAAAAGAAATAAAACTCTAAAAATAGTTTAGGGACTATTCAAGGACTAAACTGAACAAATTATAAAATTTTAGGTGAAACTGTAAAATAGGTGTCACACGACCCTATGGCCAAACCATGTAGAAGGGTTACACAGTCGTGTGGCCAGGCTATGTAACATACTGTGGTCGTGTGGGAGTTGCAAAAATAACCTATAGGGGAGACACAGCTGTGTGGCAGGTTGTGTGGAAGGTTCTTGGCTGTGTGGTTCACGAACTAGCCTAGGGTTTCTAGGGTACATGGTCATGTGGAGGATCATGTGGTCCATATGCCCGAGTGGTAAATCATGTGGCCCTAATCCTAGGCATGATTTGCCCCAATTCGTTTGGTAAAGAACACACACCTTTCACAGGAAGTCTGATAGATGTTCCTTGCAATCAAACTTGATCTGATGCACCTAAAATAGGTTCTTAAAAAAATTTGTATAAGAGTTAACACTTTATTCCAGGATTTATCAAGATCACTGAAAGTTACAACAAGAATCATAAAAGATTGATTCGATTTAATGAATGATTAATTTTCGTATAAAAGTATTACTAAAATTCAAGATTGAATCTTTGAAACGAGTTGTACTTACCATTTCTTGGCAAAGATTGTGATTTGATTGACGATAATTCTAAAATCGATGGAAAGAACGATCGAATGGAAGATCTTTTAATCCGTGAAAGCAAAATACTTAGCATCAAAAATATGTAAATTTTGATGTAAAAGACAGGAAATAAAAGAAAATAGAGAAGAAATAGGGAGAAGGGAGAAAAATTCTAATTAGAGTTGAAGAGGAAACAAAATTCATGTCTAATTGGGAAAAATTAGACTAAATACCTAGGGTTTGGCAACCTTAGGGCCTGCATGGTAAAAGGAAATGGAGGGGGTTTCAGGGGTCTCGAACTTGGTTATTCAAGTGAGGAACAAGTGTGCTAACCATTAGGCCTAAGGTATATTTCTTGTTAAGTTTTTGCTCCTAATAATATTTATTTTAGTGCGGATTTTATCCTAGTTTGCTGAAAATAAAATAAAAAGAAATGGGAGAGGAGTGGCTTGAACCTAAGACCTTTAAGGAGTTCACTATCTAATTAACCATCAAGCCTTATTCATTTCTTGGTTAATTATTTCAATTAACCCCTTATATTTTGGGGCGTGACAATATCTATTAAAAACTTAACTGTTATAGCGAAATATTGTTATGGTGTGTGGTTATGGAGCTGTATGACTATATTACCAAAGAAGACAAAAAAAAAAAACTTTTTTAGGAGAAGAATACAAAATCTTACTAACTTAGACCAACGTTTTCTCTAATTCAAAGTCTAATGAATATGGTAAGGAATTATAAAAACAATAACATGCCATGTTGTGGTCTTCTTATTACACCATCTATATATTTTTCTTATAGTGCCTGTGATTTTATGTATTCATATTTAAGTTGCTGATTGAGTTTTAGCTTAGTTGGTATTGATATTTTTGCTACTATAGGAATGCATGTATTTGAGCATGTTTATGCTCCTGTTTAAGGATTTGAAGGGCTCTAGATAGTTTTAGACATTTATATATATAAAAAATTTATTCATATTTGAGTTTCCTTGTATAAATTATGTGTAACTTGTAGGGAGGGAGTTTAAGTTACTTTGTTAACACAGTGAATGTAAAGGGGTAGGGATGCCCTGGCTTCCAAAAATAAAAAATTGCATTTCCACTCTTTTAGGTCTTTCAAAACTTAAAAAAAGAATGTTTAGTCCTTTTTAATTATATTGAAATCATAAACTAATACATGATAAAATTAAACTTTAACCTCTCAAAAATTTATAATTCAATTTTGACTCTTTTTTTTAAAAAAAATTTCTAGATTCGCCCATGTTTGTTAAATCAGTTATTTATTTTAACAAAAATATTATTTACTATAAATGAGAAAGTTTTAATAGAATTACAATATTTCTAGAAAACAATCAAGTGTTTGTAAGAAATTAAAATATACTAGTAATTGCATCAAATGTGTATGCATGTAAAAGACACATATTTAAAATACAATTATGTGTTTAAAAATAACACTCTATTAATAGTGAAACCTTTGTCAATATTAAAAATATAGTTATAAAATATTCATTTAATAATTAAATCATAGGTTGAGTAGTAACTTACTTATAAAGAAACCTTCATAAATCTTGAGTTGGTATTAAGTTGAAGATTTTTTGTGTAAAATATTAAAATTTATAAAAGAAAATCAAAATAAAGCCTTTGTTATAATGGTAAAATTGAGGTTTTAAAATATTGGTGTCATGAGCTTAAGTCTTATCATATGTAATTTTTTATCAAATATTAAAATGTAAAATGTAAAAAAATTCACATGACAATATTATAATAGTCTGCTTTTTAGTGATGCCAAAGTAATTTCAACCTTGTTTTCAATAAGTGAGTTCAAATAATATTTACGAGGCTGGTATAAGGTTTAATTAATTTTTTCTTTAATTTTTTTATTAGATAGTTAATTAAGGTATAAGAACTAAATTATAAAAGTGATAAAAGCTAATCCTATAAATTTTCAATTGCTAAAGGACTAAAATATTAATTAAACTAAGGTTGAAAATAGAAATTAAGTCGTTTAGAAGATAGATGGTAAAGTATGATTTTCTATAGTAAATAATGTTAAATTATAATAAAATTATAATTAAAAGAATAAAATAAGTGTTATATCATAAAATTAAAAAGTTAGAAAGTCATTTTTCTTTTTTCATTCATCTTCTTGGTTGAAACTTGGAGAGTAAAATAGGGTTAGAGCTTTCAAGCTTTGGTTCTTTAATTGGTGAGCAATTTTTAGTTCATTTCTTGTAGTTTTTATGTTTTTAAGATTCTAGGAACTTGATTTAGTTAACTCGTGTATTTTTCTGTAAAACTATTAAAGTTTTCAAAAGTTTACATTGATGATTTCATGAAGCTTTTGGTACTAAATTGCTAGAATTTAAGCTCAGAAGTGAAAATGAACTAATTTGTAAACTGAAAATTGTTAATTTTGAACATAGGGACTAATGTGTAAATAATTCAAAATTGATGTTAAATTTCTATAATTTTAGATATGAGAGGGTTGTAGAAGGATAGAACTGAGATCGGTTTTGGAATGGAAGCTCAAATTTGAAAGTTATATAGCAATTTAGGTTTTAGGGACTAAATTGAATAAAATGCAAAACTTTATGGAATATTTGAAAATTGAAATTGAACTTTCATGTGCATAAAATAGAGTGTTATAAAGTATTTGGAATTGGTAATTGAAATGAATTATTATTATAGATCGGGAATTGAACCAACCGAAGATAATCGAGGAAAAGAAAAAATTGCATATTAGTCCCTAACATCTTGTTAATGCAATTTTCTCCAAGTAAGGTCATATGGAGAAGTTATATGTAATAGTGATGTAAATATGTTTGAGTTGTGAATTTGTTTATGTAAATGTAATTTTAAATTGGTTACGAATTAGTACAAATAAGGTTAGACATGAACTAAATTATAAAGAAATGGTAATATGTGTTATATGTGCCCAAGAGAATACAAAATGTTTTATGATGGGTTGATATATATGATGACACTATGGTGATTTAAATGTTACGAATACAGTGTTAATGCTTGCGTGAACTTAGTAAATGATTAGGATACAATTAGCATGCGTGAACAGGTTAGCAGTTTTGTGCTCTCTGTTCAACACTTCTACGCTTTCTATTCAGCACTTTGGTGTTCTTTGCTTAGGACTGCGGTGTTTTCTGGTGTGATGTAGTTACCTGTGTATCTAAGTTTATTTACTAGAGTTCATCGAGCTGAATGACTAATTCAAGTTGAGAAATGATATTGAAAAAGTATAAACTTGATAAGTATTTAGTTAAGTATTTGATTTGTTATGAGACTGATATTGGGATGTTTATTTGTAACAACCCGATTTTGAGCCTAGTCGGAACAGTGGTTTCGGGACCACAAATTTGACGCAGTAAAATTTATTTTTATTATGGTTTTATGGTCTACAGTTTTATGGAATGATTTCGTTAAAATTTTGTTTGAAATTTTGATGTTTGGGCACTCAATTTAGTTAAAAGGACTAAATTGCAAAAGGTGCAAAATGTGTGTTCTAGAAGCTAGAGGTGTCTAATTGCTATGAAATTTTAAATTGGAGGTCCTTAAATGGTAATTAGACCATTATACTTTAAGTTGGACAAAAATGGACATGGTTAGGTGAAATTTCAAAGTTTGGCATTAAGGGCATTTTGGTAAAATGGTAAATAAAGACAACTAAAACTAATAAAAAGATGTCATCTTCTCCAATTTAGTCCCCTTGTGTCGAATTTGAAGAGTCACTATAGCTAGGGTTTTTGGCTAAGCTTCCAAGCTCGATTGTAAGTCCGTCCTTGTCCCGTTTTTAATGATTTTTACGTTTTTGTGAATGTTGTAACTTGATTTAGCTATTTCAAGGACTAATTTGAAAGAAAATTAAAGTCTAAAATTTTACCCATGTTAGATGTTTGTGTATTTTGATATCTAATGGTAGAAAATGAATGTTTGGTGTTAGATAAACAACATTTACTAAGTGATTTTTGATGAAAATGTTAAATAAGGACCTATTTGTAAAAGTTGTAAAATGTGTGTAAAAATGTGAATAAATAAAAAATGTGGGCTGCTATGAGCATGAAATAGGTTCGGCTAGACTTGGGTGTAATGAAATTGAATGAAAATCATTTTGCGAGCCTAGGGACTAAAATGTAAAAAAGTTGAAAAGTTAGGGTAAAAATGTAATTTTTTCCATAAGGTGTTTTTGGGATTAAATTGAATAATGTGATAATTGAATAAGATAAATTTGATATTATAGATCAAGAAAGACGAGGTTCTGACCTAGATCGGGGAAAGAACAAGATTGTGGACTAAATCGAACAATTATCCATTTTGTACCGAGGTGCATGTTAACAATGCAACGTTACAATTCTATTTAATATGTTTTGAAATTGCATGAATTGTATGATTGACTCTATGGATGTAATTGACAAAGTTTCAACAAGCGAGAAAATCCCTGTTGAACCTTAAGAATATATTAGGATACGGGTGACATGTCACTAGGAACCCATGTTTGTAATATGTGATTTATATGTCCCAGGTGCTGGTCTTGTATGTCCTACAGGTGGCTGGGTATACCGGAATGAGTTGCGGATACCTGACAGCTTGTGTAAGCAGCACTGTGTAGCTACATCTTAACTGACAGCTTGTGTGAGCAGGCCTGTGGATAGCTCGAGAGTGAGCCTATATGTGTTATGAGATTTGTGGTAGCATTGGCTACATATGTGGCACTTATGTGCAAATTTTTCCGTGTATCCGATAGTATTCCAAGTGATTCAACGGGTATGTCAAAGATGAGAAAATATGTGATTATGTTACGAGTTGGTACATGTAGCACCCCTAACCCGTATCCTTCGTCGGATTAGGGTTACGAGGCATTACCAAACAAAACACAGTTCAGAACAAACATTCTTTACAATTCATACGCCCAATAATGTATTCTCCTTTATAAAATTTTTCTAAAATAAATTAATAAACCAACCTCTTATTCATACAAGTCAAAATCATATATTTGAATCACATATCTAACCACACAAATCATGCTTTATCGAACATTCTCTTGTATGAACTATATTTCAATATTTAACCATTTCAATTACGTTTGCTAATTCAAAACTTTCAAGCCAAGCCATCAAATATCAAAACCAATTTGTAAATGTTTCATAATTACAAAAATTCAAGCCATATGGCCATCATTTCCATGACATTCGAATACCCAATTTATAATCAAACATATTTCATTTCATATACTGAACATAAATCTAGACACCCATTTGTTTACATCTATTCCATAACAAATCAATGATCATACCATTTTATAAATCCAAGTACAATCGCATATTAAGTGGTTTCAACCCATATCATTAACTAAATAACAAACGTAACATTTAATACACATTATACATGCGCCTGTTAAACTAATTTGGCTATATCTCATAGTTTAATAATCATTTACACATAAAACGTTAGGTAACTTTATACATGACCAACTATATTTTTAACATCATCCAATCATGCACATAACACCCTAAAACCAAAAGCCATTTCTAAATACAATTACCAAATCATAGCATTTTAAACATTATAACCTTATGTGCATTTTACTAAATCAAATTTAACCATTTTCGAATACAAATGTCAAGTCATAAAATATCTAATTTGAAAGCTAAATAACATATCTAACAGGTTATATTCAACCACATACATGAACCACATACCTAATTCGCATGCTAATTATCATGCCTATAATTCATATACACAACTAATTAATTTATTCAATAATCTATCATCGCATTTAACTTCCATATAACAATTAGATCATATACATTCTTTGTCATTCAAAACCGAGCCTAAATAGTCAAATACCATAGCCGAACATATAACTACTTATATATAACACATTTTATAATCACTCATTGAATCAACAATTTGACCTTTTTAAAACAAACTACAAGCAAACATTAAATAGGCATATGTATTCATAACTTATATGTCCAACAATTTAAATAAACAACCTTTTGGTTATCAAATTTAACTCAATAAATCATAACATTTCCATCACTCAATCTATAAGCTAAACATGTTATCTCATATCTTAACATCAAAACAATATGTCATTTATAGTTATTCAAATGACCCTTTTACCAAACATATTATACCACTTTTCATGCTTCCAAAATGAATTAATTAATAAGTCGAATATACACCCTACTTACCACTCTTCATTGCCAAATCATATAACCAACATCACAACATATTTACCATAAAACATGCCTTTCAATTAATCTTATAACATGACCAAATATAACTACCAACATTTGCATCATGAACAAGCCATTTTCACATAGCTATATACATATACAAATTTCAAAACCAAATATATCAAAACTAGCCTATACATGCCACATAACCAAATCTCAAAGCATTTATTTACTGAAACAAATACTGGATAGTGTGATGAGATCTCCCACGACTTCTAACCCGTACAAGTCTCTGAAATTTTATAAACATAGGAAAAACACACGGAGTAAGCTTTGAAAGCTTAGTAAGCTCGTATCTTAATAAACTTAACATAGCAAATAATTTCATTACAATTCCATAAGCATGATATGCTATCACACACAACTTTTCTAAATTTTATAACAAGTTCTCCTTTCGATTTATCAACATTCAATATTATACTACATAACTAGCTAACTGTAGCTTTCACAAGCTTATTCAATTAAATTCTCATATATCATTTAATTCACATTTTCATATAGCCAAATGAGCACATTATGGGAAATAACACATTCAATCATATATCTTTCTCATATAAATCTCCTATCATCATTTATACTCAAATTCACCTTTCATTCATATAGTATCTGACAATTTCACATATGCAACTTTATAAATCACATCTTATACATTTGTTCATATTTCCTTTGCACATATTCACGTTTCATTTCCATATACATCACATAACATTCTTTGCACATATACTTACCTTTCATTTCCAAACATTGTATACCTTTCAACGTACCTGAATCGGAATGTCATTCACTTAATCACTTATTTCTCGGAATGCCCATTTAACCGTTCGGAATCAATAAAGATACTCGGATACCTCGAAAAGCTCATACAATGCCAACGTCTCAGACGTGGTCTTACATGTAATCAAATATCGATGCCACTGTCCCAGACAGGGTCTTACACAAAATCATATACAATACTGATGTCCCAAACATGGTCTTACACGTAAATCACAAATCGATGCCAACGTCCCAGACGTGGTCTTACACAATAACACATATCGGAATCCTATGTCATGAAATATATATCCTAACTATTCCTATGGTTCGTACGGGGCTTTCAGATGTCATCACATTGCCGATGCTTTCTCGTATTCATATATTCTGCTTCTCGAACAATTCAATATCATAGTAACATATATAACTTATTCAAAATACATATATATTTACATTACCATTCGGCATTGAATTCAATCATACAAATAATATGCATTTATAACATGATTTCGTAACGTCTATTAAAATACGAACTTACTCGTTCGTAGTAATGACAAATTAAGTCAACTAATCTGATATTTTGACTTTCCCTCGATCTAGATCCGAATTCACTTTTGCCAATCTAATTAATATCAAAATTAACTTACTTATTCAACATTTCATTAAATTTTCACCCAAAAACATATAAATGGGCAATTAGCATTTTAGCCCCTAACATTTCACATTTTTGCAATTTAGTCCATATTTCACAAAACACAAAATATTAAAAATTTCACCACACCCATGCTTGATCGAATTTCACTAAGGTCCCTAGCAGCCCGTTAATTCAATTTATTTCACATTTCAACACCTCAATTTACAAATTTCACAATTTAATCCTTAATAAGCATTTTTATCAAAAATCACTTAATAAAATATAATAATCAAACATCAAAGATTTATTTTTCATCATCAAACTACAAATTCATCACATTATCAACAATGGAAAATCTCAAATTTATCATCATTTCTGAAAATTAAAGTATGGGCTCGGTAATATTCGAAGCAACGATCTCAAACGTAAAAATTATTGAAAACCGAGCAAAACACATACCCAAATGAAGCTTCAAAGTGCCGAACCTAGATGAGCTTCAATGGCTTTCTTTTTTTATTTGAGTTTCGACAAAAGATGAACATTTGCATGTGATTTTTTTGTTTTGTTTTAATTTATTACATATTAACATAACATTTACAAATTTAACCTTTATAAAATAATTAGAAAACCATATATTAAAAGCCTAATGTCGTCCACTCAATTTATAATGGCCAAATTTCATTTTAAGGACTTCACAATTAATAAACCATAGCAATTTAGTGCTTTAACAATTAGATTGCCACTTTTGCATTTTACGCAATTAAGTCATTTTATAAAATCGAGCATACAAACGATAAAATTTTCACACGAAACTTTCACATATTAATTCACATGTTGTAAATACGAAAAACAATATTAAAATATTTTTCTGACTCGGATTTGTGGTTTCGAAACCACTGTTCCTACTAGGGTACTGGGCTGTTACAGTACAAGTATGTATGAAAAACTCAAATGAAATAGATTCGATATATGATGAACTATTGGTAAGATTGTGATTGAGTAAGTTATGCTCATGAAGTTTTAATGACATTTATGATATATGTTATGTTATTCATATGTCAAATGTATAATTAATGTTGTTTATTATTTGCATATGAACTTACTAAGCTATATAGCTTATGTAACAGTCCGGTTTAGACCCTAGTCGGAATGGTGGTTTTGGGACCAAAAATTCGAGGTTGAAAAATATATTTTAATATTATTTTTCGTGTTTATAGTATGTGATTAAGCATGTGTGAAAATTCCGTGTGAAAATTTTATCGTTTGTGTGTCAATTTGTGAAAAAGGACTTAATCGCATAAAATACAAAAGTTGTGTGCTAATTGTTAAAGTGCTTAGTTGACATTCTTTATGTTGTAATTGGACCCTTGATAGTGGGAATGGCCATAAATGGGCATATATTTGATGAATAAATGGTTTAATAACCAAGGGTAAAAATAAATATTAATGTATAATAAATAAAACATAATGTAATATCATCATCATTTTTCTTCATTCCACCGAAAATACAAAGAAAAGAAAAGCCATGGATGTGTTTTAGGTTTCGGCTAGCATATAGCTCAATCAAGGTATGTTTTGAGCTCGATTTTTAGTGATTTTTACGTTTTTGTGATCATTGCTTCCTGTTCTAGCTACCCCATATCATAATTTTTGAGTTTTTTTGGTGATTTTGTAAAATGCCATTGATGAATGCTTGAATTTTTTGATAGTTGATGATGAAATATGAAAGATATGTGATAGGTTAACATATTTTGTCTTTGAATTTTTGATGAATTTAACTATTTTGGGCTAAATTATGAAAATGAGAAATTGAGTTACTAAAATGTGAAATAAATGAAATATGTGGGCTTATATGAGCTAGGGGAAAATTTGGCTAAGCATGTGTATAATGAAATTATGTGTATTTGATGATTTTATGAAATAGGGACTAAAATGTCAAAATGTGAAAATGTGAGGGCTACTTTGGAAAATTCCCTAAATATTTGTATTTGGATTGAATTGAATGATTTGGTGGATGAATGAGTTAAATTTGAATATGTATATACCAAGAAAAGAGAAATTCGGACTTAGATCGAGGCAAGAACAAGGTGCTCGATTGATCGACTTGTATCGTGTTTCTACATCCGAGGTCAGTTCGTGTAAAATACAAATTGTTTAAACAATGTTTATTTGTTACGAAATGAATAGAAATGTGATTGTTGTATTAGTAATGTGAAATGTGAATTCAAAGAAATGTGGCACTATGTGTGCGTAAATATAATGGTTACTACAATGAATTGCACTAAGTGTGCGAGATAAAGAAATGCATCAGTTATATTAGTTGGCACTGTGTGTGTGATATCGAGATACCTTTGGTTTAAAGTGATGGCACTAAGTGTGCGATACTATCGTTGCTTCAGCTAATTAAATGACACTGAGTGTGCAAAAACATCGAATGTTTAAAGAGGACCGAATGAATTGTGGCTTGTAGCATTGTGTGGTGAATATGATAGATAATACGTGATGGTACAAGTATGTACAGAACCTATGTGGTTGATGATTTTGTGTTTGAGAATCAATGGATGAATGTGTGAATGAATGGTGAAAAAGAGATGGTTTAAGTAGCATTAAAAATGATTGTGTTTAAATCTATGGATATGGTAGGAATGTGAGCATCAGCTAGGGGTGATATTGAGAAGTGATGTGAATTGATTCAAGTGATAGTTAAATTTGGTTATTGAATATAAATTGTTGAGTTAATTGTGTTATATTACGAACTTACTAAGCTTTAAAGATTACTATGTGAAGTCTTTCTATGTTTTACAGTGTTATAAAAGCTAGCTCGGATCCGGGGATCGTCAACGACTCAATCACACTATCAGACATCTATTTTGGTACTTTGGAAGTTGAATCTTTAGCATATGGCATGTATAGGCTAGTAAATATGGAATGTTTTGAGATGTATAGATCTTGCCATGTCATACGGCTTGATAGTTGAATAACTTTAGTATGTGTTTTGGATATGTGAAAATGATAGCTATAAGGTGTATATGTGATGTTATGTGAATGATTATATTGCCGTGTGGACAAGTCAATGTGTATGCCCTATTTTGTCACGGCTTGGACATACGGGTGTGTCTGATGCCGTGTGAGGCACACGGCCTGCCCACACGGACGTGTGACCTCTGTAACTTTGAAAAATGTTTAAGTTTCAGAAAAATTTTATATGTGCTCGGTTTAGTCCCGACTCTTTCTTAAGGCATGTTTAAGGTCTCGTAAACCTTCTTAAGGGACTTCGTGACAATTATTAATTATGATTTAGTGATGTATGAGCTATGGATGTTTAAATGTTATGATTTGATCGGTAATACCTCGTAACCCTAGTCCGGTGTTGGATATAGGTTAGGGGTGTTACAGCTTACCCCCTTTTCTTTCCTTTGTCTTATAATGTCACCAAGCTAGCTCAGGATCGAAGATCGTAGGAGATCCATTCACACTATCAATTATTATTTTGGGTACTATTGAAATGTCAATATTTTGAGTTATGGCATGTATAGGGACTTGGTCATTTTGTTATATGTGTCATTGGTAATGTGGCCAAATGTATTGGCTTATAATGGTTAATGATTTCATTTTGTATATGGCCATGTAAGTTGGCTAATGTTGGTTATGAGTATATTTATATGTTGATACCATTCATGATTATGGAAACTTGCATGAATTGTGTCGATAAATTATGATGTTAAAGCATGTTAGATGTTAGCATGTGGATGTGATGTTAATACCTTGGTTGTGGATGTTTTGGTTGCCTAAGTATACTATGAATTGTGTCATTGAATTGGTGTAAGTGTAGGTGTAAATGAGGGTGGCAAATGGCTTGGTAAATAGCCTTATTTTTGTCCACACGGGTAGACACACGGGTGTGCGTCTAGGCTGTGTATGACACACAGTCTGCCCCACGGGCATGTGTTTCAGTCGTGTGTCCCCTGCACCTTAATTTTGAAAAATGAATGTCTAGAATATAGCACACGGGCAGAGACATGGGCATGTGTCTCAGCCGTGTGTGCTACATGGCCTAGAACACGGGCGTGTGTCTTGGTTTTGTGAAACCTGCACTTAATTCGAATTAAATTAAATAACCACACGGCCTAGCACACGGGCGTGTGGCACGGCCTAGCACACTGCCGTGTGACACAAGTCAGAGAGTACCCTAAATTGAACACGGTCTACAGCACGGGCGTGTCCCTTGGACCACATGAGCGTGTGAGCCTTGCAGTTAGCAAAAATTTTCTAAGTTATGTAAAAATTTCTTGAGTTCTTGGTTTAGTCCCGACCCACTTCTAAAGTATGTTTTGGGCCTTGTAGGCTCGTATTAGGGACTTTATGATCGAATATGAATGGTTTTAATTTGGACGAAAGTTTATGTCTCGGAATTGTGTAAATGTTTGTGTTGTAAGTCTGGTAATGCCTCATACCCTGTTCCGGCGTTGAATACGGGTAAGAGGTGTTACATGATTAATAGTGAAAAGAACTGTTACATACTGATTGTCTGAGTTGATTGTGTGGTTTAGTACCATACTTTAGCATATTAGATTGTTCAATGCATTTGAGTTAGAACATGATGTGCGATGTGCAAATTGTGAATGGTTTAACATGATGTGCGATGTGCAAATTGTGAATGGTTTATGAATTTTGCAAGTTGGAAATGCTATGGTTAGGTGTTTATATGATGTATGCATGTTTTGGTTTATGCAAGATGGTAATGTACTTACAAGTACAAATTAAGTTTGTGTTAGTTTGGCCATAAAAAAAAAAAAAAAAAAAACCAAAATGTAGGATTTTGACATATTTGGCACTAAGGTATTGATATCTTAGATAAAGTATCGGTACATTGTAATTTTTCAATATATTTTTCAAACATCGAATGACAAAATGGTATCAATATTTTACAAGGGTACCAATATTATTAAACTTTTGTTTTAAACTTTTACAAAACAAAATGCTAAAATGGTATTGATACTAAGGTAAGGTATCGATACCTAGAGAGAAGTATCAATATTATGGGTTTAGTATCAATACATTTTAATTAAAATTTATTTTTTTGAACACCGAAAATTGAAATGATATCGGTACCCAACATGCGCAACAGTACTTGTTCTGAAACTTTAAAAATTTTTACAATTTGGCCCTATTTCACGTTCAGATTAGCAATTGAGTTTTTGTAAGCTCGATTGAGTCTTGAAAAAAATTTAATTAGAGAAAAATGATTGTATCTATGTGATGTTTGGTTTTTTAAATGATGTATTTTCGATGTTACTGACAATAGTTATTTCGGTAATAGTTGTGATATTTTGTAGCTCAGACCCGACGATTGGATAGGGCGAGGGGTGTTACAAATACAATATATATATATAAGTATATTTTTAATAATTTCTTTAACTGAATTAGTATTCAATTAACTTATAACACCAACTCAAACAATAATTTAAATTCAGTAGAAATATAGAAAATGAAGTACACGATAATGGTTTATTAAAAAAAATTCAGATAATTAATTAATTTAGTATATGAGTTTATATAATCAATGCACTAAATATAAATTTACTTATGGTTACTACAGTAATTTTGTTTTTTAATAAAATATTCATATTAGCCCTTCAATGGCTTGAAATGGCACCTTTATCCTCAAGATTCCTTCTAGATCATGAAATGCCAGATGTCAGAAATTAACGGGGCAGTTAATTCTGACAGTGGGCGGTGAAATTGAGGTAAAAGAAAAACACTATTGCTATACAGTACAATACATAAAACAGTAAAAAAATAAAAAAACTGAAATAGTTTTGTAGTGTAATAATAGTCTTTGGTCACCAGCTGGATTTGGATGGTTGTGGAAAAACGTCTCCACAAGTAGCAATCATATATATTTATTTAAGTTCTAATTTCTATTATAGAACTTTTAATTATATAAAAAATTGATTTAATATCATCTATAAAAAAAAATTTAGAATAAACTACACTATTAATCACTAAACTATAAATAAATTTTTGTTTGATTACTTAATTAAAAAAGTTACAATTTGGTCAAAAATTTCAATTTGACTTTAATTCTATATAGAAGTTTTCAATTTGGTCACCAAAGTTACAATTTGGTCAATAAATTTTTGTTTGATCACTTAATTAAATAAGTTACAACTTAATTGGTATAATAATAATTTTAGTCCTCAGTTTTTATATTTTCTATCAATTTGACCCTAATTCTTTATAGAAATTATAAAAACTCAATTATTTAAAAAATAGAAAATTCTTTATGAAAATTTTAGAAAAATAAAATCTCAAAAGTGTTGTTATTGAAGAACTAATATATATGAGAAATAAATAAAATGATCATTCAATAGAATCCAATAACAAATTAAAAAGAGAACAAAACCAAAAATAAAAAGTTAGATCATTATATGCTTCTTCAATGTTTCTTGAAACCAACTTACTAATATCGTTAAGTTAAGTTTCATTACCTTTAAGAACATCAAGAGCTAACATTATATAGGCATGTGAAATTGACTATAATGTCTTTTTTAGAAAGAAAAAAAAAAGAAAAAAGAAATATACCACAAAATTTTCCTTTTCAGACTTAATTCAAATATTTGATTCATTTGAATTATTTTTGAAAACATAAATTGTAAAAACAAATTATACTTTAGATTTTCTCTTTTCTTATAATGGAAAAGATATGTCAAAAAATAGAAGAGGTAAAAAAAAAGAACCAAAATAATTTTGCTTAATATTTTTGTTTTATTTTTTTATTTTTTTAAAGGAACGTATTGGATATTTCTATATAGATAATACAAAGAGAAAATTTGGAGGTTTAAAAAAAAATTCCCTTATTTTCTCACTTTATCTTTTTTTTTAATTTTTATCTACTTTTGTTTTAATTTTAATTTTTAGAATTTTCTATTTTAAAAAAATAACTTTTTATCATTTTTATATAATCAAGGTCAATTGATAGAAAGTATAAAAACTGAAGACTACAATTATTATACCAACTAAAAAAGTGTCATTCCGGTGACAAAAAAACAATTTTAAAAATTTTAGTAAACAAATTGTAACTTTTTTTAGTTAAATGATAAAATATGAAAATTTACACATAATTTAGTGAATAATAGTGTACTTTACCTACTTTTTTTACACCAACTAGTATGCCTTGAAATGGCAATACAAATTACACGTCTGAGAGAATGGAGGTTCAAAGCTTAAAGAAAACATTGTTAAAAAGGTAGTTACAAATCTTGAACATAAATTGTAAAATAGACAAAAGATAAAAAAAAATAATAAATTTTGGCATAAAGATAAATTTAGCTCCTAACATTTACTCATATTATCACTTTGGCCCTTAACATTTAAAATTTAATAAAATTTCTTGCTTTTGAACAAAAAAGCTGATTGATTTGTTGAAATTTTAATGGCATTAGCGTGGTAGCTCATATGACATTTTACATATACTTTACTGTTAATATGAATAAATTTTCTAAAAGTATTTTTGAACCTTTTTTTATTATTTTTAAATATTTTTATTAATCTTTTTTGAATTTTTATGAATTATATGTGGACTGCCATGCGAGTGGCTACATCAATGCCGTTAAAAATTTAATAGTTTAGTCAATTTTCTGTTTAAAAGCAAGTAGCTTGACTAAATTTTAAAGGTTGAGGGCCAAAATAATCTCGGAAAAAAATAAACGGCCAAAATAACAAAATAAATAAACATTAGAGGCTATATTTATTATTATGTTAATACAATTTTTTATATTAGTAAAGAGCATACAAAGAGAAATATAATAAAAACAAACTATAAAAAATTCATATTTAATTATTTGTAAAATTAAAATATTATATTCAAGGCTAATCTTTAAATAAACTAGGGTAATTTACCTTCAAGGTTACTAAGTTATTAGTCAGTTTATATTTTCATCATTCAACTTCAAAAAGTTATAAAATGGTCACAAAATTATTCGAAAATTTTTATTGAAGTAATTGGGCTATTAAAATCGTTGTTATATGGCCTTTACTTTTTACACCACTTGCACTAATCGAAATCTCTCATTCTCTTCTTTTTTATAATTTAGGGTTTTCTTATGAAATAATTTTAAATGTCACATCCGTGAACCAAAACCCAAACAGTTTGCTTCTCTAAGTTTCAACATTGACTATCATATCAACTTAGATTTAAGATATGTTCTTCTACTTGTTGATAGGTACTAATCTACCATACCGACAGATGAATAATTGGTTAGATCTCACTAGCCGAACTTTAAAAAAAGCATAATAGTCCTATGACTTAAATAAGAACTTCCGAATAATTTAAAGATTTAAATGAAAACTTTCAAATATTTTTAGTGACCATTTTGTAACATTTTTAAAATTTAGTAACAAAAACGTAAATTTCTTAATAATTCAGTGACATTGAGCATAATTTACCCAATAAATTACATTTTTTTATCGGAATTTCTTTCCGTATTGTTTTCAGCATTACCGCAACCGGGCCCAAACACTCAAGAGGGAGATTCCAAAGCTATTTACTTTTAATTTGCAACTTAATTATTTAATGTTTTTAATTTCCCTTTTTTCCTTCTATATATTGACCTTCTCAATTCCCTCAAAAACCTCTTCGACTTCTGCTATCTCCCCTCCTTATAGAATCCTCTTCTTGGTTTTCTTTTCCCTTCTACGTCTGAGCTTCTGCTGTTCCCCTGTTTTTATTATTTTCTCTGTTCTATTCATATCATTTGGTGGGCTTTTGCCCTTCTATGGTGTGTTTTGGTTGTTAAGCCTTTGACTTCTAGAGTCGATACGAAATACCCATATCCCCAAAACTCTCGAAAAAAAAACTCCATTTGTGAATCTTCTTTTCTTTCTTTTTGGGTTGTCTTGTGAATCTCCATGCCGCATAAGTTGTTGTTGGTGATGTTTGAGATTCATGTCTCCAGTTGTGAGTGAAATCATCCGATCGGGGTTTATTATAAATTCCTCCCTCAGACGCAGAACCCATCTCGTTCAATCTTTCTCAGTTGTTTTCCTTTATTGGTTCTACGTTTTCTCAGAAATAAAAAATGTGTAATGCTTTATAGATTAGCTAAACATATACATAATTAGTGATTTTGGAGTAAATATAATAATTAATATGGCTTCGTGCAGTGGAAATTCGAATTCCAATTCCTCAGGTTCCACACAGCATCAGTTGATGGATCAAAGGAAACGAAAAAGGATGGAATCGAACCGAGAATCAGCGAGAAGGTCAAGGATGAGAAAACAAAAGCACTTAGATGATTTAGTGGGACAAATAACAGAGCTAAAGAAAGATAATAACCAAATCCTGACAAGCATCAACTTCACCACCCACCGCTCTTTGAACATTGAGGCTGAAAACTCCGTTTTGAGGGCTCAGATGACTGACCTAAGCCAAAGGCTAGACTCTCTAAACGACATCCTCCATTATCTAAACAGAGAGGGTATTGAATACACTCCTGACTGTTTCACTAACCCTTTCAATGTGCCTTATCTTAACCAACAACCAACCATCATGGCCTCTGCACACATCTTTCAATACTAATTGATGAAGAAAGTATTCATGTCATTTGTTGGTGGGTTTTGTTTTGTTTTGATTTTTCAATGTGGGAATCAATGAGTGGGTAAGTGAATTGGCAATTCTGCCATGGTTGCTTTCTAGGGTTAACAGTTATGTTTTTGTTTTTTTCTAGAAGGGCTTTTGAGATATAAAATATGGTGTGAAGGACTGTGGATGTATGTGGTGTTTCAAGTTTCAAGTAATATATAATGCTAAAATAATTATTTTCTTTCACCTTGTTTGATGTACTTTTCTTTCCTTAATATATCAACATTTATGGTGTCTTCGAGTGAAAATAATTCAATTGCTCTTTCTCTCTCTTTTATTGCATCTGTTTTTGGTCAAGAAAAGTGGCAAATAATTGATGACATAGAACACTGTAATTTTTTAATTTAACAAAACAACAATTTGCTTATTCGCGACAAAAATCATGATTATGACTATTGTATTGCTAAAGCTCAATTGTTTATATTTAACATTCTATTCAACCAATTGACTTATTATCCAAATTTTTATGTGTAAAAAATAAATAAATAAAAGTTAGAAATTTTATGAAATAAAGAGAGTAAAACAACAATGTATTTTTAACGATGGATAAAGATATTTATAATACTTTTTCAAAGTCTATATCTATAGATATAAAAAATATAAAAAAAATAAAATTCTACTTCTAATAAATATTAGAGTATTAAAATATATCAAACTTATCTTGATATCGATAAATATCTATTTAATAATAAATATTCATAAAAAATCTTTCTTTTGCTAAATAAAAATCTCGTAGGCCTTAAATGTTAGCAATTAACTATGATATCATGGGTTTATCAAAAGAAGAAAAACTATGATATCATGGAAAGAAATCATTAAAAAAACATATATAAGAAGTGATATCACATTAACATATTCTTTTAATGGTTGATTTTTTATTATATTGCAGTAAAATTGATAAAAAAAATTTCATTTCTTTTTAAAGAATAGATTAATTTCATTTCACCCAATTAGAGTATGGGCAAATCGGCCAAACAAGCTTAAGAGATTTAGCAGTAAGTAAAAATATTTAATCCAGGCTAAGAACTTATCCCAAAACCAAACAATCTCACCAACCTTTGCTTCGAGCCATTGTAGAAGAGGAGAAAATCATCAGAGATGTCCGAGAGACAGGGAAGTGTTACATTCAATTTAGAGAAAAGGAAGAAAGCAAAGAGGAAGAAAGAGAGAGAGATGAGGAAGAATCAAATTTCATTCACTGAAAAAGCATAACCATCCCTAACATACTCCTACTTAAAATGGAAACAAAATTATGGTTATGAAAGTTATTATTTGACAGTTGTAACCACCTCCCTAACGCACCGTTTCACTAACTAGACAACCTCAAAACTTATCATTTTTTATTCAACAGCAGGGACTGCCTCAAAACACATTGTTTTGTTAATTGTTTTTAGCCAAAACGTAGCACAACAATAACTATTTTAATAGAAAGAATTTCCCTCCATAATAATTATTCCTTCCTATGATGTAACACCCCATACCCAACCTGATAGCCATGTCTAAGCTCCAGAATGCCACACTCGTTACTAGAGCAAATACAAACATTTACAATTCAATTCAACAATTCATGCATGCTATTTAAATCATTACACATTTCTAACATGATTTACAATCATGTTCGGGCTATGTACAAACTTACAAGAGATCTTTTGATAACCGGAGGTCGAATAATGATTAAATTGTAATGTTTCAAAACTATCGGGTTGATGTTGCAACTTTGGGGGTTCCAGGTCGCGACGTCACTCATTTTCTATTTCTCATCGCGACACTAAATGTAATACACTGATACTCGACCCGACCGTCAGGTCCAAGCTACAAGGTGTCATAGTCATTTCTAGAGCAACTACAATCAATAACATTCAATTCAATGTCATTATACATTTAAGTATAAGTAAATCATACGTATTAAAACATTACATAATCATTTTCAGGTCTTATATGAGCTTAAGAAAGCTCTTTTGTTAACTTGGGTTGAAATAGATCAAATTGTAAAGATTACAAAAATTTGAATTGACGTTTTTGAAGCTCGAAAATGAAAATATACCATTCGATCATAGTGAATATGTTGAGTTGTGAAAAACTTAACATATTTTCTCAAAATTTTACCAGGGCTAAAATCGTCAAAAGTTTTGCTAGAGGTAAAATAGGGATGAGAGTTTTGTTTTATATATAAATATTAATGTTTATTTTAGGAAATAGAAAAACTAAATTGGGTTGGATCACATTACAAAGTACTTGGTAAAAAAGGCCTAAGAAGTACTCGTAATTGGACCCGACGTGAGAGAGACCCAAAAACCCTTTATGGATATGAAGAGGGTGACAACCCTAGTAGGAATACTAGGATGTGCTGTCCACCATAGTCCTATTTTAAGTATGATGTTGTTTTTCTATTTGAAATAAACCACTACAACTCAACAAGGGTTCTACTTTTTCTTCCTATAAATAGATGACACTGGTAGAGCTATTAACACAACTTTGAGAGATTGTTAATTTGCCAAAAAATAGAGAGAATTTATTTTCAACTATTACATATATTTTTTCGGACATATGACATAAATGTAATTTTTCCAAAAGGTGTCCATGACGAGGAGAAGATGGAGCGATGGAGGTTGAAGACACAAGGAATGCTTTGTAGCAAAAAAACTACATATTTTTTGTTTTTATATTTTTATTTTCTAGAAATAGAACCACAAAAACCTTGGCTTACAATTTTATTTTATTACCCATCTCTTTATATATGTATGAGATGATCCATAGTTGATCTATTGGAGATAAGAAGTGTGATAATGAGAAAATATATATTATGTATTGTTTCATTCACTTCTTTCGGTTATTCAATTACAATGAGAAGTGTGGTAATGTGAAGGTGCATGTCTAGGATTGGATCTGATAAGGAAAGACTTGGTTTTTAAGTTGTCAAATACAACTCACCTCCCTTTCCTAGGAACCTACCTGGTGCACGGTTCACATTCACTTCTTCGGTTTTCCCTTTAAAAGAAAAATTATGGAGAATTAAAATTGTTTGATTGAATTTGTGAATAATTGAATCTGAATTGTCACACCCCAAATCTGGATGATTTGAATTGAAGGCGTGTAGACGTGAAGTGGTATGTTCTGGCACACTTTGGTGGTTAGTTCGCCAAATTGTAAACTTCTGGCGAACTGATGTCTTGGTGAATTGAGTATCCACCCATGGAAGTATATTAGGATTTAGTGTTTGATGTGTTATTTAACAAAAGAAAGAATTCGATAAAAGAAAAGTAAGCTCTATGTAGGTTACCGCTTAAGGTATAGTTCGCCTAGTTTGTTTAAGCACTGTGAAAAGCAAGTCTTGGTAACTAGATCTGGTTATAAACAAATTAAACCGATTGGTCAAATAGTTTTTGGACAAGACTCTCATTTATGTTTCTTCCAGATTTTGTATGCCATTAGGAAGGGTATATTATGAAGTTTCTTGACACTTGTCAAATTCCACTAAATGAAAGTGGATTATATATATGTGAGTAGGGTTTGTGAGAAAGTTTCTTCTTCCTTAAAAATGACTCATAAATTCTTAAATATCAAGTGTTATTACTGGTTACTATTCTTATGTAAACTGGAAGGTAAAGATTCTTGGAAATAAATAGAAGATGTTCTATCTCCTAGTAAGTTCGACAACTTTACATATTAAGAGTAAGAGTACTATGATATATATGCAACAAGTTATGATTAAAAGGTCATTCATAGGGGTTATTTGTAGATGAGATGTTAGCAATATGTCTGTAAAATGGGTTTTATTGGTGAATCCATGCTCTTTTAAGTAGTTGATGCTGCGGGTTCGTGAAAGGCATTTAGAATCGAGGATTTTGAATTTCTATAAGGTGAGTCTCTAATATCGACACATACAAGTTTGTATAAGTAGATTGTTTGTGATTGATGTCCCTGAAAACAATATGTGAGTACATGAATGATTACTGGAAAATAAGTATATATTTCCAGATATAGGTCTTTGTGAGTCTGGAATAGGCTGAATTGTGTGTATGGGAGTATGTGATACTGTTAAGCAACTAAGTGTGTGTGCTTAGAATATATACTGTAATAGGCCAATTTCAGTGAGATCGAAATAATGGTTTCGGGACCACAAATCCGAGCCAAAAACAAAATTTATTTTAATATTATTTTATGATTTGCATTATTATAGGAAGGTCATATGAAAATTTTGATACGAAAATTTTACCGATTGCATGTTTAATTAGGGAAAGGACTAAATTGCATAAAATGTAAAAGTTGTCTTCTAGTAGTTATAAGTATCAAATAGCTATAGAATTCAAAACTTAAGGTCTTTATATGGTAATTAGACCATTGAAGAAAAGTTAGTAGGTAATTTAGTGAGTCATCCATGGAAAAATTAGAAATGGGCAAGGACTAAATTGGAAATCACTAAAATTAAAAGATGACAAATAATTAAAAAGGAAATTGTCATCTTTTTATTCATCTTCTTCCCCAAAATTTCTATGGAAACTCTAGGAGAGAGGAAGACAACTTTTCAAGCTTAAAAAGGTATGAAATCAAGTCCCCTTTTTAGTAATTTTTATATTTTTGGAATCGGGATAGTCTAACCTTTCAATTTAGGGGGTTTATTTGAAAACTTATCAAGGTATGAAATTTGAGTTGTAATAGCCCAGTTTAGACCTAGTCAGAACAGTGGTTTCAAGACCACAAATTCGAGGTCGGAATAATATTTTAATGTTATTTTTGGTGTTGATTATATGTGATATAGCCTGTGTGAAAATTCTGTGTGGTAATTTTATCGACTATGTGCCGAATTAAGAGAAAGGAATTAATTGCGTAAAGTGTAAAAGCTTTGTGCTGATTTATAAGTACCTAAGTGCTATTGTCTTTTTAATGCGGAGGCCTTATGTGTAACATCCGGGATTTTGGGCTTATGAATTATTGTTGAATTTTGTGTGGAAGCATGCCTATGTGTATTATAAATATGATATGTGAATTTTAAGAACCTCAGAATATAGAAGAATGCCTTAGGAAATATTAAGTTTAAGTTTAAAGAGGAAGCTAAGCAGGGTGGCCTTAAGAGAAAATGTAGGGGAAATGAGACATGAAAATGGGCTTGGTAAAATGGCAAGGAGGCGCCACTTAAAGCCTCTGTAAGTGATGCCATAATCAGTGTTAAGGGGCCTAGGTTCGAATCACAAGGGAAGCAAATGGGAGTTTATTTTTGCGCCAAGGGGAAGAGGTAATGGACGGCAATGGGGCACTGAGTGGATGAGTATAGATCAAGTCAAATTCTTTTTAAATTTTCGGCTAAAGACTAAGGATAATTAGTGATTTATTTAAAATTCTTTTGAGTGTGCATAGAAGAGAGAAAATAGGAGAAAAGCAAGGAATGGCTAAGTGTTTGCATGCTAGCCGAATTTAGGAGGGGGATATGTGCCGAAATTTCTCTCTTCTCAGCTTTGTTTCACTTGTACCGAAAATTCCTAGGAGTTCTACTTGTTTTCTCTGCTTTCTTCTTCCTTTTCTCTCCAAGTGACCAAAAGCCGAATACTCCTTTCTCAAAATCCATCATTGCCGATTCTTCCTAAGCCTTTTATTCCTCTCTTTTCATTCTTGTTGAAGTCGAATACACAAGTGACCCATAGCCGACTATTCTCCAAATCTCAAAACCGAATCTCTGTGGTGTCAGGCATAGGTGCTGTCGATTTTTGTGGTAAGGGTAAGATTAAGTGCTATTCAATTTCTTTTCTTTCCTTTTAGCCGAAAGTTAAAGACTAATCTTACTAATGTATGTTAGCCGAAACTCTGAAGGAGGGTTTCGGGATTCTGTGACTATCAACTGCAAGGGGAAGACCCTCGGGATTTCAGATCTATGGTAAGTGAGGTGTGAGATTAGGCCGAAGGCCATTTATTTAAATGTTAGATTGGATCTAACATATGTTATAGGGATTTCGACAGAGACCAAGGACAAGTGATATTTCGGGATTTAGATCCACAAGGTAAGTGAATCTGACATTCGGCTAAGGCCTATTTAGTGACTTAGATCTAATTCTTATTTACTTAAAAGCCGAGTACTAACCATTTAGGTGATCTAGTGTTGACCGATTTCAAGGAGAAACACTACGAAGTTTCGGGATTTGATTAGTAATCAAATCGGCAGCAAGGAACTTGAGATCTAAAGTAATAGATCGGATTTTCGCGATTTGAAGTGAACTTGATAAGTATACCAGTGTGTACCCCGTACTAAGCCTTAATAGATTTATGGTTATGCTTTATTAAATGTGTTAATAAGAGTAAATAAGATGTGGCTAAGGGTACCATGCAATGGTACAAAGTACTCAGGTACGTTAACTTACTACTACTGTAGTTATGATATCATGAATATCTGTTATGACATTGATAAGAATGTGAATTAAGGCATAAGGCATAGTAATTGTATGATTTGTATGACATGGGGCATATGGGTTATATGGAAAGGGGAAGTGATCTGGTGGTTTATACCACAAATATCTGAATGTGGTTACTTCGGTCACATATCTGAATGTGGTGACTCATGTCACAAAAATTTTATCGGTGGTTGTGCCACAATATATATAAGGCGATGATGAGCACGTTGTCTGCAAATGATCGCTTCGATGATGTGTAGCGGATGGAGGGTCGACTTAGTAGTCCCCATGGTGTGATGGTTGGTACGGGTGATTTGTAGCGGATGGTTATCTAGGTTTGGGTTCGGGTTTGCATCACTATTTCTATCTGTTATATATATGTATGTGTGATATGATATGATGTGCTTGAATCGTTGAAACTTAGTATTGGTTACACATTGAGTCTGTTTGACTCACCCTGTTGTGGGATATTTTTCAGGTGACACTCAGTGATGGACCGGGTCGGCAGGAGCTTAGTGGTGGCCATGCTCAGCTCAGAGTTTATTTTAATTTGGACTTTCTATTTTCTTTCAAGTATTTGGATTTATTTTGGTATTGTTTTCAGTTGTAATAAGGCCAATAGTACTTAATTGTTTTATGCTTGCTTTTATTTGTTTTATCACAATACAAATTTTATTAAATTAACGCTTAGGTAATCTTTCTTAAAATGAACCTTCAAATGTTTTGACACCTAACTACGAATGACTTCCAATTTAAAGGTAAATCTTCAACAAATTCGGCATGTCTTTTAATTTAAAAAAAAAAAACAAGATTTTAATAAATCCCTGACTTCCAAAAATAACAATGTTTTCAGTTGAACTCGACACAAATTTTTCTCCAAAACTACCCAAGTTTTCCAAAATAACAAATGAATTTGAAAACGTTTTGCTCCAGGAACATACCAGATCCGGTCGAGCCTCGTGGGTCGGGTTTGGGGTGTTTGTAACACCCCAAACCCCGCCCAAACATTACGACCGAATCTGGTATGTCACAGAGGGAAACGTTTTGAGATAAACCCGATTACCGATCTTTTGGAAAAAAATTTTGTGACTGGGTTGAGGTAGTAGGAAAAAAGGTGTATGTTTTTTTTTTTTTTTAAAACCAACACTTTGCTTTGTTATTAAAAAAAATCGATTAAGTCGTGTTGTTACCAATTTTGTCAAAATACCCGATGGTAAATAAAAACATTTTGATTTGTGTTTAGGAAAACATGTGTTTGAAATATTTAAGTCATTAAAATAATTCAGTTTAATCCTGCTTTAAAAAAATTTCATCCAAACATGTAAACAATCAAAGCATAACCTTAGGAGGCCTTATTACAACTTGAACAAACAAAATAAAAATAAAATGCAAATAACCCAAAGTCTATTTAAACAAATTTTCCATTGCATGGCCACCTCGAGTCCATTCGGCTCCTCATCCGCGATCTACGAGTCACCTGAAAAGTTAAGGAGAAAGTGAGTCACCAAGACTCGAGTGTGTAACCCTCTTCCGATTAATGCAACGACTTACACAAATCATAGCTAAGTATACCATGCACCCAACCTAGCCATCCATCACTCCTTTATCTACCCCGTGTGGTACCAAACCACTGGTGACCCAAAGTCACGATATCCATCAAGATTGTGGTGCCAAACCACTGGTGACCCAAAGTCACGGATAATAGTTTGTGGGGCCAACCCACGTGTGATACCAAATCACTGGCGACAATCCCGTAATATCAACTGTGGGGCCAACCCACTATGGTGCTAAACCACTGGGACGAATCGCTATGAGGTGCCAAACCTCTGGTGACCCAAAGTCACGAAATGTGGTACCAAACCACTGGTGTCCAAAGACACAGATATCTCTTCCCCCTTCACTCATATCACCCACCATAATGCAACGTGCATATAACATAAAATCATGCCAATCATGCAATAATAATACATTGAATTTATTAAATGCCATGTTTTCATATAACACATATCCCAAATATGTCATGCATCAACGTGCATCATATAACAAGCTCATATCGAAACGGACTTACCCGAGTCCTTGGTCATACCCTTACGGTATCAATCTAGATCTACACATATCCGATTTAACACATACAGTTTATTGACAATTTATTAGTTATGAAGTGTGTAAGTACACACCTGTTACTAACACGAGTCTTAGATCCCGAAGATCCGATCTACTGCGCTAGATCCCTTGACCCTATATTCGGCCAACATCAAAGTTAGTGACATAGGCCTATTCGGCTATAATAACTAAATCCCGAAGGCTTATTTGTGGCACTTACCTTCAACTGATTTGGTTTCCAACCAAATCCCGAAGCCACACACTGGATTCCTTGCAATCGGCCAAACCTTAGATCCATACAAGTGATTAGCTTTCGGCTTTTCCAAGTATCTAATGGAAAGACTAAGGAGGATTCCTTACCACAGGCTTACCAAATCGATTAGCAGAGAATGGAGGGTCAGATCTACTGCCTTAAAATCCCGGAGTTCCTAGATGAAATCGGTTTCAAAGGGTGGTTAGCCAAACCATCAATAAATGCCAGATTTTGGCTTTTCCCTTCATCTAAGTCGACAGAGAAAAAGAAAATATGGGAGGAGAGTTTCGGCAATCACTTACCCTTTACAAATCGATTGAAGAAGAATTCTCGAAAAGAACCTATGCCCTCCTGATATTCGGCCAAAGTAGATTTAATAGGAGAAAGAAGATTTCGGCAAAAGAGTGGAGTAGATTCGGCTAGAGAATCAAGAAGAAAATAATGGAAAAGGGAGATAGGGGTTTCGGCAGAGAAAAGGGTAGAGAGGGTTTCGGTTTTGGGCAAAAAGAAGAAGAGAAGAAGATGAATAATGGTGGTTTCAGTTTTGAGAAAAGAAGAAAAGGAGGAAAAAGGGGTGGAAGATGAGAGAGTAGGGGGAAGATTCGGCTACTTACAAAATAAGAAAAGGATTAAAGTGAAAGAAAATATGTGCCTTAAGAAAATATGTGCCTTAAGAAAATTCGGCACTCCCCCCCTCTATTCAGTCTCCTAGCCGTTTACTCCTCTCCAACAAGGAGTCTAAGATTTCGGCAAACTCCCTAAATCACTCTTGGCCAACCGTTTAAAATTATTCAAATATAATCCCTCTTATCTTGAAAAAGTTTGAATTGAGCACTACTCTCTCCTCCCTTGCCGTCAAAATAAAAAGCAGAAAAGGAGAATTCTGCTACTCGAACCTAGGCTCCCTTGCTCCCCTTGGTGGCGTCAATTCCAGAACTTAAGTGGCCCTCCTTGCCACTTTTCCTAGGCCTTATTTGTGTCTCATATTCTCTTTCTAAAACTCCTAACCCCTATTTACCATGGCTCCTTGCTTCTTAAAGCTTAAAATGAAAATTTTCTACCACTCGAGAGCCTACTTAAGGTCTCTAGCTAAATCTTATTACACCACAAATAACATCACAAACAATCCAATCATATGCACGACAATACAATCACAAATAACCCCTAATTCGGGATGTTCTGGTTCTACCCCTAAAAATAAATTTTGGCTTGAAATTACGATCGAAAAAAGTGGGGTATTCGCCTCATAACATCCTCGGGTTCCCACGTGGCCTCCTCCGCACCATGGTTTCGCCATAATACTTTCACCAAAGGTATTGATTTCCTACGTAGAACTTTGACATCCCGATCCAAAATCTGGGTGGCTCCTCTTGAAAGATAAGTCCGAGTTCACCTCAATCTCGCCACCGGCACTGGCGTGTGATGGATCGGCGACCGATATCGCCTAAGCATTGACACATGGAAGACGTCATGAATCTGTCTTAACTCTGTCGGTAACTCGAGCTGATAAGCTACCGGTCCCACTTGCTTTAACACCGTATATGGCCCGATAAACCTAGGGCTTAGCTTCCCTTTTCGCCCAAATATCAATACCTTCTTCCAAGGCGACGCCTTCAGAAAAACTTTAACTCCCACTGCATATTCCATATCCTTGCGCTTAAGATCAGCATAAGACTTCTGCTTATCTGACGCTTCCTTGAGACGAGCCCGAATTACCTTAACTTTATCTTTAGTTTCTGTCACCAACTCCGGACCCAAAACATGTCGTTCACCTAATTCTGTCCAACACGTAGGAGTACGGCATTTCCGTCCATACAGTGCCTCATATGGTGCCATCTGGATACTCGCTTGATAACTATTGTTATAAGCAAATTCCGCCAACGGTAAATACTCCTCCCAACTACCGCTGAAATCCAGAACACAGCCTCTTAGCATATCCTCTAAGACCTGAATCACCCTTTCCGATTGTCCGTCAGTTTGCGGGTGAAAAGCTGTGCTGAAGTCTAACCTTGTTCCCAAAGCTTGATGCAAAGCTCTCCAAAACCTTGACGTGAACCTCGGATCCCTATCCAAGATAATTGATACTGGCACACCATGCAACCTTACTATCTCGGCCACATACAACTTTTCTAGCTTCTGAAGCGAATAATCCATCCTCACCGGTATGAAATGAGCTGACTTGGTCAGTCGATCTACAATCACCCAGACTGAGTCCTTTTTACTAGGCGTAAGGGGTAGCCCACTGACAAAGTCCATGGTGATTCTTTCCCATTTCCACTGAGGAATCTTCACCGGTTGAAGTAACCCTGATGGCAACTGATGTTCAGCCTTACTGCTGACACGTCATACACTTCCCCACAAACTCAGTTACCTCACGCTTCAGCCCTGGCCACCAGAACTGTCTTCGCAAATCTCCATACATCTTGCTACCTCCAGGATGCATAGCGTATGGGCTGCTATGTGCATCATGAAGAATTCTTTGTCTCAATTCCACATCCTTCGGCATACAAGCTCGCCCTTGAAAGCATAGTACTCCGTCTTTAGACAAACTATAACCTTCTAAACCACCACTTTGAACTTGCAATCTCCGAGCATTCAAACTTTCATCTACTAACTATTTCTCCTTAATCTCTTCGATCCAAGTCGGCTTAACTTGCAATTCCGCCAAAAGACTTCCATCGTCATACAGACTGAGGTGAGCAAACATCGCCCTTAAGTCTGACACGACCTTACGGCTTAACGCGTTAGCCACCACGTTAGCCTTGCCCGGATGATACTCAATTGAACAGTTATAGTCCTTCAACAGCTCAATCCATCGGCATTGCCTCAAGTTTAAATCCTTCTGAGTCAAAAGATACCTCAAACTTTTGTGATCCGTGTAGACTATCGACTTTTCTCCATACAAATAGTGCCTCCATATTTTCAAAGCGAAGATTACTGTCGCTAATTCCAAGTCGTGTGTCGGATAGTTAACCTCATGCGGTCTTAGTTGTCGGGATGCATAAGCCACTACTTTTCCCTCTTGCATCAACACACATCCCAAACCAGTATGGGATGCATCACAGTATACCGTGAATAACTTCCCTGCCTCAGGTCATGCGTAACCGAGCTTCGCCAGAATCTTCCTTAGCTTGTCGAAACTTTCCTGCTGTTTCTCCGACCATACAAATGGAACCCCTTTCCTTAATAACTTAGTCAACGGTTCCGCGATCAAAGAAAATCCTTCCACAAATCTCCGATAGTATCCTGCCAGCCCTAGAAAACTCTGAATTTTCGCCACCGACCTAGGCGGTTTCCAACCCAACACTGCTTCGATCTTGTGAGGGTCCACTCTAATCCCTTCAGCTGACACTACGTGACCTAAGAAAGCCACCTCCCTAAGCCAAAATTCGCACTTACTGAATTTGGCAAATAACTGCTTCTCCCTCAATACTTGCAGAACTATCCGCAAATGCATGTCATGGTCCTCTTCCGTCTTAGAGTACACCAATATGTTGTCTATAAACACTACGACAAACTGATCCAAGTATTGCTGGAACACCCTATTCATTAAGTCCATGAATGCTGCCGGTGCGTTGGTCAACCCAAACGGCATCACCAAAAACTCGTAGTGCCCATACCGGGTACGGTATGCCGTCTTGTGAACATCAACCTCCTTCACTTTAAGTTGATGGTATCCCGACCTAAAATCTATCTTCGAGAAAATCGATGCACCCTTAAGTTGATCAAACAAGTCGTCAATCCGGGGCAATGGATACTTGTTTTTTATCGTTAGCTTGTTCAGCTGGCGGTAGTCTATACACATCCGCATTGTACCGTCCTTCTTCTTAACAAACAGCACGGGTGCTCCCCACGGAGATATACTTGGTCGAATAAACCCTCGGTCCAACAGCTCCTGGATTTGAGCCTTCAGCTCCATCAATTCCTTTGGCGCCATTCGGTATGGTGCTATAGACACTGGCGCCGTCCCGGGCAACAAGTCTATACCAAATTCAACTTCTCGATCCGGAGGCAGACCCGAAAGTTCCTCTGGGAATACATCAGCGAATTTCCTCACTGTTCGGACTTTCTCCACTGCTGACTCCTTAGCCTCCAAGGCACATATTCGAACCAGGAACGCCTCACAACCCTTTCTGACCATTTTCTCTGCCTTCAGTACGGAGACCACATTAGATAGGTATTCCCTTCTGATACCTATCATTACCACCTCCTCGCCTTCCATTGTCCTCAACACCACGCGTTAGCGCGCAATCCAAAGCGGCCTGGTACTTCACCACCAATCCATTTCGAGAATCGTGTCGAACTCCTCAAACGACACTCCATCAAATCGCTAAGAACACTACCCTTGAAGTTCTAGGGGTACATCCTTATATAATTTGTTTACTTCTACAGAGAGTGACCTAGAGGGCTAACTCATTGTCATCTCCCTAGAAGTAGTCTCAGAGTCTAGGTTCATAGTCTCTATTATACTATTAGCAACATATGAATGCGTCGAACCCACATCAATCAATGCAACATATAGAAATCCAAAAATTAGAAACGTACCGGTTATGACGTCCGGTGCGTCACCCTCCTCTCGAAGCCTCGCCGCGTAGACTAACCCAGGCTGCCTTGCCTCTATGTTGCTGCTCGCACCGCCCGGTGTTCCACGGCCTCGACGGCGAACCATTGCCTCCTCTACCATTACCACGACCCCTCTGTGGTGGTGGTCCTTCATTTCTAGCATGAGCGTGGTTCTGACTCTCGGGCTGATTCTTAGCTAACTTCCGAGGACAATCCCTCACACGGTGATCCAACGACCCACACTTGAAACACCCTCTTTCACCGGTCCAACATCCTCCCCAATGTGACTTCCACGGCGGTTACACTAAGCCGTCTCTCGATTAGTAGCTATGGGCCTCCCCGCTCGATTCGCCCACTCGCCTAGCCCCTTCTCGCACATTCATTGCTCGATCCGGATGATCCAAAGCCTCTCTCTGCATTTGTTCCTTTCGTGGTTACGTCTCACGAACTCCTTGATCCTTCGGCTACCTTAGCCTTTTCCACTAGGACAGTAAAATCACGCTCCTGTTGTGGAGCAATTAGCAATCTCAGATCATCCCTAAGTCCGTCCTTAAAGCGGACACAACGTTCGTGCTCTGTTGACACAATTCCCCGAGCAATTAGCAATCTCAGATCAGAAATTCTGCTTCATACTCAGACACAGACTTATTCCCTTGAACCAACCTCAGAAATGCTTTCCTTTGCGTATCAATATAGCTGGTCCCCACATACTTCTTCTGGTATGCTGCTTTGAAGTACTCCCAAGTAAGATCATCTGCCGCAGCACCATCCCGGACCGTGAGCCACCACTGGTATGACTCATCCTTGAGAAGCGACACCACTCCTTTCAACTTTTCCTCAGCCGTCAGATCTAGGTCATCCATGATCCTCTCAATTGATTCCAACCAGTATTCGGCCGTACTGGGTGCCACACCAGATACGCCACGGAATACCTCAGCTCCATTGGCACGAAGTCGCTCAGGTAATGACTTTCGAGCTCCCGAATTTCCTCCTGCACCCACCACCAACTCAAGGACTCGCAACATAGCCTGCGACACAGCATCATCCCCCATCAGAGCTTGCTGCTCAACACCAACAGCTGGGGGTGGCGGTGGCGGTGGTACCTCATTGTCAGACCCCTGACCCGATCTAACGGGTTCTGACACAGTCATTCTTCCTCTACCGCGTCCACGACGGCCACGTCCTCTAGAACTCATTTCTACTACCGTGCTTTAATCTGATTAAGAAATTTTATGAATTAGTACTTGTTTCACTGATTATCCGCGAAGAAATTTTATGGATAGAAATTCAGTAGTGGTTCTTTCGATTCAATCAGAGTTTTCATGTCTTCTATCCTAGCTCAGAGAAGTATATTCATTCATTGACATCCATTCCGTAGTATCTCCCATACACATTCACTCTTCGGACATTTCTATCTGTTCCTATCCCAGGGGTATTTTCGTCATTTGTCCTACAGGGGTATTTTCGTAAAATTTTTTTTTCAAAATAAAGTTTCCTTGGTGATTTTGTCAATAAGGTATTCTTGAAAATTTCGAAATCCAGGGGTATTCCGATAAATTTTGAAACTTAGGGGTATTTTGGTAATTAACCAGGGTAAATTTGTAAAGTTTAATAACTCAGGGGTATTTCAAAATTTGCCAACCTTTGGGGGTTCTTTCTGTGAATTTGCTTTCTATTTTGGTGATATTGCAAAAATTTTTGGAAGTTAGGGTCATTCTGGTAATTTTGTAGGTTAGGGACAATTTCGTAATTTTCCCAAAATCAAGGTAATTTTGATAATTTGCAAATTAGGGTTTTTGAATATTTTATTAAGAAATGAAATTTTGATAAAACTGTGGGTATTTTGGAAACTCCATAAACCAAGGGTATTTTTGTAATTTTACCACTAGGGGTATTTTTGTAATTTTTATAAATCAGAAATTTTCCGTAAAAATTTTGTAAAAACAGTTCTCACCATTTTAAAAACAATCTTAAGAGTGTTTTAAAACTAGGGTTTTTATAAAAACACGGCTAGTCCCCTTTCGGGTTTTAGTTATTGTGTTTAGCCTATGACCGAGTCCTCTTGGTCATGGTGAACCGAAGCTACGTACCAGGTAGGATTCCAACGAAGAGGAGGTGAGTCACTAGGACTGCTTAAATACCAGGCTCTTCCGGATCCAATCCTAGACATGCGCACAGGGGTTACCACACCCTAACCCGGCGACTTAATCATAGGGTTGTTTAGTTAATCACTTAAATCTTATGTAAGTATTGGGGAAAACTATTCCTAGGGTTCAAGTACTTATCCTGCTAATCTACGTTCCATTCCATTTCTACCCTTATTAAATATTCACAGAACAGTCAGAGATACTTACCTGGGTGGATTGGGGCCAGAGACTCGATGCCATGCTGTTCAAAACAAAACCATTTCCATAATATTTCACAAAGGCCTACCAAAACATTTTGGGCCCCGGCCCCACAATGAAGTTTTTGGCTGGGTCGATACCAATTTTGTAACACCCCAAACCCGGCCCAAACATTACGACCGAATCTGGTATGTCACAGAGGGAAACGTTTTGAGATAAACCCGATTACCGATCTTTTGGAAAAAAATTTTGTGACTGGGTTGAGGTAGTAGGAAAAGAGGTGTATGTTTTTTTTTTAAAACCAACACTTTGCTTTGTTATTAAAAAAAAATCGATTAAGTCGTGTTGTTACCAATTTTGTCAAAATACCCGATGGTAAATAAAAACATTTTGATTTGTGTTTAGGAAAACATGTGTTTGAAACATTTAAGTCATTAAATAATTCAGTTTAATCATGTTTTAAAAAAAAATTCATCCAAACATGTAAACAATCAAAGCATAACCTTAGGAGGCCTTATTACAACTTGAACAAACAAAATAAAAATAAAATACAAATAACCCAAAGTCTATTTAAACAAATTTTCCATTGCATGGCCACCTCGAGTCCATCCGGCTCCTCATCCGCGATCTACGAGTCACCTGAAAAAGTTAAGGGAGAAAGTGAGTCACCAAGACTCAGTGTGTAACCCCTCTCCCGATTAATGCAATAGCTTACACAAATCATAGCTAAGTATACCATGCACCCAACCTAGCCATCCATCACTCCTTTATCTACCCCGTGTGGTACCAAACCACTGGAGGCGCCAAACCACTGGTGACCCAAAGTCACGATATCCATCAAGATTGTGGTGCCAAACCACTGGTGACCCAAAGTCAGGGATAATAGTTTGTGGGGCCAACCCACGTGTGATACCAAAACACTGGTGACAATCCCGTAATATCAACCGTGGGGCCAACCCACTATGGTGCTAAACCACTGGGACGAGTCGCTATGAGGTGCCAAACCTCTGGTGACCCAAAGTCACGAAATGTGGTACCAAACCACTGGTGTCCAAAGACACGGATATCTCTTCCCCCTTCACTCATATCACCCACCATAATGCAATGTGCATGTAACATAAAATCATGCCAATCATTCAATAATAATAATACATTGAATTTATTAAAGGCCATGTTTTCAGATAACACATATCCCAAATATGTTATGCATCAACGTGCATCATATAACAAGCTCATATCGAAACGGACTTACCTGAATCCTTGCTCATACCCTTACGGTATCAATCCAGATCTACACATATCCGATTTAACACATGCAGTTTATTGACAATTTATTAGTTATGAAGTGTGTAAGTACACACCTGTTACTAACACGAGTCCTAGATCCCGAAGATCCGATCTACTGCGCTAGATCCCTTGACCCTATATTCGGCCAACATCAAAGTTAGTGACATAGGCCTATTCGGCTATAATAACTAAATCCCAAAGGTTTATTTGTGGCACTTACCTTGAACCAATTTGGTTTCCAACCAAATCCCGAAGCCACACACTGGATTCCTTGCAATCGGCCAAACCTTAGATCCATACAAGTGATTAGCTTTCGGCTTTTCCAAGTATCTAATGGAAAGACTAAGGAGGATTCCTTACCACAGGCTTACCAAATCGATTAGCAGAGAATGGAGGGTCAGATCTACTGCCTTGAAAATCCCGAAGTTCCTAGATGAAATCGGTTTCAAAGGGTGGTTAGCCAAACCATCAATAAATGCCAGATTTCGGCTTTTCCCTTCATCTAAGTCTACAGAGAAAAAGAAAATATGGGAGGAGAGTTTCGGCAATCACTTACCCCTTACAAACCGATTGAAGAAGAATTCCCGAAAAGAACCTATGCCCTCCTGATATTCGGCCAAAGTAGATTTAATAGGAGAAAGAAGATTTCGGCAAAAGAGTGGAGTAGATTCGGCTAGAGAATCAAGAAGAAAATAATGGAAAGGGGAGATAGGGGTTTCGGCAGAGAAAAGGGTAGAGAGGGTTTCGATTTTAGGCAAAAAGAAGAAGAGAAGAAGATGAACAATGGTGGTTTCGGTTTTGAGAAAAGAAGAAAAGGAGGAAAAAGGGGTGGAAGATGAGAGAGTAGGGGGAAGATTCAGCTACTTACAAAAGAAGAAAAGGATTAAAGTGAAAGAAAATAGGTGCCTTAAGAAAATTCGGCACTCCCCCCCTTATTCAGTCTCCTAGCCGTTTACTCCTCTCTAACAAGGAGTCTAAGATTTCAGCAAACTCCCTAAATCGCTCTTGGCCAACCGTTTAAAATTATTCAAATATAATCCCTCTTATCTTGAAAGAGTTTGAATTGAGCACTACTCTCTCCTTCCTTGCCGTCAAAATAAAAAGCAGAAAAGGAGAATTCTACTACTCGAACCTAGGCTTCCTTGCTCCCTTTGGTGGCGTCAATTCCAGAACTTAAGTGGTGCTCCTTGCCACTTTTCCTAGGCCTTATTTGTGTCTCATATTCTCTTTCTAAAACTCCTAACCCCTATTTACCATGGCTCCTTGCTTCTTAAAGCTTAAAATGAAATTTTTCTACCACTCGAGCCTACTCAAGGTCTCTAGCTAAATCTTATTACACCACAAATAACATCACAGCAATCCAATCATATGCACGACAATACAATCACAAATAACCCTTAATTCAGGATGTTATAGTGTTTCAGCTTGGTATCAGAGCCCAGTTTTAAACTCTCGGCCTTGGGTTTAAAGCCCATAACGTTTTTAATAAGGCCCAAACAAGTTTTGTGAATAATTTTGCGAATAAGCAGGTTTTTCTGGCATGGCACCTAAGTCTCCGACCCGAAGTCCACCAGGTAAGTACTCCTAACTATTGTGTGATTCATATTATGATTTGTAGAAGGGTATATCGGGAACGTAGACTAGTATATTAAGTACTTGAACCCTAGGATTAGTTTACCCCAACCTAAGAATTACATAAGACATAATGCCTAATTAAACAAACCTGTAACTAAGTCGTCGAGTTAGGGTGTGGCAACCATTGTGCGCATGTTTAGGATTGGATTCAGGAAGAGCCTGGTATTTAAGCAGTCCTCGTGACTCACCTCCTCTTCACTCGAATCCTACCTGGTGCGTAGTAATCGTTCACCCTAACCAAGAGGACTTACTCACGGGCTAAACTCAGTGACTAAAACCCGAAAGGGACTAGCCGTATTTTTATAAAAACTCTAGTTTTAAAAATCAACAAACTCCCCTTTTGAGTTGTGAAAATTATTTTTTTTGAAAATTTTCCAAAACATTCCCAATTTACAAAATTACCTAAATACCCCTGGTTGTAAAATTACTAAAATGCCCTTGGTTTGAAAAATCTTAAATTACCATACTACCCTCGATTTTTACTAAGATCTGTTTACCTTACAAAAATATCCAAAAACCCTATTTTATAAAATATCAAAATACCTTGATTTGGGAAAATTTACTAAAATACCCCTGACTTACAAATTACCAAAATAGCCCCGATTTCCAAAATTTCTACAACATCACCGATTTGGAAAACAAATTCTCAAAAATAACAAAGTTTTGCAAATTTTGAAATACCTTTGATTTCTAGAGATTTTTCAAATTGACCTTGGTTCATTACCAAAATACCCTTGTAGGACAAATTACGAAAATACCCCTAGGGTAGGAACAGACAACAATGTTTGAATGATGAATGTGTGTGGTAGATGCTACTGAATGGATGTACTTCTCTGAATTAGGATAGAAGACTTGAAACTCTGAATGATCGAAAGAACTACTATTAAACTTCTTTTCATAAAATTGTTCGCGGATAATCAGTGGAACAAAGGCTAATACATAAAACTTTGTAATCAGATTAAAGCGTGATCGTAGAAATGAGCTCTAGGGGACGTGGTCGTAATGTGAGAGGACGTGGTAGAGGCAAAATGACTGTGTCGGGACTTGTTAGATCGGGTCAAGGGTCTGAAAATGAGGTACCACCACCCCCACCACCAGCTGTTGGTGTTGAGCAGCAAGATCAGACGGGGGATGATGCAGTATCGCAGGCGGTATTGCGAGTTCTTGTGATGGTGGCTAGAGCAGGTGGCAATATGGGAGCTCGGAAATCTGTACCCGAGCGACTCCGAGCCAACGGAGCTGAGGTATTCCGTGGCATATCCGGCGTGGCACTCAATACGGCTGAGTATTGGTTAAAGGCGACAGAGCGAATTATGGATGAGCTGGATCTGACCCCTGAGGAGAAACTGAAAGGAATGGTGGCACTGATACGCGATGAAGCATATCAATGGTGGCTCACAGTTCGGGATGGTGCCACAGCTGAGGATCTTACTTGGGAGTATGTTAAGGCGGCGTATCAGAAGAAGTATGTCAGCACACGTTACACTGATGTGCAGAGGAAGGTATTTTTTGGGGCTGGTTCAAGGGAATAAATCCATAGCAGAGTACGAAGCTGAATTCCTACGGTTGAGCCAGTATGCTCGAGGAGTAGTGGCTACGGAGCATGAGCGATGTGTCCGGTTTGAGGACGGACTAAGGGATGACCTGAGGTTGTTAATAGCCCCACATCAGGAGTGGGAGTTTTCTGCATTGGTAGAGAAGGCTAAAGTAGCTGAAGGGATTAAGGACTCTGTGAGGCAAAACACTGATCGGAACAGGCAGAAAAGAGGTTTTGGATCGTCGGGATCATCTGGGAATGTACAGAAGAGGCCTAGAGTTGATGAGCCGCGAGGTCAGCAAGTTGGAGGGTAATATCATACTTGTACCCAGTGTGGGAAGATGCATCTAGGAGAGTGTTGGAAAAAGACGGGAGGATGTTTCAAGTGTGGATCTAAAGATTACATGATTAAAGACTATCCCATTAAGATAGACGGGAGCCGCCCAACAGGTCAGGGTGTTAATCAGGCTGGTAGAGGTGGACAGCAGCCTCTGAGAGGTCGTGGTCCGATTGGTAGAGGAAATGGTTCTGGAAGAGGACGTGGAACACCGGGTCAAGGTGTCAGTAATATAGAGGCAAGACAGCAAGGTCTAGTGTATGCGGTTCGCCGGAGAGAGGATGGAGACGCGCCGGACGTCATAACCAGTAAGTTCCTTATAGCAAACAAGCCTTATTTTGCTTTGATAGATGTGGGCTCGACCCATTCTTATGTTGCATGTAGTGTAGTTGAAACTCTAGGCATAGCCTCTGAACTATCTGATTGGGAGATGACTGTAGTAAGCCCATTAGGCCAAACTGTAGTGGTGAATAAGATCTTTCGAAGTGTACCCCTAGAGATTCAGGGAGTGATATTTTCTGCCGACTTAATGGAACTACCCTTTAGAGAATTCGATCTTATACTTGGTATGGACTAGCTAGTGGAGCATCGGGCTGTATTGGATTGTGCAGCTGAGCGAATGGAGTTAAGGACCCCGGAGGATGAGGTGATAATTGTGATAGGAGAAAGAAGGAACTACTTGTCTAATGTAGTTTCAGCACTGAAAGCTGATAAGATGGTTCGGAAAGGGTGCAAGGCCTTCTTGACTTTTGTTAGTGCGTTGGATGCAAAAGAAGGGGGAGTTAGTGAAGTTAGAACCGTAAAGGAATTTGTGGATGTTTTTCCGGATGAATTACCTGAAATACCCTCGGATAGGGAGGTGGAGTTTAGAATTGATTTGCTACCGGGAACAGCTCCTGTGTCAATTGCCCCGTACAGAATGGCCCCAAAGGAGTTGGTTGAGCTCAAGGCTCAAATCCAAGAATTGCTTGATCGTGGGTTTATTCGACCAGTGTGTCTCCGTGGGGAGCACCGGTCTTGTTTGTGAAGAAGAAGGACGGAATTATGCGTATGTGCATAGATTATCGTCAGTTGAATAAGCTGACCATCAAGAATAAGTACCTGTTGCCGAGGATAGACGACTTGTTTGATCAGCTTAAGGGGGCCGCGGTATTCTCAAAGATCGACTTAAGGTCGGGGTATCATCAGTTGAAGGTGAAGGAGGCAGATATCCATAAAACGGCTTTCCGGACAAGATACGGGTATTATGAGTTCATAGTAATGCCGTTCGGTTTAACGAATGCCCCAGCCGCGTTCATGGATATGATGAACCGGGTATTTCAACCTTACTTGGATCGGTTCGTTGTTGTATTCATAAACGACATCTTAGTGTATTCCAAGTCTGAAGAGGAACATGATGAGCATCTCCGGATTGTGTTGCAAGTGTTAAGGGAGAAGAAGCTCTATGCCAAATTCAGCAAGTGTGAATTTTGGCTTAAGGAGGTTGCATTCTTAGGGCATGTGGTGTCTGCAAAAGGAATAAGGGTGAATCCTTGAAAGATTGAGGCAGTGTTAGATTGGAAACCACCTAAGTCTGTGGCTGAGGTTCGTAGTTTCTTGGGATTGGCAGGCTATTACAGAAGGTTTGTAGAAGGGTTCTCATCGAAAGCCGCACCTTTGACAAAGTTGTTGAGGAAGGAGGTACGTTTTGTATGGACAGATAAGCAACAGGAGAGCTTTGAGAAGCTTAAGAGGGTCTTGATTGAAGCTCTGGTTTTGATTCAGCCTGAGGCAGGGAAGGATTTCGTGGTGTATTGTGACGCTTCTCATACAGGATTAGGATGTGTTCTGATACAAGATGGAAAGGTGGTCGTTTATGCGTCTCGGCAATTAAGGCCACATGAGGTTAACTACCTGACGCATGATTTGGAATTGGCGGCAGTAGTCTTTGCTCTTAAGGTATGGAGACATTATCTTTATGGAGAAAAGTCGGTAATCTACACAGACCACAAGAGCCTTAAGTATCTGCTGACTCAAAAGGAGTTGAACCTGAGACAGCGAAGATGGGTGGAGTTATTGGAAGATTACGGTTGTTCCATAGAGTATCACCCGGGCAAGGCGAATGTAGTGGCAGATGCCCTAAGTCGGAAAGTGGTGTCAGATCTGAGGGCGATGTTTGCACATCTAAGCTTGTATAACGACGGAAGTTTGTTAGCAGAGTTGTAAGTCAAGCCGACATGGTTGAATGAGGTAAAAGAAAGTCAGTTGGTGGATGAGGATTTAAGTGTTAGGTTACAGCAAGTGCAGAATGGAGAGTTGGAAGATTATGGTATTAATGATGAGGGACTATTGTGTTTCAAGGGTAAAATTTGTATGCCGAAGAATGAGGAGTTAAGGCAGAAGATTCTTCAAGAATCGCATAGTAGCCCTTATGCTATGCATCCTGGAGGTACTAAGTTGTATAGAGATCTAAGGGAACAGTTTTGGTGGCCTGGTCTAAAATGGGAAGTTACCAAATTTGTCGGCAAGTGCCTAACATGTCAGCAAGTCAAGGCTGAACACCAAGTTTCGTCAGGATTGCTTCAGCCGATAATGATTCCGCAGTGGAAGTGGGAGAGATTTACCATGGACTTCGTTAGTGGGCTTCCCCTTACGCCTACCAAGAAGGACTCGGCATGGGTGATAGTGGATCGGTTGACCAAGTCTGCGCATTTCATACCAGTGCGAGTTGACTACTCTTTGCAGAAGTTGGTAAGGTTGTATGTGGCGAAGGTTGTGAGGTTGCATGGAGTGCCAGTATCGATTATCTCGGATAGGGATCCAAGGTTTACGTCTCGGTTTTGGAAAGCTCTACATCAAGCTTTAGGCACCAGATTGGATTTCATTACGGCTTTTCATCCACAGTCTGACGGGCAGTCTAAACGAGTAATACAAGTGTTGGAGGATATGTTGAGAGGCTGTGTAATAGACTTTAGAGGAAGTTGGGAAGAGTATTTGCCGTTAGCGGAATTTGCTTACAATAACAGCTATCAGGCCAGTATTCGGATGGCACCGTATGAAGCATTGTATGGACGAAAGTGTCGCACTCCTACATGTTGGATGGAATTAGGGGAACATCAGGTTTTGGGTCCAGAGATTGTGGCAGAATCCGAAGAGAAGGTTAAGTTAATTCGGGCACGGTTAAAAGAGGCATCTGACAGGCAGAAGTCATATGCAGATCTTAAGCGAAAGGAAATAGAATTCGATGTGGAAGATCAAGTATTTCTTAAAGTCTCGCCTTGGAAGAAGGTAATGAGGTTTTGTCGCAAAGGAAAGTTAAGTCCAAGGTTTATAGGACCTTATCGAGTATTGAAGCGAGTTGGACCAGTGGCATACCAGTTAGAGTTGCCTTTGGAGTTGAAGCAGATGCACGATTTATTCTATGTTTTTATGCTACATCGTTATCGATCGGATCTCTCTCATGTAGTACCAGTTGAAGAGGTGGAGCTAAGGCCAGATTTGTCCTACGAAGAGGAGCCGATTCAGATCTTGGAACGAGATGTGAAAGTGCTACGGAGGAAGTCAGTTCCACTAGTTAAAGTGTTATGGCGTAATCATGGATCAGAAGAAGTTTCGTGGGAGCCAGAAGAAGCAATGCGACAGTAATACCCTCACTTATTTCAGCCAGGTAATTTCAAGGATGAAATTATTTTAAGGGGGTAGAACTGTAACATCCGAGATTTTGGGCTTATGAATTATTATTGAATTTTGTGTGGAAGCATACCTATGTGTATTATAAATATGATATGTGAATTTTAAGAACCTCAGAATATAGAAGAATGCCTTAGGAAATATTAAGTTTAAGTTTAAAGAGGAAGCTAAGCAGGGTGTCCTTAAGAGAAAATGTAGGGGAAATGAGACATGAAAATGGGCTTGGTAAAGTGGCAAGGAAGCGCCACTTAAAGCCTCTGTAAGTGACGCCATAATCAGTGTTAAGGGGCCTAGGTTCGAATCACAAGGGAAGCAAATGAGAGTTTATTTTTGCGCCAAGGGGAAGAGGTAATGGACGGCAATGGGGCACTGAGTGGATGAGTATAGATCAAGTCAAATTCTTTTTAAATTTTCGGCTAAAGACTAAGGATAACTAGTGATTTATTTAAAATTCTTTTGAGTGTGCACAGAAGAGAGAAAATAGGAGAAAAGCAAGGAATGGCTAAGTGTTTGAATGCTAGCCGAATTTAGGAGGGGATATGTGCCAAAATTTCTCTCTTCTCATCTTTGTTTCACTTGTACCGAAAATTCCTAGGAGTTCTACTTGTTTTCTCTGCTTTCTTCTTCCTTTTCTCTCCAAGTGACCAAAAGCCGAATACTCCTTTCTCAAAATCCATCATTGCCGATTCTTCCTAAGCCTTATATTCCTCTCTTTTCATTCTTGTTGAAGTCGAATACACAAGTGACCCATAGCCGACTATTCTCCAAATCTCAAAACCGAATCTCTGTGGTGTCAGGCATAGGTGCTGTCGATTTTTGTGGAAAGGGTAAGATTAAGTGCTATTCAATTTCTTTTCTTTCCTTTTAGCCGAAAGTTAAAGACTAATCTTACTAATGTATGTTGGCCGAAACTCTGAAGGAGGGTTTCGGGATTCGCATGATCATCAAGCTGCAAGGGAAGACCTCGGGATTTGGATCTAAGGTAAGTGAGGTGTGAGATTAGGCCGAAGGCCATCTATTTAAATGTTAGATTGGATCTAACATATGTTATAGGGATTTCGACAGAGACCAAGGACAAGTGATATTTCGGGATTTAGATCCACAAGGTAAGTGAATCTGACATTCGACTAAGGCCTATTTCGTGACTTAGATCTAATTCTTATTTACTTAAAAGCAGAATACTAACCATTTAGGTGATCTAGTGTTGACCGATTTCAAGGAGAAACACTATGAAGTTTCGGGATTTGATTAGTAATCAAGTCGACAGCAAGGAACTTGAGATCTAAAGCCATAGATCGAATTTTCGGGATTTGAAGTGAACTCGATAAGTATACCAGTGTGTACCCCGTACTAAGCCTTAATAGATTTATGGCTATGCTTTATTAAATGTGTTAATAAGAGTAAATAAGATGTGGCTAAGGGTACCATGCAATGGTACAAAGTACTCAGGTACGTTAACTTACTACTACTGTAGTTATGATATCATGAATATCTGTTATGACATTGATAAGAATGTGAATTAAGGCATAAGGCATAGTAATTGTATGATTTGTATGACATGGGGCATATGGGTTATATGGAAAGGGGAAGTGATCTGGTGGTTTATACCACAAATATCTAGATGTGGTGACTTCGGTCACATAATCTGAATGTGGTGACTCATGTCACAAAAATTTTATTTGGTGGCTGTGCCACAATATATATAAGGGCGATGAGCACGTTGTCTGCAGTGACTGCCTTCGATGATGTGTAGCGGATGGAGGGTCGACTTAGTAGTCCCCACAGTGTAATGGTTGGTACGGGTGATGTGTAGCGGATGGTTATCTAGGTTTAGGTTCGGGTTCGCATCACTATTTCTATCTGTTATATATATGTATGTGTGATATGATATGATGTGCCTGAATCGTTGAAATTTAGTGTTGATTACACATTGAGTCTGTTTGACTCACCCTGTTGTGGGATATTTTTCAGGTGACACTCAGTGATGGACCGAATCGGCAGGAGCTTAGTGGTGGCCATGCTCAGCTCAGAGTTTATTTTAATTTGGACTTTCTATTTTCTTTTAAGGTATGTATAAAACCTATGTGGTTGATGAAATTGAAAGTAGATGAAAGGAATGCTATGTGAGTATTGGATATGTTTGGAGTTGTGTGACATTGATAAATTATCTATGTGATGGTTTAATGAGTATATTGATTTGATACAGTAAGGTAGTTGTATTGTACTTCGAGCTTACTAAGCTTTGGAAAGCTTACTGTGTGATTTGTTTCTCTACTTTGCAGTGTCAGTGAAGCTAGCTCAGATTCGGGGATCATCGGCATATCAATCACACTATCGGCAATCTATTTTGGTACTTTTGGAAAGATGTATTTAGATGAAATATGACATGTATAGGCTAGAAGTTATGGTATGTTTTGTGATGTTTAATCCTTGCCATGTGATTTGGCTTGGAAGTGGGATTATGTTGAGTTTATGAATGAGATATGAAAATGGTATATTTCATGATTGTGTGGTTGATGAAAAGATGTGGTTTGAAAATGGTTTATGATATGGATTACAAGATGTTTGATATGTACATGTTTTAAATGTACAAATGTTAGTTTGAATGGATTTATTGTGATGACATTAGGTATGGAAGTAAATGGTAATGTTGAATGTTATTGAGTGCATGAAATGGTATGTTTGAGTGCATTTAAAAGCATGAATTGGAATTGTTATGAAGCTTGTTGGCAAACCCTTGTATGGGTGGCAAACTGGCCTTGCAAATGGCCTGCTTTGCTTACACGGTTATGGCACACGGGTGTGCCTAGTGTCCGTGGGATAAAGTCAGTAGCTAGCATAGGTATGCACGGCCACGGTACACAGACGTGCCTAGTAGCTGTGTGAATAAGTCAGTATATTGCCTAAGAGTACATGGCCTTAGCACACGGGGGCGCCTGGTGGCCGTGTGAAGAAGTCATAATACATACTCTATTTTGACATGGCCTGGACACATGGGTGTGTCTGGTGATCGTGTGAGGCACACGGCCTGATTGCACGGGCGTGTGACCTCAACAGTGTTGAATAATGTTTGAGATTCTAAAAACTTTCATTAGTTTTCGGTTTAGTCCCAACCCCTTTCAAACACTTGATTAAGGTCTCATGGACCTAGATGAGGGACTTTATGTTCGTATTTGAGAATGTATGATTGATGATAGACTATGTATCATGGAATGGGTGTGAATTATGGTGGTTGTTCAGTAACGACTCTTAACCCTATTCCGGTGACGGTCTCGGGTTAGGAGTGTTGCATGGGTCATGGATGAATATGCTGAAAATTAGAAATTTATTGTAGATAATGAAAGGTTGTTGGTAGATAAACAACTTTTACAAAACAATTTTTGATGAAAACTCGGTTTAGGGACTAAAATGAAAATAGGTAAAACCCATAGAAAATGTTGAAATTTGAGAAATGTGGGTGATGTAAAAGTTGTACATAAATTTCGGCTAGGCTTGAAAAGAGGGTTAAATTCCATGAATTTCATTTTTCGAGCCTAGGGACAAAATTGGAATTTATGAAAAATATAGGGGTAAAATGGTAATTTTGCTTAGGATGCAATTGAATGCAAATGTATATGAAATGTGATAAATTGATAGTTAAATTTGTTTAAATAGAACCAGAAAGACCAACTACCGAACTAGATCAAGGGAAACAAAAGGTTTTAGATTAGTTGAAATTCAAATACGAACAATTATCAAGGTAAGTTTGTGTAACTTAAATATGCATGTTAAGGTGCTTGAATTGAATTGTATGTTTGTGATGATATGTATGTGAAGATATACATTATGAAATGACCACAAATTGGAAAATGATGAAAAATGCTATGTCCCGGTTGAATGTTGAAATTTGATGGAATAAGGAGGTTTCTCGAAAAAAAGTAGAATACTGCATATGTTGCAAATAAGATTTAGCCCGGACGGGTAATCCAAATCAAGCTTTTTAGAGCATATGCTACAGAAAGGATTTAGCCTGGACTGGTAATCCTCTTATAAAATATGTGGTTTGGGAGTGTGCTTTATGATCATGTGCCAAATCGATACTTTTGAACATGAATTGATGGATAGTTGATATGTATACTACCCAAATGTCCATCGAAATTTCAATAGTTCACCGGGAAAGATTCTTGAAATACGGAAAGGTGAAACTAAATAGATGTTTATAATACGATGAGCTCATCTATGTTTACTCGATGTTCATATGATGTTATGTGACTAACTTGTTCGATTAAGTGTATATGTTTAGGTAAATTTACCCAAAAATTTTGGATGGCATGGTTATGTATGCTTGTATGAATAAATATAACTGGTAAGTTTAATTCCCATTATACGAACTTATTAAGCATGAAAATGCTTACCCCGTTTAATTTTCTTTGTTTTATAGTGCTCGTAAGCTCGCAAATATTGGAGGTCGGTTGGAGCATTAATCATACTATCCACTATCTCATTTTGGTATAAATAGAAATCTCATTTTAGTATAATGACATGTATAGGCTCATTTGGCCAAATGATGGCTTGTAAGTGATGTTTTATAATCTAGCCATTGGAATGGCTAGTGATGTTTTATTTAGCATGTTTACAAAGTTATCCTATGATTAAATTCATATGTGCTAAGTTGGTTGATTGGATTATGCTTAAGGTGTATGTTCACTAAAAATAAAATTATAAACATGAATTGTATGTGATAATATACCATGCTAGGTACTAGAATTGGCTTGGTTTTAATTTTTGGATTGAGTGAATATATGTTAGTGAGTTTCGGTGCGAGAAAGGAGCAAGTTTGGGTGACAAATGAGGCTAGGAAATGGCTTTATTTTGTCCACACGGGTAGACACACGGGGTAAGTCTTGGCCGTATATGACACACAGCTTGTCCCAAAGGCTTGTGGTCCGGCCGTGTGTCCCCTGCATCTTAAAAAAATGAGAAACAGAATGCTCAGAATTGGGTACGCAGGAATAGACAAGGGCGTGTGTCTCAGCCATGTGGATGACACGGCCTTAAACACGAACGTGTTAGACGGCTGTGTAAAAACTGCACCTAAATTTCGAAAATAAAAATTACTTCGTGTTACACGGGCGTGTGACTTAGCCGTGTGACTTTAATTACTTTGTGCTTTACAAGTCAAAGATCTACACGGGTTAGGGACATGGGCATGTGTGACCATACGGCCCGACCACATGGGCGTGTCCATAGACCACACGGGCGTGTGGGCACTATTTAGAAGAATTTTTTTTTTTTTGAAATTTTGAGAAAATTTTATGAGATCCCGATCTAGTCCATTTAAGGGATGATATGATTGTTTTCAGATATGAATATTATTTTTACTTGATTTATCTATGATGGTTCTATATACTCTGATAATACTTTGTAACCCTATTTCGGCAACAAATACGGGTTAGGGGTGTTATATTTATTGGTATTAGAGCTACAGTTTAGTCGATTCTCGGACTAATGTAGCAAGTACGAGTCTAGCTGTACATGCCATTATATAAATCATGATATTGTGATATCTCCTGACTACTCTTAAATGTATTTTCAGATAGTGATGTCTTCCAACCCAGCGAGAGATGAGTCTGAGGAAGCTGAGAGCACAGCTCAAGCTCCCGTGCAATAAGCCGCAACCAGTAGTAGTAGGAGGTCCATGTCTGACGGCCGTGAAGAGGTAAAAGCAGCCTTCCTCGAAATGATGGATGAGTGGTTTAGTGAATATATGAGAACAAATCCTGCTGTTCAATGACATCCCCCACCTGCTTCACAACATGATGAAACACCACAGGGTACTAAACTTGTTAGAATTGATAAGGCTCTAGTAGATAAAATTAGAAAATATGGGGCTGAAGAATTTAGGGCTACAGCCGATGACAATCTAGAGAGGGTTGAGTTTTGTTGGAAAATACTATTCGGGTTTTAGAAGAGCTATCTTTCACACCAGCCGAATGTCTGAAATGTGTGGTATCTTTGTTGAAAGACACAACCTACCATTGGTGGAAAACCATATCTTTTGTGGTACCAAGGGAAAATGTCACATGGGAATTTTTCCAAACAGAGTTCAAAAAGAAATATATTAGTCAGAGATTTCTAGATCAGAAAAAGAAGGAATTTTTAGAGCTCAAATAGCGAAATATGATAGTGTCTGAGTATGAACGAGAATTTGTTAGGTTGAGCAAGTTTTCTAGTGAATGGGTTCAGACTGAAGCCGAAATATGCAAATGATTTGAAGAAGGGCTTAATGAAGATGTCAAGCTATTGATTGGAATTCTAGAATTAAGAGAATTCGCGGTGTTGGCTGAATGGGCACACAAGGCCGAGGAATTAAGTAAGGAAAAGAAGTAAGCAGAAAGGGAAGCTCGAGTTCTGAGTAAAAGATTTTTTAGCAAGACGCAATCATCTGTTTCGAAGAAATCAAAGAATTATCATGAATATTTTGCTATATCAAAGGAGTATTTGGGAAAGGAACAAAGTTCTAAACGTACCAACTCGAGGTCTTCGTCTCTCTTAACAACCAGTGTTAGGAGTGTTGGAAACCCTAAACCACAATGCAATGTCCGTAATTAATTGCATTTCGGAGAGTGCTAGATGAGAAGTGGGGCTTGCTTTAAGTGTGGTTCTCTCGACCATTTTCTTAAAGATTGCCCGAAAAGGGTTGAGAAAGACATTGAACAGACCCCGAAGCCGAGTAATCCTGTCTCAAGGGGTAGACCATCATGGTATTCTGGAAATGTTGGTGGAAGTCATAGTGCTGTAAAAGATTCAACAGCTAAATCTAAGGCTCGGACTCTGGCAAGAACATATGCGATACATGCAAGAGAAGATGCCTCGGCACCAGATGTTATCACTGGTACATTCTCTCTACTTGATACTAATATTATTGCTTTGATTGATCCTGGTTCCATGCATTCATATATATGCACAAAATTTGTGTCTGATAAAAATATGGTTGTTGAATTCACCGAATTGGTGGCTAAAGTTTCAAACTCCTTGGGTCAGTAGGTTTTGGTGGATAAAATTTCTAAGAATTGTCCGTTGATAATAGAGGGTCACTATTTTCCGGCTAATTTGATGTTGTTACACTTTGATGAATTTGATGTAATATTGGGAATGGATTGGTTAACCCAACATGATGCATTTGTAAATTGTAAGCATAAATACATTGTATTGAAGTGTCAAAATGGTGAGTTACTTCAGGTTGAATCTGAGAAATTGGATGGGTTGTCTAATCTGATTTCAACAATATCATCACAGAGATATATTAAAAGGGCGTATGAGGCTTATCTTGATATTGTATTGGATAACAAAGTTTCAGAGTTGAAAATCCAATAGGTGCCGATCATTTGTGAGTTTCCTGAGGTATTTCCAGAAGAACTACCTGGTTTACCTCCAGCCAGAGAGGTGGAATTTTCCATAGACCTTGAACCAGGAACGACGTCGATATCTATAGCACCATATAGAATGGCTCCTACTAGATTGAAAGAACTGAAGGTACAGTTGCAAGAGTTGATTGATAGAGGATTTGCCAGACCCTGCTTTTCACCATGGGGCACATCGGTTTTGTTTGTAAAGAAGAAATATGGATCATTGAGATTATACATCGATTGCAGATAGCTTAATAAAGTCACAGTAAAGAATAAGTACCCGTTGCCTCGTATAGGTGACTTATTTGATCAATTAAAAGGTTCCACTGTATTATTGACCTACGGTCTGGTTACTATCAACTACGGGTAAAAGATTTGGATGTACCGAAGACAACTTTTAGAACCAGATATGGGCATTATGAGTTTTTTGTGATGCCAATCGGATTAAATAATGCCCTGACAGTTTTTATGGATTTAATGAACTAAATTTTCAGACCATACCTGGACAGGTTCGTGGTTGTTTTTATTGATAATATTTTGGTTTATTCTCAGGATGAAAATGAGCATGCTAAACATTTGAGAACTGTATTGCAAGCTCTGCGTGAGAAGCGGTTGTATGCTAAGTTCAGTAAATGTGAATTCTGGTTAAAGAAAGTTAGTTTCCTTGGACATGTTGCATCTACAAAAGGTATTCAGATGGACCCGAATAAAATTTCAGCTATTGTAAGTTGGAAGCCACCGAGGAATGTTTCAATAGTAAGAAGTTTTTTGGGACTAGTTGGATATTATCGAATATTTGTTAAAGGGTTTTCAATGATAGCTTCTTCGATGACCCGATTGCTACAAAAAGATGTGAAATTCGAGTGGATTAACAAGTGTCAATAGAGTTTTGATAGATTGAAAGCTTTATTGATGGAAGCGGCCGTATTAGTCCAACCTGAATCAGGTACGAAATTTATAGTCTATAGCGATGCCTCATTGAATGGTTTGGGATGTGTATTGATGCAAGATGGTGAAGTAGTAGCTTATGCATCTAGGCAACTAAAATCGCATGAAAGAAATTACCTAGTACATGATCTCGAATTAGCAGTCATTGTATTTGCACTGAAAATATGGCAACATTATCTTTATGGTGAAAAATGTCACATTTTTACAGATTACAAAAGTTTGAAGTATTTAATGACACAGAAAAAACTGAATTTGAGACAACGTAGGTGGTTGGAATTATTGAAAGATTATGATCTCGTTATTAATTACCATCCGGGGAAAGCTAATGTAGTGGCGGATGCCTTGAGTCGAAAATCTTTATTTGCCTTAAGGGCATTGAGTGCCGGTTATCTTTTTCTGATGATGATTCAATCATAGCTGAGTTAAAAGCTTGACCAACATTTCGGCACCAAATCTATGAAGCATAAAAGGATGATGATAAGTTACAGGCCAAATGAGTATAAAGTGAGTCAGATCCTGACTTAGAGTTTCAGATTGATTCAGACGGTTGTTTGTTATTCAAAGATAGAATATGTGTACTGAAGAATTCAGAATTGCAACAGAAGATGTTACATGAAGCACACAATGGTATAATGTCTGTACATCTCAGTAGTAACAAAATGTACAATGACTTGCAGAAAATGTATTGGTGGCCAGGAATGAAAAGAGATATTTCTGAATTTATATCTAGATGTTTGATCTGTCAGCAAGTAATGGCTGAACATCAAGTACCTTTGGGATTATTGCAGCCAATTACCATACCGGAATGGAAATGGGAAAGAATTACCATGGATTTTATATCAGGATTATCCTTGTCACCGAAAAAGAAAGATGCTGTTTGGGTAATTGTTGATCGCCTAACGAAGTCAGCACACTTTATCCCTATACGTATGGATTTGTCATTGGATAGATTGGCTGAATTATATGTCTCTGAGATTGTAAGACTACATGAGTACCAATCTCCATTATTTCAGATAGAGATCCACGGTTTACGTCCTGATTTTGGAGTAAATTGCAAGAAGCTCTGGGCACTCAGTTAGGTTTCAGTACTGCATTCCATCCTCAAATTGATGGACAATCCAAACGTGTTATACAGATTTTAGAGGATATACTTTGGTGTTGTGTACTTGAATTTGGAGGTAACTGGGAAAAATACTTGCATTTGATTGAATTTGCTTACAATAACTGTTATCAGTCCAATATTAAAATGGCGCCGTATGAGGCTCTATATGGTCGCAAATGTAGAACTCCATTGTATTGGATAGAGTTAAGTGAGAAAAAGATACACGGAGTTGACTTGATTTGGGAAACCGAAGACAAAGTAAAGATGATTTGAGATAGTTTGAAAGCGGCCTTAGACTGTAAAAAATCTTATGCTGATTTAAAGAGAAAAGAGATAGAATTTTAGGTTGGTGATAAAGTGTTCTTAAAAGTGTCACCTTGGAAGAAAGTTTTCCGATTCGGCCATAAAGGAAAATTGAGTCCACGGTTCATCGGGCCATATGATATCACTGAAAGAATCGGGCCTATTGCATATCAGTTAGCATTACCACCAGAACTCGATAAAATTCATAACGTGTTTCATGTATCCATGTTAAGACGCTAAAGATCGGACCCTTCACACGTTATTACTCTAACAAAAGTGGAGATTCAGCCTGATATGACCTGCAATGAGGAACTGATTAAAATACTGCCATATTAGACGAAAAAACTAAGAAATAAAAAGGTGGCATTGGTAAAATTTCTCTAGCAACGACATGGATTAGAGGAAGCTACCTAGGAGCCAGAGGATACTATGAGGAAGCAATACCCTAACCTCTTTTTTGGTAAGAATTTTTGAGGACGAAAATTTTTAAGGGAAGAGAGTTGTAACAGCCCAATTTCGTTGGGATCAGAATAGTGGTTTCAGGACCACAAATCTGAGCCAAAAAAAATTTAATATTATTTTATGATTTGCATTATTATAGGAAGGTCTTATGAAAATTTTAATATGAAAATTTTACCGATTGCATGTTTAATTAGGAAAGGACTAAATTGCATAAAATGTAAAAGTTGTCTTCTAGTAGTTATAAGTATCAAATAGCTATAGAATTCAAAACTTAAGGTCCTTATATGGTAATTAGACCATTGAAGAAAAGTTAGTAGGTAATTTAGTGACTCATCCATGGAAAAATTAGAAATGGGCAAGGACTAAATTGGAAATCACTAAAATTAAAAGATGACAAATAATTAAAAAGGTAATTGTCATCTTTTTATTCATCTTCTTCACCAAAATTTCTATGGAAACCCTAGGAGAAAGGAATACAACTTTTCAAGCTTAAAAAGGTATGGAATCAAGTCTCGTTTTTAGTACTTTTTATATTTTTGGAATCGGGATAGTTTAATCTTTCTATTTAGGGGGTTTATTTGAAAACTTGTCAAGGTATGAAATTTGGGTCATGGATGAATATGCTGAAAATTAAAAATTTATGGTATAAAATGAAAGGTTGTTGGTAGATAAAAAACTTTTACAAAGCAATTTTTGATGAAAACTCAGTTTAGGGACTAAAATGAAAAATGGGTAAAACCCATGGAAAATGTTGAAATTTGAGAAATGCGGGTGCTGTGAAAGTTGTACATAAATTTCGGCTAGGCTTGGAAAGAGGGTTAAATTCCATGAATTTCATTTTCTGAGCCTAGGTACGAAATTGGAATTATGAAAAGTATATGGTAAAATGGTAATTTTGCTTAGGATGTAATTGAATGCAAATGTATATGAAATGTGATAAATTGATAGTTAAATTTGTTTATATAGATCCTAAAAGACCAACTATCGAACTAGATCGAGGGAAACAAAAGGTTTCGGATCAGTTGAAATTCAGATACGAACAATTGTCAAGGTAAGTTCGTGTAACCTGAATATGTATGTTAAGGTGCTTGAATTGAATTGTATGTTTGTGATGATATGTATGTGAAGATATACATTATAAAATGACCACAAATTGGAAAATGATGATAAAATGCTATGTCCCAGTTGAATGTTGAAATTCAGTGGAATAAGGTGGTTTTTTTTAAAAAAGTAGAATACTGCATATGTTGCAGATAAGATTTAGCCCGGACGAGTATTCTTGAAATAAGTCCTCTCAAGCATATATTATAGGTTGGATTTAGCCCGGATAGGTAATCTAGATCAAGCTTTTTAGAGCATATGCTACAGAAAGGATATAGCCTGGACTGGTAATCCTGTTATAAAATATGTGGCTTGAGAGTGTGATTTATGATCATGTACCAAATGGATACTTTTGAACATGAATTGACGAATAGTTGATATGTATACTTTGTGTATACTACCCGAATGTCCATCGAAATTTCAATAGTTCACTGGGAAAGATTCTTGAAACATGGAAAGGTGAAACTAAATAGAAGTTTATAATGCGATGAGCTCATCTATGTTTACTTGATATTCATATGATGTTATGTGACTAACTTGTTTGATTAAATGTATATGTTTAGGTAAATTTACCCAAAAATTTTGGATGGTATGGTTATGTATGCTTGTATGAATAAATATAATCGGTAAGTTTAATTCCCGTTATACGAACTTACTAAGCATGAAAATGCTTACCCCGTTTAATTTTCTTTGTTTTATAGTGCTCGTAAGCTCACGAAGGTTGGAGGTCGGTCGGAGCATCAATCACACTATCCAATATCTCATTTTGGTAAAAATAGAAATCTCATTTTGTATAATGGCGTGTATACGCTCATTTGGCCAAATGATGGCTTGTAAGTGATGTTTTGTAATATAGCCATTGGAATGGCTAGTGATGTTTTACTTTGCATGTTTATAAAGTTATCCTATGATTAAATTCATATGTGCTAAGTTGGTTGATTGGATTATGCTTAAGGTGTATGTTCACTAAAAATAAAATTATAAACATGAATTGTATGTGATAATATACCATGCTAGGTACTAGAGTTGGCTTTGTTTTAATATTTGGATTGGTGGATATATGTTAGTGAGTTTTAGTGCAGGAAAGGGGTAAGTATTAGGTGACAAATGAGGCTTGGAAATGGCTTTATTTTGTCCACACGGGTAGACACAGGGGCGTTATTTTAGCCGTGTGTGACACACAGCTTGTCCCATGGGCATGTGGTCTGATCGTGTGTCCCTTGCATCTTAAAAAATAAGAAACAGAGTGCTTAGAATTGGGCATATGTGCAGAGATAATGGTGTGTGTCTCAGCCTGTGGATGACATGACCGTGTGAAAACTGCAGCTAAATTTTGAAAAAAAAAATTTGCCACACGGCCTAGCACATGGGCGTGTGACTTGGCCGTGTGACTTTAATTACTTCGTGCCTTACAAGTCAGATAGTTACACGTGTTCGGGACATGGCTGTGTGTGACCACATGACCCGATCATACGGGTGTGTCCATAGACCACACGGGCATGTGGGCACTATTTATAAGAAGTTTCTTTTTTTGTTTTTGAAAATTTGAGAAAAATTTTATGAGATCTCGATCTAGTCCCGATTTATTTCTAATGCTTATAATGGGTCTCGAGGGTCCATTTAAGGGACGATATGATTGTTTTCAAATATGAATAGTATTTTTACTTGATTTATCTGTGATGGTTCTGGAAACTCCAGTAATACTCCGCAACCCTATTCCGGCAACTAATTCGAGTTAGGGGTGTTATATATACTGTGTGATATGATTGTGCAAATGCGTGCGAAACATGTATTATGGGTATGATTTGGTTAAGAAAATAAGTTAGCCTAATTGAATATATGTTTATATTAGATATTTGATGTGATATTGAAAATTTTTGGGAATGGCGTGTATCTGAGTGTGGAGAGTGCCACACCCCAAGTCTGGCGGACCGAAAATTTTGGTGTATAGTGGAAAAATAATTTGTTTGGCTAAGTGTAATCAGCCCATATGTTTCTTTTGGAATATAGGTTTGGGCGTATAGCAATTGCCATGAAAGTGAAGTTTTAACTCAGGATATTTTGCTATTTAAAGGAAAAGATAGTGTTAAGTGAAAAGCGGTAAGTATGATATGAATTATCGCCAAAGGTATAGTATGCATTGTTTGTCTGAAGTATTGTGCTAGACTTAGATTTTACAATAACCTGGTTAGGAACCAACTGGATAGACTAGTTTGATATTTATAATGCAATATTATCATTTATATTTCTCTCAGAAACTATAGACCATTAAGAAGGCAAATTTTGAAATGTGTGACACCTGTTAAGTTTCACTAGGTAGGATGGGTCATACTGATATGTGTGAGAAGGGTTTTGAGAAAATTTTATCTTCTTCCTTTGATAGTACTTTTTGATTTTTTTTCTTAAATCCATTGGTATCTTTTCCTTATTAATCTGGAAGTTAAGGATTCTTGGTTTAATCAGTGATCATTCCATCTCTAGGTAAGTCTTACAGCTATGCATGTTAGATGTTTTTGAAAGAGTGAGTCTGTATGTGGTATATGAATAGTAAGTTGTAAGTATAAGGCTTTGCATGGGGGTTATTAGAGTTTGAGATGACACTAAATTGTATGTAAATGAGTTTTAATGGTGTTACTATGTTCTACAAGTAGTTGTTGCTGCTGTGTTCGAGAAGGATGTCTGAGTCTGGAGCTTAGAATTGTAGTAGATGAGTATCATGTGAGTCTGTATCTTGACTCTCTTATGTAAACTGTTCAAGTAGAAGTATATATATAAAAGATGATGGTATCTATAAAATCGATAAGTGTATGAATATAGTAAAAAAGAGATATGGGTTATGATTATATATATAAAGTTCTTTTAAAAAAAGAATGTTGAAGGCTAAAAAAATAGGTAAAGTTTGAAAAATAGGAAGTATGAGTTGAATCTAGAATGCAAAATAATCTAGGTAAGTATATGTTAAGAAAACATTCCTTTCTTAAACCTATGGTACGACAGTTGTAACAGCCCGATTTTAGGGCTAGTCAGAATAGTGGTTTCGAAACCACTAATTCGAGGTCGGATAAATTAGTTTTAATATTATTTTATGTGTTACATCATGATTATGTGATTGCATGAAAATTTTGGTGGATTAATTTTAGCGATTGTATTCTTAATTGGGAAAAAGGACTAAATCGTATAAAATGTGAATATTTTATTTTTCAAGCTAGATGTGTTAAATAGCTATAGGACCTTAAATTGGAGGTCCTTAAAGTGTAATTAGACCCCTAAGAGAGATTTGGCCGGCCATAGGAGACAAATTAGAGACATGGTCAATGGTTAGGTGAGTTGGTGACTTAATTGAATAAAGTAAGATAAAATAAAGAAGCTATCATATTTTCGTATTCCCATTTCTTCTTCCACCAAAAATTCAAGCAAGAATAGGGATTTTTGAATCTCAAACTTTCAACCAAGCAATCCTCTTGTAAGTAAGTGATTAGTGGTCTTTCTTGATAATATTTGTACTTTTGGAACCTCTAAAGCTTAAGCTAGCTAAAGAGGGGACTATTTTGCAAAATGGTTGAAAGTTTAGGGATTTTCCATGAGAGTGCTTATGTTGTTTTCTGAGTTTTTAGGGAAGAAAATGAATTATGGTTGCTTAATAAACAACTTTTGTGAAAGGTGCTTCCATGCAAACCCCTAAAAGGACCTTTTTGTAAAGGTTGTAAATTGAGTAGTAAATGCATGAAATGATTGGTATTGTGAGTTGTTACAAGAGTAATAAATGTTCAGGTAGGCTTGTTAAATGAGGAAATTTGATGAATAACGATTTACGAGCCTAGGGTAAAATCATAATTTTTCCAAAGTATAAGGGCAAAATGGTAATTTTTTCCAAAGTAGAAATTTTGAAGTGTCTTAATTTATGTAGTGATTAAATGAGTAAATTTTATTATTATAGATCAAGAAGAACGTGGAATCAACCTTGACCGGGGAAAAGGCAAGGTTTCAGACTAAACCGCAAACTAACATATTTTGTATCGAGGTAAGTTTATCTGTAAACGATACATCCTTATGACGAATGTTTTTACCTATTAATGCATTGTGTTGATGTAAATGCTTATTGGTGAGATTTATTGAAAATGGTAGAAAATGGGAAAATTCTCGAATGAACCTTCGGAATAGAAATATGGGTACGTATAAATATCCGTGAATATGTAATTATTGGTGGGCTGTGTGTGAAACCACTTTGTTATTTATTAACGATGGGCTATGTACGATACCATCATATTTATTATCATTTTGGTGGGCTGTGTGCGATACCACCCTATTGTTGATTAATGGTGGGCTGTGTGCGAAACCATCAGATCTCTTGTATCATTTCGAAGGGTTCATCGAGAAAGTTTTCTAAGTGAAATTACATGTGGCTTTGTGGTGATAAGTGCAGGGCATAAGTGCAAGTAAATATGAGCCATATTTATGATATGTGAATAGGATGTGGTAAGAGTTGAAATGAGTAAGCATGATTATGAGGATATGAATTGTTTTTATATAGTATGCAATGTTTTTGATTGATTAGCATATGGTATGATGCTTATTGTTTACATATAGACTTACTCAGCTTAAAGCTTACTCCCTTCTCTTTTCCCTTGTTTTATAGTGTCGAAGAGCCAGCTCGGGATACGGAGATAAACAAAGGATCACCCACACTATCAGCACATCTTGGTATAGTTAGATTTAGCATTTTTAGTATGGCATGTATAGGGACTAGACTTAGTTGGATGTCATATTGTTTTGGCCAAATGTGTTAGCTCATTCAAAGATGAACTCTTTTGTATAGGGCCATAGTTGATGGCTTTTTCTTATTAATCTATGAAATGATGAGGTTATTCATGAAAGTGCAAATTGCATGGTTGATTTACTTGGTTTAATTATGTATGAATGGGTTGATGGTTTGATGTGATTTATGTTGGTATGAGTTGGGGTGATAGAAAGAGCTTGGCAAATAGCCTTGTTCTTGTCCATACGGGTAGACACACGGGCGTATGTCTAGGCCATGTGTCCTCTTGCATGCTAGGTTTGCAAGTCAATATGCTTAGTAGTAAAAACACGAGTGGAGACACGGCCGTGTGTCTCAATCGTGTGGAAGACACGGCCATGGACATGAGCATGTGCCCAAGTCGTGTGAAGTCTGCACCTGAATTAGGAATTTAATTCGCCACCCGGTCGAAGGACACGGGCGTGTGCCTTAGCCGTGTGACATTTATGGGGTGATGACTTCATAAATAGAATGCCAAGGTTTTTGCACACGGGCTAAGACACGGGCGTGTCGTGGCCGTGTGAAGGACATGAGCCAGGGACATGGGCGTTTGTCTGGCCGTGCGAAAACCCTTGTAGGTTTGAATTGGGAAATAATTCTACATGGGTGTGGATCACGGGCATGTGATATGCCACACGGGCGTGTCCCTTCCTCCACATGGGCGTGTGGACTGTTTAATGAAAAATTTTCTAAGTCCTTTAGGGATCTTTTAAAGAGTTTGATTTGATCCCGAACCATTCCTAATACGTGATTTAGGCCTCGTAGACTTGTTTAAGAGGTGTTACGAAAAGTTTTAATTTGGAGTGGAAAGTCAGGTCTTGGTATTGTATGATTGATTGTGTATAAGTCTAGTAATGCCTCGTACCCTATTCCGGCGTTGAATACGGGTAAGGGGTGTTGCAACAGTTATATTGCTAGCTAGATTGGCAGATCACAATATGAAATTAAGTGTAAGATCGTGAGGTTAAAACCCATGGCATCGTATGATATGAGAACACTCATGGTGTAGCCTCCAATAAGTTGAATACTGGATTGGTAGATCACGATACATGAATATGTATAAGTTCAAGTGGCTGAGATCCATGGCAAGATATGTCTGTATGTATGTTCATAGTGTAGCCTTAAATAATGTGTAAATCGAATTGGCAGATCATGATAATGAAATTATATATAAGTCTATGAGGGAGATACCCAGGGAGCCTTCTGTGAAAGTTTGTCGGGATAGTAAACACGTGAATCTGTATGATGCCTTTATGGCATATTCTGTTTCACCCTCGTGGCATACTTTGCTAAGTTTGATTGGTAAGGTATGCTTATCCGCCCTTTTAGTAAGATATGAGTAAATTCTAATTGTTCTGTGATAGATACCTCTATGATATGATTATGAAATGTCTAAGGTTAATTTGGTTGAATTAGATAAAGGATGTTCTGAAAAGAAGTGTGTATCTGTATGTTAAAACTGGTATCTGCCATGGTAATATGTTAGTTTTGAAAATGAGCATATTCATGGTTATGAAAGACAAAAGAAATTGTTAATTCAAGTTCGTCTGGGTTAGGTAATGGTTGAATTTGAGTTATCTGGAATATGCTATATCTGAGTTGTATAATGACTTTTTCTGAAATCATATGGAATTTGAGTTATCGTTATCTTGAGTATCTAGGGTTCTGAAATTGTGATGTGGAATTCATTTGAATGATCTGTGCAGTACAATATTAGTGAGAGTTTGTATGGAATCAAACCAAAGTATGATTTGATTAGTAAATTGATTGTATTCAAATCTGTGTAAGTATTCACCAAATGTGTATGTATCCTTTAGTGATTAATATCTGTTAACAACTGTTCTATAGTAAGTTTGTATATTAAGAGATGATCTGTATGAGCTTTCAAGATATATTCTTTTGGATGGAATATTGGCAAGTTTAAAGTATGAAAGTTGATGTGTAAGTGTATGCCGGAACTGTAATAGTAACCGCTTGAAATGGAAGTAACTGGTTCAGAAAGGTAGTTGGCGCACAGATGTTCTTGAAATAAGATAAATTATCCGTTAAGGTATTTTCTTTGGATAAAGCTCACTAAGTTCTCTTGAACTTAAAATGTTTGTTGCTGTTTTCAGGTGTATGGGAAGAGAATGCACTAGGAGGGACAATACCAAGAGTACGCTAAGGTACCAGCGAAGTGGGTTATTATGCATATAGTGCAAAAGTGGTGCAGTTTAGGGTTACGCCCTAAGAGCTTGTCTATAACAAACTTTTATATCGTATAAGTTGTAACAAGTTTGATGTAATGATTTATTTTAAATATTTTCCTTTGTTCTTAGATATTCAGTCTTTCATTAAAAATAATAAGAAAATGTTTTCAATAAGAAGTATTTGTCAACTGTTTTGACTATTCAATTAATTAATTTGTGTAGTAACACTCGAGATCTGGACTTGGTGAATCAGGTCAAGTTGCGGCATTATAGAGAGGTTGTGATGTGAGTTTGGACACTACAATGGTATTTGATGAAGTTTGTCAGGACAGTAAACACGGCTTCTGATATGAAAATTCTAAAGAAAAGTTCATGGCCATGGCACATTTTGGAAATGGTGGATAAGCCGTATTAATCGACTAGGTTTCTCTACGTGTCCCAGGGCGATGATGGGAAAACCTCACGCGATGTGAGTTTAGGGAAATCCATATTGCAAACATGGCAGTTCATGGGGTACCTGGGTGGCATTCTATTAGCCTTTGTGACATTATGTTAGCCTTTGTGGCGTACTTTGTATATTGCGTTTGTGGCGTATTCTATCTGGCCCTAGTGGCATACTCTGGTAAGTTTATGTTAAGGATATGATTTGTCTAAAACTTTAGTGTGAAATGTTTTGTGATTAAAACTCACTAAGTTCTTATGAACTTACTAGTGATATGTTTATATTTCAAGTATTGCTGTTAAGTGAGAGGGCTAGGAGAGACAATGCGAGGAATACACTAGAGATGCTGCAAATGGGGATACTATGCATATAATGATTGTTTTGAAAAAATTGGCATTTAGTAGGACTAGGCACTAAGAGATTGTCTTTTGCAAACCATGTGTTATAATAAATTGTAACAAGTTCAAAGCAATATGTATATTTTTAATTAATTACTTTTGTTTGTTATTTTATATGGAGTTTTTAAATAAAGTAAACAGAAAAATGTTTTAAGAAAAGGAAATCATTAACTATTTTACTAAATTTTGTTAAGTGATTAATGTGGTAACACGCAAGATCCAGACTGGGTGAATCGGGTCGGGTTAAGGGCGTTAATATTATAAAAATTTTCATAGCATGTCATGCATATATGAGATAAGCATGCCATATTTTTTATGAAAGAATGCCACATGTAGTTGTCATGCATATATTGATCATAAATGATTGAAACCGAAAATTATAAGAACATTACATGTTTTTTAAAATATTGAGTAGGAGAAGGTTCCTAAACAAGGCTTATGGCCTCCATTAATGGTCTCTTGTGATGGCATGACAAGTGCACTACCCCATGGGAGGATTGGTATGTAAATTTCACTGAGGAGATTTCTTGAAAGGAAGAAGAATTCTCTTGTGATCAAATGATAATTAGACTAACCCTTGTGGTAGGCATATCATGCGATAGGTCAAGAAATGCTATCTTCAAAAGAAGAAAGCTAATCAAAGCATGCTAGTCGGTGAGATTGTCCCACGATGACTCATTTGTCGTGCATGATGTGATAGGTGTTGAGTTGATGATTATACACTCAAGGTCTTCTAGTTAAATAACTCCCCATGGAGCTCTACTTAAGTTAGAATGATGGCCAAGCTTTACATGATTATTAGTATGTGTGAATGCTTAAAGAATTAGGTTCATGTACTAATTGGATGGAAATCCATGTTCTTACTAGTTGATCATGATCACCCCACAGAGGCTTGATTTAGTGGGTTTAGGAATTATCGTTGCAATGGCTTACTAATGTTTTCAAGATTTAATGTAACATGCATGCATCATCTTAATGCATATCGTAATGTTGCAAAACATTTTCAAACATGTGCTTAATACAAAGATATTAATATATGACTATTTTTATTTTCAATTCAAAAACGACACCAACTCCTTTATTAAATATACTCACTGAAAACAAACAACTATTGGGAAAGGAACCTAATAATTTTCCTGAGTTGTGAGAAACTTAAAATAGTTCTTGATACTAAGTGCTCTCTAGCCATTCAAGCTGAGGCTAGAAAAGGTTGGGAAGAGTCTGATGAGATAGCTCGTTGCTATATGCTAGAAAGTGTAATCATCACTCTGTATAAGCAATTGGAGAGTTGTAAGACTGCTAAAGCAATTTTAGAAAAGCTAGAAGACATGTTCAGAAGCCAAGTTGCCTTTTCCCGATAGTTTGTTATAACTAGCTTAATGAATGCCCAAAAAAGACCCGACGCTCCAGTTAAAGACTATATGATCACTCTTATGGGCTACTTTGCTGAGGTTGCGGGCAATGAGGCCAATTTGGACCAATACACCTAAATAGTGATGGTGTTCAAAAGCTTGTCCAAGGATTTTACTAATTTTTGGGCCGTATATAAGCTTGGCAACAAAAACCTAATGCTTACAAAACTCATGAATGAGTTACAATCCTATGATTTGATGTTGAATGATGACCAGTCAGTTTGAAAAGTAGAAGCCGATATAGTCATCACTTTTTCCTTAAAAGGTAAATGAAAACACATTAAGAAAGGAAAGACTAAGGACTCTAGGCCACCACAAGTGGAAAGTAAGAGAATTAGAAAACCAAAAGGCTTACCTAAGTGTAAATGCTTCTTTTGCAGCAAGAAATGACACTTCAAGGCAAACTGTAAAGAGTGGAAAGAATACCTAGATACCAAAGGCAAATGTATGGAACTCTTGATAATAGAAGCTTGTTTAATGGAAGACTCAATAGACCACTGGGTCATTGATTCGGGAGCCACTAATCATGTTCGTGTTTCATGTAGGGGTTCAATGAGACAAAAAATATTAAGGATAAGAGCTTATTGTTGCGGACTGGGAACGGGACAAGTGTGACAGCTAAGTTGTGGGAGATGTACATCTTTATTTTGATAATTTTAAGAAGATTATTTTAAAAGTTGTTTTCTATTTATAAAGTTTTAAAAGAAACTTAATTTCAGTTACATGTTTATATAAAGATAGCTTAACCGTGAATTTTAATAATGTGGATTACAATATTTAGAAACCACAATCTTATTTGTAATGGATAGATGTTAAATAATATCTATTTTATCAAACCAAAGATGTACATACTGCTCAGTATTGAATAAAAGACTTAAAACTTCTCACTCTAGTGAGGCGTACCTTTGACATTTGAGACTTGGTCATATTAATCGAGAAATAATCACTAGACTTATGAAAGACGACATCTTAAGTTTGCTTAAAGAAGTTGATCTTTCACAATGTGAATCTTGTTTAGAAGGTAAGATGACTAAATGAGCTTTTAATGCAAAAGGAACGAGGGCCGAAAAAACCCTTAGAACTTGTGCATATTGACGTATGTGGCCCTATGAGCGATAGTGCAAGAGGTGGTTACGAGTATTATGTAACCTTTATTGATGACTATTCCAAATATGCGCATGTGTACCTGATGCACCGCAAGAGTGAAACCTTCGATAAATTAAAAACGTTTCGTGTGGAAGTGTGGAAACAACTATGTTTACCTATAAAGGCACTTCAGTCTGGTCAAGGTGGGGAATATTTATCTGATGAGTTCTTAAGGCACCTCATAGAGAATGAGATTCTATCCCAATTAACCCCGTCGGGCACTCCAAAATAGAATGGCTTGGCAGAGAGAAGAAATTAAACATTGTTAGACATGGTATGTTCGATATTAAGTTATTCGAAGCTGTCAACCGCTTTTTGGGGATACGTTGTACACACGACTTGCTATATTCTGAATGATGTGCAAAATAAGGCAGCATCAAAAACTCTATACAAATTGTGGCATAGTAGGAAGTCGAATCTTATACGTTTTAAGATTTGGGGATGTTCGACCCACGTATTGGATAAAGATGCAAGAAAGTTGGACTCACATAGGCTGGAGTTCTTCCAATCTGGCAGAAGTGTTTTTTAACACTGAGTCTATCGAACAGGAAGATGATTCCCTATTTACATATGACGATGCGATGCAGAGTGTTGATTCCAAGCTCTGGAAAAGAGCTATGAAAGCTGAGATAGGCTTTACATATTCTAACTCAATATGAGAACTTGTAGAATTATTAGAAGGGACACAACTCATAGGGTGTAAGTGGATCTACAAGAGGAAAAGAAATGTGGATGGAAAAATGGAAACTGATAAGGCCAGACTTGTAGCAAAAGGTTATACTCAGAAAGAAAACATCGATTACGAAGAAACATTCTCTTTGGTTGCCATGCTCAAGTCAATCTATATATTACTATCCACTGTGGCAACTCTCAATTACAAGATTTGACAAATTGATGTTAAGATAGTGTTTTTGAATGACTATCTTGAATAGAGCATCTACATGATGCAACCAACCAGATATATAGCTAAAGAAAACAAGCATAAAGTTTGCAAACTGTTTAGATCTATATATGGACTTAAGCAAACATCCTGCTCATGGAATCAAAGATTTGATCAAGAGATCAAGAATTTTGGGTTTGAGAAAAAAGTAGAAAAACCTTGTGTTTATAAACGTTTAGGGGATGGAAATGTGGTCTTTCTTATTCTATCTGTCGATGATATTCTACTCATTGGGAATGATGTAGGAACATTGTCATTGGTTAATCTGCGGTTAACCCAACAATTTTGCATGAAAGACTTGAGAGAAGTTAATTTTCTTATAGGTATTCGAATTCTAAGAGATCGAAAGAACAAAGTGATAGCACTGTCCCAAGCTTCATACATAGACTAATTGTAACACCCCTTACCCATATTCAACGCCTGAATCGGATACGAGGCATTACCGGACTTAACTTGCTTAAACTCACAACATCAGCCAATAAAATTTCATTCTAACTTAAAACTTTTCATTTATAATCATAACATCCCTATCAAGGGTTTACGAGACCCTAAACATACACTTGGCATGCTTCGAGACTAAACCAAAAACTTTCGCATACTTAGAAAATTTTCACTAAAAATAGGGCCACACGCCTGTGTGGAATGGAACACGCCTATATGGGCAGGCTGTGTGGTCACACACGCCCATGTGCTCCACCCGTGGTCGACATTGACTTGCATCACACGACCTGTCAAACGCCCGTGTGTCTGGCCCGTGGTTGACACTGACTTGCATCACAGGGCCAGTCACACGCCCGTGTCCTTTGACCGTGTGGCGAATTAAATTCCAAATTTAGGTGCAAACTTCGCACGGCCTGGGCACATGCCCATGTCCATGGCCGTGCCTCCCACACGGCTGAGACACAGGGCCGTGTCTCTGCCCATGTGTTTACTACTGAGCATACTGACTTGTAAACCTAGCATGCATGGGGTGACACGACCAACCAACACTCTCATAGGGCTGACCGTGTGTCACACACGGCCTAGACACATGCTCGTGTGTCTACCCGTGTGGACATTTGAAAGGCTATCTACCAAGCCAAATGCCACCCTATACCACAATCATACTTTCACCAATACAATCTAACATATATCAGGACTATAAAGCACTTCTAAAGACTCAAAATCAAGACATCCACAGAAGCATACACTTAATGAATTTCATCGTTATTGAACATATATAAACTTGTCAAGTATTGGCCCAATTCCAATGACCACTTACAAAATGAATTTAACAACATTAATAGCCAATACTTTGGCTAACAAATATGGCATAACAAAGGAGACTAAGTCCTATACATGCCATACTCAAAATGAATCTAACTTTGCTATACCAAAGAGTAGTCGATAGTGTGATTTTCGAACTTCAACGTTTCACGAATTCTCGAGCTAACTTGGCAATGCTACAAGGAAAAGGGAAATGAGAGGAGTAAGCATAAAGCTTAGTAAGTTTGCATGAAAAATAAATAAGAACATAAGCTCATAATATCATCCAATCATGGCATTGGATAAAATGCAAAGTCTTAAGTAATTTTCCATAACTTACTCTTGATTGTTCTTATTACATACATACCGTGTCACGTATCATAAACAATTTCTCGTGAATTACTCACGGATACCTGTATTCACTCAAACACATAGCTTTAGCACTAATCTCATTTCTATTTCAAGCTCAACTATTTATCCCACTAAATCACTTTGGATACTCAAAGATACATGTTCATCGTCATCCACAAGATTACGAAGTCAAAATCACATCTCAGATGTGGTCTTACATGAGGTCACCTCTGAGTGACGATGCCATATCCCATATATGGTCTTATACGGGATCTCATATCAATTATCGATGCCATATCCCGGATATGGTCTTATACGATTTTCGTATTCAAGGCTGATGCCATATCCCAGATATGGTCTTATACGAGATCTCAATTTGGTGCCGAGGTCATGTCCCAGACATGGTCTTACACGGGACCTTATTTATCTCATGTCTCACTGATAGTATTCTCACATTTATTATAGTCCAACTCGAACTTCATCATCACAACTTTCGTCATTTTTCTTATTCAACACCATCACTCAATTTCATAGAAACATTATGCATCATTATAATATCAAACATTCTCAAACATACTAGCATGATGTTGAATTTATCACATACAAACTTAACTCGACTTCAAAATAGGCTAGATTGCTGATCTAGTCCGATACTTTGCCCTTTCCTCGGTCGAGATTAATCCTTCGTTCTTCTTGATCTATAATAACAATTTAGCTCATTTAATAACCATATTACTCAGCACATTTCAATAATCATACTTTGGCAAAATTACCATTTTGCCCTTAGACTTTCACAAAATGACCATTTTACCCCTAGGCTCGAAAATCAATTCTAATCAAATTTCTTCTTTAACGAGCCTAGGTGAACATTTATTACTCTTATGGAAACCCTCAATACTCATTATTTCACACATTTATCACATATTTTACAACTTTTACAAAAGGGTCCTTTTAGGTGTTTTCATGGAAACACCTTTCACAAAAGTTGTTTATCTAACAAATATGACTCATTTTATTCCATAAAAATGCAGCAAACAACTTAAAAGATCACATGGAAAAACTCTAAACTTTCAACCATTTTGCAAAATAGTCCCCTCATTAGCTAGCTTGAGCTTTAGGGGTTCCAAAAGGATAATTTTTATCAAGGAATGATCATCAAATCACTTACTTGTAAAGAGAGAAGCTTGTTGAAATTTTTGAGCTCTCAACCTCTACTTTTGCTGTTAATTTTCGGTGGAAGAAAGGAGAAGAAAAGATGATATCTTTTCTTTCTTTATTTTATTTTATTCATCAATTTAATCCACCTACTACACCCACTTTGACCAATTTTGACTTCTTTGTCCCCCTATGGCCTGCCACCTCTTAAAACAAGGCCTAATTGCACATTTGGGACCTCCAATTAATATTCTATGTCTATTAGGCACCTTTAGCTTGTAAAATTGAACTTTTACACTTTATGCAATTTAGTCCTTTTTCGCAATTTAGCATGTAATCGCTAAAATTAAAGCACCAAAATTTTCATGTACCTTTATAATCATGTTATAACTCATAAAATAACATTAAAAAATTTTATCTGACTCAGATTAGTGGTCCTGAGACCACTGTTCCGACTAGCCCCTAAATCGGGCTACTACACTAGTTATTGGAGCATTATACAATGATTAATTTGAAGAAGGGAAATCAACCCTCATTATCGAGACTTCATCTCTCTTTAAAAGACCTTCCTAAGACAGCGGAAGAAAAAGAGAACATGAGAAAGGTTCCTTATGATTCAGCAGTAGGAAGTCTCATGTATGTTATGTTGTGCACACACCCAGATATTTGTTTTGTAGTGGGGTTGGTAAGTCAATATCAGGCGAATCTAGGACCAAGACATTGGCAAGTAGTTAAACATATACTCAAGTAATTACGGAGAACGAGGGATTATATGCATGTGTATTTCAGAGGAGATTTTACTCCTATCGGATATACTGATTCTAACTTCCAAACATGTCGAGATTCAAGGAAATTGACATTGAAATATGCCTTTATCCTAAATGGCGGGTCCATAGTGTGAATAAGTGTCAAGCAGGGTTACACTACTAACTTTAATATGGAGAACCAAATATGATGTATGGAATAGCTATGGCATTATAATATTGCAGGTATAGCTGAAGCTAGTAGTGTGCCTTAAGGGTAGTATTTTCGTCAAAGATCGTATAACTTTAATAGTGGATGTAGTCAAAGATCACATATGAGGACAAACCCTGGGATATTTTTTGCCAAGAATCTACTACCTAAAGAGTTCTTTGGGAATCATATGGACGGGCACAAAAAATGCGAAATACTACTCATCTGCTTCATTAGGGCAAGTGGGATACTGCTGGATCTTGTGCCTTAAGGGTAGTATTTTCGTCTAAGAACACTTGTAATTTTTTGAATAAATTGGTAATAAAATTATTCATGAATTACATTAATACTTTGTATTATTGTCCTCAAATGGTTTTGCATGCAAAGCAAAATGGAAGAAAATGTTGCTCATTGGTTTTTTAAATGTTTAACTAATACTAAGCAATATTACGTGGCTAAATCGTATACAAAAAGAGAACTTGTATTCATAGACAAACCTAAACATGTCCTTAGTCTAATAAAAATGAACAAACCGATTAAAAGACTAATATGTCATCTATCAAGTTCAATTGGGAAGATGTCTTCTCTTGGGTATCGGAGCGGATGACTCTCAAAAGATAGAAACATAGATGTGACTAAGTAGACTGATAGTACATCGAACAAGACCTAAGCATAATAGATCTTGAATTTTTTTATGGATTTATCCACTTGTGACGTTCATAGTGTGACATGCCTAAATCTTGAGTGGATGGTGGCTATGTATGCGTGACTCGTACACTTGAATATAAGTAAAAGCTTGAGTTCAAAAAAATAAGGAATCGAAAGCTGGTGCGTTGGGTGTATGACTTTTGTAGTATGTAGCGTCATTCACAATAGTGGAATTCATAGCCCAAAATATGGGTAAATTATATCCTCTCATTGGCATTACATGGTTGATGAAAAATAAATATGCCACAGGTCGCCCGTCTTTGTAATGGATGACTTTATCACTATTTGATAGTGATTGACTTTTCATGAAGAAAGATGTAATGGTTACCATAATATAAAATAGGATCATATTGGGAGAATGACTATTATTCGAAAGAGATCAAGGATATCCTATGAGGGTAACACACTTATGATAAGACTATTAGACAAGCACTGAGTAGTTGCTTTCATTAGGGTATGTCGTTAGGGAGAGCTCAGTCACAATACTATAGTGGAATGATTTCATGACTAAATGAGTTTACAATTAATAGGCGAAAAGCCAAAACTTAATTATAAATCATTTAAGCCTCTACTACGTATGTCTAATTGGTCCCTCCGCTAGCTCGTTGAAACCATAAATGAATTGTGTGTAGAAATGAACGAAATGAATATGAAAAGAGAAATTGGAAACATTCAGGAATGATTATGGTTTTCTTCGAAATGTAGAAATGAAATAATTTGGAATTAAATGTAGGCTTCCAAAAATGAAAATGATCCATTTGCAATCCTATATGGATTATTTAAAAAATGGTTTATATCTTTGGACTATTTTGAAGCCCGAATATGAAAATAAACCACTTGGTCATAGTAAGCATGTTGAGTTGTGAAATATTGAACATATTTTCTTAAAATTTTACAGAAGGCAAAATCGTCAAAATTTTACCAGGGGTAAAATCGTTAAAATTTTTATGAGGGTAAAACAGGGATGAGAAAATTATTTTATATATGAATATTAAAGTTTATTTTGGGAAATAGAAAAACTAAATCGGGTTGGATCATATTACAGATTACTGGGTCAAAATGGCCTAGGAAGTACTTGTAATTGGAACCAATGTGAGAGAGACCCAAAAACCCCTCATGGACATGAAGGGGGAGGCAACCCTAGTGGGACTACTAGAGTGTGCCGTCCACCCAAATCCTATTCTAAATAGAATGTTTTTTTTTTCTATTTGAAATAAACCACAACAACTTAACAAGGGTTTTACTTTCCCTTCTTATAAATAGATGGCACTGGTAGATGTATTAACACACATTTGAGAGATTGTTATTCTGCCGAAAAATAGAGAGAATTTATTCTAAACTATTACATATATTTTTCCAAAATAACAATTCTACCAGTTTCTATTAAGAAGAGAGAATTTTGGTTGCCACCGCATAGGAGAGAAAACGTTTTCTAGTTCCCTGTTTCAATTCAATTGGTTCGAGCCCACACTCGAAGCAATTTGTGGTATGAGAATAGGGAAAAAGATCGTTTGGTTGGAAGCTAGGAACAATGAATGCCCAATTAAGCTGAACACATAAGTAAAAATTCGGTTAAATTTTATTGCTATAAATATCACAAACCAGGTCGGTTTCAAAATTTTAATTTTCTGCTATCCAAGAAAACCATTTTCAAATCAAGATTTTCCAACAGTAGCCAATACATATACTAATTATCAACGTTTCCAATATCAATCAAAGCACATAACCATCTTAGAATCAAATATCAAAACAACATATCTCATTTACCCCAAGTATGACCAATTCCAATTTACCTATCAATAGCCAACCATTCCTTACATACCAATTCAATATTAGCCATGAACCAAACATTCTTTATAACATATCATCAACATTATATTATCTTTGTATTATAATACACAATTCATTTACATTTTCATATTATTTAGCTCATTTCTGGTGTCTATCATCTCATTTATGTTTGTTTTGGCCCCTAGGGCTCCATTTTAACTGATTTACGTTATTGTCAACATGTTTCCATCCATCCCAATTTCACATATATACATAATTGGTTAAAAAGCATCATATATCAAACTTATAATTTACAACCCTTATTAACTTGACTCAAACTTAGACGGATACTTGGATCCTATAACCAACACACCAGACAAGCATTGAAGTTCATTATTGGATAAACCAAAATAGGGTAACTGGCACGTAACATGAATACTGGCATACAAAATGCATCTTGGCGCACGGAGTGCATATCTGGCACACGAGGTGTATCTAGGCACGTAAATTGTATCCTGGCACATAAGCGCATAATCCCGAAGACAACTCAATTCTATGATATGCCAATTATATCCGACATAGCCCGAACAACTAATAGGGTACCATATTCAAATCATTTACAATTTAGTAAATTACCATTTATCAATTATATTCACAATCCAATCAATCAACATATCACATAAGCTTCATGTCATTCAATATATTTTCATCAAATCTTATAGCACATATCATGTTTCGAGCAACTCATAATATTTTAAAACTTATTCAATTTAGTCTCTCACATCGACAAATCCATAATCAAGTTCAATTTAATAACTTTTATTATCACAAAGTACTCACCTTGATATTTCTAAATGCAATTGACATGAAGATGCAATCAATTAAAAGAACCTTAAATCGTAAATGTACAAATCGTGGTCTCGTGTCACTCGTCGACAACTCTCATTTTTCTTTTCCCTATCAAAGATTCTGTGTCAACATTAGCTACGAATAATAAGAAAAAATATAACACATTATCAAATTCTAGTTAGTTAATAACCAAATACCAATTTACACACAATTTGCAATTTATTCGATTTACTCCCTAAAATCAGGACAAATATAACATTAAATTTAGGGCTTTGGATTAAAATCTGATTTCACCAAAATTCATTAGGGACCTTCTATTTTCTATTCCTATCAATATTTCATAAAATCTTTACATTTTATTCAATTTGGTCCCTAAACTAAAAAATAAGCTTTACAATTTAGTCATTTTGTTAATATAAGCTTAATTCCTAACAATTTCACACCAATTTTGTAACACCCCAAACCCGGCCTACGAGCTTTGACCGGATCTGGTATGTCACGGGGTAAAAATGTTTTGAAAGATTTGGGTTAACAGTGGAAATCTGAAAATATTGTTGAATTTATGAAACGGTGTTTACTAAAACTAAGATGGGTTGATTTGATAAACACGATTGAGTTGAAAACTTTTTCTTTTCCTTTGAAACCATTTGATCATTTAAGTTTTTAAAACCATCAGGGCTATTGCTAACTTAGAAAATTTTGTTACCCGATGGTAACATCTTTGAAAACGCGTTCGAGTACTTATTAAAAAGTTACTATTAACCGATTTGCTTAACAGTTTATAAGTTCATTAGTAATATAATAGAAATAAAGTAATAGCAACTACTTAAACATACGAATAATAATAAGCGGCCATATTACAACCCAATCGAAATTTAGTGAAAAATAAACTTAAAAAGGGGCGAAATAAACTGCAAAATCAAGGAACAAGCATGGCCGCCTCGAGTCCTCTCCGGCTCCGTCTCCGCAATCTACTCACCTGCAAAATGGTAGAAAAGGGGGTGGGTGAGTCACCAAGACTCAGTGCATAGTTATTACACATGTCTCCACATATGGGCTTGGCCCATATCCACACAGTCCATACACATGAATATGTAATTATGAAGCCCAACCCATCCTAAGTCCATCCGTTACTCCTACCTTAGCAGACTCCCTGTTCAAGGCCGTGGCTAATCCACCGATCACATAGTGATCCACATATCTTACCTTGGCAGACTTACTGCTCAAGGCCGTGGCAGAGCCACCGATCACATAGTGATCCACATATCTTACCTTGGCAGACTTACTGCTCAAGGCCGTGGCAGAGCCACCGATCACATAGTGATCCACATATCAATCAGTCCACGGTGATGCACACAGCTATCAACCGCTGAGATGGGCACTCAGCCAACACCTCCCTTGATGAAGCACATAGCTAACATCAAGCGCTAATGTAGCACGAGGCTAGCATTAGACCACGCACATAATGTACACCCCTTCCTCCAACAGTCACATCCCAAGTCCCATGCATATATATATATGTTCCATGGCAACATATTACTCGTAACAAATATACATCACATGCCATCACATTTTTATACATTCATCAATGATCATTTATAACACTGAAAGGTTAATACCATAACCACTAACCTGATCATTCGATCACCCACCTTGGGTATCCATCGTCTTAGCCCTTATTTCGGCTAACATGCACAACATATACATTTACATATAACACATATAAACAAGCAAGAGAACAGTGCGATAACTACGCACCTAATTACAAGCAGCGTTATGCCTTCAATCCTGATACTATCGTTAAGCGACACTACGGCTATCTGCCTACGTTGTTGTTCAGATGCTGGCCCACACCCCGGCGGCCAATCTCGCACTGCAGAGACTGCTCTCCTTTTAAACTTGGGGATAGAGGCTACCCCTTGAACTCCTTGACTGGTATAAGTCTCCATCAACAATACTCTAATCAAAACCGATTAATACTAGTCCTTAAACGAATAACTAAATCATAACTTACAGCCTTACCGAGAATGGATTAAAAATCCCGAAAGCTTCTGCTACTTCTATCGATTTGCCCCTAAATACACATAACCAAAATCGGTCACACTTAATACCAATAATATGGCCTTAGGCCGAATACCATGAATCATTTACCTAGCTTATTTCGATCCCGAAACACCACTTGTTCCTGTCGATTAGCTCCCGAAGTTATCAAAATTCCTACTAAAACATTGTTAGAATCGGCTAATACACAAATCTATGAACAATGGCCCTTGGCCGAATGTTACACTTACCATTTACCTTGAATAATCGAACCCTGAAGACTCCTTTTTAAAGCCCTAACACTGGCTACACAAAAGAACACTTATAATAGCTTAATGCACATTCGGCCCTCCTTAGAAATCAAGGTTTTACCATTGATTTTGGCACTTTAATGGAAAGAAACCCAAACCGATCGCTAGGAGAGAACTTATTTACCACTATCGCTTGAAGAGGTCACAAACATGTAGTCGACAGTACCTTCAATAAAGATTCGGCTATGGTGTTTCGGCACTAATATAATGGAGAGAAAAAGAGTGAAGAATGAGGCTATGTGGTTCGGCTATGGTTCAAATGGTAATGAAACATGCGGCTAACAAAAATGAAAGAAAACAAAGCAAGCAATATTTGCTAGCCGAAATACTCCCTAGCTTCTTCAAAACTGGACTCAACCTTGCTCTCTCTCTCATTCTTCTTTCGGCCAAAACATAAGGGATAGAAGAGAAAAACCCAACATCAATCTCGGCCAAGACAATAAGGAAAGAAGGAAAAACCAAGCATGAATTTCGGCCATGCTTCCTATGCCATCCTCAAAGCCGACCATTAAGGTCCCTAGGGAACCCTCCATTCGGCCATGCTCCCCAAACAAAGAACCCATCCATTTGAAAATTAAACATTGTTTAATCCAAGCTCTCATTACTACCCCACCACCATACATAAAATAATAATAATAATAATAATAATAATAATAATAATAATAATAATAATAATATATCAACTACCCATCATCCTATAATAAAATAATAAAGTAAAATAATAACAATCCCATCACTAACCCATGCATAAAATAAACTAACAAAAATATAACCCATACTCCAACCATAATTAAAATAAAAGCTCCCATACTCTAGCAGCAATTTAAAACAACCCATTGCTTCATGCGTGCATGTGCCATGCAGCCACCCTCACGCCGGCATAAAAAAAAAGAAACCCATGTTGCTGCCCTCAGGTCTCGAACCCGAGACCTGGAGAAACACTCTCCACGCCCCAGCCACTCGGCCACTGTTCCTTTCATGCCATAAACTTATCGAAATTTCTTATAACCGTTCTTTCCTTGGCTCTCTCAAGCAATAACGCCAAAGGCCAGAAAAATAAAACGCCCCCAAATGTTCTCCATGTTACTCAAACATGGGACCTTACTGCCAGAGGTCCATGTAGCGCCCTTAGCCACTCGGCCAAGGCGCTACTTTGCGTCATAAACTTGCCCCAAATATATTTAAAGCCTCTTTCACCCACAATGCCATCTTGCAAAAATAAAACCTGTTTATGCCGCGCCCAAGATTCGAACTCCAGAACTGTATGGCGCCATTCCCACGCCTTAAGTGGCGTATGAAAGCCACTTTACCAGGGTGATTCTTATGCCACAACCTGCCAAAAATTATTCTTAAGGCCTGCTTGCCTTGCTCCCCTTTTAACCCGAAATTTCAAAAATTTTCCAATGCATCCCAATTTAATCCTAGAGTTTTAAAAACCCTCAAAACCTCACCAACCACACTTAAAGGCTATTTTCACTTGAGTCATGCTCCAAACGCACAACCCCTAATTTAGGATGTTACAAATTTCATCTAATTCTCAACAATGACATCTTTCAAAAACTTTGACAGTTTCACACATTAGTACATGGGCTAGCTAAATCAAGCTCTCATGACCTCAAATCTATAAAAATTACAAGAAAAGGACTTGATTACACTTACCAATTTGTGGCCGAAAGCTTGAAGGAACTTAAGGTTTTCTTTCTTTCCAATATTGTGGACTGTGAGAGCTTGAAGATTATGTTATTATTTATACTAAGCTTAACATTGTTTTGGTTTAATTAATCATAGTTAAATTGTTATTAAACATAATTTAAATCATAATTTAGTCTTAATAGAATTTGACTTCATCGTCCACTATCTCATGACTAAAAATGGTTAAGTAACCATTTTGATCTTTTGGATAATTGCTATTTAGATCCCCAAGCCTTATCCTAATAAAAAACCTATAGGGATTAAAATATTAAAATTTAGTCCCTGAGCCTTAATTAACGACATTTTCAACTAAATTGCTTAACCAAATTTTAATTCATCAACATAATAACTCCGTAAATATCTCAATTTACTATTTATGGACTCGATTTATGGAAACAAAGTCCCAAAATTGTATTTTCTGACATCATTGGAAATCAGGTTATTAAATTATAGATCTGACATCGCGATGCGACTTCTTTTTTCATAAAAATCCATATGTACTATTTTCATATGCCTATTTCCATCTTTTAGCTTCAAATATCTCAATCAAATTTGACTAGTTTGTTAAGTTAACAAAATGATCAAAATTTATCAATTGTTTTCACTAGAAATGTTATACACATGCTTTATTTTAACCTATGTACATGCCATAATCTATTGCCAAAAGATCAAAACCATAGTCTCTTTGAAGCCTTGAGATGTGATGAGATGAGATTGAATCTTCACCTTAGAGCTTCAACTCGAGTCTCGTACATCAAGAATTTAAACTTATGATTACCTTAATTAGATTTAACATGTCAATACTTTAAATATAACATATTTTAGTTAGCTAAATAATCATTGATTGTTTATTTTCGCTTACAATCTTACAATATTACATTTACCGATTCAATATCGAATTCACTTAACCCTTTTTGTTTTGCCCATATAGACTCAACTAAACATTCAGGGTATCTGAAAAGAACATTGAAAATGCACTAGAGTGCCAATGTCACTGAGTTGCATTGAAGTGCCAATATCATTGTGTTGCATCGAAGTGCCAATATCACTAATTTGCACCGAAGATCCACTATATCCAACATGTTCATATATTGTGTACTTGGGCTTTTATATTTATATTTTCATTTTCATCACTATCACTTATCAATTAATAGCATATAAAACTTTACACTATTTATGATTTAGTCCTTATTTTCAGAAAAATCAATATTCACTAAATTATCACTTTAATATCACTTAGAATTAAATTCACTATCATAAACACTTCACTAAAGTGATCCATTAATACTTTATTACACATATAAATTTTGGTCATTTTGCTATCTAGTCTTCTTTGCATAAATTTCACTTCACTTTCTTTACAATATTTTCAATTTAGTCCATACTAGTATATATTTTCATTAATCACCATCCTGTCACTTAGTATTTACTTTGCTTCTCTTTATCATTACACTTGAATATATTATTTCAAAATCTTAGTACACTTAGTCATTTTTGTACATTTTATGAATAGGTCTTTTTCAATATGAAATTCGAGAATCATTAAAATTTCACTTAAATATTACTTTGTAATTAATTCATTATCACTTAACATTTTATTTAAGCGAATTATCATAATATTTTATTTCATACTTAAATTTTTGTACACTTTTCAGTTTAGTCCTTTTTACTATAATTTCACTACACTTAATTTATTCATTTTGTTGTTGAAGTTAATTTCATATATTCACTTCTTTCTATAAGAATTTCATAATAAATATTAACATTTTCCTAGTGTAATTAAATCTTAAGAACACTACCTTAACAAATAGAATATAATTCACACCTAAATTCTAATTTGGTAAGGTAAGATTCTTGGTGTACTTACCTTTCTTTTGTTAGGAATTCACTAATTTTTCTTTAATTTTCTTCATTCTTCACTTTAGTCACCACCGTCACCTTGATTCCAACGTTTTCATTATTTCTTCTCTTTTTCTATTTCATGAACACATCAAATACATAATCAAAACTCACACTAAAAATCATTTTCATATATTTATACTTCAATTAAACATGAATTCTATTAAAATTCTTGAATTTCTTACCTTGTATCTTTAATCCCTTCCCTTTATTCTCAACTTTCACCACTTTTACTTCCAATTCTTTTCTTCCAAGATGATAATCTAACTCTCTAGGATTTCCACTTCACTTTTGATTTTTAGTGCCTATGGAAATTCCCCATGAATTTTGGGTAAAAATGGTGAAATTAATGGAAAATGAATAATTTGTAAAGAAATAAAAGTTTCTATCCTCTCATTTTTTCACTCACGTTGGAAGCTTGAAAAATGAAAAATGAAGAATGTTCTTCATTTTTCCTTTCATATTAACTTAAAATACATAAAAAATTAATAAAATATCTTAATAAAATATTATTAAAATAATTTCACCCAATCAAAATTTAACACCATACCCATAATTATCATGATATTTCTATTTCAAAAATGACTAATTTACCCCTCAACATTTTATTTGGTAAAATTATGATTAGTCCCTTATATTTGGTAAAATTATCCACTTATTCAATCAGTCTTTTCCTACAAATTTTGTCACAAATTTTTTTGATATTTAAACTTTTGGTCCTTCAACTGTTCTAAATTTACACTTTAACCCTTCAACTTTTGAATATTCATGCTTTGACCCTAATTACTTTTCACTTTTTTACAATTTAGTCAATACCTTAGATTTATTTTTCTCAATACACGAGTCCTTTAAATGTCTTCTGATATCTAGTTGCCTTCTCTATTAACACTAGTAGTTCTTATCTAATTTTCTTAGAAAATTCTAACACGTATCATCTTGTATTAACACTATTCTTGACTTAGGGGGTTTTAGGGATGTTACACGAGAGATCCTTCTCCTCAAGGATCGAATATAAGGAACCTCTATTATAAATCATGCAGTGTTTCCTATGCCGAATATTTAGAAAACGTATTAGCCCACTCCACCAGTTTTTTTGTTATAGCTTGATTCCCATTTTTAACCATACATGTGACCACTATACATATTAGTTCCTTGGTCATGGCTCCTTCTGTCATACCTGATTTCCTTTTAGTTTGGAAATTAAAAACAATTGGGGGTTAAATTAAAAGAAACCATACACTAACGGCCTTTACTGGAAAATTAGGAAAGTTTAGTGACTGGTTGGGACATGGTTGAAATCCAATTCAGGTTCCATTAGATTAGAACCAGCTGGTTCCTTAGTGGGAGACAAATGATTACTAACGGATGGTTTCTATGGGGTTGATAATTGAGCGTGAAGGGCTATGGGAAATGACTTCTCAAGGAGAATTCTTCTCAAATCTGTTTCACCTTCTTCTTTTCTTCATCTTCTTTCTTAGGTTGCTCCGAAGAATAGATAGTTATGGGAAGCTCTGTATGGAGCAGTGATCATGATGTTTGAGTAGAAAAGGTAGAGAATCCAATAAGCTGCTGAATTCTTAGTCCTTCTATATACGTAAGATTAAGAAAATAAAGTTAAGGATTTCCAACAACCTTTTTAAGGGTTCTTCATGGTTCTGAAAAACTGAGTTTTAAGTTGAGAATATTGAGTTTAACTCATGATTATGGTTTCCATGTTTACTTCTTGGAGATTGGAAGCTCTAGCTTTTAGAAAGGTTGAGCTGATAAGAAAAAGAAACAAAAGGTGAGTTTCTATACTCCATCCCCAGAATTAAGGGTGAGTATTCGATCGAGTTGAGTTGAATCGAGTAAAAAAAATTGCGTTAATCGTGTAACAGCCCAATTTTAAGCCTAGTCGGAACAGTGGTTTCGGGACCACAGATGATAAACCGTAATATATACATATTTTAATCCCACATTTAGCATATTTTTGGATGATTTATTCCTTGAATTGTGGAATTTGGTGCTCCTAATCCTTTAATTTCATGTTTTATACTTAGGAAAGCATCGGAGGATGAAAAGAATAAGAAACAGGCCTAAAACAGAGTAAATGGGCCAACTTACAAAATCGACACGGCCTGGGCCCAAGGCCACACGACCATGCCTCTTTAACAAACCCAAACACGGCTTGACCACGATTCACACGGACGTGTGCCATGGGTGTGTCCCTGACGTGACCTGTTTGAATTTCATTCGGATTAGGGTACTTAGAGGAACAGAAAGCCATTCCAAAAGCCTATATAAACACCCTAGAGGCCAACCTTTAGGGGGCGTCCAGTTAGGCTGAAGAGCTAAGCCAGAGAGGCCAGAATTGTGGAATTTACTCGAAGAAAGCTAGTTGATTCATCTCAAGAAGCCAGAGTTATACTCAAGACGGAAGATCTTCTCTTCAATTTCCTTCATGGGGTTTTTCTTATGTTTTGTTTTATATTTTCTTCTGAGATGTTTTCTTTTATAATTATGAACTAAACCCTTAAATACCTGAGGGGGATGAAATCTAAGATGGATCTTGTTATTGTTTTCTGAACTATATGATAAATACTTGATTTGTTATTAATTATGTGTTCTTAATTCTTGCTTTGATATTTCAGGATATTGATTCAAGTATTGGTGTGCTTAGGCAGTGGAGCAAAAGTCCTTGTTTAAGAGTAGATCTAGCATAATTAAGCGGAGTTGATCGCAACCCTAGAAATAGGATGATGAAAATCTGCTGGATTAGGGTGAAACCTAATATGGGAGTCCAGAGATCGAGTTAATGCAATTCTAGGGGTTTTAATTAGAAAGAGATTTCAATTAATCAACCTAGGGTTAGAGGTTAGTAGCCTCGAAAGAGGTAACTATATGATAAATACTTGATTTGTTATTAATTATGTATTCTTAGTTCTTGCTTTGATATTTCAGGATATTGATTCAAGTATTGGTGTGCTTAGGCAGTGGAGCAAAAGTCCCTGTTTAAGAGTAGATCTAGCATAATTAAGCGGAGTTGATCGCAACCCTAAAAATAGGATGACAAAAATCTGTCAGATTAGGGTCAAACCTAATATGGGAGTCCAGAGATCGAGTTAATGCAATTCTAGGGGTTTTAATTAGAAAGAGATTTCAATTAATCAACCTAGGGTTAGAGGTTAGTTGCCTCGAAAGAGGTATTAATATAAATTAGGGAATCCTACGGATCAAGTCAAGTGATTAAATCGTCTGGTTCATAGTCAAATAACAAGTGAAGTCTAGGTGAATTCTTCCTCGGGTATTGTCTTAATCAATTGGTTTTTCCCATAAGTATTTTCCCTAATTCATTCTCTTTGTCTTAGCATCTTTAGCTTAATAGTTAGTTAATTTTAGATTAATTAATAATTCCCTTAATTTTTAGGCTAAATAATTGAAAGAAAGTTAGTATTAGTACTTTTAGTTCCTTTGGGTTCGACAATCCTGTCTTGCCACTTAACTATACTACTGTTTGATAGGTGCACTTGCCTCAATCATTGTCACAGTTAGTTTCTAGGCTCGATCATTCTTTATATAAAATTTTAAGACTCTGACATACGATCAACAATCTGCCACAGAAAAGTTCATTTTTATTATATTTTTATGGTCTACAGTTTCACAGAATGATTTTGTGAAACTTTCATTCGAAATTTTGACGTTTGGGCACTCAATTTAGTCAAAAGGACTAAATTGTAAAAAGTGCAAAAGTTGAGTTCTACATGTTAGAGGTGTCTAATTGCTATGGGATTTTAAACTAGAGGTCCTTATATGATAATTAGACCATTTCCTAAGATAGTGGAAAAAATGGACATGGTGAGATAAAATTTTAAAGTTTGGCAAAAAGGGCATTTTGGTCATTTGGTTAAGAAAAGAATAAAAAGGGAAAATAAGCCAAAATTTGCTCATCTTTCTTCTACCTTAGCCGAATTTTATAAAGGCTCCATAGCTAGGGCTTTTCCACTTTTCAAGCTTGATAGTAAGTGCATTCTAGCCCCGTTTTTAATGCTCGTTACATTTTTGAAGTCCTCGTAACCCGATTTACCTATTTCTACCATTATTTTGAAGCAGGGTTCATGTTTAAAAATGTACCCATGTGTGACATGCATGTATTTTGATGTTTGATGAAAGATATATATTGTTTAAGGTGTGATAAACAACTTTTACTAAGTGATTTTTAGTGAAAATGTATAAAAAGGGCTTATTTGTAAAAAGTTATAAAATAGGTAGTAAATGTAACACCCCAAAGCCAGCATAGACGTTACGACCGGATCTAGCGTGCCACATCAGGTGATGTTTGAAAACTATGCATTTGTTGGAAAACCAAAATTTCTCCAAGGGTCCGACTCAATCCCTTGCCTCCCTAGAACCCCCAAATACATTCAAATAACCTGTTGAGTAAGCACAACATGCAATTATGCAAAAAATTATAACCCCTAACTTTTGGGATGTTACTATTCTACCCCTTAAAGAAATTTCGGCCTCAAAATTTACCTGATCAAAAGAGATGAGGGTATTACTGTCGCATTGCCTCCTCAGGCTCTCACGTGGCTTCCTCTGAACCGTGATTACGCCATAGTACCTTCACTAACGGAACAGATTTCCTTATCAGCACCTTAACATCATGATCCAAAATCTGTACCAGTTCTTCTTCAAATGTCAGATCAGATCTTACTTCGATCTCTTCCACTGGCACTACATGAGAAGGATCAGAACCGTAGCGCCTCAGCATAGAAACATGGAATACATCATGTATCCGGTTCAACTCAGGAGGCAGCTCAAGCTGATAGGCGACCGGTCCAACACGTTTTGACACCCGGTAAGGTCCGATGAATCTGGGGCTCAACTTGCCCTTCCGTCTGAATCTCAGACTATTTTTCCACAGTGAGACCTTCAAGAAGACATAACCCCCCACAGAATATCATAAACCGTAATATGAACATATTGTAATCCCACATTTAGCATACTTTTGGATGATTTAAGCCTTGAATTGTGTAATTTGGTGCTCCTAATCCTTTAATTTCATGTTTTATGCCCAGAAGAGCACGGGAGGATGAAAAGAACAATAAACGGGCCCAAAACGGACTAAATGGGCCATATCATGAAATTAACACAGCCTGGGCCCAAGACCACACGGCCTGCCTCCTTAATAGTCTCGAACACGGCCTGGCCACGATTCACACGGGCGTGTGCCATGGGCATGTCCTTGACGTGAGAAAGAAGAGTTTCAGTCGGATTAGGGTACTTAAAGGCAAAGAAAGCCATTCCAAAAGCCTATATAAACACCCTAGAGGACAACCTTCAGGGGGCGTCCAGCTAGGCCAAGGAGCCGAACCAGAGAGGCTACAATTGTGGGATTCACTCGAAGAATAGCCAGTTGATTCATCTCAAGAAGCCGGAGTTATACTCAAGACAGAGGATCTCTCGTTCAATTCCTTCAAGGAATTTTAGGGTTTTCTTATATTTTGTTTTATCTTTTCTTTTGAGATGTATTCTTTTATCGTTAGGAACTAAACCCTCAGATACCTAAGGGGGATGAAACTTAAGATGAATCTTGTTATCGTTTGCTGAACTATATGATAAATACATGATTTGTTCTCAACTATGTGTTCTTAATTCTTGTTTTGGTATTTCTAGGATATTGATTCAAATATTGATATGCTTAGGTGGTGGAGCAAAAGTCCCTGCCTAAGAGTAAATCTAGCATAGTTAAGCGGAGTTGCTCGCACGCTTAGAAATAGGGTGACGAAAATCTGCTGGATTAGGGGCAAACCTAATATGGGAGTCCATAGATTGAGTTAATGCAATTCTAAGGGTTTTAATTAGAAAGTGATTTCAATTAATCAACCTAGGGTTAGACGTTAGTAGCCTCGAAGGAGGTATTAATATAAATTAAGGAATCCTACGATCAAATCAAGTGAATAAATCGTCTGGTTCAGAGTTAGATAACAAGTGAAGTCTAGGTGGATTCTTCCTCGGGTATTGTCTTAATCAATTGGTTTTTCCCAAAGTTATTTACCCCAATTCATTCTCTTTGTCTTTGCATCTTTAGCTTAGTTGTTAATTAATTTAGATAAAAAATTCTTTTAATTCTTAGGCTAGGTAATAAAAAGAAAGTTAGTACTAGTACTTTTGGTTCCTTTGGGTTCGACAATCCGGTCTTGCCACAGCTATACTATTGTTCGATAGGTGCACTTGTCTCAATCGTTGTCACAGTTAGTTCTAGGGTCGATCATTCTTTATATAAATTTTTAAGACTCTGATAGACACGATCAGAATTCTCTATCTCTTTATGCATTAAGTCAGCATACGACTTCTGTCTATCTGACGCTTCTTTTAACTGATTCCGTATCAACTTCACTTTCTCCTCAGTTTTAGATATTAACTCTGGACCCAACAGTCGCCACTCACCCGATTCTATCCAACAAGTAGGGATACGACACCTACGCCCATACAATACCTTGTATGGTGCCATCTGAATGCTGGATTGGTAGCTGTTGTTGTAAGCAAATTCCGCCAACGGTAAATAGTCCTCCCAACTACCTTTGAAATCAATCATACAACTTCTTAACATGTCTTCCAAAATCTAAATTACTTTCTCCGACTGACTATCAGTCTGTGGATGAAACGTACTGAAATCTACCTTCTACCCAGGGCTTCATGCAACTTCCTCCAAGATCGTGATGTGAATCTAGGATCCCTGTCCAAAATGATAGACACTGTACCCCATGTAACCTCACAATTTCCGACACATATAACTCGGACAACTTCTGCAACGAGTAATCGGTGCGAACTGGTATAAAATGGGTAGATTTAATCAGCCGATCGGCAATTACCCACACTGAATCTTTCTTAGTAGGCATCAGGGGTAGCCCACTAACAAAATCCATTATTATCCTCTCCCACTTCCAGAGTGGAATCTTAACAAGTTGTAGCAGTCCCGAAGGCAGTTGATGCTCAGCCTTCACTTGCTGGCATGTCAAACACTTACTTACAAAGTCAGTAACCTCACGCTTAAGTCCTGGCCACCAGTGCAGTTCACGTAGATCTCGGAATAATTTGTTTCCACCAGGATGCATAGTGTAGGGGCTACTATGCGCCTCCTGCAGAATTGACTGCCTTAGCTCAGAGTCCCTCGGTACACAAACTCTTCCACGGAAGCATAACACTCCTTCACTATTTAGCCTAAACTCCTCAGTCTCTCCTTTCTTCATCTGTTGAAAATGAGAAACCAACGACCGATCCAACATCTGCTTCTCTTTAATTTGATCAACCCATGTTGGTTTCACCTGAAGTTCTGCCAACAAAATAACATCCTTAAATAGGCTGAGACGAGCAAACATTACTTTTAGATCAGACACCGCCATACGACTCAGTGCGTTTGCTACCAAGTTAGCCTTTCCCGGGTGATACTCAATTGAACAATCATAATCCTTAAGCAACTCTATCCATCTTCGTTGCCTAAGATTTAACTCTTTCCGAGTAAGGAGGTATTTGAGACTTTTATGATTAGTATAAACGATTCACTTCTCCCCGTACAAGTAATGTCTCCAAACCTTTAATGCGAATACCATCGCAGCTAACTTCAAGTCATGAGTAGGATAATTCACCTCGTGCGGCCTAAGCTGACGGGACGCATAAGCCACCACCTTATCCTCTTGCATCAATACACACCCAGTCACGTGTGCGACGCATCGCAATAGACAAAAAATTCTTTTCTAGCCTATGCCCGCGAAAAAGATCGTGGCACTCCCAAAGGCCCATCATCAATGTACGTGACATAGTTTATCACTACGAGCGCTCGCACGCTCGAATGATCTCAGTTGCCGATATTTTGGCTTTTTGGCGTTTCGACTTTTAACCGATTCCTAGATCACAACAACAGCAGTTTATACAGAGGTGTGAGATTACACACCTGTTACGGGTTACGATTCACAACTCTTTCTGAAGCACCTAAGATCACAATTGACTATTAGTTAGTCTTTACCCTTGATAAACCAGGATATAGAAATACTTTATCCATTACCTTTACTTACCAGAAAATGACAACTCCTTGTTATGGTCGAGTATTCAGTTTACTCCCTTTAGAAATTGAGTTCCTAGTGAAAAGAACAAGTTAGCAACGACAAAAGAAATAGCCTTTCGACCCTAAGAAACTTAAAATGATAAAGAGAAGCCAACCGCCCCTATTCGGCCATAGTTACACTTACCAACCACTTTGCAATAGCCGAATGTTGAATGAACAGAGAAGAAGGTATGCTTGGACTCTAATAGATTCGACCTAGGAAATAAGAAGTTGAAGTTAGGAGTTTTGGCTTTGGCAGAGCAAAGAGAGGGAAGAAAGAAAATAAGAGAAAAGAAACCATTACCTTTGACTAGAGAAGAGCCGAATGGAAAAGAGAGATTCGGCAACCAATAGTAGCAACTATGAAATAATGATAGAACTAAGAAAAGAAGTGGAAGAAGAGAGGCTTATCAATGAAAGGGACGGCTACCACAAAGGAATGAAGAACGAAGGGGAACTAGGATTGAATTCAGTAATGGGCAAGAAAAAGAAAAGAGGCAAATGTATGAATCCGAAATGACACTCAAGAGGAAAAGAAAACAATTACATAAAACGTCACTTTTAGAAAAGACCCGAAAAGAAAAGAAAAGAAAAGAAAATGCACACACACAAAGGAGTTTCGGTTAGCTCTCACACATCAATTGCCAAATTTTCTTTCAAAAGACTCTTCTTTAGCTGAATGTCCCCCTTAGCTAGACTCCCACTTTCGGCCAACACCTCCCACACACACAACTCCTTGATTTTCTCCCCTTTTCTCTCCTACAATTCCTCTCCTTCATCTATTTGAACCGTTTGACCGATTCTCCAACTCCCACTGAAGAGTTTGATCCAAACTCTTCTTCCTCCTCTCCTAAGCCACAAAATAAAAGCTACCATTTACAGCTTGTGGGATTCGAACCCCATACCACCTTGCTCTCCACTTTATGCCACACCACTCCACCATGTGCTCATCTTGTGTTAGCAAAACACACTCAAATTTACTTAAGCCTTGCTTCCAACAACCTTCTCCACAAAAGGGCCAAAAACCAAAATTTATCCAGGGCTCCGACTCAATCCCAAGCCTCCCTAGAACCCCCAAATACACTCAAATAACCCGCTGAGCAAGCACAACATGCAATTATGCAAAAATTTATAACCCCTAACTTTTGGGATGTTATAGTAAAAATCTGATTTGATGAAAAATATGGATTGTTATGAGCATGATTTTGGTTCGACTAGGCTTGGGATTCAAGGAAAGTGGATACATTTCATTTTACGAGCTTAGGGATAAAAAAGTAAATATGTCAAAGTTTAAGGGCAAAAGTGTAATTTTTCCATAATAGGATTTTGGACTGAATTGAGTAATGTGGATAATAAATAAGTTAAATTTGCTGTTATAGATGAAGAAAGACAAGGTTTGGACCTTGATCGGGGGAAAAACAAGGTTATTAACGATTCGGTCCATTTCTGCTTTTTTGTATAAGTTTGTATGTTTAATAAGAATCAAATTATATATGTATAAATGCTTAAATGTTAAAATTGTGGTAAATGCTATATTATTGAAATGAAATGTGAATGTTATTGAGTACGTTACTATGGAAATGACCGATAGAGATCCGATAAAGTGAAAGTCTTGGTTGAACCCTAGGAATAGATAGAATACAAATGTCATGACATTAGGGTCACTAAGATTATGTGTAAGACCATATTTGGGATATGGAATCGATATGAGACTTTATGTAAGACCATATCTAGGATATGGCATCGTTGTGAGACTTCGTGTAAGATCATAGCTGGGCTATTGGCATCGATACGAGATTACATGTAAGACCATATCTGGGATATGACATTGGTACAGTACTGTGTGTATGAGATCCCCGAGTATCCTTTAGTATTCCAAATAGTTCAACGGGAAATTCAACGAGTATGTCAAAGAAGAGAAAGAGTATGTAAGTATTATGAATCGGTACTAGTATGTACGTAAAGTTTATAAGCACTGGCTTTATGAAATTGTGAGCTCATGATTTTCCACGAGAATGATTTTATGAAAACCTTGTGATTATTGGTCTATACTTGTGATGTTAGTATGTGGTAAATGATAGTATGAAAATGATATGTGGATGCCTTATGTATGGCTGATTGGGTTGAAAGTATATGCTTGGATTGGTGCTATGTTTTATTGTGTAGGTTGGTGCATGGAAGAGTGGCAAAAAGGCTTTGTAAATAGTGTAACAGCCCGTTTTAGACCCTAGTCAGAATAGTGGTTTCAGATTACAAATCTGAGTTCAGAAAAATATTTTAATATTATTTTTGGTGTTTATAATATGTGATTGAATATATGTGAAAATTCTGTGTGAAGATTTTATCGATTGTGTGCTTAATTTGCAAAAAGGATATAATCGCATAAAATGCAAAAGCTGTGCGCTGATTGTTAAAGTGCTACTTTGGTATGACTTATTAAAATGTTTGTTATTATTCAATAAGATAAATGGATGTGTAACAACCCGATTTTGTGGCTAGTCGGAACAGTGGTCTCGAGACCATTAATCCAAGGTTGAGGAAAATCATTTTAGTGTTATTTTATGTGGTATGGCATTAATATATGGCTATATGAAAATTCTGGTGCTTTAATAATCATTGTTTTATATGATGTCAAAGTCTTAAAATTTATATAAAGAATGATCGAACCTGGAAACTAACTATGACAATGATGTGAGGCAAGCGCACCTATCGAACAGTAGTATAGTTAAGGCAAGACCGGATTGCCCAAAGGAACTAAAAGTACTAATACTAACTTTCCTTTTATTATCTAGCCTAAAATAAAGGAATTTATTGTTTAATCTAAATTAACTAACTACTAAGCTAAAGACTCTAAGACAAAGAAGAATGAAATTGGGGAAGATACTTGCGAGAGAAAACCAATTGACTAAAACAATACCCGATGAAGAATCCACCTAGACTTTACTTGTTATCTAACTCTGAACAAGACGATTTATTCTCTTGACTTGATTCATAGGATTCCCTAACGTATATTAATCCCTCTCTCGAGGAGACTAACGTCTAACCCTAGGTTGATTAATTGAAATCTTTTTCTAATTAAAACCCATAGAATTGCATTAACTCGATCTATGGACTTCCATATTAGGTTTGACCCTAATCCGAAAAATTTTCGTCACCCTATCTCTAGGCGCGCGAGCAACTCCGCTAAACTATGCTAGATCTACTCTTAGGCAGGGACTTTTACTCCTCCACCTAAGCACATCATACTTGAATTAATATCCCGTAAATATCAACACAAGAATTAAGAACACATAGTTAAGAAGAAATCAAGTATTTATCATATAGTTCAGCAAACGATAACAAAATTCATCTTAGGTTTCATCCCCCTTAGGTATCTGAGGGTTTAGTTCATAATAATAAAAGAAAACATCTCAGAAGAAACAATAAAATAAAACATAAGAAATCCCTAAAACCCCCTGAAGGAATTGAAAGAGACATCCTCTGTCTTGAGTATGATTCCGGATTCTTGAGATGAATGAACTGGCTATCTTCGAGTAAATCCCCACAAGTTTGCCCTCTTTGGCCTGGCTGGACGCCCCCTGACTAAAGCCCTGGGTTCCCCCCTTTTAGGTTATACTTAGGGTGTTTATATAGGCTTCTGAATGTGTTTCTTCGCCTCTAAGTATCCTAATCCTAGTGAAATTTCTCTTTGTCACTGCAGGGACACGCCCATGTGAATCGTGGCCAGGCCGTGTTCGAGACTATTGAATGAGGCGTAGCCGTGTGGTCTTGGGCCTAGGCCGTGTTGATTTCGTGATATGGCCCATTTACTCTATTTTGGGCCCGTTTCTCGATCTTTTCATCATCCGGTGCTCTTCTGAGTATAAAACATGAAAATAAAGGATTAAGAGCACCAAATTACACAATTCAAGGCTTAAATCATCCAACAGCGTGCTAAATGTGGGATTAAAATATGTTACTATTACGGTTTATCAAATACCCCCACACTTAAGCTTTTGCTTACACTTAAGCTTTTGCTTGTCTTCAAGCAAAATTCTCAACTCACAATTAAAATGAACTTCCTCGATTCATAATATTCATCAATAATGTTTCACCATTATTCAAAGGAATTCATACATTGATAATTTAAATAGAAGGGTCCTAAAGATTCAAACAATCAAAGTCATACATTTATAGCCCGAAAACATTAGGTGTTTCCCCTTACCTAATTAATTACCTCTGATTCAAAATCGACAAGAGTTGACATCCTCACTAAAGATTCACTCAAATCACTCAAAGTGTTTAAGGTTCAAAATTAAGCAATCAAAAGTCAAACATGAAAAGTTAATCCCATAGGCTTGCCTGAAAATCAAATCTCCAGCACTGTAAAAGGAGATGATGCACAGATCAAAAGGTCTTTAAAAAGGGTTGTAACGAGGCTTAGGTTAAAGGTGTGGATAAAGGTTGAATTAGAAGGTTAGAATCAAGATTGAATTGGCAGTTTACCTATCTAAAAAAAATGAGCTAATCCTAATTACTTACATCAATTGAACACTTCGTTACTAATAATACGAGCTTCTTCTTCAAGATGTGGAATTTTAAACATATAAGCTCAATTACATAGAACAAATATTGAATATACTTCTTTTTTTATTTTTTATTTTTTTAAAACAAGTCAAGTAATAATGGATGAATTCAACTACTGGAATAAAGTAATTAGGAAATTGATCAATTCAAATCTTGATATAAGGGTGGTCAAAAAAAAATAATGGTATTAACAAATACAAAGGGCTTTGGGTTAATATTACCTGGTGAGTCAATAAAAAGGGTTGTTAGGATCAACGGGGTTCGCTAGGGGTTAATTATGAAGGTAGGCTTTTTAGTGGAGTAAGTGGGTTAAAACCTAGGTGCCTTTATCATCTCTGTATATCAAATCAAAGTCGTGGTCTCGACATGTATAATCGAAGCAAGTTCAAGAATAATAAATCAATGTTGACACACTCATAATCAATAAAGTGAGCAAGAAAAAGAATATATCAAAATCTCACAAAAATTATGGGTATTTTGATGTCAACCTCGCAAGTTTCAAACTTCAAGGTAATAATTAGATTCAGGTAGACAACCTAAATTTTTTTTTTAATTCTGAAAAATAGACTTATCACCACTGCACAATTATCAATGACTTAATCTAAATCATATCAATAAAAATCATGAATTAAGGGAATTTCATTCTAATCATAATATGGGAAATTTACTTTAGAACAAGGTATAATCCAGGGATTTGCAAATAATACTATAGTTAACCCCCCACATTTAACATGTACATTGTCCTCAATGTACAAAGATAGATAATAGCAAAATAGCAATAAAATCATAAGATAGGGAGAGAAGTGAAACATCCTAAATTTTGGATAGAGTCAATGAAAAGGAACCGAATAGGAATTGGCAGAGGTGAACTTGGGGGAGCGACTCAAACCGTTTGAAATTGAATCCTCTAAGCAGCTGGCCTGATTTTATTGTATCCAAAGCTAACTATAGATGGCATGAATAATAAGAAGAAAATAATAAAGTAAAAAGAAAATAAAAATAAGAATAAAATGGAAAATGGAAAATGAAAGAAGAAAGATAACACGAAAAAGAAATGAAGAAAGGGGTTAAATAGAGATGCATCCCACGCCCGTGTTCCTTCCTGTGGTACCGACACGGCCACGACCACGATCGTGTGATATGGAAAACCTGGGCCTAAAGATAGAAATAAGTAAAACTAAACTAATTAGTAGGGTTAGTGCTCGGGTTGCCTCCCGAGAAGCGCTTGTTTAAAGTCTTGAGGTAGACTTACCTCTAATTAGCATAATCATGGTGGTTTGAAGAGTTGAACATCCTCTTTCATGCTGTCTATCTTACTAACAGTATGTAGTTCAAGTCGAGTAGAATTTATTTTGAAAGTGCTGAATATAGGATTACTTACCTTAAAAGGGATTTCTTTGTTTGTATTAGGGTCAGGAGGATATATTCAGGGGTTTGCTTTATCTAACAATACCTAATCTCTGATTTTGAACTTGTCTGTCTCGTGGTGTGGCTTTGGTTCTTCTTCGTGTATCCCTAATTTTTCCTTGAAATGCGTCTTCCATTCGTCTAGTTCATCGATCTGAAACCTTTGTTCTTCCTGAGTTATTTCTTTGTTGTCACGGGGTCTAGGATCGGGTATAGTTGTGTTCTTTTGTGGTGCTTCCTGAAAAGAAGGTTTAACCAAATGGTTATGAACAGAAATTACGTTCTCACATTGATTATTCGATGTCCTAACCGAATCGAGAGCTTGAAGAGTGACTGTCTCGTCACCTACACAGAGTATGTGTTCACCTGCGTCGACATCAATTTTAGTCCTTGCAGTTGCTAAAAAGGGCCTTCCTAAAATTAGGGGGATACTATTGTCCTCATCTATGTCTAAAACGACAAAGTCTACTGGGAATACGAATTTATCAATTTTTACAAGAATATCTTCAATTATACCCCTAGGAATTCTAATAGTTTTATCAGCTAATTGAATGCTCATCCTAGTTTGTTTGGGCTTCCCTAGACCTAGTTGTTTAAACATTTTATAAGGCATGACATTTATGCTTGCCCCTAAATCAGCTAACGCATTATCAATAGATAAACTACCAATTAAGCATGGAATCGTAAAACTCCCTGGATCTTTTAGTTTTCATGGTAGACTATTTTGCAACATTGCTGAGCACACTGCGTTTAGTTCCACATGCGATTCCTCATCTATCTTCTGCTTATTTCTCAATAGCTTCTTTAAAAATTTCCTAGAATCTGGCATCTACGAAAGAGCTTCAAGAAACGGTAAGTTAATATGTAATTTCCTTAAAAGTTTAAGAAACTTACCGAACTGTTCCTCTGTGCCGTCTCTCCTCATTACTTCGGGATATGGTATGCGAGGTTGGTATTCTTTGATTACCAGTTTCGGCTTCTCATGACTTACCTCGTTCTTACTTTTCTCTACCACATTCTCTTGGCTTACCTTGGGCTCATCTAACCCTACACTATCCTAAGCTGTTATGGCTTGAAGTTGCTTTTTTGGGTTAGTTTCAGTGTTGCTTGGTAAGCTGCCTTGTGGTCATTCCGAGGTGATCTTGGCAAGTTGCCCTAATTGGTTCTCGATCCCTCGAATCGATGCCTCTTGACTTTTAAGTGTTGTTTCAGTGTTTTGGAGACGAGTTTCTATCGTTATCATGAATTTCATCAGCATCTCCTTAATGTTCGGCTTCTTTTCCTGTGGGTAGGGCTGTTGTTGGAAGTTTTGAGGGGGTTGTTATCTTTGATTTCCTTGACCACCCCATGAGAAATTGGGGTGGTTCCTCCAACCTGGATTATAAGTATTACTATAAGGGTTATTGTTAGATTAGAAATTGTTACCCATATAGTTCATTTGTTCGCTCTCCATGCCCTGTCAGTAGGGTGGGTACTTAGGATTCACCATGCCTCCACTTGTTTCACACTGCATAACTGGATGTACCTACGAGGAACACAAACCATCAATCTTTTTATTTAACATGTCTACCTGATTTGATAGTAAGGTTACTGCGTTGAGGTTGAAAACTTCGGCTGCTTTTGCTGGCTTTGTCCTTGTAACTTGCCACTGATAGTTATTCAATAAAATCTCCTCTATAAACTCGTAGGCTGCTTCAGGAGTTTTTTTATTCAGGGTTCCATCGGCTGTTTTATCGATTAATTGCCTTTTTGAAGGGTTCACACCATTGTAGAAAGTTTGGACCTGTAGCCACAAAGGTAATCCGTGGTGTGGGCACCTCCTCAACAAATCTTTGTATCTCTCCTATGCATCATAAAGTGTCTCTAAATCCATATGCACAAAAGAAGAGATATCATTCCTTAACTTGGCCGTTTTGGCTGACGAAAAATATTTTAACAGAAATTTTTCGGTTATTTGATCCAAGTAGTGATTGACCCCCATGGAAGAGAATGCAACCACTATTTAGCTTTGTTCCTCAAGGAAAAGGGAAATAACTAAAGACGGATGCCATCATCAGAAACGCCATTTATTTTAAAGGTATCACAAAATTCTAGAAAATTCACTAAGTGTGCGTTAGGATCCTTATCCTGCAAACCATCAAACTGAACAAACTGTTGTATCATCCGTATAGTGTTAGGTTTCAGTTCAAAATTATTTGCAGCAATAGTAGGCCTAATAATACTTGACTCAGTTCCTGTTAAATTAGGTTTAGCATAATCATACGTAGTTTGAGGAGCATGATGTTCGGCCATCTCTAGAGATGGCTTATTATTCTCAGCCATCTCTTCGGTGGTATTAGCTTCGATTTCTTGCTCTTCTTCTATGTAATTTAAGCTTCGCCTTATCTCTCTACGATTTCTGCGAACTGTACCTTCAATATCACTGTCGTAAATTAGGGGTCCTGTCAGGTTCCTTCTAGTCATAAACTAGAGGTACTTGAAAGGAACAAAAGAAAGAATATTAACAAAGTTAAAAATAAAAGTAAATAAAAATGGCTAAAGTAATAAAAATTAAGCTTTCTTAATATTTCAATTCCCCGGCAATGGCGCCAAAAACTTGATCATTGTTTTATACGATGTCAAAGTCTTAAAGTTTATATAAAGAATGATCAAACCTGGAAACTAACTATGACAACGATGTGGGGCAAGCGCACCTATCGAACAGTAGTATAGTTAAGGCAAGACCGGATTTTCGAACCTAAAGGAACTAAAAGTACTAATACTAACTTTCTTTTTATTATCTAGCCTAAAATAAAGGGAATTTGTTGTTAAATCTAAATTAACTAACTACAAAGCTAAAGACTCTAAGACAAAGAATAATGAAATTGGGGAAGATAATTGTGAGAGAAAACCAATTGTCTAAAATAATACCCGCAGAAGAATCCACCTAGATTTCACTTGTTATCAAACTCTGAACCAAATGATTTATTCACTTGACTTGATCTGTAGGATTCACTAACGTATATTAATCCCTCTCTCGAGGCGACTAACGTCTAACCCTAGGTTGATTAATTGAAATCTCTTTCTAATTAAAACCCATAGAATTGCATTAACTTGATCTATGGACTCTCATATTAGGTTTGACCCTAATCCGACAGATTTTCATCACCCTATCTCTAGGCGCGCGAGCAACTCCACTTAACTATGCTAGATCTACTCTTAGGCAAGGACTTTTGCTCCTCCACCTAAGTACATCATACTTGAATTAATATCCTGGAAATATCAACACAAGAATTAAGAACACATAGTTAAGAACAAATCACGTATTTATCATATAGTTCAGCAATCGATAACAAGATTCATCTTAGGTTTCATCCCCCTCAGGTATCTGAGGGTTTAGTTCATAATAGCAAAAGAAAACATCCCAGAAGAAAAGATAAAACAAAACATAAGAAATCCCTAAAACCCCCTGAAGGAATTGAAGGAGAGATCATCCTTCTTGAGTATGATTCCGGCTTCTTGAGATGAATCAATTGGTTATCTTCGAGTAAATCCCCATAAGTCTGCCCTCTTTGGCCTAGCTGGACGCCCCCTGACTAAAGCCCTGGGTTCCCCCCTTTTAGGTTATACTTAGGGTGTTTATATAGGCTTCTGAATGTGTTTCTTCGCCTCTAAGTATCCTAATTTGAGTGAAATTTCTCTTTTTCATGGCAGGGACACGCCCATGGAACACGCCCGTGTGAATCGTGGTCAGGCCGTGTTCGAGACTGTTGAATGAGGCACAGCCGTGCGGTCTTGGGCCCAGGCCAAATTGATTTCGTGATATGGCCCATTTACTCCGTTTTGGGCCCATTTCTCGTTCTTTTCATCATCCGATGCTCTTCTGAGTATAAAACATGAAAATAAATGATTAAGAGTACCAAATTACACAATTCAAGGCTTAAATTATCCAAAAGCGTGCTAAATGTGGGATTAAAATGTAAGTCCGAGGCTAAGATTGGATACGAGACATTACCATGCTTGAACTCACTTAAACATGTACTTACGGGCTGTAAAATTTTGTTCCGAAATAGAAACTCTTCTTTCTTTGTCAAAACGTAAATATCATGGGCCTATGAGGCCTTAAACACATATCCGGGAACTTCCAGAATTCAATCGGGAACTTTTTCTCGAAACAGGTGTCACATGCCCATGTGGCTTGGGACACGCCCGTGTACCCCTAAGACACGCCCATGTCACCCAACCGTGGTCGACACTGACTAATTTCACATGGTCCTGGCACGCCCGTAGACTTAGACTGTGTGATATACCTTGACATACTGACTTATTCACACGGTATGGGACACACGCCCATGTTATGACCGTGTGTAACACACACGACCTAAACAAATGGCAGTGGGATTAGCCCGTGGTTTATCCTGACTCAAGGTACATAGGTGCGGGGTACGCATGGCCTAGACACACGCTCGTGTGTCCAACCGTGTGGGCACTTAGAGGCTATTTACCAAGCCAATTGCCACCCTGAAATCAAGACCAAACTCATGCTCAAATCAACAACTCAATTTAATAAATCTAACATGAACAAGGATGCATACTTCATTGATAAATAAAATCATACATACTTAATAATTCATGACCAATCTCTTTGGCCATTTACAAAAAGAATACTAAGCTTGATAGCCAACACTTTGGCTAATTTTAAAACACATTCTCAAAATGAAATGCTTCCTATACATGCCATACTTAATATAAACACTTGGCTATACCAAAATATTGATTGATAGTGTGCTCCGAGCTCCGATGACGATGATCCACGAGATTAGCTTGGCAGGACTACATAGGAAGAAAGAATTAAAGACGTAAGCATTTAGCTTAGTAAGTTTGCATATAATGCACATAGCAACAGACTTGCTTAATATAAACCATTTGACATAAACAATAGTATCATAAATTTCAGCTATAAAGCTTACTTACTCATACTGATTCTTACATATCTCATGACACTTACTAGTCTCATGCTCGTGAGGTAAACAAGATACCTGTATCACTTGATCACATAGATCAGCATACTTTACTATAATAATCATAATCTCGAATTCATCATTCATAACATGAATAATACTCATTTACAACTTAATAATAGCTTTGCTTACTTAATTTTCTTGCTATATCATTTAAGCTTTACTCATGTAAGCTTTACTCTTTTAAGCTTTACTCATTTGCTCGATGAATTTCTATGAATAACCGAGGATACTGAATCTCATCCCACATAACTTGATGCCAAAGCCATATTCTCAATATAGTCTTACATGGGATCTCTCATCTTCGTATTGATGCCATGTCTTGAAATGGACTTACTCAAAGTCTTCCTTGTGTGTTCCCTTGGGAACTTACCATTGCCATGTCTTGACATGGTCTTAGTTGGTATCTTTACTCATGAACTGGTCAATGCCAAGCCTTGGCTAGGACTTACATGAAATCTTTCTTGTTACTCACCAATGCCATGCCTTGGCTTGGACTTACATAGGATCTCTATCTCATGATAGCTTTTCAATGCCAAGACTTATCTTGGACTTACATGACATCTTTGCTTGGAGACTCACCAATGCCATGCCTTGGCTTGGGCTTACAAGGGTCTTCATCTCATAATAACTCTTCAATGCCAAGACTTGTCTTGGACTTACATGATAATTTTACTTGCTTGCCGATGCCATGCCTTGGCTTGGTCTTATACGTACTTTCTTATCTCGTGTGATAGATCGAGTATCCTAAGTAATTCAACTTCAATCGGAACTTTCTCATGCTTAATCTCATTAATTTCTTTATTTAACATAGCAATAAGCATTTCTATGGTAATAATGTACATTATACTAAGCAATTCAATGATAATAATCATAAAGCTTAGAAATCATACAAACTTACCTCACATTGACTAAATTGACTCTTAACTCATACTTTGGCAAAATTACTATTTTGCCCATAAACTTTTTCATATTTGCACTTTTGCCCCTAGGCTCGTAAAATAATTCTCATTCAACTTTCTTAAATATCATGCTTAGCTGATTCATTTTCTCTACTATAACAATCTTCAATTCTCACTATTTCTAATATGTATGACCAATTTCATAACTATTACAAATTAGTCCATACTATCATTTTTCATGAAATTCATTAAGGAAAAGATGTTTATCTAACATCAAACTCTCATAAACTTCCATAAAATATCATTTTGCAAGCATGTCATTCTTGGGTAGATTTTTGAACATGCATCTTAGCTCATTTTATAGCTAAAAATAGGTAATTCATAATACGAGAACTTCAAAAATACGAAGAATATTAAAAACGGGGCTAAGATGAACTTGCTAGCAAGCATGAAAGATGAACAAACCCTAGCTATGGGGATCTTTTAATTTTCAGCACCAAAGAAGAAGATGAATGAGATTTTTATCATTTTTTCCTATTTTAATCATTTAATTGATAAATGACCAAAATCCCCATCTCTCTAAATTTTTACAAATTGCTAACTCATGTCCAATTTTGTCCAAAAATTATAATTTGGGAAAATTGTTATTTAAGCACTTCTAGTTACTATTCTAAAGCTATTTCATACAAAAAGCTTCTAGAAACTCATATTTTGCAACTTTTGAAATTTAGTCCTAATGGACCCTTTAATGTAAATTTTCATAAAAACTTCCACATGAAACTTTCATACTATCATGCAAACATTTCAATTATCATAAAAATTCATTTTACTATTTTGGATTTGTGGTCTCGCACCACTGTTTTGACTAGGCCTTAAATCGGGCTGTTACATAAAATATGTTACTATTACGGTTTATCATTTAATTTTAGCGATTGTATGTTTAATTGTGAAAAAGGAGTAAATCGCATAAAGTGAGAAAGTATAAAATTTCAAGCTAGAGGTGTCTAATAGTTAAAGGATGTCAAAATGGAGGTCTTTAAAGTGAAATTAGGCCAATAGATGAGGGTTGGCCGACCATATAGCTTAGGGAGACAAGAGCATTTAATTTGTGGTCAAAATTGGGTGAAATTAGGTGACAAAAAGATGAATAAAATAAGGTAAAAAGAAAATATATTCACTATTCACTCTTCTTCTTCCACTGAAAATTGAAGAGAAAATAGAGGTTTTTGGGGTTCAAACTTTCAGCTAAGCTATCTCCTTGTAAGTAAGTCATTTTGATGATTATTTTTGATAATTTTTGTACTTTTGGAGTCCCCAAAGCTTAAGCTAGTTAATGGGGAGGCTAATTTGTTAAATGGTTGAAAGTTTAGGGACTTTCCATGGGAGAGTTTATGTTGTTAGCGAGTTTTTATGGAAGAAATTGAATGTTAGTGAGATGAGGAACAACTTTTGTTAAGGGTGTTAGCATGAAAACCCCTAAATAGGACTTGAATGCAATGGTTGAAAATGTGTAATAAATGCATGAAAAAATTGGAATTATGAGTAGTTGTAAGTGTAATAAATGTTCAATTAGGCTTGGTTAATGAGAAAATGTGATGAAAAATGATTTACGAGCCTAGGGGCAAAATCATAACTTTGCCATAGTACAAGGGCAAAATGGTCATTTTTCCTAAGTATATATTATGACGTATTATGATCATAAAATGATCGAATGAATAAAATTTTGTTGTTATAGATCAAGAAGAGCACAGAATTAACCTTGACCATGGAAAGGGCAAGGTATGGATTAAACCGCAAGTCGACGCATTTTGCATCGAGGTAAGTTTATGTGTAAACGATGCATATAAATTACACATGTTGTTACTTATTGGTGTGCTGTATGATTGAGAAAATGTATGATTCAAGTGGATTGAATTTGGTAGATAATGAATAAATCTCGTATGAATGACGAAATAGATGTGTAAATGCGAAATAACATCCGTAGTAATAATTGGTGGGTTATGTGCGATACCACCTTAATAATTCTTGTTGGTGGGCTAAGTGCGATACCATCATTAGTGTTATTTAGTGGGCTCAGTTCTATACCACCGTAAATATTCTTATGGGTGGGCTATGTGCGATACCATCCTGTTAACAATAATTGGTGGGCTAAGTACGATACCACCGAGTGTTTGATATTTCTAAGAACGATTTATCATGTAATTGTGATGTGTTGTTTCATGCGATCACGTGGTGATCAAGTGCAAGGATGTATGTTAAATAATAAGAGAATTTGGTTGTGATATGGTTGGATTGTGGTAAGAGATGAATGAGTAAGCATGATCTTGGAGTGTGAAATGCTGTTTATGGTTTAGCCCATGTTATGATGTTTATTGTTTACATGTAAACTTACTAAGCTTAAAGGTTACTCCCCTTTTCTTTTCCCTTGTTTTATAGAGTCAAAGAGCCGGGTCAGGTTACGAAGGTAATTGGAAGCCCACACTATCAGCTCCTCTCAGTACATCTAGACTTAGTGTTTTGAGTATGGCATGTATAAGGGCTAGATTAGGTAATTTGTTTTGTTATTTTGGCCAAGAGTGTGTTTGCCCCTTTAAAGGTGAATTCTTTTGTATATAGCCATAGTTGATGGCTCATTATTATATATAAAAAGATGAAGTTATTCATGGAAGAATATATTGCAAATTTGAGTTGTTTAGTGAATTGTTGGATGGATTTATGCTGTATGAGTTAGGGTGGTGAAAAGAGCTTGGAAAATAGCCTTGTTTTTGTCCACACGGGTAGGAACACGGGCGTGTGTCCTCTGCATGTTAATTTTACAAGTCAGTAGGCTTTGTAGTAAACACACGGGCAGAGACACGGTCGTGTCTCTCAGCCGTGTGGGAGGCTGATAAACCGTAATATAAACATATTTTAATCCCACATTTAGCATACTTTTGGATGATTTAAGCCTTGAATTGTTGAATTTGGTGCACATAATCCTTTGTTTTCTTGTTATATACTCAGGAAAGCACCGGATGATGAAAAGAATGAGAAACGGGCCCAAAACAGAGTAAATGGGCCATATCACGAAATCAACACGGCCTGGACCCAACACCACATGGTTGTGCCTCATTAATGGACCCAAACACGGCCTGGCCACGATTCACATGGGCGTGTGCCATGGGCGTGTCCCTGTCATGACAAAGAAGAGTTTCATTCGGATTAGGGTACTTAGAGGCAAAGAAAGCCATTCTAAAAGCCTATATAAACACCATAGAGGCCAACCTTCAAAGGGAAGTCCAGTTAGGGGTCTAGTTAGGCCAAAGAGCCGAGCCAGAGAGGCCAAAATTATGGAATTTACTCAAAGAAAGCCAGTTGATTCATTTCAAGAAACTGAAATCATACTGAAGACGGAGGATCTTCCCTTCAATTCCTTTAGGAGGGTTTAGGGTTTTTCTTATATTTTGTTTTATATTTTCTTTTAAGATGTATTCTTTTATTATTATGAACTAAACCTCTCAAATACCCGAGGGGGATGAAACCTAAGACAGATTTTGTTATTGTTTCCTGAACCATATGACAAATACTTGATTTGTTCTTAATTATGTGTTCTTAATTCTTGCTTTGATATTTCAGGATATTGATTCAAGTGTTGATGTGCTTAGGAAGTGGATCAAAAGTCCCTGCTTAAGAGTAGATCTAGCATAATTAAGCGGAGTTGATCGCAACCCTAGAAATAGGATGATGAAAATCTGCCGGATTAGGGTCAAACCTAATATGAGAGTCCATAGATCGAGTTAATGCAATTCTAGGGGTTTTAATTAGAAAGAGATTTCAAATAATTAACATAGGGTTAGACATTAGTAGCCTCGAAAGAGGTAGTAATATAAATCAGGGAATCCTACGGATCAAGTCAAGTGAATAAATCATCTGGTTCAGAGTTAAATAACAAGTGAAGTCTAAGTGGATTCTTACTCGGGTATTGTCTTAATCAATTGGTTTTTCCCACAAGTATTTTCCCACTTCATTCTCTTTGTCTTTGCATCTTTAGCTTAATAGTTAGTTAATTTTAGATTAAATAATAAATCATTTAATTCTTAGGCTAAATAATAAAAAGAAAGTTACTATTAGTACTTTTGGTTGCTTTGGGTTCGACAATCCAGTCTTGCCACTAAGCTATACTACTGTTCGATAGGTGTACTACATAACGATCATGTTTTTAGTGCCGTTGTCGAGGAACTAAAATATTAAGAACGCTCAATTTTTATTACTTTAGCCATTTTTATTTTTGATATTTATTTTTAATTTTATTGTGCTTTTAACTTTATTGATTTTCCTTCTTTTATTTGTTCTTGATAGGTACCTCTAGTTTATGACTTGGAGGAACCCGACGGGACCCCTGATTTATGACAGTGATATTGAAGGTACTGTTCACAAAAATCGTAGAGAAATAAGGAGCAGCTTAAATTACATAGACGGAGAGCAAGAAATCGAAACTAATACCACCGAAGATATGGCTGAGAAGAATCCACTACCTCTAGAGGTGGCCGACAATCATGCTCCTCAAACTATGTATGATTATGCTAAACCTAATTTAACAGGAACTGAGTCAAGTATTGGTAGCCGGCTATTGCTGCAAATAATTTTAAGCTGAAACCTAACACAATTCAGATGATACAACCATTTGTATAGTTTGATGGTTTGCAGGGTGAAGATCCAAACAATCACTTGGCAAATTTCCTAGAATTTTGCGATACTTTCAAAATAAATGGCATTTCTGATGATGCCATCCGTCTTCGGTTATTTCCCTTTTCTTTGAGGAATAAAGCCAAACAGTGGTTGCATTCTCTTCCACGAGGATCAATTACTACATGGGAACAAATGACCGAAAAATTTTTATTAAAATATTTTCCGCCAACTAAATGGCCAAATTAAGGAATGATATCTCTTCTTTTGTGAAGATGGATGTGGAAACACTTTATGATGCATGGGAGAGATACAAAGATCTATTGAGAAAGTGCCCACACCATGGATTACCCTTGTGGCTACAGGTCTAAACTTTTTACAACGGTGTGAACCTTTCAACTAGGAAATTAATCAATTTAGCCACCGGCGGAACATTGAATAACAAAACACCTGAGGCTGCCTACGAATTCATTGAAGAGATTTCATTGAATAACTATCAGTGGCAAGTCACAAAGACAAAGCCAATAAAAGCAGCCAGTGTTTTCAACCTCGACGCAGTATCCATGCTATCAAATCAGGTAGAGATGTTAAAGAAAAAGATTGATGGTTTATGTGATTCTTTGCAGATACATCCAATTATGCAGTGTAATACGAATGGAGGCTGGCGGAACAACACAAATTATCCACCTTACAACACCAGCACTGAAAATGAACAAGTTCACTATATAGGTAACAATTTTTTACCTCAAAATAACCCTTATACTAACACTCACAATTCAGGTTGGAGGAACCATTCAAACTTCTTGTGGAAGTCAAAGAAACCAAAGACAACAATCCTTCCCACAAGAAAAAAAGCCAAACCTAGAAGACATGCTGACAAAATTTATAGAGGTATCCGAAGCCCATTTTCAAAATACCGGAACAATATTGAACAATCAGCAAGCGTCAATTCAAGGGCTTAAGAATCAAATTGGGCAACTAACTAAGTTAGTTTCTGAAAAGCAACCAGAAAGTTTACTTAGGGAAAAAGAGTAGGTGAAGGCAGTTACACTAAGAAGTGGAAAGAAGTTAGCTGAAACAAAGAAAAAGGTACCTCATGAAACTGATAAGGCAAAGAATGATGAAGTTGAGAATGTAACACCAGTATGTGAAGAATGTAAACAACCAATCCCATGTCCGGCAAAGTTGAAGAAAGACCGATTAGATGCACAATACGATAAATTTCTTGAACTTATTAAACAGTTACATATTAACTTACCTTTTGTTTAAGTTATTTCACAGATGTCGATATACACGGAATTCCTAAAAGAGCTTCTAACAAATAAAAGGAAGTTTGAAAAGATATCAACGATGGAACTTAATGAAGAATGTTCAGCCATCCTCCAAAACAAGCTACCAACCAAATTAAAAGATCCAGGAAGTTTCACTATTCCCTGTTTAATTGGTAGTTTAAATATTAAGAAAACACTAGCTGATCTAGGTGCCAGTATTAATTTAATGCCTTATAAAATTTTTAAGCAGCTTGGTCTTGGGGAACCAAAACCCACTAGGACGAGTATTCAATTAGCTGACAGATCTATCAAATATCCTAGGGGAGTTATTGAAGATATTCTGGTAAAAGTTGATAAATTTATATTCCCTGTTGATTTTGTTGTGCTTGACATGGATGAAGACATTGAGGTACCTTTAATTTTGGGACGCCCTTTTTTAGCTACTGCTAGAGCTGCTATTGATGTAGGTGATGGTAAACTCGCGTTAAGGGTAGGCGACGAGGAAATTATTTTCCAAATTTACGATGCTATGCGGTACTCTAGAGAACAAGATGATTCCTGTTATTTTATTGATGCCATTGATCATTTTATTCAAGATTCTTTGCAGGAAATCATACATAACGACACGATGGAACTGTGTTTTACCCAAGGTGAGGGGGAAAATGATGATACAGATGAGTTGAATTCTAATATATCTACCTCTAGACAAAAGAAAGAAGAGGACATTGAAATCAATGACGAACTAAAACAAAAACCTTCTATTGTTGAGCCACCAAAATTGGAATTAAAACAGTTGCCAAAACACTTAGAATATGCATTCCTCAGGGATAATTCTACGCTACCAGTAATTATCTCTTCAGAACTGGAACCCAAAGAGAAAGACGAGTTGCTAAAGGTACTAAGGGAACATAAAAGAGCCATAGCTTGGAAAATTTCTGACATTAAAGGAATAAGCCCATCGTTTTGCACCCACAAAATCTTAATGGAAGATGAGTATAAACCATGTGTGCAACCTCAAAGATGGCTGAACCCCAACATGAAAGAAGTTGTCAAAGCTGAGGTAATTAAACTCCTAGATGCTGGAATAATTTATCCTATTTCTGACGGTGCTTGGGTAAACCCTGTATAGGTCATTCCAAAGAAAGGAGGCATGACTGTTGTAGTGAATGAAAAGAATGAATTAATTCCTACAAGAACAGTCACAGGTTGGAGAGTCTGTATTGACTATAGAAAGTTGAACGACACCATCAGAAAAGATCACTTTCCTTTGCCCTTATTGATCAGATGTTGGAAAGATTATCTGGGCATATGTACTACTGCTTCCTGGACGGACTCTCCGGCTACTTCCAAATCCCAATAGCCCTTGAGGATCAAGAAAAGACAATATTCACATGTCCATACGGTACGTTTGCTTATTGTAGAATGCCTTTTGGATTATGTAATACTCCTGCTACTTTTCAGCGCTGCATGCTGGCTATCTTTGATGAACTTGTGGAAGACATTATGGAGGTATTTATGGATGATTTTTTAGTATTTGGTAGTTCTTTTCATCTTTTCCTTAAAAATCTAAAACAAGTTCTGATGAGATGCGAAGAAACAAATCTTATTTTAAATTGGGAAAAGTGTCACTTTATGGTTCGAGAGGGGATTGTGTTAGGACATAAAATTTCTAGTAAAGGGATTGAGCTAGACAAAGAAAAGGTTGAAACCATAGAAAAATTACCTCCTCCTAGTTCAGTTAAGGCTATTAGAAGCTTTTTAGGACATGCTGGGTTTTATAAAAGATTTATTAAGGATTTTTCTAAAATAGCTAAGCCTTTAACAAAACTACTAGAAAAAGATGTACCTTTCAATTTTGATCAAGAATGTTTAGATGCATTTAACATCCTCAAGGATAAATTAATAAATGCTCCAATTATAATTGCAGTTGGTTGGAATTTACCCTTTGAACTAATGTGTGGCAAAGAGGGTGCAGAAACAGGGCAAAATTTTCCCCAAACCACGGGCTCCGACTAACCGACACGGCCGTGCAACGCGACTGTGGTCGAAACTGACTAATGGACACGGACATGCAACATGTCTGTGCATCCAAACCGTGGTTGATCCAGAGTAAAGGACATAGACGTTAAACACGATCGTGCTCTAAGGCTGTGGAGGACACTGACTTGCGAAACACGGGCGTGGACCATTGAAATGGGCGTGGGAGAAACGAATAATGCCAGGCACACCCGTGCGATACGGGCATGGAACAAAATATAAACGCGTATGAAATAAAAATTTTTGAAAAACACTGGTTGAATAAAGGGAACACGGGCATGGCTCCTGATCGTGTCCCCCACCCCTATTTAAAGAAACAAATGCCCATCTCCCCCAAAATTTTCCCCAACCCCGCAAAACCCTAGCCGTTTCTCTCCAAAACCACTCCCCCATTCCGGCCACCAGCAAAATCCTCTCCTCCATTGACTTCCCCTATCCCTTATTTCTTTCTCTCTCTCACATACACATAGAAAACTAGTCCACGCCCGTGCAGACGGAACACACGCCCATCCAAAGCCGCAACACAGCTGTGTTCACCCAACTATTTACAGCATACGCCTGTGCACCACCGCTCAACGCCCGTGCGCCTCGCCAAAACTCAACCGGTCACCTTTCCTTTTTACATTTTACTCCATTGAACTAAATTATCACTAGAATTTGATTTATTTTCTTGTTAGTTTTCTTTATTATCGCTAAATATTAGTTTTATTCACTATTAGATTGATTTATTCATTTAGTCATTGTTTAAGTAATAACGATTAGTATTTATGCAAAATATTAGTTTTTTTTCTCTCTTATCGTGATTTTTGTCATTGTTATATTTTTTGATACAGTTGAATTCTCAAATGTTATGCAATATTTCTTGGCTAGAAATGTTGCTTGAATCGTTGATCATCGATTATTTTCAGGACCATAATGTCATCATCCCAAGGCAAGAAAACTGCAGTCCCTAGTTCCAAAAAATAGAAGGGACCCGGTTCGTCATCAGCCAGTGCAACCATCGAAGTACGACATCCATTTTTATAATTTCCTCCAAGATCTCAAGAGGACCTTTTTAAGATACTTCGCACGCGACCCCTCGGGACAGGAAGGTGCATTGATTGGGCCGCTTTCGAGCAGGTCCAACTAGCCGACGACGTACGGGCTCTCTTGACTACCAATCCATGCGACCAATTCATCAATATCATCTAGCCCACATATCTAGAGCTCACTTTGGAGCTATGTTCCACTTTCCACCTTCAGACGGTGATGACGCACCACGATGACCCCGGCACGATCCAATTCCGTTTAGGAGGCATTGTACGAGAACTGAATGTACCGCAATTTGGGGCTGCACTGGGACTCTACACTGACCAATTTATAGAGGATAATGATCTCGCGACGCTCCATCGCCATATCCACAACACCCCCATGAGATGTTGGTACAATATAGCACCCAAAAATGCCTTCTATGACCCCAGTCGCTCCAAGGCGACGGCTCTCGTCTCATCCCTGAGGTACGTACATGCTATTTAGCCCATACACTGATAGGTAGGTGAGAAAGCACCAGTGTCGTCAACACTCACGACGCCTACTTTCTATTGTGCATGGCAAACGGGCACATGTTCTACCTAACCTATTTTATAGCTCATGCCATTCAATATTAGACGGAGCAACATAGGAGGGGGTCATATCTATGGGTCCATACATCACATGCTTGGCTAGATATTTTGGGCTCCTCAACACCGCCGCTCAGATCTCCTCCCTCACACTGATAGGTCATATGTCTCCACATGGCATCCAGACGATGCTACACATGAGGATGATCCAACGTCGACATGGGACTGATCCTCCCCAATATCGATTGGCAACTACCAATGAAGAAGAGGATCCTGAGGACATTATTGATAAGGTCCTACACCCACATGAGGAACCACAACCGAGCCATCGCCTAGCTCATGCGGTTGCTTCACTTTCCGACATCTCTGTACATCTCACTCAGTTCGAGCATTACTGTACTCAACAATTCAATGACACCACTCGACAATTCGATGTCATTAAGGCGACCCTTCAACAGATTTGTCATCACTTTCACATATCGCGCCTCCACCACCTCGTGACCCAGCTGATGACGAGGACCTTTGAGTCCTTTGATTTTATTTGTTTTTTAGTTTTCAATTTTAGTTTATGTTTAGCTTATTTTCATTTTTAATTAAAACTTTTTGCCTTTCTTGTTTAAAACTCTTATTAGTACAGTTTTATTTCTTTTATCACTGGCTGTCCAATTCTCAAGTATCTCTAACAACGCTCATTAAATAAATACTCCTTGAACATCTAACTGATAACCTCACAGTTTAAAAGGTTCAAATTGCCACTGTAAGAATGAATACAACACTGGAGTATTCACCACCACATTCATCCATGCCTAAATCATCATCACTAGCCATCCTCCAAGGATTTCATCCAACATTCAGGGAGTTTCACTTCTCCCTATCTTTTGATTTTAACACTATATTGTTATTATATATCTTTGTACATTGAGGGCAATGTACATCTTAAGTGTGGGGGGGTGAGTATTTATTTCGAGAAAGTGCCTAACTTTCTGCATTATTCTCAAATCCCTGAATGATATCTTGTTTTTAAGTAATTTTCTCATACTACTACTAGAATGAAATTTCCTATGATTTATGATTTTTATTGATATGTTTCAGATTAAGTCTTTGATAATTGTGCAGTGATGATTTAAATTTTAAGAGACTAGAGAATCAAGCATGATGAGTCTACTTTAAAATTAAAATTTGTTAGGTTGTCTATCTGAATCTAGTTATTAACTTGAAGTTTCAAATTTACAAGGTTGATATCAAAAACCCATAATTTTCGTGAGATTTTGAGCCTTTTAGAGCATACATTCTTTGCTTACTTTTTGATTATGAGTGTGTCAACATTGAGCTGTTATTCTAGAACTTGCTTCGATTATACATGTCAAGACCATATTATTGATTTGATATACAGAGATGATAAAGGCACTTAGGATTTAACCCACTCACTCCACTAAAAAGCATACCCTTACAATTAACCCCTAGTAAACCCCTTTGATCTTAACAACCCTTTTTTACTCGTCCTTTAATATTAACCTAAAACCCATTCTGTATTTGTTATCACCATTCCTTGACTCCCTTTTGTTGAGATTTGATTTTGAACAGTTTTCTAACTATGTTCTATATTTTAGTTGTTAAGGTTATTCTTTATTATTGTTGTGATGTGTTCTTAATTAAAAAAATGAAGTATATTCAATTTCAGCTCTATGTAATTGAGCTTATACGTTTAAATTCCACATATTGAGAAGAAGCTCATGTTATTAGTATTACAAGTTTTTAGTTGATGTAATTATTTAGGATTAATTTATTTTTCTAGTTAGGTAAATTGTCAATTCAACCTCGATTCTAACCCTCTAATTCAGCCTTTATCCACACCTTTAGACCGACCCCCATTACAACCCTTTTTAAAGACCTTTTGATTTGTGTATCATCTCATTTTACAGTGGTGGAGATTTTATTTTCAGGCAAGCCTATGGGATTAACTTTTCATGTTCGACTTTTGATTGCTTAATTTCGTACCTTAAATACTTTGAGTGATTTGAGTAAATCTTTAGTGAGGATGTCAACTCTTGTCGATTTTGAATTAAGGGTAATTATTCAGGTAAAGGGAAAGCACCTATGTTTTCGTGCTACAAAAACTATGACTTTGATTGTTTGAATCTTTAAGATCCTTTTACTTAAATTATCACTGTATAAATTACCTTTGAATTATGATGGAACATTATTGATGAATATTATAAATCAAGGAAGTTCATTTTAATTATGAGTTGAGAATTTTGCTTGAGGACAAGCAAATGCTTAAGTGTGGGGGTATTTGATAAACCGTAATATAAACATATTTTAATCCCACATTTAGCATGTTTTGGATGATTTAAGCCTTGAATTGTGGAATTTGGTGCTCTTAATCCTTTGTTTTCATGTTTTATACTCAAGGGAGCACCGGATGATGAAAAGAATGACAAACGGGCCCAAAACAGAGTAAATGGGCCATATCACGAAATCAACACGGCTTGGACCCAACACCACACGGTCGTGCCTCATTAATGGACCCGAACACGACCTGGCCATGATTCACACGGGCGTGTGCCATAGGCGTGTCCCTATTGTGACAAAGAAGAGTTTCATTCGGATTAGGGTACTTAGAGGCAAACAAAGCCATTCTAAAAGCCTATATAAACACCCTAGAGGCCAACTTTCAAAGGGGAGTCCAGTTAGGCCAAAGAGCCGAGCCAGAGAGGCCGGAATTGTGGAGTTTACTCAAAGAAAGCCAGTTGATTCATCTCAAGAAGCCATAATTATACTCTAGACGGAGGATCTTCCCTTCAATTCCTTCAGGAGGTTTTAGGGTTTTTCTTATGTTTTGTTTTATATTTTCTTCTGAGATGTATTCTTTTATTATTATGAACTAAACCTCTCAAATACCTGAGGGGGATGAAACCTAAGACGGATTTTGTTATTGTTTTCTAAACCATATGATAAATACTTGATTTGTTCTTAATTATGTGTTCTTAATTCTTGCTTTGATATTTCAGGATATTGATTCAAGTGTTGATGTGCTTAGGCGGAGTTGGTCGCAACGCTAAAACTAGGATTAAAATCTACCAGATTAGGGTCAAACCTAACATGGGAGTCCATAGATCGACTTAATTCAATTCTATGGGTTTAATTAGAAAGAGATTTCAATTAATCAACCTAGGGTTAGACGTTAGTAGCTTTGAAAGAGGTATTAATATAAATTAGGGAATCCTACGGATCAAGTCAAGTGAATAAATCGTCTGGTTCAGAGTTAAATAACAAGTGAAGTGGTTCATTTTTCCTCGGGTATTGTCTTAATCAATTGGTTTTTCCCACAAGTATTTTCCCAATTCATTCTCTTTGTCTCTGCATCTTTAGCTTAATAGTTAGTTAATTTTAGATTAAAAATAAATCCTTTAATTCTTAGGCTAAATAATAAAAATAAAGTTAGTATTAGTACTTTTGGTTCCTTTGGGTTCTAGAATATGGTCTTGCCAATAAGCTATACTACTGTTCGATAGGTTTAGTTTCTAGACTCGATCATTCTTTTTATAAATTTTTAAGACTCTGACATAACGATCAGAGGCACGGCCTTAGACATGGGCATGTGCCCAGGCCATGTGAAGTCTGCACCTGAATTTAGGAATTTAATTCGACACACGGTCTAAAGACACAGGCATGTCCCTTGGCTATGTGACCTTAGTGAGATGATGACATCATAAATAGAATGCCAAGGTTTTAGCACACGGGCTAAGACACGGGCATGTGTCTGACCCCGTGAAATAAGTCAGTGACGACCACGGGAGAGGGGCATGGGCGTGTGTGATGACACGGCTTGCCGACACGGGCGTGTCCCATTTCACACGGGCGTGTGGCCCTTGTTTAGGTAACATTTTTCTAAGTGCGTAAAAGTTTTTGATTAATTCCCGAAACCTTCCGGTAGCATGTTTGGGGCCTCATAGGCCCATTATAAGAGTGTTAGACTTGTAAGCAGAAAAGTTAGTATTAGTACTTTTGGTTCCTTTGGGTTCTACAATCCGGTCTTGCCACTAAGCTATACTACTGTTGGATAGGTGCACTTGCCTCCATCGTTGTCATAGTTAGTTTCTAGAATTGATCATTCATTTTATAAATTTTTAAGACTCTGACATAACAATTAGCGGCACAGCCTTAGACATGGGCATGTGCCCAGGCCATGTGAAGTCTGCACCTGAATTTAGTAATTTAATTCGACACACGATCTAAAGACACAGGCGTGTGCCTTGGCTGCGTGACCTTAGTGAGATGATGACGTCATAAATAGAATGCCAAGGTTTTAGCACACGGGCTAAGACACGGGCGTCTGTCTGGCCTCGTGAAATAAGTCAGTGTCGACCACGGGAGAGGGGCATGGGCGTGTGTGACGACACGGCTTGCCCACACGGGCGTGTCCCATTTCACACGAGTGTGTGGCCCTTGTTTAGGTAAAATTTTTCTAAGTGCGTGAAAGTTTCTGATTAATTCTTGAAACTTTCCGGAAGCATGTTTGGGGCCTCATAGGCCCATTATAAGAGTGTTAGACTTGTAAGTAGAAAAATTTTAAATTGGAATGAGCGTTAATAGCTTAAAGTTATGTGACCATGTGAGTTATATACGGTAATGCCTCGTACCGAGTTCCGACGAAAAATACGGGTGAGGGGTGTTATAGGATGGACATAAAAGCCTTAAGTGAGTGGTTTTTAAATGAAAATTAAAAAGGCTAAAATTGGTATTTAATATTTATGTTAATATAACTTTAATAAAACAAAAAGATAGCCATTTTATCATGATCCCTTGCCAAATATTAGTAAGAAAAGAAAAGAAAAAGAGAGTTAGGGGTTCGGCACTTGAAAGCTTCAATTGGTATGTGTTTTCAACTTGATTTTTGATAATTTCTACATTTTTGTAATCGTTGCTTAGTGTTCTAGCTAACCCATGCTTTAATTTTAGAAATTGATGGTGATTTTGAGATATGCCATTGATGAATGTTTGAGCTTTGTGATAGTTAATGATGAAATATGAAAGATATGTGAAAGATTAACATGTTTTGTCTTTGAATTTTTGGTGAAATTGAATAATTGGACTAAATTGTAAAAATAATATTTTGAAGGACTAAAATGTGAAATAAATGAAATATATGGGCTTGTATGAGACTAAGGAGAATTCGGCCTAAGCATGGTGTAGTAAAAATTTGTGTATTTTGTGATTTTGTGAATTAGGGACTAAAGTGTCGAAATGTGAAAATGTGAGGGCTATTTTGTAAAATGCCCTAAATATGTATGTGTGAATCTAGTATCAAGTAAGACTCTACCTATTGAGTCTACTGAATTTGTGATTAGAGTATCAAACCCCTTAGGCAAGTGTGTCTTGGTTGATAAAGTGTGCAAGAACTATCCGTTGATGTTTCGGGATATTTGCTTTCCAGTTAATTTGATGCTGCTACCTTTTGATGAATTTGATATCATTCTGGGTATTGATTGGCTCACTTTGCATAATGCTATTGTGAATTGCAAACGGAAGAGTATTAATTTGAGAAGTCAGAATGGTGAAATAGTTCGAATTGAATCCAGTGATTTGAATGGGTTACCGGCTGTTATGTTTTCGATGAAAGCTTTGAACTATGTGAAAAAGGGTTGCGAAGCTTATCTTGTATATGTGATTGGCACAAAAGTGACAAAAAAGAAAGTTGAATATGTAACTATAGTTTGTGTAACACCCTGGTTCTAGGGGTTATGCATTTAGTGTATAACTCAAGAAATGGTGGGTTTATAGTGAAGTTATGTGAGGTTTAAGGGGGTTTGGAAAACCCTAGAAGGTAGGGGAAGGCTTAAGGAATTTTTGATTTTTTTTAGTGTTAAGAAGGGGAGCTTGGCTTTAGAGTTCTTAAAAGAAATATTTGTGGGATTAAGACGCAAGAAATGGCTTGGCAGAGTGGCAAAGGAGACGCCACTTTAGAGCTTGGAAGGTGACGCCTCAAGGAGCAAGGGAGGATTGGGTTCGAGCTGCAAAGGCAGCACTTTGGTTTTATTTTTGCGTCAACTAGGGAACTGGGCTAGGTATGCTTTAAAAAGAAATCGCAAGGGTAATGGACATGAAAGTCCAGTTGGCAAAGTGGTTTCCATGCGCCACTTAGGGGTTGGAGGGGAAGAAGGGCGCAGGTTCGAATGGATGGGGGAGCATTTTGCGTTTTATTTTTTAGTATATACGGTGATGGGCTTAGGTTGGGAGACTTTATAAATAAATGGTGGGGTTTTATGACAAGAAAAACGGGTTGGTGGAGTGGCTTGGGGCGCCACTTGTGGGTCTTGGCAAGGGACCCAAGTTCGAATAACATGGAAAGCACCTGGGTTTTATTTTTGGTTTTGGCGTGAGACAAGGGAACTAGGGAGTGAGGTGTTAAAAGAGGTTTTGGGTGGATCATATCACAAAAAGCGCTTTGGCCGAATGGCCTAGGGCGTTACCTGCAGCATGGGGTCTAGCAGGTTCCATGTTCGAGACCTATGGTCGTGATGCAGGTGTTTTATTTTATTTTCATTTTATGTGATTTGGAGAGGCGATGGGCGGCACATGGGAGCTTTAAATGGATAAAGATTAAGCTGATGTTGTTTAGTCCTTTTAGAATTCGGCTGGAAGGAGTGATAAGGGTTAGGTTATTTTAATTATTTTAGATAGTGGTAAGATAATTCTAGGATTATTTTATTTAGTTTAAAATTTGTAAATAGGAGATAATAGTTGCTATTGGATTATTTTATTTTCTTTTAATTTGATAAAGGGATAGAATATGAGATAAAATAGGAAGGAATTTTGGGATTTGAGGAAGCCATGGCGGAATTAAGTAGTATAAATAGGGAGGGTGCTCAGCTTTGGCCACCCTTTCTCCCATTTGTTTTCTCCCTACCAAAAATTGTTTCCCATCTCTTTTTGGTGCCGAATTTTGGTGTTTCTTCTCTTGGTCCCTTTAGATGAATTCTTAATCTTCTTCTAAGCCTTCATTTTCTTTTCTTCTCATACTCTATTCACACCAAAACGTCCCTCCTCCTTACCTATTTATTTATTGGCCGAAACTTCAGGGTCAGTTAGCCAAATTCTCCACTTGTTTTCTCCCATTTGATCACTTGAGCCGAAATCACTCTAAAGCTTGCCTTGGCCGAATATTCCAACTCCATCTAGGAGTCATTGCCGAATCTAGAAGGGTGACTTCGGGAGGTTGATCGATAAGGCCGGTGCGAGAGGAGCACTTAGGAAAGCTGTTGGAATTCGGTTACTCAAGGTAAGGTGGTAGTGATAAGTATTCGGCCAAGGGGCCATACTCATGGATTTTTATTAGTAGCCGATTCTGATAGTTGTATAACAGGGATTATGATAGTTCAAGAGCAAGGAGTGGTTTTCGGGATTTAGATCTGTAAGGAGGATTCGATAAGGTTGGGTGCATATCGTTTAGACGTAGAGTTTCGGGATTTGTTCGATTGTACCAAACAGATGCGTAATCATCGCACTATTTCTTCAGTTAATTGCTTGCTAACATTTGTACATATGTATGATGTGTGGTAGCCGATCATAATGGCTAAAGTGGTGAATACCATGTTTTGGGTAATCGGATATCAGGTGAGTAAGTTTGTGATATTAAGTTATTATGATGTATATATATATATATGATGTGGTAATGATATGAGATGTATACTCATTTTATATGATGATTTGATAAGAGGCATTTTCATATATGCATGGGATTTGGGTTTGATCGAGGAAGGAAGGAGTACACATTGGTGTACGTGGTCTAGTGTTAACCGGGCTACATTAGCGCTTGATGAGTTGTTGTGTGCATCATCAAGGAGATGTTGGCTTGGTGCCCATCTCGGCGGTTGATAGCCGAGTGCATCATCAGAGACGGATTACTGTTGGGATCACGATGTGATCGGTGGCTCAGCCACGGCCTTGTGCAGCAGGTCTGCCAAGGTAAGATATGTGGGATCACTCGGTTGTGATCGGTGGATTAGCCATGGCCTTGAGCAGGGAGTCTGCTAGGGTTGGTGTAATGGATGGACCTAGGGTGGGCTGTGATGCATGATTGCTTGATTGGTTCGTGGATTGTGTGGATATGGACCAAGCCCATACGTGTGGAAATATGTGTTATGGTTATGCACTGAGTCTGTGGACTCACCCTATTTTTCTCAACCATTTCAGGTGATGCGTAAAGATGGACCGGGTTTGGAGGGGATACGAGGTGGCCATGCAGAAGGAGATTACTTTAAGTGTTTTATATTTTTAATATGAAGTATTTGGTTTAAATATTGGGATGTAATAAGGGCCTTATTATCATTATTAGTACTATTTTTGATATTATTTTATATTATGGTTTAATTAAAATAAATTACTATGTGAAGACGATTTTAATTTTAGCAATATAATTTTTCAAAGTATATGTATACACCAAAGTTTTAATTTGGACATTTTATAATAACAAAGTTTTAAGAATAATTTTAAATGGACATGGTCTTCAAAAGTTAACAAATTTTCATGTTTTATTCAAAAGTCAAAAGATTTTCAACCGTCTTTTCATAGTGACATAACCAGATCCGGTCAAGGCTCATGGGCCGGGTTTGGGGGTGTTACAGATTGGTATCAGAGCCCAGTTCAAAACTCAGCTTTGAGGGTTTTGGGCCTAAAAACATTTTCAAAAATGGGCTTTTCAAAATATGGGCTTTTATTTCAGGTTATTCTGGCATGGCACCTGTACCTCTGGCTCGAAGTCCACCAGGTAAGTATTTCAGACTTCTGAAGTGAATTGTGTATATGAACTATATGGGCTTTTTATGGGCTCGTAGATTAGAATATTAGGACTATGGAACCCTAGGACTAGTCTACTCAAACATATGCATAAGACTTAAGGATTATTAAACAAACCTGTGAAGTAAGTCGCCGAGTTAAGGTGTGGCAACCATGGTACGCATGTCTAGGAGTGGTATTCAGTAAGAGCTTGGTATTTAAGCAGTCCTAGCGACTCACCTCCTCTCTACTCGAATCCTACCTGGTGCGTAGCTACGGTTCACCTTAACCAAGAGGACTTGTTCATAAAGCTAAACCAATTATTAAAACCCGAAAGGGACTAGCCAGTGCAATTTTATAAAATTCCTAGTTTTAAAATCCTTAAATTACCCTTTTACTGTAGTAAAAGATTCTTGTGAAAATTCTTCTAAAGTATCTCTGATTTACAAAATTACCAAAATGCCCCTAGCGGCAAAATTACAAAAATGCCCCTGCATTATAAAATTACCGCACTACCCTCAATTTTTGTTAAAATGACTTCACTTTGCAAAATATTAAAATCTCTAGTTTTCAAAATATCAAGATACTCGATTTGAGGAAATTTACGAAAATACCCTGTGTTGAAAATTACTAAAATGCCACGACTTTCAAAATTTTCGGTTTAACCCCAATTTTAATAAAATCCCTTGACTTTGCAAAGGTATCCAAATTTCTGTATTTCAAAATAATATCCTGACTTTGGAAATTTACAAACTTACCCCTGCTTGACAAAATTACCAAAATACCCTAGTTCTTAAAATTCTGTTATACCTTCAATTTGCAAAATTTTTGAACATACTCTTCAGTTTTGGGAATTTTAAAAAGATCCTGACTTATTAAAGTTTTCGGAACCGCTTTGATTTATTACCGAAATAACCCGGTAGGAAAAATGACGAAACTACCCCTAGGTGGGGAATGGATAAGAATGCCCATAATAGTAGGTTGTGTGAATGTGAATGTGATACTTTGAATTAGAATAGTGAACTCAAACTGAAACTCTGATTGATCGAAAGAACAACTTCTGAAAACCTCATTTCATAAAATTTGCTCGTGGATAAATAGTGGAACAAAATTTCTAATGCATAAAATTTCTTAAATCAGACTAAATCGAGGCGCTAGAAATGAGTTCTAGAGGACGTGGTCGTCGTCGTGGACGTGGTCGGCGCGGAATGGCTATATCGGAACCCAGTTAGATCGGGTCAAGGTCCGAGAATGAGGTACCACCTCCACCACCACCTTTGGTAATGAGCAAGCAAGATCGAGACGGGGATGATGTGATATCGCAGTCGTCGGCCGCGAGTTTTGGAGATAGTGGGTGGAGCGGGTGGAAATATGAGAGCGAGGAAGTGCGCACTGAGCGACTCCGAGCGAATGGAGCCGAGGTGTTTCGGGCGATAGGCGTGGCACCGGTCTGGTGAATATTGGTTAGAAGCAACCGAGCGAATTATGGATGAGCTCGATCTGAGCCCTGAGGAGAAAGTGAAAGGAATGATGGCGCTGCTTCGTGACGAGGCATACCAATGGTGGCTAACAGTTCGGGATAGTGCCACAGCTGAGGATCTCACCTGGGAGTATGTCAAAGTGGCGTACCAGAAGAAGTATGTTGGAATCCATTATATTGATGCGCAGAGGAAGGCGTTTCTTGGGCTGGTTCAAGGGAACAAGTCCGTAGCAGAATACGAGGCTGAATTTCTAAGGTTAAACCGATATGCTTGAGGAGTAGTTGCTACAGAACATGAACGATGTGTCCGGTGTGAGGACAGATTAAGGGACGACCTGAGATTGTTGATAGCTCCTCACCAGGAACGAGAGTTCGCTGTGTTAGTCGAAAAAGCTAAGGTAGCTGAGGGAATTAAGAACTCTGTGAGGCAGAACAGAGATAAGGATAGGAACTGGGATAGGGGGAATTTTGGATCGTTTGAACCATCTGAGGGTCTTCAGAAAAGACCGAGGGTTGAAAATTCTGTTCGTGTTGCTAAGCCAGCTACAGAAAATTCGAATCGTTCGTGTGCTCGGTGTGGAAGGTACCATGTTGGCGAGTGCTGGAATCGGGATCGAGAATGCTTCAGGTGTAAGTCTAAGTCTCACCTGATTAAGGATTGTCCTCAAAATCTGAATAGGGCTCGGACGAAAGACCAAGGTTATGTGCAACCGGGCAGAGGTGGTCAGCAAGCGACAAGGGGTCGTGGTCCGAACCATGGAGGAAATGGTTCAGGACGAGGACGTGAAGCACCAAACAGAGAGGCTGAAGGTGCAGACGCAAGGCAGCCAAGGATGGTTTACGCAGCCAGACATCGCGAGGAAGAAGATGTGCCAGATTTGACCACAGGTACATTCTTTATTCCTAGAATACCCTTCATTGCCTTGCTTGTGGTTAAGTCAGGTTGTCTTCTGGTATTAGTAAAGTATTTGGAACCTTGAGTATGGACTTAGAAACTGTGCCGAGAAATGTGGATAGCTCTTTTGAGATCAGAGTGCGCAGCAGTAGTTCCTGTTTGATCTAGCCAAGTAATTTCGAGGACAAAATTATTTTAAGGAGGGTAGAATTGTAACACCCTGGTTCTAGGGGTTATGCATTTAGTGTATAACTCAAGAAATGGTGGGTTTATAGTGAAGTTATGTGAGGTTTAAGGGGGTTTGGAAAACCCTAGAAGGTAGGGGAAGGCTTAAGGAATTTTTGATTTTTTTTTTTAGTGTTAAGAAGGGGAGCTTGGCTTTAGAGGTCTTAAAAGAAATATTTGTGGGATTAAGACGCAAGAAATGGCTTGGCAGGGTGGCAAGGGAGATGCCACTTTAGAGCTTGGAAGGTGACGCCTCAAGGAGCAAGGGAGGATTAGGTTCGAGCTGCAAAGGCAGCACTTTGGTTTTATTTTTGCGTCAATAGGGAACTGGGCTAGGTATGCTTTAAAAAGAAATCGCAAGGGTAATGGACATGAAAGTCCAGTTGGCAAAGTGGTTTCCATGCGCCACTTAGGCGTTGGAGGGGAAGAAGGGCACAGGTTCGAATGGATGGGGGAGCATTTTGCGTTTTATTTTTTAGTATATGCGGTGATGGGCTTAGGTTGGGAGACTTTATAAATAAATGGTGGGGTTTTATGACAAGAAAGACGGGTTGTTGGAGTGGCTTGGGGCGCCACTTGTGGGTCTTGGCAAGGGACTCAAGTTCGAATAACATGGAAAGCACCTGGGTTTTATTTTTGGTTTTGACGTGAGACAAGGGAACTAGGGAGTGAGGTGTTAAAAGAGGTTTTGGGTGGATTATATCACAAAAAGCGCTTTGGCCGAATGGCCTGGGGCGCTACCTGCAGCATGGGGTCTAGCAGGTCCCATGTTCGAGACCTATGGCAAGTGATGCAGGTGTTTTATTTTATTTTCATTTTGCTGCAGATTTGAGAGGCGATGGACAGCACATGGGAGCTTCAAATGGATAAAGATTAAGTGATGTTGTTAAGTCCTTTTAGAATCTATTTGGAAGGAGTGATAAGGGTTAGGTTATTTTAATTATTTTAGATAGTGGTAGGATAATTGTAGGATTATTTTATTTAGTTTAAAATTTGTAAATAGGAGATAATAGTTGCTATTGGATTATTTTATTTTCTTTTAATTTGATAAGGGGATAGAATATGAGATAAAATAGGAAGGAATTTTGGGATTTGAGGAAGCCATGGCCGAATTAAGTAGTATAAAATAGGGGTGCTCACCTTTGGCCACCCCTTTCTCCCATTTGTTTTCTCCCTGCCAAAAATTGTTTCCCATCTCTTTTTGGTGCCGAATTTTGGTGTTTCTTCTCTTGGTCCCTTTAGCCGAATTCTTAGTCTTCTTCTAAGCCTTCATTTTCTTTTCTTCTCATACTCTATTCACACCAAAACATCCCTCCTCCTTACCTATTTATTTATTGGCCGAAACTTGTGGTCGATTAGCCAAATTCTCCACTTGTTTTCTCCCATTTGATCACTTGAGCCAAAATCACTCTAAAGCTTGCCTTGGCCGAATATTCCAACTCCATCTAGGAGTCATTGTCGAATCTAGGAGGGTGACTTCGGGAGGTTGATCGATAAGACCAGCGAGGAGCACTTTAGGGAAATTTGTTGGAATTAGGGTACTCAAGGTAAGGTGGTAGTGGTAAGTATTCGGCCAAGGGGCCATACTCATGGATTTTTATTAGTAGCCGATTCTGATAGTTGTATAATAGGGATTACGACAGTTCAAGAGCAAGGAGTGGTTTTCAGGATTTAGATCCGTAAGGAGGATTCGACAAGGTTGGGTGCATATCGTTTAGACGTAGAGTTTCGGGATTTTTTCGATTGTATCAAACAGGTGCGTAATCATCGCACTATTTCTTTGGTTAATTGCTTGCTAACGTTTGTACATATGTATGATGTGTGGTAGCCGATCATAATGGCTAAAGTGGTGAATACCATGTTTTGGGTAATCGGATATCAGGTGAGTAAGTTTGTGATATTAAGTTATTATGATGTATACATATATATGATGTGGTAATGATATGAGATGTATACTCATTTTATATGATGATTTGATAAGAGGCATTTTCATATATGCATGGGATTTGGGTTTGATTGAGAAAGGAAGGGAGTACACATTGGTGTACGTGGTCTAGTGTTAACTTCGGGCTACATTAGCGCTTGATGAGTTGCTGTGTACATCATCAAGGGAGATGTTGGCTTGGTGCCCATCTCGGCGGTTGATAGCTGTGTGCATCACCGTAGACGGATTACTGTTGGGATCACGATGTGATCGGTGGCTCAGCCACGGCCTTGTGCAGCAGGTCTGCCAAGGTAAGATATGTGGGATCACTCGGTTGTGATCGGTGGATTAGCCACGGCCTTGAGCAGGGAGTCTGCTAGGGTTGGTGTAATGGATGGACCTAGGGTGGGTTGTGATGCATGATTGCATGATTGGTTCGTGGATTGTGTGGATATGAGCCAAGCCCATACGTGTGGAAATATGTGTTATGGTTATGCACTGAGTCTGTGGACTCACCCTATTTTTCTCAACCATTTCAGGTGATGCGTAAAGATGGACCGGGTTTGGAGGGGATACGAGGTGGCCATGCAGAAGGAAATTACTTTGAGTGTTTTATATTTTTAATATGAAGTATTTGCTTTAAATATTGGGATGTAATAAGGGCCTTATTATCATTATTAGTACTATTTTTGATATTATTTTATAATATGGTTTAATTAAAATAAATTACTATGTGAAGACGATTTTAATTTTAGCAATATAATTTTTCAAAGTATATGTATACACCAAAGTTTTAATTTGGACATTTTATAATAACAAAGTTTTAAGTATAATTTTAAATGGACATGGTCTTCAAAAGTTAACAAATTTTCATGTTTTATTCAAAAGTCAAAAGATTTTCAACCGTCTTTTCGCAGTGACATAACCAGATCTGGTCAAGGCTCGTGGGCCGGGTTTGGGGGTGTTACAGTTTTTGAGTTCCCAGATGTGTTTCCTGAAGGACTATCGGGATTACCTCTGATTCGAGAAGTTGAGTTTGGTATTGAAATAGTGTCGGGAACGGCTCTTATCTCGATAGCTCCGTATAGAATGGCACCGACAGAATTGAAAGAGTTAAAGTTTCAGTTACAAGAGTTGACTGATAGAGGATTTTACGATCAAGTTTCTTGCCCTGGGGTGCTCCTGTGTTGTTTGTGAAAAAGAAAGATGGTACTATAAGGATGTACATTGATTACTGAAAGTTGAACAAAGTGACGATAAAGAATAAGTATCCCCTACCACGTATTGATGATTTGTTTGATCAGCTGAAAGGAGCTACAGTGTTTTCTAAGATAGATTTGAGATTGGGCTATTATCAGTTGAGAATTAAATAATCAGATGTACTGAAGACTGTTTTTAGAACGAGGTACGAACATTATGAATTCTTAGTTATGCTTTTTAGACTAATGAATGCTCCTGCAGTATTTATGAATTTGATGAACTGGATATTTAGACCATATTTGGATTATTTTCTTGTGGTGTTCATTGATGACATTCTGATTTACTCATGTGATGAGACGCAACATTCCGAGCATTTGAGAATTGTGTTACAAACTCTGCGTGAGAAGTAATTGTATGCAAAGTTTAGTAAATGTGAGTTTTGGTTGCGTGAGGTTGGTTTTCTAGGGCATATTGTATCAGCTGGGGGAATACGAGTTGATCCGAGTAAGATTTCAGCTATTTTAGAATGGAAGCCTCCGAGAAATGTGTCTGAAGTCCATAGTTTTCTGGGACTAGCAAGATATTATAGACGGTTTGTGAAAGGTTTCTCAATGGTTACGACTCTATTGATGAAGTTGCTATAGAAAGAAGTTAAATTCGAGTGGTCAAAAAAGTGCCAGCAGAGTTTTGAACAGTTGAAAGCATTATTGACAGAGGCACCCGTGTTAGTTCAACCAGAATCGGGTAAAGAATTCATAGTTTACAGTGATGCATCGTTGAATGGTTTGGTCTGTATGCTGATACAAGAAGGCAAAGTCATCTCTTATGCTTCGAGGCAATTAAAGCCGAATGAAAAGAACTATCCGATGCATCTTGAATTAGCTGTGATTGTATTTGCATTGAAGATTTGGCGTCACTACTTGTTTGGTGAGAAATGTCATCTTTTTACTGATCGCAAGAGTTTGAAATATTTGATGACTCAGAAAGAATTGAATTTACGACAAAGAAGATGGTTAGAATTGTTGAAGAATTATGAACTTGTGATTGATTATCATCCGGGCAAAGCTAATGTTATTGCTAATGCCTTGAGTCGAAAGTCTTTATGTTCTTTGCGGGATATGAGTACTCAGATAGATCTATGTGATAATGATTCAGTTTTGGCTGAGTTGAAAGTGAGGCCGATGTTCGTACGTCAGATTTATGATGCCCAGAAAAGTGATGTTGAAATGATGGTTAAACGAGATCAGTGTGGATTGAATGTCGATTCGAAATTTCAGGTCGATAGTGATGATTGTTTGAGATTCGAAGATTGAATTTGTTTACTGAGGAATTCAGAGTTGATTCAATTAATTTTGAACTAAGCTTACAATAGTTGTTTGACTGTTCATCCGGGGAGTACGAAAATGTATAACTATCTGAAATAGTTTTATTGGTGGCATGGTATGAAATGGGACATTTCAGAGTTTGTTTCGAAATGCTTGGTTTGTCAGCAAGTTAAAGCTGAACATCAGGTTCCGTTCGGTTTGTTACAACCAATTAGGATTCTTGAGTGGAAATTGGAGAGAATCACGATGGACTTTGTGTCGGGATTACCTTTATCTCTGGGTAAGAAAAATGCAATTTGGGTGATAGTTGATAAATTGACGAAATCAGCTCATTTTGTTCCGGTGAGAATAGATTATTCACTTGATAAGTTAGCTGAACTATATATTGCTAAGATTGTGAGATTGCACGGGGTGCCACTATCTATTGTGTTTGACAGGGATCCGAGATTTACATCACGGTTTTGGAAGAAATTGTAAGAGGCTTTAGGCATGAAGTTGCATTTCAGTACTGCATTTCATCCGCAAACGGATAGACAATCCGAGCGGATCATTCAGATTCTTGAAGATATGTTAAGATGCTACATTCTTGAGTTTGAAAGTACGTGGGAAAAGCATTTGCAGTTGATTGAATTTGCATACAACAACAGTTTCAATCTAGTATCAAAATGGCTTCATATGAAGCTCTTTACGGTCGAAAATGCCGAACTCCATTGTATTGGACTGAGCTGAGTGAGAATAAGCTTCATGGGGTTGATTTGATAAAAGAAATAGAGAAGAAAGTAAAAGTGATTCGTGACAGTTTGAAAGCAGCGTTAGATCGTCCGAAGTCTTATGCAGACTTGAAACGGAAAGATATCGAGTTTGAGGTTGGTTTCAAAGTATTTTTGAAAGTGTCTCCGTGGAAGAAAATACTTCGATTTGGCCGAAAAGGCAAGTTGAGTCCGAGGTTCACCAGGCCGTATAAAATCATTGAAAGAATAGGACCAGTTGCTTATAGATTGATGTTGTCACCTGAGTTAGAAAAGATTCATAATGTATTTCACATATCGATGCTTCGACGATACAGATCTGATCCATCACATGTGATTGCTCATACTGAGGTTGAGATTCAGTCAGATTTGTTGTATACTAAAGAACCGATTTGAATTCTGGCTCATGAGATTAAAGAGTTGAGAAAAAAAAGAATCTCCTTAGTGCAAGTGTTGTGGCACAAACACGGAGTTGAAGAGGCTACGTGGGAGCCCGAAGATGTTATGAGAGAGAAATATACAAACCTATTCACTAGTAAGATTTTCGGGGATGAAAATCCCTAAAGGGGAGAGTTGTAATAGCCCGGTTTAGACCCTAGTCGGAACAGCGGTTTCTGGACCACAAATATGAGGTCGAAAAAATATTTTAATATTATTTTTGGTGTTTATAATATGTGATTGAATATATGTGAAACTTTTGTGTAAAGATTTTATCGATTGTGTGCTTAATTTGCAAAAAGGATTTAATCACATCAAATGCAAAAGCTGTGTGCTGATTTCTAAAGTGTTAATTTGGCATGGCTTATTAAAATGTGAGTCCTTATGTTGTTATTTTTCCATAAGATAAATGGATGGACATAAAAGCCTTAAGTTAGTAGTTTTTAAATGAAATTAAAAAGGCTAAAATTGGTATTTAATATTTATGTTATTATAACTTTAATAAAACAAAAAGATGGCCATTTTATCATAATCCTTGGTCGAATATTAGCAAGAAAAGAAAAGAAAAAGAGAGTTAGGGGTTCAGCACTTGAAAGCTTCAATTGGTATGTGTTTTCAACTCGATTTTTGATAATTTCTACATTTTTGTGATCGTTGCTTAATGTTCTAGCTAACCCATGCTTTAATTTTAGAACTTGATGGTGATTTTGAGATATGCCATTGATGAATGTTTGAGCTTTGAGATAGTTGATGATGAAATATGAAAGATATGTGAAAGATTAACATGTTTTGTCTATTTTTGGTGAAATTGAGTAATTGGACTAAATTGTGAAAATAATATTTTGAATGACTAAAATGTGAAATAAATGAAATATATGGGCTTGTATAAGACTAAGGAGAATTCAGCCTAAGCATGGTGTATTAAAATTTTGTGTATTTTGTGATTTTATGAATTAGGGACTAAAGTGTCGAAATGTGAAAATGTGAGGGCTATTTTGTAAAATGCCCTAAATATGAGTGTTTGGACTAAATTGAATGAATTAGTGATTGAATGAGTTATATTTGAATATGTATAGACCAAGAAAAGAGAGATTCGAATCGAGATCGAGGCAAAGACAAAATACTCGATTGATGGGCTAGTTTCAGTATTTTGACGTCCGAGGTAAGTTTGGATATAATACAAGTTGTTAAATTTATATCTATGTGATATGAAATGAATGAATGTATAGTTATTGAATTAGAAATGTTGTATATGAACTTCAGAAATGTGGCACTAAGTGTGCGTAATTGAAATCGAGACAGAGATGAATAGCACTATGTGTGCGATGTAATGGAAGCTTCGGCTTTATTAATTGACACTGTGTGTCCGATACCGAGATACATTCAGTTCTATGTAAAGGAACTAAGTGTGCGATAACATTTAAGCTTTGGCTATGAATTTGGAACTAAGTGTGCGAATAAATTGAATGACTATCGGCGGTTGGTCGAAATGAAGTATCGAGCATTGAGTAGCATGAATGATCAATAACTAAGTGTTGGCTAAGGTACAGAACCTATGTGGTTGATGATATCGTAAATGGATTCATGAATGGTTAAGTGAGCATATTAGCTATGGATGATATAAGTATTTGTGAGTTGATCTATGTGATAAATTATCTTTGTACATTGTAATTGTGTTATTGAACTAACTGTATTATATTACAAACTTAATAAGTTTTTAAGCTTACTGTGTGATATGTTTCTCTGTTCTACAGTGTCAGGAAAGCTAGCTCGAATCTGGGGATCGTCTACGACTCAATCACGTTATCGGCTATCTATTTTGGTACTTTTGAAAAATGTACATATATGTGGTATATGGCATGTATAAGCTATTGAATGTGGCATGTTTTGGGTTGTGTAAATTTTTCCATGAGATATGGCATAAAGGTGGAATGATGTTAGTATATATATATGTGGGTGAAGTGAATGATGAATATGGTGTGTTTCATACTTAAATGGTTGATGAAAAATTTGGTTTAAATGTGAGTTGTGACAAGGTTTATATGATGCTTAGCTTATATGATTTGAGTTGTGAAAATGGTGTTTTGGATGAACTTATTTGAGTAGAAATTGAGTATGGAAATAAATGATATAGTTGATGATTATTTGGTGCATGTGTTGGTATATCTTGGTTGCATTTGAGGCATGAATTGGTATTGGTTTGATGCTTATAGGTGATTTCAAAGAGTGGTTGGTAATTTGGCTTTGAAAATGGCTTATAATTGCCCACACGGTCGAGCCGTCTTTCGAGTTTGTAATTTGGTTCAAGTTAGACTCGACCACGGGCTGGACACAAGGGCGTGTGACTGGCCTTGTGGTGTAAGTCAGTGTCGGCCATGGGTGAGGCACACGGGCGTGTCTCAAGCCGTGTGAAAAAGTCAGTATGTATGCCCTGTTTTGCCACGACTTGGATACACGGGCGTGTCTGAGGCCGTGTGAGCCACACGGCTTACCTACACGGGTATGTGACCTCTGTAACTTAGAAAAATGTTAAAATTTCAAAAATTTTCGTATGAGTTTGGTTTAGTCCCGACCCCTTTCTAACACGTGTTTAAGGTCTCGTAGACCTTATTAAGGGACTATATGATAGTAAATTATGTTGTTTGAATGAATTTGTGTTGAAAATGATATGAAATGTTCGGAATTGATTAGTAAGCTTCTTAACCCTAGTCCAACGACAGTTACGATTAAGGGTGTTACAGATAGCCTTATATTTGTCCACATGGGTAGACACACAGATGTGTGTCTAGGCCATGTGTTACACACGGTCTACCCCACGGGCATATGTTTCGGCCGTGTGTCCCCTGCACCTTAATTGTTGTAAAACAGAATGGTCAGTAATGAGCACACTGCAGCAGAGACACACGCGTGTGTCAAATGGTGTGATAGATAATCTGCCTTGAACACGGGCTTGTGCCCTGGTCGTGTGAAGTTTGCACCTATTTTATGAAAAATTATAAAAATTTAATGATAAACCGTAATATATACATATTTTAATCCCACATTTAGCATACTTTTGGATGATTTATTCCTTGAATTGTGGAATTTGGTGCTCTTAATCCTTTAATTTCATGTTTTATACATAGGAAAGAACCGGAGGATGAAAAGAATGAGAAACGGGCCAAAAACATAGTAAATGGGCCAAAATATGAAATCGACACGGTCTGGGCCTGAGCCACACGGCCGTGCCTCTTTAACAGACCCGTCCACGGCCTGGATACTACTTACACGGGAGTGTGCCACGGGCGTGTCCCTGACGTGACCTGTTTTAATTCTATTCGGAATAGGGTACTTAGAGGCAAAGAAAGCCATTCCAAAAGCCTATATAAACACCCTAGAGGCCAACCTTCAGGGGGCGTCCAGTTAGGCCGAAGAGCCAAGCCAAAGAGGCAAGAATTGTGGGATTTACTCGAAGAAAGCCAGTTGATTCATCTCAAGAAGCCAGAGTTATGCTCAAGACAAGGATCTTCCCTGCAATTCCTTCAGGGGGTTTTAGGGTTTTTCTTATGTTTTGTTTTATATTTTCTTCTAAGATGTATTTTTTTATTATTATGAACTAAACCCCTCAAATATTTGAGAGGGATGAAATCTAAGACGGATCTTGTTATTGTTTTCTGAACTATATGATAAATACTTGATTTGTTCTTAATTATATGTTCTTAATTCTTGTTTTGATATTTCAGGATATTGATTCAAGTATTGGTGTGCTTAGGCAGAGGAGGAATATTCACTGTTTAAGAGTAGATCTAATATAATTAAGTGAAGTTGATTGCAAGCCTAGAGATAGGATGACGAAAATCTTTCGGATTAGGGTCAAACCTAATATGGGAATCAATAGATCGAGTTAATGCAATTCTAGGGGTTTTAATTAGAAAGAGATTTCAATTAATCAACCTAGGGTTAGATGTTAGCAGCCTCGAGAGAGGTATTAATATAAATTAGGGAATCCTACGGATCAAGTCAAGTGAAAAAATCGTCTGGTTCAGAGTTAGATAACAAGTGAAGTCCAGGTGGAATCTTCCTTGGGTATTGTCTTAACCAATTGATTTTTCCCGCAAGTATTTCCCCAATTCCTTCTCTGTGTCTTAGCATCTTTAGCTTAGTAGTTAGTTAAACTTAGATTAAATAACAAATTCCTTTAATTCTTAGGCTAAATAATAAAAAGAAAGTTAGTATTAGTACTTTTGGTTCCTTTGGGTTCGACAATCCAGTCTTGCCACTAAACTATACTACTGTTCGATAGGTGCACTTGCCTCAATCATTTTCATAGTTAGTTTCTAGGCTCGATCATTCTTTATATAAATTTTTAAGACTCTGACACACGATCATTTAATAAATCACACGGCCTGAAACACGGGCGTGTCTTAGTGTCACACGGGCGTGTCCCGAACCTACATGGGCGTGTGACCCCTTATTCATTAAAAATTTTCTAAGTGTAGGTGGATTCTTCATCGGGTATTGTCTTAACCAATTGGTTTTTCCCACAAGTATTTCCCCAATTCCTTCTCTGTGTCTTAGCATCCTTAGCTTAGTAATTAGTTAAATTTAGATTAAATAACAAATTCCATTAATTCTTAGGCTAAATAATAAAAAGAAAGTTAGTATTATTACTTTTGGTTCCTTTGGGTTCGACAATCTGGTCTTGCCACTAAACTATACTACTGTTCGATAGGTGCACTTGCCCCAATCGTTGTCATAGTTAGTTTCTAGGCTCGATCATTCTTTATATAAACTTTTAAGACTCTGACACACGATCATTTAATCAATCACACGGCCTGAAACACAGGCGTGACTTAGAGTCACACGTGTGTGTCCCGAACCCACATGGGCGTGTGACCCCTTATTCATGAAATTTTCTTAAGTTTTCCAAAAGTTTCCAAAGTTCTCGGTTTAATCCCGAACCATTTTTGATGCATGTTTTGGACCTCGAAGGCTCGTTTTAGGGACGATATGTTTGTTTTTGGAAAGTTTTAAATTTGAGTGGAAATTCATGTCTCGATTTTGAATGTTTGGTTGTGAATAAGTCTGATAATGCCTCGTACCCTACTTCGACGTCGAATATGGGTAAGGGGTGTTACATTTGGTGGTATTAAAGCTACGGTTTAGTAGGTTCTCGGACTAATGTAGCGTGTGTAAGAGTCTAGCTATAAATGCCATAAATGAACTGTGATAGTGTGATGACTCCTGACAACTTTAAATTGTGTTTTCATATAGTAATAGATCCCAATCGAGCTGAGGCTGATGAAGTCGAAAGTAATGTACCAGCTCCTGCTTAAGGGGCAATGCCGTTTGATAATAGACCTCCTAGGGTTAGTCAAGGAGAATGGGACAGGGAAGCTTTTCTCCATTTGATGAATGAGTGGTATACAAAATTTGTTTGAACAAATCTGAATGCCCAACCTCCTCCACTACCACCCATTCCTCTATCGGTTCCCGTAGCCCCACAAGGTATGGACTTTGTAAGAATGGATAAGCCCCCGGTTGATAAGATCAGAAAGCACGGGGTTGAAGTGATCTTTGTAAAATCAGAGTTTTAAAATTTATAAAAGAATAATCAAAACCTAAAAACTAACTCTGACAACCATTAAAGGCAGGTGTACCTATCGAACAGTAGTATAGCTTAGGCAAGACCAGATATCGAACCCAAAGGAACTAAAAGTACTAATACTAACTTTCTTTTTATTATTTAGCCTTAAAAATAGAGTGAAGTTGCTTTTGACGAATACTAAACTAGGAACACAAAGACAAAAAGACGAATAGGAAAATAACTTTGAAGAAAAACTCAGTTGATTGCGACGATACCCTCAGGAAGAATTCACCTAGACTTCACTTATTAATTAACCCTAAATTATATGATTTCTTTTACTTAGCTTGATCCGTAAGACTCCCTAACCTATATTAAACCCTCTCTCGAGGCGAATAACGTCTAACCCTAGGTTAATTAGTGGAACTCTCGTTCGCCTATAATAACCTCCTAGGATAGCAATAAATCAATCAACGGACTCCCATATTAGGTTTCACCCTAATCCGACAAAATCTCGTAACCCTATCTCTAGGCATTCGATCAACTCCGCTTAATTATGTTAGATCTACTCTTAAGGAGGGTCTATTCTTCCTCCACCTAAGCACATTAGATTTGGATTAAGCAATATAATTAAGAACAAACTAGGTAATTATCATATAACTTAAAAATCAAATAAAAAGATCCATCTAGGTTTCATCCCCTTCAGGTATCTGAAGGGTTTAGTTCATTATGAACAAACAAAACATCACAAGAGAAAAGATAAAACAAAACATAAGAAAATCCTAAAACTCCCTGAAGGAATTGAAGGAGAATTCCACTGTCTTGAGTATAATTCTGGCATCATGGGATGGATCAACTGGCTATCTTCACGTTATTCCCTAGTTCTGACCTTCTCGGCTTGGCTCTTTGGCCTAGCTTTGACCCCAGTTTCGGCTGCTGCCGAACTCCCCTTTCAAGTTGCCCCCTTGGGTGTTTATATAGGCTTTGAGATGCCTTACTTGGTCCCTAAGTATCCTTTCCCGAATGAAATTGCTCTTTCCAGTGACAGGGACACGGCCATGGTATACGCCCGTGTGGATCGTGGCCAGGCCGTGCTCGGACTTCTTTAATGGGGCACGGCCGTGTAAATTGAGAGAAGGCCGTGTTCTAGATGATTGGCGCGGCAAGACCGTGTGGGCTTAGGTCCAGGCCGTGTCAATTTCTTTCTTGGCCCGAATTGGTCTATTTTGGGCCCGTTTCTCGTTCTTTTTATCCTTGGGTGCTTTTCTGGGTATAAGACATGAAAAGAAAGGATTAAAAGCACCTTTTTACATAAATCGAGGGATAAATCATCCATAAGCATACTAAATATGGGATTAAAATATGTTACTTTTACGGTTTATCATGAAGATTTTAGAGCTAATATGGGTGATGATCCCGAGAGAGCCGAGTTTTGGCTCGAAAACTCCATCAAGGTATTTGATGAGTTGTCCTACACACTAGATGAGTGTTTAAAGTGTGCTATCTTGCTTCTGAGGGATTCTGCATACCATTGGTGTAATACACCTGTACCTGTAGTTTCGAGAGAAAGGGTCACCTGGGACTTCTTTCAAGAGGAGTTCCAAAAGAAGTATATTAGCCAACAGTTCATCGACCAGAAATGTAAAGAATTTCTTGAACTGAAACAGGGTCGTATGACAATGACCGAATATGAGCGAGAATTTGTTAGACTGAGCAAATACGCTCAAGAGTGTGTTTCTACGGAGGCTATCATGTGCAAAAGATTTGAGGATGGAGTGAATGAAGATATTCATGTGTTAGTCGAGATTTTAGAGTTGAAAGAGTTTGTGGTATTGGTTGAACGGGCTTATAAGGCCGAAGAATTGAACAAAGGGAAGAGGAAAGCTGATCTTGAAGCTAGAGACTCGAGGAAAAGACCGATGAGTAAGTCATTTCCATCTCAGTCTAAGAAATCGAAAGAGATGTATTCCCGTTCAAATGTTTCAGCGGGGTATTCACGCAGAGATCGTGAGAAACAACATTCGAGTTTTAAATCTCAAGCTACTTCGATGGCAAGTGTGGGTAATGTAAAGTCTAACAGACCAGAATGTCAATAATGTGGAAGAAGACATCCCGGTGAATGTAGGATGCATGACCGAGCTTGTTTCAAGTGTGGCTCTCAAGAACACTTTATCCGAGATTGTCCTGAAATGGCTGACAAGGAAAAATTTCAGGCTGTGAGACCGAGTAATACTGCTAATAGAAGTAGGCCACCAAGAAATGCCGAAAATAGAGCTAGTGGTAAAGGTGCGACGAAGGATACAGCTGTGAGATCATAAGCTCGAGCACCTGCTAGAGCTTATGCCATCCGCGCTCGCGAAGAAGCGACATCTCCTGATGTTATCATTGGTACTTTTTCTCTCTATAATACTAATGTAGTTGCATTGATCGATCCTGGATCGATGCATTCTTATGTATGTGTGAAATTGGTAGCTAGTAAGAGCTTTCCTGTTGAGTTTACTGAGTTTGTGATTAGAGTGTCAAACCCCTTAGGCAAACATGTTTTAGTTGATAGAGTTTGCAATAATTGTCCCTTGATGATTTGAGGTCACTATTTTCCTGCTGATTTAATGCTGTTGCCATTTGATGAATTCGATGTTATTTTGGGTATGGATTGGTTAACATTGCATGATGCCTTAGTGAACTGTAAAAGAAAGATTATTGAACTGAAATGTGAAAATGGTAAAATTCTTCGGATTTATTCAGATGAGTCGGGTGAGTTACTTGTTATGATTTCTTTGATGACTGCCTAAAGATATGTAAGAAAAGGCTGTGAAGCTTAACTTGCTTATGTGTTGAATAAAAAAGAATCTGAATTGAAAGTTGAATCAGTGCCGATTGTTTGTGAATATCTGATAAACCATAATAGTAACATATTTTAAGCCCACATTTAGCATGCTTTTCGATTATTTAAGCCTTGAATTGTGTAATTTGGTGCTCTTAATTCTTTGTTTTCATGTTTTATACTCAGAAGAGCTCTGGATAATGGAAATAACAGAAAACGGGCCCAAAGTAGAGAAAATGGGCCATATCACGAAATCAACACGGCCTGGGCCCAAGACCACATGGCCGTGCCTCACTCAACAGTCTCGAACACGGCCTGGCCATGACTTACACGGGCATGTGCCATAGGCGTGTCCGTGCCATGACAAAGAGAAATTTCACTCGAATTAGATACTTAGGGGCGAAGAAACACATTCAGAAGCCTATATAAACACCCTAAGTATAACCTAAAAGAAGGGAACCCAAGGCTTTAGTCAGGGGGTGTCCAACTAGGCCAAAGAGGGCAGATTTGTGGGGATTTACTCGAAGAAAGCCAGTTGATTCATCTCAAGAAGCCGGAATCATACTCAAGACGGAGGATCTCTCCTTCAATTCTTTCAGGGGGTTTTAGGGATTTCTTATGTTTTGTTTTCTCTTTTCTTCTGAGATGTTTTCTTTTATTATGATGAACTAAACCCTCAGATACTTGAGGGGGATGAAACTTAAGATGAATCTTGTTATCGTTTGGTGAACTATATGATAAATATTTGACTTGTTCTTAATTATGTGTTCTTAATTCTTGTGCTGATATTTCTGGAATATTAATTCAAGTGTGATGTGCTTAGATGGAGGAGCAAAAGTCCCTGCCTAAGAGTAGATCTAGCGTAATTAAGCAGAGTTGATCGCACGCCTAGAGATAGGATGACGAGATTTCGCCGGATTAGGGTGAAACCTAATATGGGAGTCCATAGATCGAGTTGATGCAATTCTAGGGGTTTTAATTAGAAAGATATTTCACTTAATCAACCTAGGGTTAGACGTTAGTCTCCTCGAGAGAGGGATTAATATAACTTAGGGAATCTTACGGATCAAGTCAAATGAATAAATCGTCTGGTTCAGAGTTAGATAACAAGTGAAGTCTAGGTGGATTCTTCCTTGGGTATCATCTTAATCAATTGGTTTTTCCTCAAAGTTATTTTTCCAATTTCATTCTTCTTTGTCTTAAAGTCTTTAGTTTAGTAGTTAGTTAATTTTAGATTAGATAAAAATTCATTTAATTTTTAGGCTAGATAATAAAAAGAAAGTTAGTATTAGTACTTTTGTTTCCTTTGGGTTCGATAATCCGGTCTTGCCTTAACTATACTATTGTTCGATAGGTGCGCTTGCCTCACATTGTTGTCATAGTTAGTTTCCAGGTTCGATCATTCTTTATTTAAATTTTAAGACTTTAACATCGCATAAAACAACGATCAAGTTTTTGGCGCCGTTGCTGGGGAACTAAAATATTAAAAAAGCTCAATTTTTATTACTTTAGCCATTTTTATTTTTTTGCAATTTATTTTTTATTTTTAACTTTCTTTCTTTCTTTTGTTCCTTTCAGGCACTTCTAGTTTATGACTAGAAGGAACCCGATAGGACCCCTACTTTATGATAATGATATTGAAGGTATAGTCCGCAGAAATCGTAGAGAGATAAGGCGAAGCTTAAACTACATAGAAGAAGAGCAAGAAGTCGAAGCTAATACCACCGAAGAGATGGCTGAGAATAATCCGCCACCTCAAGAGATGGCTGGAAATCATGCTCCTCGAACTATGTATGGTTATGCTAAACCTAGTTTAACAGGAACTGAGTCAAGTATTGTTAGGCCTACTATTGCTACAAATAATTTTGAACTAAAACCTAACACTATACGGATGATACAACAGTTTGTTCAGTTTGATGGTTTGCAGGATGAGAATCCTAATACAAACTTAGTGAATTTTCTAGAATTCTGTGATACCTTCAAAATAAATGGCGTTTCTGATGATGCCATCCGTCTTCGGTTATTCCCCTTTTCTTTGAAGAATAAAGCGAAACAGTGGTTGCATTCTCTTCCACGAGGGTCAATCACTACATGGGATCAAATGACCGAAAAATTTTTATTAAAGTATTTTCTGCTTGCCAAAACGACTAAGTTAGGGAATGATATCGCCTCTTTTGTGCAGATGGATTTAGAGACACTTTACGATGCATGGGAGACATACAAAGATTTGTTGAGGAGGTGCCCACACCACGGATTACCTTTGTGGCTACAGGTCCAAACTTTTTACAATGGTGTGAACCGTTCAACAAGGCAACTAATGAATTCAGCCGCCTGCGGAACCCTGAACAACAAAACTCCTGAAGCGGCCTACGAGTTTATAGAGGAGATGTCGTTGAATAACTATCAGTGCAAGTTACAAGGACAAGGCCAGCCAAAGCAGCTGGAGTTTTCAACCTCGATGCAGTAACCGTGCTATCAAATCAGGTAAAGATATTACGTAAAAAGTTTGATGGTTTATACGATTCTTCGCAGGCACATCCAATTATGCAGTGCGACGCAAGTGGAGGCGTGGCGAATCCTGAGTACCCACCCTACGGATAGGGCATGGAGAGCGAACAATTGAACTATATGGGTAACAATTTCCTATCTAACAATAACCTTTATAGTAATACTTATAATCCACGTTGGAAGAACCACCCCAATTTCTCATGGGGTGGTCAAGGAAACCAAAGGCAACAACCACCCCAAAACTTCTAACAACAGTCCTACCTACAGGAAAAGAAGCCAAACCTCGAGGAGATGCTGACAAAATTCATAGTAGTCACAGAAACACGTTTCCAGAATACTGAGGCAACAATTAAAAATCAACAAGCATCGATTCAGAGGATCGAGAATCAGTTAGGGCAACTTGCCAAGCAGATCTCTGAAAGACCACAAGGAAGCCTACTAAGCAACACCAAGACTAACCCAAAGGAGCAAATTCAAGCCATAATAACTCAAGATAGTGAAGGGTTAGACGAGCCCAATTTAAGGCAAAAGAATGTGGTAGAAGAAGGTAAGGTTGAGGTAAAGCCAAAACCGGTAATCAAAGAGTACCAACCTCGCATACCATATCCCGAAGCATTAACGAAAGACGACACAGAGGAACAGTTTGGTAAGTTTCTTAAAATCTTAAAGAAATTACATATTAACTTACCGTTTCTTGAAGCTCTTTCGCAGATGCCAGATTCTAGGAAATTTTTAAAGAAGCTATTGACAAATAAGTGGAAGATAGACGAGGAATCACACGTGGAACTGAATGCAGTGTGCTCAGCAATGTTGCAAAATAAACTACCACGAAAATTAAAAGATCTAGGGAGTTTTACAATTCCATGCTTAATTGGTAGTTTATCTATTGATAATACGTTAGCCGATTTAGGGGCAAGCATAAATGTCATGCTTTATAAAATATTTAAACAACTAGGTCTAGGGAAGCCCAAACAAACTAGGATGAGCATTCAATTAGCTGATAAGGGGTATAATCGAAGATGTACAAGTGAAAATTGATAAATTCGTATTCCCAGTAGACTTTGTCTTTTTAGACATGGATGAGGACAACACAATTCCCCTAATTTTAGGAAGACCATTTTTAGCAACTGCCAGGACTAAAATTGATGTCGACGCAAGTGAACTCATACTCTGTGTAGGTAACGAGACAGTCACTCTTCAAGCTCTTGATTCAGCTAGGACATCGAATAATAAAGGTAAGAAAGTAAATTCTATTGATAACCATTCGGTTAACCCTTCTTTTCAGGAAGCACCACAAAAGAACACAATTGAATCCTATCCTAGACCCCGTGCCAACAAAGAAATAACTCATGAGGAACAATGGATTCAAATCGATGAACTAGAAGAGTGGAAGACTCATTTCAAAGAAAAACTAGGTATAGATGAAGCAGAACAAAAGCCACTCTACGAGATAGACAAGTTCAAAATTGGAGATCAAGTATTGATAGAAAAAGCATATCCATGAATACCTCCTCCTAATCCTAACACAAAAAAAGAAATCCCTTTTAAGGTAATCAACATTTTCCCATACGAAATAGTCGAGGTAAGTAATCCTATGTTTGGCACTTTGAAAATAAACACTACTCGTCTTAAACTTTATGGAACTGCTAGCATGAGGAGGGACTTTCAACTCCTCAAACCACCATGAATATGCGAATGAGGGGTAAGTCTAGCTTAAGACTATAAACGAGCGCTTCTCAGGAGGCAACCCGAGCACTAACTCTATTAACTTTTACATTCCTTTAATTTTAATTTTATTTTTTATTTCTACTCCAGCACCTCCACAGCCTTAGAAGTCACACCCAATTTCTTCATCTAGCGTAGAGCTCGGTAGCAACCACCACACCTCAGGACTTCCAACTCAAGGAAACCATCCAAATTCAGGAAGTTTCACCTCTCCCTTTCTCTTAAATTTCATATACATCTTTGTACATTGAGGGCAATGTACATCTTGAGTGTGGAGGTGAATATTTATTTAGAGAAAGTGCCTAACTTTCTTCATTATTCTCAAATCCCTGAATTATACCATGAATGATATCTTATCTTAAAGTAAGTTTCTCATATTATCATTACAATGAAATTTCCTTTGATCTATGATTTTTATTGATATGTTTTGGATTAAGTCATCAATAATTGTTCATTAATGATTAATTTTGAAGGAGACTAGAGAATCTAAAAAAAATTTTGTTAGGTTGTCTACCTGAATCTAAATGTTACCTTGAAGTTTGAAATTTATGAGGTTGATATCAAATACCTAGAATTTTTGTGAGATTTTGAGCCTTGTAGAGCATATATTCTTTTTCTTGCTCACTTTATTGATTATGAGTGTGTCAATATTGGTTTGTTATTCTAGAACTTGCATTGATTATACATGTCGAGACCACACCTTTGATTTGATATACAGAGATGATAAAGGCACCTAGGTTTTAACCCACTCACTCTACTAAAAGCCTACCTTCACAATTAACCCCTAGTGAACCCTGTTTAATCCTAACAACCCTTTTTATTGACTCACCCACTAATATTAACCCAAAACCCTTTGTATTTATTATCCTCATTCCTTTTGACTACCCTTATGTCGAGATTTATTTGATTAAGTTGCCTAACTATTTTATTTATTTCAATCGTTAAATTCATCATTTATACTTGACTTGTTCTTAAAAAAATTTGAATTTTATTCATTATTTGTTTTATGATTAGGCGAGCTTATACGTTAAATTCTAATTATTAAAGAAGAAGTTCATATCAGAGTGTTACTTATGTAATTATTATCAGTTCAATATCTCTAGTTAGGTAATTTGGCAAGTCAATCTCGATTCTAACCCTCTAATTCAGCCTTTATCCACACCTTCAACCCAAGCCTCGTTATAACCCTGTTAAAGACCTTTTGATTTATGTATCATCTCATATTATAGTGGTGGAGATTTGCTTTTCATGCAAGCCTATGGGATTAACTCTTCATGTTTGACTTTTGAGTACTTAATTCTGAACCTTAAACACTTCGAGTGATTTGAGTGAATCTTTAGTGAGGATGTCAACCCTTGTCGATTTTGAATCAGAGGTAATTATTTAGGAAAGGGGAAACACCTAACGTTTTTGTACTATAAATGTATAACTTTGATTGTTTGAATCTTTAGGACCCTTTTTTTTAAATTATCAATGTATGAATTATCTTTGAATTATGATGAAACACTATTGATGAATGTTATGAATCAAGGAAGTTCGTTTTAATTGTGAGCTGAGAATTTTTGCTTGAGGACAAGCAAAAGCTTAAGTGTTGGGGTATTTGATAAACCATAATAGTATCATATTTTAAGCCCACATTTAGCATGCTTTTGGATGATTTAAGCCTTGAATTGTGTAATTTGGTGCTCTTAATCCTTTATTTTCATGTTTTATACTCAGAAGAGCACCGGATGATGAAAAGACCGGAAAACGGGCCCAAAATAGAGTAAATGGGCCATATTATGAAATCAACACGGCCTGGGCCCAAGACCACACGGTCGTGCCTCACTCAACAGTCTCGAGCACGGCCTGGCCACGACTTACACGGGCTTGTGCCATGGGCGTGTCCCTGCCGTGACAAAGAGAAATTTCACTCAGATTAGAACATTTAGGGGCGAAGAAACACATTCAGAAGCCTATATAGACACCCTAAGTATAACCTAAAAGGGGGGAACCCAAGGCTTTAGTCAGGGGGCGTCCAGCTATGCCAAAGAGGGCAGATTTGTGGCGATTTACTCGAAGAAAGCTAGTTGATTCATCTCAAGAAGCCAGAATCATACTCAAGACAGAGGATCTCTCTTTCAATTACTTCAGGGGGTTTTAGGGATTTCTTATGTTTTATTTTATCTTTTCTTCTGAGATGTATTCTTTTATTATTATGAACTAAACCCTCAGATACCTGAGGGGGATGAAACTTAAGATGAATCTTGTTATCGTTTGCTGAACTATATGATAAATATTTGACTTGTTCTTAATTATGTGTTCTTAATTCTTGTGTTGATATTTCTAGAATATTAATTCAAGTTGATGTGCTTAGATGGAGGAACAAAAGTCCCTTCCTAAGAGTAGATCTAGCACAATTAAGCGGAGTTGATCGCACACCTAGAGATAGGGTGACGAGATTTTTCTGGATTAGGGTGAAACCTAATATGAGAGTCTATAAATCGGGTTAATGCAATTCTAGGGGTTTTAATTAGAAAGAGGTTTCAATTAATCAACCTAGGGTTAGACGTTAGTCGCCTCGAGAGTGGGATTAATATAACTTAGGGAATCTTACGGATCAAGTCAAATGAATAAATCGTCTGGTTTAAGTTAGATAACAAGTTAAGTCTAGGTGGATTCTTCCTTGGGTATCGTCTTAATCAATTGGTTTTTCCTCAAAGTTATTTTCCCAATTTCATTCTTCTTTGTCTTAGAGTATTTAGTTTAGTAGTTAGTTAATTTTAGATTAGAAAAAAATTCATTTAATTTTTAGGTTAGATAATAAAAAGAAAGTTAGTATTAGTACTTTTGGTTCCTTTGGGTTCGACAATCCAGTCTTGCCTTAACTATACCATTGTTCGATAGGTGTGCTTACCTCACATCGTTGTCATAGTTAGTTTCCAGGTTCGATCATTCTTTATATAAATTTTAAGACTTTGACATCACATAAAACAACGATCAATATCCGGAGGTGTTCTCGGAAGAGTTACCTGGGTTACCTCCAATTAGAGAAATTGAGTTTGGTATTGACTTAATATCAAGGGTGTAACAACCGATTTTAGGGCTAGTTGGAACAGTGGTTTCAGAACCACTAATTCGAGGTCAGAGAAAAATTATTTTAATATTATTTTATGTGTTATAGCATGATTATATGAGTGCATGAAAATTTTGGTGAATTAATTTTAGTGATTGCATGCATAATTTTGAAAAAAAAAACTAAATCGCATAAAGTGCAATAATTTTGTTCTACAAGCTAAAGGTATCAAATAACTATAGAACCTTAAATTGGAGGTCCTTAATGTGCAATTAGGCCCTTAGGAGAGTGTTGGCTGACCATAGGGGACAAGAAAATGCAAATTGGTCAAAGTTGGTGGAATTAGGTGACTAAATTAATGAAATAAAACAAAATAAGAGAAAGTTTTCATCTTTTTCATTCTCTCTTTCTTCTCCACCGATTTCTCACTCAATAAAACAACCATGGAAGCTTGAAAATTTCAACAACTCTTCATCCTTGCAAGTAAGTCATCTTGCTGATCAGTTTTTATAATTTTTTTTTGTTTTTGGAACCCTTGTAGTTTAATCTAGCTAATGAGGGGACTATTTTGCACTATGGTTGAAAGTCTAGGGTTTTTCCATGAGAACATTAGTGTTGATTGCTGAATTTTTATGGAAAAAAATGAATCTTGGTTGTTAAATAAATAGCTTTTGTGAAAGGGGTTTTCATGAAAACACCTAAAATGGACATTTTTGTAAAGGTTGTAAAATATGTAGTAAATGTGTGAAATAATTGGATTTGTGAGTTTCTATAAGCTTAAAACAGATTCGGCTAGGCTTGGTTAATGAGGAAATTTGATGAAAATCGTTTTACGAGCCTAGGGGTAAAATTATAATTTTCTGAAAGTCTAAGGGCAAAACAGTAAGTTTGCCAAAGTAGGAATTCTGAAATGTCTTGAATTATTTAGTGATTAATTAAGAGAATTTGTCATTATATATCAAGAAAAATGGAGTCCGGACCTAGACCGGGGGAAAACCAAGCTAGTAGACTAATTCAATCTAGTCGCTCATTTTTTGTATACCGAGGTAAGTTGTACGTAAATAATACAACTTTATTGTTATTATGCATTAAACAATTGAGATTGCATAAAATGTTTGATTATTGTTATGAATATGCATGAAGAAACATGATGTGGTATACTCCCGGTTGAACCTTAGGAATAAATTGGATAACCAAGCCATAACATTTGGATGATATGTGTGCTAGTGTAAGACCATGTTTGGGACATGGCATCGGCCACATTATGAAAGTCAGTGTAAGACCATGTCTAAGACATGACATCGGGGATGATATGTGTGCTAGTGTAAGACCATGTCTGGGACATGGCGTCGGCCACAATACAAGAGCCAGTGTAAGACCATGTCTGAGACACGGTATCGGCATTTTATCCTCTTGTGTGAGGCTTATCAAATATCCTTTGGTATTCCAATAGGTTCAACGGGTAAATTAAAGCTTGTGTCAAAAGTGAGAAAAGTTACGACTATGTTGTAAGTGATACAGGTACTTACATGAGATTCATGAGAAATGAGCTCGAATTATGTTGTATGATTAGTAAGGGTGATAATGAGTAAGTTATGCCTCTAATCATTCGAGAACCATGTGCAAGTTTATAATATGTTATGAGTATAATTATGCATGGTAATTGTTGTTAATTATTTACATGCGACTTACTAAGCTTTATGCTTACTCCCTTTCCTTTCCATTTTCTTATATTATCGCCAAGCTAGCACGGGAATCAAAGGACATCGAAGGCTCGATCACACTATCAATCTGAATATTTGGTATAGTTAGATTTATCATTTTGAGTATGGCATGTATAGGGACTTTGTCTTTTGTCAAGATCCCTTTTGTTATGGCCAAAAGTGTTGGCTTATTTTAAAGATTGATTCATTTTGTATAAGGCCATAGATGATGGCTATTACCTATTATTGATATATGAAAATGATGATGTTTTTCATGGATGTGCAAATTTCATGGTTGAGTATTTGGTATATTAATGCACGAATGAGTAGGTTATTTATGTGGCTTATTTTGGTGCAAGTAAGGGTGGCAAGAAGGGCTTGGAAAAAAGCCTTGTTTTTTTGTCTACACGGGCGTGTGTCTAGCCCGTACGTGACACACGATCTGACCCATGGGCATGTAGTCCAGCTGTGTGTCCCCCTACACCCTAAGTTGGCAAAACAGAATGACCAGTAGTAACCACACGGGCTAAGGCACGACCGTGTGTCTCAACCGTGTGGAAGATACGACCATAGGACATGGAAGATGCCCAGGCCGTGTGAAGTCTGCACTTGAATTTAGGAATTTAATTCGCCACATGGCCTAGGGACACGTGCGTGTGCCTTTTCCATGTGACCTTATTTGGTTGATGATGTCAAAAATAGAATGACATGGTTTTTACACACTGGCGGAGACACGTGCGTATCATGTCCGTGTGAAGGGCAAGGTCATGTGTATAACACCCCAAACCCGGTCCACAAGCCTTGACCGGATCTGGTATGTCACGGAGTAAAAAGGAGTTTGAAAGGTTTGGACTAATAGTAGAAATTTAAAATTTGTTAAGGGTATAAAACGGTATTTGCTAAAACTCAAGTGAGTTGATTTGATAAATACGATTGAGTTGAAAATCCTTTCTTCCTTTAAAACCATTTGGTCATTTAAATTTTTAGAACATTAGTGTGCTCGATAACTTAGAAAATTTTGGTTACCCGATGGTAACATTTTTTTTTTTTGAAAACGCATACGAGTACCTAATTTGAAAACGTTACCTTTAACCGATTTGCTTAACAGTTCATAAGTTCATTAGTTATATGATAAAGTAAAAACAACTACCTAAGCATACAAAATAATAAGCGGCCATATTACAACCCAATCGAAATTTGGTGAATAAGAAACTTAAAGCGGGGCAAAATAAAATTTCAAGTCCACAAAACAAACATGGCCGCCTCGAGCTCTCCCCGGCTCCGCATCCGCGCTCTACTCACCTGCAAGATGATATGGGAAGGGGTGAGTCACCAAGACTCAGTGTATAAATCCCCAACCCGGAAATAACACTCATACACAAGATATTAGTATGACATGCAATTATGCAACCCAACCTAGCCATCCATGCTCCTTTTCTACCCCGTGTGGTACCAAACCACTGGTGGTGCCAAACCACTGGTGACTTATAGTCACGATATCCGTCAATACGTGTGGTGCCAAACCACTGGTGGTGCCAAACCACTGGTGACCCGAAGTCACAATCAAATGATGGGGCCAACCCATCGTGTGATACCAAATCACTGGCGTCGATCCCGTAACTCAAATGTGGGGCCAACCCACGGTGGCACTAAGCCACAGGGACGAGACGCTATGAGGTGCCAAACCTCTGGAGGTACCAAACCTCTGGTGACCGTAGTCACAATGTGTTACCAAAACACTGGTGTCCGTCGACACGAATATTACTCCCTCTCATCAATCCCACCATCATCATGCTCACATCACAAGTATCATGATCTCATATATCATGCAATCGTATATAGCATAGCATTTCACAGCATATGATGGCATATACAACATATATCGTAAATCGAGTAATAGGGGACTTACCCGAAAACCAAGCTTATGCCCACTAGGCAAAGTTACCACATGAGAGGTTATAATATTATCAAATAACAGTTTATACTAATAAAGTGTGTAAGAGCTTACACACCTATTTGATCGGAGGTCTAAAAAGAAATCTCGGATCTACGTGATATTATAAAAGTCCCGAACTTATCCTCGTATAGCTCCTATTATTCGGCCATTAATAGCTATCATTAAAGAGTCTCATTTGATTAACTGACAAGTCCAAAGTTATTGGTCATAACATAACCAAAATAGGGCTCTAGGTCGAACCTTTATTAACACGAACCAACGTGATAGAAAACTCGAACTTGATTTCTTGGCCTATTTGTCCCTCCTAAAAACATAGTGCATAAATCGGTTACTCAAGAATACAAAGAATGGCCTTTGGCCGAAATTCTTAACTATTTCTAAGCTTATCGAAATCCCAAGTTATTGTTTGACTTGTTGAGATCCTCCGAAGAATCAAAATCCAAAGTGCTCCTTGGTGTCGGCTACACAAGCAAACATTTACAATTTAATATGGCCTATACCCCCCTTTGGCCGATCCTCACAAGAATCTTAGCTCATGTTTTCGACACTTCCAAGTAATGTAAGAAATCGGAAATTGAGAAATACTTACCAAAATATTCGGCCTTCACAAAGTAAAGAAAACAAAACGATGTCATGAGTTTTGGCCAAGAACAAGTTGAAAGGAAGGAGAACAAGGCCAAGGAAATTTCGGCACCCTCTTACTCTACTCAAAGCCGAATGTACATGTTCCTAGCGATGTCCCTATTTTGGCCATGGATAATTTGAAAAGGAAGAAGACAACTCAAAGCCTAGGCACCTCTTTGCCAAAAGAAACCGATTATCCAAGCCTTTCAACCCCCCTTCACTCGGCCATGCACAAAGGGAAGAAACCAAGTTATGCCGAAGAAATTTGGCCAAGCTTCTTTCTTGTCTAAAACACCTTCAAACCGAGAGTGTCAAGCCTCTCATATTTCCCCTATTCGGCTAGCACAAAATGAAGTAGGAAGCACCAAGAGTTTCGGCCATGCTAAACTTTTACCAAACCTTATGGCCGGCCAACAACTCCACCTTTTCTAAATTTCAATCCCAAAAAAAAAATAAGCATTATTTCCCATAATATTCTCTCTATTTTCAACAAATAAATTAAAGAAAATTTTCCCATACATCTAATATACATAAAGTAAGCAACCCAAGGAATATAATGCCCATGCTCTTAATAAAATAAGAGAATTTTACCCATGCCTTATAAATAAAATAAATGATAAGATAAAATAATAACACTAAATGCCCATAATTTTTAAGACACCATGGCAAAGATGCCTTGTGCATGCGTGCGCCACATGCAGGGTGCCATTTGCATTCTGCCGATCAAAGGCCAAAATTAAAAAAAAATTCCTTCTATGCAGTTGCCAGGTCTCGAACCCGAGACCTGGGGGAGACTGCCCATGCCTCTGACCATTCTGCTACTGCGCCATATCTGTTACAATTGCGTCGGAATTTCCTTTTTAAGCTTCCATCACTTGGCTCTCCTACGCATTTAATGCCAGAGGCCAAAAACGAAATACCCAACTGCTACCCAGGGGTTTCGAACCCGAGACCTGGAGCAATATCGCGCCCCAGCCACTCGGCCAATTGACTTTCATGTCAAAAACACGTCACGTAATTTCTTTTAAACCTTCTTCTTTCCTGGGTTTCCCCTTTGTCTTAATGCCAAGCAAAAATAAAAGTGCTCGCGCGTCCCCAACGGTGCTCGAACGTGCGACCCCCGAGCTGCCACGAACCATTACGCCCCTGACCACTATGCCAAGGCATTATTTGTGACATGTACCCATCACAAATCCTTTTGATCACTCCTCCGCTCACAACGCTAAACGAAAACAAAAATAAAAACCTGCTCATGCTACCGCTAGGATTCGAACGCGCGACCTCCGTCCCGCAGCCCTCCAGCAGCGCCCTTAGCCACTAGGCCAAGGCGTTCATTTGTGCTATAGGCTCGCCTATTTTATTCTTAAACCCTTCTCATTAAGTTCTCCTTCACGCCAAAATAAAGCTTCCTCCACGCGATTCGAACCCTTGCCTTGCCGCATCTCCAGCTTTCTAGCAGCGCCCTAACCACTCTGCCAGCCATCCCCTTGTGTCATGATTTGCCCCTAAATATGTATAAGGCTTCCTCACTTACCTTTTCCTTCTCTAGCACTTAAAGAACTTTTTTAACCCTAAACCCGACCTAACTTGGGATTTTGACTAAATCATAATATGTGCATTTAATCAAGAAAACCCACAATAAAATAATCGCATGGCAAACGACCCCTAATGCAAGATGTTACAGTTCTACCCCCTTAAAATAATTTCGTTCCCGAAATTACCGGTCGTAAGAGTTGGGGGGTATTGCTTTGCCGCATCACATCCTCGGGCTCCACGCCGCTTCCTCCACGCCATGATTCCGCCATAGGACCTTCACTAAAGGAACTGACTTCCTACGCAAAACTTTTACATCCCGATCTAGGATCTGCACAGGTTCCTCTTCCACCGTGAAATCTGGACTCACCTCAACTTCCTCAACTGCCAAGACGTGTGATGGATCAGAACGATAGTGCCTAAGCATGGAGACATGGAACACATCATGAATCGACTCGATTCTGCGCGGGGTAACTTCGGTGATAAGCTACTGGTCCCACTCGTCTCAACACCTTAAACGGTCCAATAAACCTTGGACTTAACTTGCCCTTTTTCCCAAATCTTAACACTTTCTTCCATGGCGAGACCTTCAGAAAAACTTCGTCTCCTACGGCAAACTCTATGTCCCTCCGCTTAAGATCGGCATATGACTTTTGCCTATCCGAGGCTTCTTTCAACCGAGCTTGGATCTTCTTCACTTTATCCTCAGTTTCTGCAACCAATTCCGGTCCTAACATCCGTCGCTCACCCAACTCTATCCAGCAAGTAGGTGTGCGACACCTCCTACCATACAACGCTTCATATGGTGCCATCTTAATGCTCACTTTGATAAGCGTTGTTGTTGTATGCGAACTCGGCTAATGGCAAAAACTATTCCCAACTACCTCAAGTCCAAAATCTGACCTCTTAACATGTCCTCTAAAATCTGAATAACCCTTTCCGATTGTCCGTCAGACTGTGGATGAAAAGCGGTGCTGAAATCCAACCGTGTACCCAAAGCCTGATGTAGCGCTCTCCAAAACCTCGACGTAAATCTGGGATCTGCATGCGAGATGATCGACATTTGCACGTGCAACCTCACTATCTCTCGCCACATACAACTTAGCCAACACGGCGAGTAATCCACCCCTACCCGGTATGAAGTGAGCCGACTTGGTCGACGGTCCACAATCACCCAAAGCTGCGTCTTTCTTCTTCGGGCGTGAGGGGTAGCCCATCGGCGAAGTCCATAGTGATCCTCTCCCATTTCCACCGAGGAATCTTCACCGGTTGAAGTAACCCGGATGGCAAGCGATGTTCGGCCTTTACTCGACGACACGTGAGACACCTTCCCACGAATTGATTACCTCACGCTTCAACCCACCGCCACTGAGAAGCGCCAGTAAATCTCCATACATCTTGCTACCTCCAGGATGCATAGCGTATGGGCTACTATGTGCATCCTGAAGAATTCTTTGCCTCAAGCCCACATCATTTGGCATACAAAGCCGCCCTTGAAAACATATCACACCATCACCAGTCAAACTATACCCTTCCAAACCACCATCTTGAACTTGCAACCTTCAAGGCTTAAACTGTCATCCCCTAATTGCTTTTCCTTAATCTCCTCGATCCAAGTTGGCTTAACTTGCAATTCTGCCAAAAGACTTCCATCGTCGTATAGACTGAGACGAGCAAACATCGCCCTTAAGTCTGTCACAACCTTTCGGCTCAACGCATCAGCCACCACGTTAGCCTTGCCTAGATAGTACTCAATTGAACAGTCGTAGTCCTTCAACAGTTCAATCCATCGGTGCTGCCTCAGATTCAAGTCCTTCTGAGTCAAGAGATACCTCAAACTTTTATGATCCGTGTAGACTATCGATTTCTCCCCATATAAGTAGTGCCTCCATATTTTCAAAGCAAAGACTACTGCCGCTAACTCCAAGTCATGAGTCGGATAGTTAACCTCATGCGGTCTTAGCTGACGGGATGCATAGGCCACTACCTTCCTTTCCTGCATCAACACACATCCCAAACCATTATGGGACGCATCACAATAAAGCGTGAACAATTTCCCGCCTACTCAGTGTATCAACACTGGAGCTTAGTCCGAATCTTTCTTAGCTTATCAAAACTTTCTTCTTTGTTTCTCGACTGGACAAATGGGACTCCTTTTCTTAATAGCTTAGTCAACGGCGCTGCAATTAAAGAGAATCCTTCCACGAATCTTCGATAGTACCGGCGGACAGAAAACTTCGAATTTCCGCATGCGACCCAGGTGGTTTTCAATCCAACACCGCTTCAACCTTGCGAGGGTCCACTCTAATCCCCTTCGGTGACACCACGTGACCCAAGAAAGTCACTTCCTAAGCCAAAATTCTCACTTATCGAATTTGGCATACAAGCGCCCCTCCTCAATACTTGTAGAACTATGCGCAAATGCCTATCATGCTCCTCCTCCGTCTTTGAGTAAACCAATATGTCGATCTATAAACACCACGACAAATTGATCTAAGTATTCTTTGAAACACCCTATTCATCAAGTCCATGAACGCTGCTGGCGCGTTGGTCAACCCAAACGGCATCACTAAGAACTCGTAATGCCCATACCGGGTACGAAATGCCGTCTTGTGCACATCAGCCTCCTTCACCTTAAGTTGATGATAGCTCGACCTAAGATCTATCTTCGAGAACACCGATGCACCCTTGGTTGATCAAACAGTCATCAATCCGAGGCAACGGATACTTGTTTTTGATCGTCAACTTGTTTAGTGGCGGTGAGTCGATACACATCCGCATTGACCCGTCTTTCTTCTTAACAAACAACACGGTGCCCCACGGAGATATACTAGGTCGAATGAACCTCTATCCAAGAGTTCGAATTTGAGCCTTCACTCCACCAACTCCTTTGGTGCCATTTGGTAGTAAGTGCTATGGACACAGCGCTGTTAGGGCAACAAGTCTATACCGAACTCAACTTCCCGATCCGAGGCGGACACGGGAGTTCTTCAGAAACACATCATCGAATTCCCTTACAGATTCGGACCTTCTCAAATGCTGCTGACTCCTTAGCATCCAAGGCATAAATTCGAACCAACAAGGCCTCATACCCTTTTCTGATCATTTTCTCGGCCTTCAAGGCAGACACTACATTGGATAGATAGTCTCTTCTGTTACCTATCATGACCACTTCATCACCCTCAGCCGTCTTTAGAACCATGCGCTTAGCAGCGCAATCCAACCTTGCACGATACTTAACCAACCCAGTCCATTCCAAGAATTAGATCGAACTCCCCAAGCGGCGGTTCCATCGGATCGACCACAAACACTACCCCTTGGAGTTCTAGGGTATATCTCTATATAGCTTGTTCACTACCACAGAGTGTCCTAGAGGGCTAATTACAGTCATCTCCCTAGAAGCAGTCTCAAAATCCAAGTTCAAAGTCTCTACCACACTACTAGCAACGTATGAATGCGTCGAACCCACATCAATTAATGCAACATATGGAAGACCAAAAATTAGGAACGTACCGGTGATGACATCCGGTGCGTCACCCTCTCGCGACGCCTCGCTGCGTGAGACTAAGCCAGCCGCCTAGCCTCGTGTTGCTGCACCTCCGCCTCGAATTTCGCGACCTCGATTAGGACCATTGCCTCCTCTACCATTACCACGACCCTCTGCGGTGGTCCCACATTCCTTCTTTGGAGCACGATTACGACCCTCGGGTGATTCCTTGCCATCTTCCGAGGACAATCCCTCACACGATGATCCAAAGATCCACATTCAAAGCAACCCTCTCACCGGTCCAACAACCTCCCAATGTGACTTCCCACAACGCGATTACATCGAGCGGTCTCGATTAGAATCCATGGGCCTTCCGGCTGATTTGGCCCACTGTCTCGCCCTCTTTTGTGCATTATTTCCGATCCGGATGACCCAACACTCTTTTCTCGCTTGCTCTATCATAGTTACGCCTCACGGACTCCACGATTCTTCGACTACCTTAGCCTTTTCTACCAAAGCGGCAAATTCACTTTTTCTTTGTGGAGCAATCAACAACCTTAAATCATCCCTAAGTCCGTCTTCAAAACGGACGCAACGATCATGCTCAGTTGACACAACTCCCCGAGCATAGCGACTCAGCCTCAGAAATTCTGCCTCATACTCAGATACCGACTTATTTCCTTGTACTAATCCCAGAAAAGCTTTCCTCTGAGTATCAGTGTAGCTGGTGCCCACATACTTCTTCTGATAAGTAGCTTTGAAGTATTCCCAAGTAAGGTCGTCTGCTGTAGCACCGTCTCGAACCGTGAGCCACCACTGGTACGACTCATCTTTTAGAAGCGACACTGCTCCTTTCAGCTTCTCCTCATTTGTTAAATCAAGATCGTCCATGATCCTCTCGGTCGATTCTAACCAATATTGGTCATCTTGGGTGCGACACACGACACACCCGAAATACTTCCGACCGTTGGATCGAAGCCGCTCGAGATCTGCACTTCCGAGCTCTCTGCACTCTACCGGTCTCAACCATCATTTCTAAAACACGCAAAGATAGCTCTGCGATATCGACTCACCCCGTCTCGATCTCGATGTCCATCACCAAAAGTTGGGGTGGTGGTGGAGGTGGTATCTCATTATCCGATCCCGGCCCGACCTAAGCGGGTTCTGTCATGGCCATCCGTCCTCTACCACCGCGTCCCGATCGCCGCGCGACCTCAGAGCTCATTTCTTATAAGCGCAATCTATTTAAAAAGTTTTATGAATTAGCCAATATTCCAGCGATTATTAGCAAAGAATTTTATGGGCGAAGTTAAGAAGTTGTTCTTTCGATCAAACAAGTTTCAAGTCTTCATTGTAATTCAAGATACACTTCCACTTATTCCATCACCCTCTTTGTCCAATTCCTAACCAGGGGTATTTTAGTCATTTACCCTACGAGGGTATTTTGGTAATAAAACAAAGTAAGTTTGTAAATCTTGATAAATCAAGGGAAACTTAAAAATTTGCAAAACTTGGGGTTCTTTTTGAGAAATTGTCTTCCCAAATTAGTAGTGTTGCAAAAACTTTAAAAATCAGGGTTATTTTGGTAATTTACTGATTAGGGCAATTTAGTAATTTTTTCAAAATCACGACATTTTGATATTTTGCAAATTAGGGATTTTGGGTATGGTAAAATAAGAAAATTTTGTTAAAATTTTGGGGTAGCTTAGTAGATTTTAAAACTAGGGGTATTTTTGTAATTTACCACTAAGGGTATTTTAAAATGTCCCTATATCAAGAGAATTTTGTAATATAAATCTTACAAGTTTGAGGGAAGTCTTTAAAACTAGAGTTTTTATCAAAACGCGGCTAATTCCCTTTCGGGTTTTAATAATAGGGTTTAGCCCATGAACAAGTCCTCACGGTTAGGGTGAACCGAAGCTACGTAACAGGTAGGATTCCCGCGAAGAGGAGGTGAGTCACTAGGACCGCTTAAATACCAAGCTCTTCCGGATCCAATCCTAGACATGCGTACAAGGGTTACCACACCCTAACTCGGTGACTTAGTCATGGGTTTGTTTACTTAGGCAATGATAAATCTTATGCGATTGTTTGGGGTAAACTAGCCCTAGGGTTCATATACCTTTCATACTATCTACGTCCCATTTCTACCCCTTTTACAGATAATCATTCACACATAGATTAGAAATACTTACGAGCGGATCGGTGCCGGAGACTCGATGCCATGTTGTTCAAGTAAAACCATTTTCATAAAGGTTCTCAAAAGCCTATCTAGGAAAACATTTTTAGGCCTTAGGCCTTCACAGCCGAGTTTTGAACCTGGCTCTGATACCAACTTGTAACACCCCAAACCCGACCCACAAGCCTTGACCGGATCTGGTATGTCATGGAGTAAAAAGGAGTTTGAAAGGTTTGGACTAATAGTAGAAATTTAAAATTTGTTAAGGGTATAAAACGGTATTTGCTAAAACTCAAGTGAGTTGATTTGATAAATACGATTGAGTTGAAAATCCTTTCTTCCTTTAAAACCATTTGGTCATTTAAATTTTTAGAACATTAGTGTGCTCGATAACTTAGAAAATTTTGGTTACCCGATGGTAACATTTTTTTTTTGAAAACGCATACGAGTACCTAATTTGAAAATGTTACCTTTAACCGATTTGCTTAACAGTTCATAAGTTCATTAGTTATATGATAAAGTAAAAACAACTACCTAAGCATCCAAAATAATAAGCGGCCATATTACAACCCAATCGAAATTTGGTGAATAAGAAACTTAAAGCGGGCAAAATAAAATTTCAAGTCCACAAAACAAACATGGCCGCCTCGAGCTCTCCCGGCTCCGCATCCGCGCTCTACTCACCTGCAAGATGATATGGGAAGGGGTGAGTCACCAAGACTCAGTGTATAAATCCCCAACCCGAAAATAACACTCATACACAAGATATTAGTATGACATGGAATTATGCAACCCAACCTAGCCATCCATGCTCCTTTTCTACCCCGTGTGGTACCAAACCACTGGTGGTGCCAAACCACTGGTGACTTATAGTCACGATATCCGTCAATACGTGTGGTGCCAAACCACTGGTGGTGCCAAACCACTGGTGACCCGAAGTCACAATCAAATGATGGGGCCAACCCATCGTGTCATACCAAATCACTGGCGTCGATCCCCTATCTCAAATGTGGGGCCAACCCACGGTGGCACTAAGCCACAGGGACGAGACGCTATGAGGTGCCAAACCTCTGGAGGTACCAAACCTTTGGTGACCGTAGTCACAATGTGTTACCAAAACACTGGTGTCCGTCGACACGAATATTACTCCCTCTCATCAATCCCACCATCATCATGCTCACATCATAAGTATCATGATCTCATATATCATGCAATCGTATATAGCATAGCAGTTCACATCATATGATGGCATATACAACATATATCGTAAATCGAGTAATAGGGGACTTACCCAAAAACCAAGCTTATGCCCACTAGGCAAAGTTACCACATGAGAGGTTATAATATTATCAAATAACAGTTTATACTAATAAAGTGTGTAAGAGCTTACACACCTATTTGATCGGAGGTCTAAAAAGAAATCTCGGATCTACGTGATATTATAAAAGTCCCGAACTTATCCTCGTATAGCTCCTATTATTCGGCCATTAATAGCTATCATTAAAGAGTCTCATTTGATTAACTGACAAGTCCAAAGTTATTGGTCATAACATAACCAAAATAGGGCTCTAGGTCGAACCTTTATTAACACGAACCAACGTGATAGAAAACTCGAACTTCAGATTTCTTGGCCGATTTGTCCCCTCCTAAAAACATAGTGCATAAATCGGTTACTCAAGAATACCAAGAATGGCCTTTGGCCAAAATTCTTAACTATTTCTAAGCTTACCGAAATCCCAAGTTATTGTTTGACTTGTTGAGATCCTCCGAAGAATTAAAATCCAAAGTGCTCCTTGGTGTCGGCTACACAAGCAAACATTTACAATTTAATATGGCCTATATACCCCCTTTTCTACCGATCCTTACAAGAATCTTAGCTCATGTTTTCGACACTTCCAAGTAATGTAAGAAATCGGAAATTGAGAAATACTTACCAAAATATTCGGCCTTCACAAAGTAAAGAAAACAAAACGATGTCATGAGTTTTGGCCAAGAATAAGTTGAAAGGAAGGAGAACAAGGCCAAGGAAATTTCGGCACCCTCTTACTCTACTCAAAGCCGAATGTACATGTTCCTAGCGATGTCCCTATTTTGGCCATGGATAATTTGAAAAGGAAGAAGACAACTCAAAGCCTAGGCACCTCTTTGCCAAAAGAAACCGATTATCCAAGCCTTTCAACCCTCCTTCACTCGGCCATGCACAAAGGGAAGAAACCAAGTTATGCTGAAGAAATTTGGCCAAGCTTCTTTCTTGTCTAAAACACCTTCAAACCGAGAGTGTCAAGCCTCTCATATTTCCCCTATTCGGCTAGCACAAAATGAAGTAGGAAGCACCAAGAGTTTCGGCCATGCTAAACTTTTGCCAAACCTTATGGTATGACCAACAACTCCACCTTTTCTAAATTTCAATCCCCAAAAAAAATAAGCATTATTTCCCATAATATTCTCTCTATTTTCAACAAATAAATTAAAGAAAATTTGCCCATACATCTAATATACATAAAGTAAGCAACCCAAGGAATATAATGCCCATGCTCTTAATAAAATAAGAGAATTTTACCCATGCCTTATAAATAAAATAAATGATAAGATAAAATAATAACACTAAATGCCCATAATTTTAATGACCATGGCAAAGCATGCCTTGTGCATGCGCGCGCCACATGCAGTGCCATTTGCATTCTGCAGATCAAAGGCCAAAATTAAAAAAATTTCCTTCTATGCAGTTGCGGTCTCGAACCCCGAGACGGGAGAAGCTGCCCATGCCTCGACCATTCGCTCATCGCGCCATATACATTACAATTGCGTGAATTTCCTTTTTAAGCTTCCATCACTTGGCTCTCCCACGCATTTAATGCCGAGAGGCAAAAACGAAATACCCAGCTTCACGCCCGGGGTTTCGAAACCCGACACTGGAGCAATATCGCGCCCCAGCCACTCGGCCAATTGACTTTCATGTCAAAAACACGTCACGTAATTTCTTTTAAACCTTCTTTCCTGGGTTTCCCTTTTGTCTTAACGCCAAGCAAAAATAAAAGTGCTCGCGCGTCCCCAACGGTGCTCGAACGTGCGATCCCCGAGCTGCCACGAACCATTACGCCCCTGACCACTATGCCAAGGCATTATTTGTGACATGTACCCATCACAAATCCTTTTGATCACTCCTCCGCTCACAACGCTAAACGAAAACAAAAATAAAAACCTGCTCATGCTACCCCTAGGATTCGAACGCGCGACCTCAGTCCATGACCCTCCAAAGTGGCGCCGCCTTAGCCACTAGGCCAAGGCGTTCATTTGTGCTATAGGCTCGCCTATTTTATTCTTAAACCCTTCTCATCAAGTTCTCCTTCACGCCAAAAAAAAACTTCCTCCACGCGATTCGAACCCTTGCCTTGCCGCATCTTCTAGCTTTCTAGCAGCGCCCTAACCACTCTGCCAGCCATCCCCTTGTGTCATGATTTGCCCCTAAATATGTATAAGGCTTCCTCACTTACCTTTTCCTTCTCTAGCACTTAAAGAACTTTTTTAACCCTAAACCCGACCTAACTCGGGATTTTGACTAAATCATAATATGTGCATTTAATCAAGAAAACCCACAATAAAATAATCGCATGGCAAACGACCCCTAATGCAAGATGTTACAGTGTGAAAACCCCTGTAGGTTTGAATTGAGAAATAAATCCACACGGGCACAGGACATGAGTGTGTCCCTATATGTTTAGGCTGTGTGAGTTACACGGTCCTTCAGCATGGCCATGTTATCAGGCCACACGGGCGTGTCGCCTTTCCACACGGGCTTGTGCTCCTATTTTTAGTGACATTTTCCAATTTTTCCTAAAGGACTCGGTTTTCTCCCGAACCATTTCTAAAGTGTGTTTTGGGCCTCGTAGAGGGTTTTCAAGACAAAATTTGAAAGGTTTTAAATTTGACTGAAATCTCATAACCCGGAATTGTTTGTATGCATGTTTTTAAGAAAGGTAACGCCTCGTACCCTGTACTTGCATTGGATATAGGTAAGGGGTGTTACAAGGGATTTCGCTGATATCTATTGCTTCGCATAGAATGACTCCGACTGAATTGAAAGAATTGAAAGCTCAGTTGCAAGAGTTGATAGATAAGGGCTTTGTTGGACCGAATTATTCTCCTTGGGGTGCTCCTGTATTGTTCGTAATGAAGAAAGATGGGTCTATGAGGCTTTGTATAGATTACCGATAGCTTGATAAGGTAACCATTAAGAACAAGTATCCTTTGTCGAGGATTGATGATTTATTTGACCAGTTGAAAGGAGCAATAGTGTTCTCGAAGATAGATTTGAGATCTGGTTACTATCAGTTGAGAGTAAAAGAGGCAGATGTGCCGAAAACTGCTTTCAGAATAAGTTACAGACACTATGAATTCTTTGTTATGCCTTTTGGGTTAACGAATGCTCCTGCAATTTTTATGGACCTAATGAATCGAATCTTTAGACCATATTTGGACAAGTTCGTAGTTGTTTTTATTGATGACATACTGATTTATTCTCGTAATGAGTCCAAACACGCCGAGCACTTGAGAACTGTCTTGCAGACTTTAAGAGATAAGAAGTTGTATGTTAAGTTCAGTAAAAGTGAGTTTTGGCTCCAATAAGTCAGATTTTTAGGACATATTGTCTCAGGTGATGGTATTCTTGTTGATCCAAGTAAGATTTCAACAATTGTTGATTGGAAACCACCAAGGAATGTATCTGAAGTTAGAAGCTTTTTGGGCTTAGCAGGTTACTACTGCCAGTTTTTCAAAGGGTCTTCGATGATTGCTACCCCTATGACCAAGCTGTTGCAAAAAGATGTCAAATTTGTCAGCAAAGTTTTGAGAAGTTGAAAGCTTTATTGACTGAGGCACCGGTTTTAGTGCACCCTGAACTGGGAAAGGAGTTTGTTATTTATAGCAACACGTCACTGAATGGATTGGGATGTGTGTTGATGCAAGAGGGCAAAGTGATAGTGTAATAGACCAAATTTCAACGATGTCGAAAATAGTGGTTCGAGCCCACCAAATTTGACAAATAAATTCGTAGATTATATTATTTAATATTTACGAGCCAAATGTAGCTTTTAAAAGATTTTTGAAATAGTAAATTGTGTTTTATAAAGATTTATTTGGTCGAGAAATTGAGAAAAAGAGGTATCGAGATATCGGTGTTATAAAATGAGCCATAAATATTTTTATGAATATTTACGGAGTGTCAATATGGTAGAAAATTTCGTTAGAAAATTTTGACGTTCGGGTGGTTAATTAAATAAAAAGGACTAAATTGAAAAATGTATAAAAGTTGCTAGAAGGATTAAATAGCTCAATTGTCAAATGATGAAGGACCTAAAGTGAAAATAAGCCCAAAGGAGATATTTTGGGCGGCAATAGTTGAGAAAAATCAGGAAATTGGTGAAATAAGGGCAAAATTAGAAAATTGCCAAAATTAGTTAAATAAAAATGGGACCAAATTGGAATATCTAGAATTCTCATCATTTTTCTTCATATTCATCAGCTGAAAAATAGCCATGGAAGAGGGTTCAAGCTGGTTTTCATACTTTAGCTTCATGTAAGTTTAATTCTTGCTTTCTCCTTGAAATTTTTAAGTTTTTGGACTTTTACAATTGGGTCCAACTTACAATGTCATTAGTTTTTGATTCCATGGCTAATTTTTAAAGTTGCTATGGATGAGTGCTGGAAGCATATGATGAATAAACATAGAATTGAAGATTTAATTTTGATATATGATGATTTTATCAAGTAAAATTGATGGAAATTTACTTTAGGATCTAATAGTGAAAGAGTTTGAAATAAAGGTCTAGTGCTAAAGTTTTGATTTCCAAGGGTTATGAAGTAGTTTAAAATGATAGAATAAAGTATTAATTGAGAAAAATTATCTCAATTGAGGGGTTAATTGAGCAATGACTGAATTATATGAACTGTGAAATTTGGGGCAAAATGAAAATCAACATTTTGCACTAAAATAGTTTTGGACAGTAGTAGTAGTCTAATTTTGAAAAATCACCAAAACTTGTAGAAATCAAATTAGAGGATGAATAAAATATTAAATTAAAGCTTATTGAGTATAGTTTCTTATAGAAGAAACGATGTAAGCAATGGAATTGTGACTCATGAGATATAATAAATTTTGTGAGACAAGGTCAGAATGATTTTGGGTTCCCCTGTTCTCACTTTGGAAGATCATCAAAAATTGGAGGAAACTATTTATGGGTTATAATTTATATGCTTAAAATCCTTAATGATTGTATTTTTAAAAGAAACAAACAGGAAAATTTTCCAAATTCTGTACGATGAGATAATTAATTTTTAGTGAAGAGGGATCGGAATTGTCAGACAGCGGAACAAGGGTGAATTTAAAGAATAAACTGTACTTATTGGAGAAACCAAAAATTCTGCAAATATTATGGTAAGAAGATATGTTAGTCTAGTTTCAGGGAAAATTAGCGGATCTTAATTTGGAGTTCTGTAGCTCAAGATAAAAATGATTTAGGGACTGTGACATGGATGGACAGCTTGAATATCCATATAAGTAAATAGTGAAAATTATAGATAATGTTACTTACAAGTGTGTTATTTATACTAAGGACGTGGACGGAGAGAGGAGGAGGAAAAATATATGAATGACTTGTGTATAAATTGATCACATGCCGGATTATAATCTATAAATGTTAAATTAGAAATGATATAATGTTTTATTTCGAATATTTACTATGAAATTGTGATTATCGTTATGATATAAAAATTGAATTTGTAAGTTTGGATGTAAATAATACATCTTTTTTTATTTATGTTTTAATATTTTGTTATATTATATGAAATATGGTTGAATATGGAGTAATTATTTGATGTAAATTATGAATTGTGATTGGTTATGGATGAATTGGTAAAATGTTGAAAAGTGAGAATTCCCGGTTGAATCTTCGGAATAGAAAAGATACGAATGAGGTAGCTAGATCACGTGTGTAGTACTAAGTGCAGGCTACTATGCGTACCCGATAGCTTTGATCACATGTGTGGTACTAAGTGCAGGCCATTATGTGTAAGTGATGGTTTTGGTCACATGTGTAGTACTAACTACAGGCTACTCTCTGCACCAGATAGCTTCGACTACAAGGGTGGTACTATGTGCAGGCTACCGTGTATCTGTTATTATTCCGATAAGTTCAACGGGAAATTGACTAAGTGAAAATACATGTGATCATATAACATCTAAGTGTAATTGAATATGACTATGTGATGAATAAGTGTAGGTATAAGTGTGAAAATTTATGAACAATGTGCTCGATATGTGATCGAACTTTGGTAAGATTGATACAGGGTAAGTGTTACATGGAATTATGTGATATAAGGAAATACGAGTTGATGAGACATGAACATAAATCTTGGTTGATGAATGAGTTCATTTGTGATTATATATTTGTACACTTTGAGTGTATTATCCGTATGAATTGGTATTCCAAATGAGTTAATGAGAAAAGTTCTAATATGAAATAATCTGAATTCGAAATGAAATATTGTGAAAACGTACTTGAAATACATTGGTATATCTTGTATATGTTATTTGAGTTCATAATGTGGAAAGTAAATGTATGTAGAAATTTGAGATGATGATATTTGTACATGGAATCTATTGGTGGATACGTATATCCAAATTTATATGATAAATTTCAGTGAACACTGAAATTGGACTCAATAAGTAATTTGTCAATTTAAATTGTGATTGGCAGGAAGTGTAACAGCCCGGTTTAGACCATAGTGGAACAGTGGTTTCGAGACCACAAATTTGAGGTCCAAAAAATATTTTAATATTATTTTCTGTGTTAATAGTATGTTATTGAGCATGTGTGAAAATTCTGTGTGAAGATTTTATCGATTGTGTGTTTAATTTGCAAAAAAAAGACTTAATCGCATAAATTGTAAAATGCTGTGTGATAATAGTTAAGTACTTAATTGTTGTTGTCTTTATAATTTGGAGGATTTATGTTGCAATTAGCTCATTTTATGAGATTAGTGGAAGATGATAACATGGTTTTGGTTTTATTATTAATAGTTATTAAGGGTCAAACCTACAAGCCATATTTAGCAAGATATCTCATGCATATATAACCATAAAAAACATACCAAAATAATCAATCAAACCATGCATTCAATACCAATTCCAACCATGACAATTTCAAAGACTAAAACTCATATCATTACCAGCATAATTTATTCATTTGCTCACTCAAAACTTGGCTATTTCACATGCTTCAACCATACCATGATATGCATCATATATCACATTCATTTTAGTAAAGTCTTAACTCATAAATAGCCAAATCACATGGCTAAGATCACATAACAACTTATACCAAAATACTAGCCTATACATGCCATATCTATCTTTATACATTTTCAACGTGTACCAAAATAAGTTTAGTAGTGTGATGACGATCCGTGACGGTCCCGAGCCTTCAGTAGCTTTGAAGACCTATAGAACAGAGAAAGCGTACAGAGAGCAAGCTTTCCAAAAGCTTAGTAAGTCATATACAGATAAACTTAGTATAGAAGGCATATATTCAAATAAATACATTGGCACATATCAATCATTTAGCAAACTTTCACTTATTAGCTTTGGTTCATACACTTTTAACCACTTTAGCCATTTTCACCATTCAAGAATCATATAAACACATAGCTCATCTAGCCAAAACAATTCTTATCATATCATAAATTCCATATACATATTATCATAGTAAGATCATTTAGATGCTTACCTTATATACACATATAGTGTATAATCAACGTACCTGGATCGGATTTAATATCAAATATTTGTTCATAGCTCAGATTTGTAATTCGTATCACAGACATGCCGTTTGAACCATTTGGAATCTAATAGGATACTCAGAAAGCTCGGAATAGTCGTACAATGCCATCGTCCTAGATGAGGTCTTATGTGTACTCAGATATCAATTGCACTGTCCCGGATAGGGTCTTACATGAATCAGTACGATGCCAATGTCCCAGACATGGTCTTACACGTAAGCATCATAACAATGCCAACGTCCCATACGTAGTCTTATACGTAAAGCTCATATTGATGCCAACGTCCCAGACGTGGTTTTATACGTAAAGCTCATATTGATGCCAACGTCTCAGATGTGGTCTTACACGTAATCAGATATCGATGCCACTGTCCCAGACAGGGTCTTACACAAATCACAAATCAACGCCAACGTCCTAGACGTGGTCTTACATGATAACAACAGAACAAATGTCTATGTCATGACTTAATCAATCCTAGGTTCGTACGGGGCTTCTCAGACTTAATCACTATATCGAACTTATCTCGAAATTCAAATGCATAACTTCTCATAACATAAGCATTCATTATCATATGAATAATTACAATTTCATACATATACATTTATTTTCATAGTGACTTACCTCGGATTCTATATATCGGAATGAAAACGGCTACTCAGTTATTTTCGCTTTCCCCGATCTAAGTCTGTTTTCCTTGGTTCTTGATCTAAACATACTCAGAATTAACCCTTTTATTCACTAATTCATTCAATTCAATCCAAAGACACACATTTAGGGCTATTTGCAAATTAACCTTCATATTTGCACAATTTATCAATATAGTCCATTTTTCTGAAACCATCAAATTCACAAAATCTACACATACACATACTTAGCCGAATACATATACGTCACATATAAGCCCACATTTTTCATCAAATTCAAAATTTAGTTCCTCAATTTGCCATTTTCTCAATTTAGCCCTAATTAGCTAAATTCATCAAAATTTCAGGAACAAAATATGTTTATCTAGCTCATATATTTCATTTAACACCAAAAATCATCACAAAGCTCAACATAGCATTAATGGCATTTCTCATAAACAACATCAATTCATTAAATTGAGACATGGGTTTGATAGCTTTTGAAGCAACGATTACAAAAACGTGAAAATTATCGAAAACTGATCAAAGCATACCTTGAATTTGTGCTTCAAACTAGCCGAATGTGGCAAGCTATTCGCTTTTCTTCCTTTTTAAGCATTCGATGGAAAGATGAATGGTTTATGCTCATCTTTCATGTTTTATTATGTTAACCTTTCATAATAATAAGAAATACATAAATAAATCAAGGATATAATTGACCTTTGTCCACCCACTATCCATATATTGGCATATTTGCCTACTAAGGCCACCAACATTTAAAAGCCACAACAATTAGGTACTTTAACAAATAGTAAGCAAATTTTAAATTTTATGCAAATAAATCCTTTGCTCAAATTAAACACTCAAACGGACAAATTAGCTCACAGAAATTTACCACATGCTTAATCACGTATCAATGGCACAGAAAATAATATTAAAATATTATACAGACTCGGATTTTTGGTCCCGCAACCGCTGTTCTGACTAGGGTATAACCAGATTGTTACAATTCTCCCCCTTAGGGATTTTCGTCCCCGAAAATCTTACAGTTAAACAGAGTCGGATATTGTTGTCTCACTGAATCTTCGGGCTTCCAGGTAGCCTGTAACACCCCTTACCCGTATTCGACGCCGGAATAGGGTACGAGGCATTACCGGAATTACAAATTTATTTATCAGACATTTTATTTCATTTAGCATTTATATTTGAAACCAATCAAAATCAAACATATTGTCCCTTAAACATATTTATTTTTCTCGTCATGTCTTACATAAATTCATTACTCATCTCAACATACTTAATTATCTTGTATTAACATATTAAAGATAATCACATATTTACATATCATGAAAAATATCATTCACTTGCCGTTTCTTCATAAATATAAAACAGTTAATTCATCATATCAATATTTCACGTACAATCAACTTATATTCCCTTATATTACATAATTAAGTTACACGAACTTACCTGGCTAAATTTGCAGAAATATCAAAATTCAGGGGCACTTTGGAAATTTTCTATTTTCATTGATTTTTCAGTTGATCTTAACCTAAATTAATAATTTCATTCAACTTTGCAATTTTAAATAATAAAATAATCCATTTCATGCAAATTGGTCATTTCCACATTTTTACAAAATTAATCACAAAGTTTTACTTTTATTCAATTTAGTCCCTGAGCCTAAAACATTTCAAATTAGCCATACTACCTAAATATTCATACATGTTTTCCTCCTCCTCCTCTCCATTCCACATCCTTAATGTATATAACATGCTATAAGTAACATTGTCAATAATTTCATTAATTACTCATAAGTATATTCAAAACTGTCTATTTGAGTTATAGTCACTTAATTATTTATTTCTAGAGCTACAGAACTCAAAATGAAGAACCGTTAATTTTTCCTGAAACTAGACTCAAATATCTTCATGCCATAAAATTTTCAGAATTTTTGATTTAGCCAATTAGTACAGTTTATTCTTTAAAGTCACCTTTGTTCTGCTGTCTGGCAGTTCCAACCCTTCTTCACTAAAAATTAATTATAATTTTATATAGAATTCAGATGATGTTATAGTTTATTTCTTCTAAAACTAGACTCATTAAGGAATCTAACCATATAAATTATGCTCAAAAATTATTTTTATACAATTTTTGATGATTTTTCCAAGTCAGAACAGGGGATCTCGAAATTACTCTGAACCAGTCTTACCAAAATCTAAATATCTCAAAATACAGAATTTCTTTTCTTTCTGCGTTTCTTTCATATGAAAATAGACTCAATATGATTTAATTTAATATCTCATTCAACTTCTAATTCCATTTCTACCATTTGTGGTGATTTTTCAAAGTTACATTACTGCTGCTGTCCCAAAACTGTTTTCTTATAACTCATTTTACAATTTAATCCTAATTAAGTTTACTTACTTTCCTAACTTAATTCATACTTCTTTTCTATTCAAATTCCATCCAAACTCAAATTTAACTACAAAATTTTTAGCATATTTTCCTCAATTTAATCCCTATAGCATAAAACTTACATCTTACTTCTCAATTAAATCCATTTTTCAATTCTAACTTGAAATTCATTTCAATTAAGTCCCTAATTCATATTTTTGTTCAACATAAACTATACTTGATAACTCATAAACTTTTAATATGACAACTTAGCTTCATCAAAACCTTGTTCCAAGGTTTCTAAAACATCAAAATTAAGTAAAAAGGGCTAAATTAACTTACTTATCAACTTCCAAGCTTCAAACTTTTAATTATCCCTTTCTTCTTTCTTTTCTTTCCTTCCTTCTTTCTTTCTCTGTTTCGTTTGCCTATTCTGTTCTATTTCTCTCCTTCTTTCCTTTTGTTTTTTTGTTTGTATATATATAATAATATAATAACATAATAATATAATAATATAATAATATACCTTAAAAATCTCAGATTTTTCTATGTTATACCGCCTCAACTATACAAAATGGTATAATTGCCATTTTGGTCCTTCATAATTTCTTTTAATCTATAATTTAACTTTTACTTTCATTTCAATTTAGTCCTTTTCATTTAATTTCCTGCCCAAACGTTAAAATTTTCTAACGAAAGTTTAATAATAACTTAATGACATTCCATAAATATTTTTAGAAATATTTATGGCTCACTTTATGAATTCGAGGTCTCAATACCTCGTTTTTGGCCCAATTTTTTTCTAATTAATAATTTCAGTTCACAAAATTCACTAATTTTAAAATATTTCTAAAATCACACTTAACTTATAATTATCGATTAACAAAATTTTCTAACTTTTCGTCAAATTTAGTGATCTCGAATCACTGTTCCGACACTATTAAAATTGGGCTGTTACATAGCCTCTTTAATCCCATGTCGATTCCACAGCATTTTCACTAACGGAATCTTCTTGGTTCTTAACTCTTTCATTTCACGAGCTAAGATACGAATTGGTTCCTCTTCATATGTCATATCAGACCGGATTTCAATTTTAGATGGGGCAATCACATGTGACGGATCGGATCGATATGTACGAAGCATCGAAACATGAAATACGTTGTGTATCTTTTCTAGCTCAAAGGGCAACTTTAATCTATATGCAACAGGCCCGACACATTCAATGATTTCATACGGTCCGATGAACCTCGGACTTAATTTGCCTTTACGTCCAAATCGAATCACTTTTTTCCATGGAGACACTTTCAGAAATACTTTGTCGCTGATCTCAAATTCTATATCTTTTCGTTTCAAATCCGCATAAGGTTTCCGACGATCAAATGCTACTTTTAAACAATCTCGGATCAATTTTACTTTCTGTTCTAAATCTTTTATCAACTCAACCCCATGTAGCTTATTTTCACTGAGTTCGGTCCAATACAGAGGCGTACGACATTTACGTCTGTACAAAGCTTCATATGGTGCCATTTTGATGCTCGTCTGAAAACTATTATTATACGCAAATTCAATCAAAGGCAAATACTGTTCCCACGAACCATTAAACTCAAGTATATAGCATCTTAACATGTCTTCAAGAATCTGAATAATCCGTTCAGACTGACCATCAGTTTGCAGATGAAAAGTCGTACTGAAGTGTAATTTCGTGCCCAAAGCTTTTTGCAGTTTCTACCAGAATCTCGACGTAAACCTCGGATCTCTATCTGACACAATAGATAGTGGCACCCCATGCAATTTCACAATCTCAGAAATATAAAGCTTAGCTAATCTGTCAAGTGAGTAGTCAGATCTTACCGGAATGAAATGAGCAGATTTCGTTAATCTATCAACCATGACCCATATCGCGTCTTTCTTTCTCGGAGTTTGAGGCAACCCAGAAACAAAATCCATTGTCACTCTATCCCATTTCCACTCGGGAATCAGAATCGGTTGTAGTAAATCGGACAAAACTTGATGTTCGGCTTTCACTTGCTGACAGACTAAACATTTCGAAACAAAGTCAGAAATGTCCTTTTTCATACCAGACCACCAATAATGTCGTTTCAAATCATGATACATTTTAGTACTTCCTGGATGAATAGACAAACTATTATGCGCTTCATTCAAAATCAACTGAATCAACTCTGAATTTCTCGGAACACAGATACGATCCCGGAATCTCAAACAATTATCAACAATTTGAAATTCGGATTCGAAATTCACTTTACATTGTGCTCGTTTTGCTAGTAATTCATTATCAAATTTCTAGGCATCACATATCTTCTGTAAAAACAACGGTTTTGCTTTTAATTCAGCTATCACAGAATTGTCATCAATCAAAACTAGTTGAGCATTCAGAGCATGTAATGCAAACAATGATTTCTTACTCAATGCATCTGCAACAACATTCGCTTTACCCGGATGATAATCTATCACAAGCTCATAATCTTTTAACAGCTCTAACCATCTTCTTTGACGCAGGTTTAAATCTTTTTGAGTCATCAGATATTTTAGACTTTTATGATCTGAAAACACAGGCTATAACTTTACCTTCCTGCATCAAAACACATCCCAGACCATTTAACGAAGCATCACTATATACAACAAATTTTTTACCCGATTCTGGCTGTACTAACACCGGAGCTTTTGTTAACAGAGTTTTCAACTGATCAAAACTTCTTTGACATTTATCAGACCATTCAAATCTAACATCTTTCTAAAGTAATCTAGTCAACGGAGTAGCTATTATCGAAAAGCCTTTTACAAATCTGCGGTAATAACCAGCTAAACCTAGAAAACTGTGGACTTCAAATACATTTCTCGGAGGTTTCCAATTCAGAATAGTAGAAATCTTGCTCGGATCAACTCGAATTCCAAATGCTGACAAAATATGCCCCAGAAAACTAACCTCGTGCAACCAGAATTCACATTTGCTGAATTTCGCATACAATTGCTTATCTCTCAAAGTTTGCAACATAATTCTTAGGTGTTTTGCATGCTCATTTTTGTCACGTGAATAAATCAATATGTTATTTATGAATACTACAACAAATCGGTTTAAGTACGGTTTGAAAATTCTGTTTATCAAATTTATAAAAACAACAGGAGCATTAGTTAATCCAAATGGCATAACTAAAAACTCATATGCACGTACCTCGTTCTAAAAACAGTCTTCAGAATGTGTGAATCTTTCACTCTCAACTGGTAATATCCCGATCTCAAATCAATCTTGGAAAACACAGTAGCTCCTTTTACCTGATCAAATAAATCATCAATTCTGGGCAACGGGTATTTATTCTTTATTGTCACCTTCTTCAACTGTCGATAATCGATACACATTCTCATCGTGCCATCTTTCTTTTTCACAAATAGAACAAGAGCACCCCAAGGCGAGAAACTCGGTCTAGCAAACCCTCTCTCAGTCAATTCTTGCATCTGTGACTTTAACTCATTCAACTCTGTTGGTGCCATTCTATACGGAGCTATTGAAATCGGTGTAGTACCAGGCAACAACTCAATACCAAACTCAACTTCATGAATCGGAAGTAAACCCGGTAACTCTTTAGGAAACACATCAGAAAACTCACAGACAATAGGCACTGACTCAATCTTCCTCTTAGACATTTTCGAATCAATTACATAAGCAAAATATGCCTTATACCCCTTTTTCAAATAACTCTGAGCTTTCAAATAGATATCACAGCAGCCATTCCATTCAAATCATTAGACTCAACTCGTACAATCTCATTATTCAGACATCTCAAATCAATAGTCTTTCTTTTGCAATTCACAAAAGCATCATGCATAAACAACCAATCCATACCTAGAATAATATCAAATTCATCAAATGGAAAAAGCATCAGATTAGCAGGGAAACAGATATCTCGAAACATTAACAGGCAGTTCTTGCATACTTTGTCAACCAGGACACTTTTACCTAAGGGGTTCGATATTTTTATAGCAAACTCAGTAGATTCAACAGGCAAAGTCTTGCAGAATACTAAATTCATGCATATATATGAATGCATAGAACCAGGGTCTATCAAAGCAATCACAAAAGTATCATAAAGAGTAAAAGTACCAGTTATAACATCTGGTGACAAAGCTTCCTCTCGAGCTCGAATAGCATACGATCTGGCTAGCACTCTAGGTTCAGATCTGACAACGTTGTCTCTCATAGTTCTCTGACTACAACTAACATTTCTTGCATTCTTCGATGGTCTACCTCTCATAGGTGCATTATCAAATCTCGGCTTTTGAACAGTATCTGGCTCAACAGACTCAGGGCAATCATGGCTAAAATGATCCAGTGATCCACATCTGAAGCAAGCTCTATCATTTAATCTACAGCTTCACGGATGCCTTTTTTCGTAATGTTTACATTCAGGTTTCTCAGATCGAACATTTCCAACGCTAGCCACTAAAGTTGCTGGAGTTTTAGAACTCATTTGCGGTCTAGATTGATTTCTATTCGAATGTCCCATATTATCTCTGAAATGACTTGGATTATCTCTGAATCTCTTCGGAGCAGACTGAAATGATTTACTCTGAAATATCTTTTTCACATCTCGAGCTTCTGACTCAGCTTTTCTCTTATCTTTCCCGAGTGCCTCAGCTTTGCAAGCTCTATCAACGAGTACAACAAACTCTTTTATTTCCAAAATCCCGACTAGCAGATGAATATCTTCATTAAGACCATCTTCGAATCTTTTGCACAATATGGCTTCAGAAGATACACATTCCCGGGCATACTAACTTAGTCTCACGAATTCTCGTTCATACTCAAAAACAGTCATTCGGCCCTGTTTAAGTTCCAGAAATTCCTTTCGTTTTTGATCAACGAATCTTTCACTGATATATTTCTTCCAGAACTCGGTCTGAAAGAAGTCCCATGTAACTCGTTCTCTCGAAACAACAGAAATCAGAGTTTTTCACCATTGATAAGCTGCATCTCGGAGTAATGATACAACACATTTTATGCATTCTTCCGGAGTCAGAGACATTTCGTCAAACACCCGGATAGTATTTTCAATCCAGAACTCGGCCTTTTCAGCATCATCATTTTTTGTAGCTCAAAATTCTTCATCCCCATACTTACAAATCTTGTCAACCGGAGGCTTATTCAAAAATTTGGATGCATAACTGGTGGCACAACTGTAGTCTGAGGGGGATTAACTAGGGGCGGAGGTTGCGAAACAGTCGGGTTATTCTTTACAAACTGAGTGAACCACTCACTCATCATCTGGAAGAAAGCTTGTTTAGCTTCTCCCTCTTGACCGCTTGTAGCCAGTCTCGATTCAAAGGGCACTGTCCCTTGCGCGGGAATAGGCATATTACTTTCTACGTCATCAGCTACGACTTTTTCGGGATCCATTACTATATGAAAATCACATTTTATACATCAGGATTCATCACACTATCACAATTTAGATATATGGCATGTATAGCTAGACTCTGACACGCTACGTTAGTCCGAGAATCGACTAAATCGTAGCTCTGATACCAACCAAATGTAACACCCCTATCCCGAGTCCGTCGCCAGATTAGGGTTAGGAGCGTTACCAGACAAATCGAAAAGCATTTACAAAAATTTCATACAATCATTCAACATTCTTAAACACCATGTCCCTTAAATGAGTCATTGAGACCAAAAGCATGCTTATAAATCGGGTCGGGACTAAACCGAAACACATACAAAATTTCATAAAAATTAAAAACTTTTCTAAGTTTTAAGGGTCACACACCTGTGTAAGCAGACTGTGTGCTTCCCACGACTTCAAGACACCCTCGTGTGTCCTCCCTGTGGACCTATACCGACTTAGTCCCCACAGCCACCAAGCATGCCCGTGTGCTCAGGCCGTGTACTCTTTAGGCCATATACTGACTTCCCCACCATGGCCACCAAGCACACCCGTGTTCCATGGCCGTGTACTTTTGGCTAGCTACTAACTTATACATTACGGTTAGCTGCCACACTCGTGTCGAGGCCGTGTACTACCAAGCTACATCTTACTATTTACCCACGATCATTAAGCATGCCCGTGTGCCACAACCGTGTGACATTATAGGCCATTTACAAGGCCAAAATGCCACCCATAAGGGTCAAACCTACAAGCCATCTTTAACAAGATATCTCATGCACATATAACCATAAAAAACATACCAAAATAATCATTCAAACCATGCATTCAATACCAATTCCAACCATGACAATTTCAAAGACTAAAACTCATATCATTACAAGCATAATTCATTCATTTGCTCACTCAAAACTTGGCCATTTCACATGCTTCAACCATACCATGATATGCATCATATATCGCATTTATTTAAGCAAAGTTTCAACTCATAAATAGCAAAATCACATGGCTTTGATCACATAACAACTTATACCAAAATACTAGCCTATACATGCCATATCTATCTTTATACATTTTCAAAGTGTACCAAAATAAGATTAGTAGTGTGATGACGATCTATGACGGTCCCGTGCCTTCAGTAGCTTTGACGACCTATAGAACAGAGAAAGCGTACACAGAGTAAGCTTTCCAAAAGCTTAGTAAGTCATATACAAATAAACTTAGTATAGAAGGCATATATGCAAATAAATACATTGGCACATATCAATCACTTAGCAAACTTTCACTAATTAGATTTGGTTCATACACTTTTAACCACTTTAGTTATTTTCACCATTCAAGAATCATATAAACACATGGCTCATCTAGCCAAAACAATTCTTATCATATAATAAATTCCATATACATATTATCATAGTAAGATCATTTAGATGCTTACCTTATATACATATATAGTGTATAATCAACGTACCTGGATCGGATTTAATATCACATATTTGTTCATAGCTCAGATTTATAATTCGTGTAACATCCCGATTTAGGGGTTATGCGTTCGTGCCTAATTCAAGTAATAGTAGGCTTGGAGTAAGTTTGGGCAGGTTTTAAGGGTTTCGGGAACCTTAAATTATAAGGGGATGCTTTGGAAAAAAATTTGGATTTAGGTGTAAAAAGGGGAAACTGGGCAAGAAGGCCTTAAAATAATTTTTTGGAGTTTAAGACACAAGAAAGGCATTGGCAAAGTGGCTCCATGCGCTGCTTAAGGGGTTGGAAGTAGCGCCATTGAGGGCCTGGGTTCGAGTCCAAGAGGCAGCAAACTGGTTCTTATTTTTATGTTTTGGCGTTACAAAGAAGGAAGCCTTAAAAGGAGCTGGGGCGTGTCTTTGACACAAGCAGCACCTTGGCAAAGTGGTTTCCGTGCGGCACTTGGGAGCTGGAGGTGTGCGTGGAGTCTTTGGTTCGAGGTGTGGAGCAAGCATTGTTGCGTTTTTATTTTGTTATTTGGTGATAATTTGAGGTAGGAAGGATTTATAAGTAAATGTTGGAGGCTTTATGTCATGAAATAAAATGTGGCCGAGTGGCCTGGGGCTTTGGAGGAGAGGCGTGCAGCAGCAAGGTTCCTGTGTTCGAACCTTGGAGGCTGCAATTGGTTTTTATTTTTCTTCTTTGGCTTTTTGCTAATTGGACGGCACATGGGAGCTCCATTGGATAAAGATTAAATTGGTGTTGTTTAGCTTTTTGAATTCGGCTGGTGGGAATCTTGCTTTATTTTATTTATTTTTGATAATTGTGGGATTATTTTAGTTAGTTTAAAATTAGTAAATCGGTGATAATGGTTGTTGTTGGGTTTTTTTTTTTTTTTTTTTTTGATTTGATAAGGAGATAAAATAGGGATAAAATAGTTAGGAAAGTGGACTAATTCAAATTAGTTTGAATTAGTAAGTGGTGGCCGAATCTTGGCTTCTTCATGTGGGAAAGTGGCCGAATTCTATAAATGGGGGGAGCACCCTTTTAAAATTCTTTTTCTCCTTTTGCTTTGCAAGCCGAAATTCTTCCCCTTTAATCCCACTCTTTTGTGCTGATTTTCATTGTGAGAAGTCACCTATTCAATTCCCAATTTCTTTGTCTTGTGACCGAAACTCTTAAGTCCTTTAAAGGTATTTCATTTTCTTCTCCTTCCCTATTTGCGCTTTGACCGAACCCCATCCCTTTCACAAACTCTTTTCAAACTCCATAACAACACCTTGTGTTAGCCGAATGCCCCAACATCTTTTGGTAGTGAAGCCGAAACCTTTAGCCTCTCTATTTCTTTTATATTTATCCAAGCTTGAAGCCGAACCTGTGAAGAGTGGTGCTGTCGACATTTAAGCTTGTGGGTAAGTGTTCTAGTTACTTGTGTTAGTGGCCAAAACCGAATGGTTGGCCTTAGTTTTGGTATGGCCGAATGTCTCTAGGGCCAGGGTGATGCTTTGTTTTGTGTTGTTTGTAGCCAGCACCAAGGAGCTTAAAGGAGGAGTCTCTCGAGGTTAGACTCATCAAGGTAAGGGTGGTAAGTATTCGGCCAAGGGGGATATTCTCATATTAATTCCTTGTGTTTTTATAATAGCCGATTCTAATGGATGTTTAGCAGGGACTTCGATAACCCATAGGCAAGAGGTGGTTCCCGGGTTTCAAGTAAGCCAAGAGGGTGACTAATGATATTCTGCCATAAGGCTAGTTGGGTGCTGACCGATTTTATCTTAGGTGGTTTAGGGGCTAAAGCGTGTAGTAAGCAAGTCTTCGAGATTGAGATCCGCTTGGTAAGGGTTTTTAAGGAAGTATGATTAGATTCGATATTTAGTTTATGACGATTTGATTAACCGGTTGATTCTGATTAAGTGACTTTCGATGGAGGCCAATACCTTTCTTGAAGGAAAAGGGAAAGTCCCTATCCCGAAGTTTAAGAAGAGGTCGATTTCAGCTGTTCGGGATTGGTCACCGGGGTGTGGGCCAGCAGCAGGAGAAAGCTATAGGCAGATAGCTGTAGTCTCATTAAACGATAGCATCGGGATCGAGGGTCTAGAACTTCAGGTTATAAGGTGTGTAGCTAGCCTACTGTTTCCGGGTTTTATGTGCACAATGTGTTTACTAACAATGCAGTGATGAATGTGACATAAATACCCTTAAAGGGTATAGCGATGATCAGGTTAGTATCGAACCTGTGGAAATGTGATTACTTGCTTGTATATGAGTATGCTTGTGGATATTAATAAGCATGTACATGCATTATCATGATTATATTTTATGTGATATGTGCATGGGTGGGTTATGAAAGAAGATGCACGGTGTACTTGAGCACGTGGTTGATGAGTGGCTACGTGCCTCATCGTGATTGATATCGGCTATGTGCCATATCGCGGATTGATGAGTGACTTTGTGTCCTATCGTGATTTTTTGTGTTAGCTACGGCTACATCGTGGATTGGCGCTGACTGAGGTCGCGTTGTGGATTTTGTGCTTAATTGCACGTGGAGTTAAAAGGAGAGGGTGATTTAATAATCCCCGTGTGGTGGTCGGTGGTTAAAGGGGGTGTGTAGAGGATGGACCTTGGGCTTGGGTGGGATTCATTTTTGCATAAATTGTGGCATGTGGTAATATGTGTAATTGTGGACTTAAATGAGAAATGGGCTAAGCCCGTATGTATGTGGAGAGGTATGTGGCTAATTACCCGGTTGTTTGATAAGTATTATGAATATGGGCCAAGCCGAGAATGTGATATGGTTTGAATATGACGTATGATATCTCGATGCATGGGTTATTATGTGGTTAGCGTGTGTGGGTGGAATTCGGTGGTTAAATACACATCGAGTGCGTGTGACTCACCCAACTTTTTAAACATCGCAGTGATTCGCGATTAATGGACCGGGTTGGAGTGGAGACAAAGGTGGCCATGCGTATGCATTTTATGCATGTGAGATGTTTTAGTTGATTTAATTATTTTATATTATCAGTTTTGGGTATTTATTTGATGTAATAAGGGCCACTTTTATTTAAAGTATTCTATTTACGATTATTGAAGTTTATATTATACTTAGATATTTTCTTCAAATGGTTCATAATATAATAAATTATAATAAAGTTTTAACTCACATATTTTATATCGAGCTTGTATTATTAAATAATTTTTAATGGACACACTTTCCAAAAGTTAACAAAATTTCCAGTTTTAATCCGAAAGACAAAGATTTTTCAACCGTTTTACGCAGTGACATACCAGATCCGGTCAGGGCTTGTGGGCCGGGTTTGGGGTGTTACAATTCGTATCACAGACTTGCCCGTTAAACCATTAGGAATCTAATAGGATACTCAGAAACCTCAGAATTGTCGTACAATGCCATCTTTCCAGACGAGGTCATACGTGTACTCAGATATCGATTGCACTGTCCCGGATAGGGTCTTACACGAATTAGTACGATGCCAATGTCCCAGACATGGTCTTACACGTAATGATCATAACAATGCCACCGTCCCAGACATGGTCTTATACGTAAAGCTCATATTGATGCCAACGTCCCAGATGTGGTCTTATACGTAAAGCCCATATTGATGCCACTATCCCAGACAGGGTCTTACACAATCACAAATCAATGCCAACGTCCCAGACGTGGTATTACATGATAACAACAGAACAGATGTCTATGTCATGACTTAATCAATCCTATCCCTAGGTTCGTACGGGGCTTCTCAGACTTAATCACTATATCGAACTTATCTCGGAGTTCAAATGCATAACCTCTCATAACATAAGCATTCATTATCATATGAATAATTACAATTTCATACATAGACATTTATTTGCATAGTGACTTACCTCGGATTCGATATATCAAAATAAAAACGGCTACTCGGTTATTTTCGCTTTCCTCGATCTAAGTCTGTTTTCCTCGGTTCTTGATATAAACATATTCAAAATTAACCCTTTTATTCACTAATTCATTCAATTCAATCCAATGACACACATTTAGGGCTATTTCCAAATTAACCCTCATATTTGCATAATTTATCAATTTAGTCTATTTTTCTCAAAACATCAAATTCACAAAATCTACACATACACATACTTAGCCGAATACATATACATCACATATAAGCCCACATTTTTCATCAAATTCACAATTTAGTCCTTCAATTTGCCATTTTCTCAATTTAGCCCTAATTAGCTAAATTCATCAAAAATTTAAGAACAAAATATGTTCATCTAGCTCATATATTTCATTTAACACCAAAAATCATCACAAAGCTCAACATAGCATCAATGGCATTTCTCATAAACAACATCAATTCATTAAACTGAGACATGGGTCTGATAGCTTTTGAAGCAACGATTACAAAAACGTAAAAATTATCAAAAATTGATCAAAGCATACCTTGAATTTGTGCTTCAAACTAGCCGAATGTGGCAAGCTATTCTCTTTTCTTCCTTTTTAAGTATTCGATGGAAAGATGAATGATTTATGCTCATTTTTCATGTTTTATTATGTTATAAACATAATATTAATCTATTTACGATATTAACCTTTCATAATAATAAGAAACACATAAATAAATCAAGGATATAATTGACCTTTGTCCATCCACTATCCATGTATTGGCATATTTGCCTACTCAGGGGACAAACATTTAAAAGCCACAACAATTAGGTGATTTAACAAATAGTAAGCAAATTTTACATTTTATGCAGATAAATCCTTTGCTCAAATTAAACACTCAAACAGATAAATTAGCTCACAAAAATTTACCACATGCTTAAACACATATCAACGGCACAGAAAATAATATTAAAATACTATACAGACTCGGATTTGTGGTCCCGCAACCACTGTTCCGACTAGGGTATAAATCGGACTGTTACACTTATGTTACGAACTTACTAAGCTTTTAAAACTTATTATGTGATATGTTTCTTTGTTTTACAGTGCCAGTAAAGCTTGCTCGGATCAGTGGGGATCGTCAGTGACTAAATCACACTATTGGCTAACAATTTTGGTACTTTTGGAAAGATGTATATTGTTGAAATATGGCATGTATAGGCTAGAAGTTATGGCATGTTTTATAATGTTCAATCCTTGCCATGTGATTTGGCTTGGAAGTTGAATGATGTTAAACTTATGAATGAGCTATGATTATGGTATATGAAGTATGTTTTGGTATAGCTTGATGGCAATGAAATGGTCTTAAGAATGGAAAGCTTAGTGATGGATTGATGTCATAGTGATATAGTGATATTGTGGATGAATCATGCTTGGTTATGTATGTGTCTTAGTTGTGCAATGTGGGTATATAAGTTGACATGATTAGAAATGGGATTGGATGGGATGATATGATATGATGATCGTTTGACATGTATTTGGTTGTCAAATTGTGTGTGAAAATAGGCTTTGTTGTGCTTGTAGGTATGACCCAGGTATGGGTGGTATTTTGGCCTTGCAAATGGCCTATTTTGCATACATGGCTAAGGGACACGGGCATGTGTCTCTGCCGTGTGGCTCAAGGGTCACTTCAAAGTGTGTCTAGGTAGGTTACACGGACGTGCCTGGTGGCCGTGTGACCAAGTCAGTAGCTAGCGTAATTTCACACGGCCAAGGCACACGGGCGTGTCTGGTGGCCGTATGGACAAGTCAGTATGTATGCCCTTTTTTTGGCATGACCTGGACACATGGGCATGCCTGGTAGCCGTGTGAGGCACATGGCCTGACTGCACGGGCGTGTGACCTCTATAACTTTGAAAAAAAAGTTTTAAATTTTTGAGAATTTTCATAAGTGTTCGGTTTAGTCCCGACCCCTTTCTAGCATGAGATTAAGGTCTCGTAGACCTCAATAAGGGACTATATGTTTATAATTGAATATGTTTGATTGATGATTAACTATGTGTTGAGAAATGGATGTGAGATATTTTGAAATGTTGAAAAATGATTAGTAACGCCTCTTAACCCTATACCGGCTACGATTACGGGTTAGGGGTGTTAAAGGAAGAGTTAGTGAGTTGCATGTTTATGAATTGTTACACATATTTGTCTGAAATACGAGGAAACGATGGTACTTGATACATGGAAATATGAGTGTGTGATCTGGTTTAGACCACAGTCGAGAATAGTAGTTTCGGGACCACAAATCCGCTTTAGAAAAAATATTTTAATATTATTTTCTGTGTCTGCATTATATGATTAAGCATGTGTGAAATTTCTGTGATTTAATTTATCTGTTTGGGTGCTTAATTTGATAAAATGATCTAATTGTGAAAGATGCAAAATTGTATGCCATATGTTAAAAGCACCAATGTGTTATGTCTTTATAAATGTGTTAAAAGCACCAAGCCTCAGCTATAATGATTGGCACTGTGTGTACGATACGGTATGAAATCGGTTTAATGTAAGGGCACTAAGTGTGCGATGAAAATTATGCTTCGACTATAAATTTGGCACTGAGTGTGTGATTAAATCAAATGAATAACAAAGGTCGATTGAAATACAATAACGAGTATAATTTAGCATGGATGGTGAATAACTATGTGTTGGCTAAGGTATGTGTTGAACCTTTGTGGTTGATGAGATTGTATATGATTTTATGAATGGTTGAATGAGTATTTTGTCTATGGATGAAATGGTAAAAATAGTTGAGAGTTGATCTATGTGATGGGTTTACTTGTATAATGACTTTAGTTTGTTAATTTGAATGTATTATGTTACGAACTTACTAAGCTTTTAAAGCTTATTGTGTGATATGTTTCTCTGTTTTACAGTTCCAGTAAAGCTTGCTTGGATTAGGGGATTGTCAGTGACTAAATCACACTATCGGCTAACCATTTTGGTACTTTTGGAAAGATGTATATAGTTGAAATATGGCATGTATAGGCTAGAAGTTATGGCATGTTTTATAATGTTCAATCCTTTCCATGAATAATTACAATTTCATACATATACATTTATTTGCATAGTGACTTACCTCGGATTCGATATATCAAAATAAAAACGGCTACTCAGTTATTTTCGCTTTCCTCAATCTAAGTCTATTTTCCTCGGTTCTTGATATAAACATATTCAAAATTAACCCTTTTATTCACTAATTCATTCAATTCAATCCAATGACACACATTTAGGGCTATTTCCAAATTAACCCTCATATTTGCATAATTTATCAATTTAGTCTATTTTTCTCAAAACATCAAATTCACAAAATCTACACATACACATACTTAGCCGAATACATATACATCACATATAAGCCCACATTTTCATCAAATTCACAATTTAGTCCTTCAATTTGCCATTTTCTCAATTTATCCCTAATTAGCTAAATTCAACAAAAATTCAAGAACAAAATATGTTCATCTAGCTCATATATTTCATTTAACACCAAAAATCATCACAAAGCTCAACATAGCATCAATGGCATTTCTCATAAACGACATCAATTTATTAAACTGAGACATGGGTCTGATAGCTTTTGAAGCAACGATTACAAAAACGTAAAAATTATCAAAAATTGATCAAAGCATACCTTGAATTTGTGCTTCAAACTAGCCGAATGTGGCAAGCTATTCTCTTTTCTTCCTTTTTAAGTATTCGATGGAAAGATGAATGGTTTATGCTCATTTTTCATGTTTTATTATGTTATAAACATAATATTAATCTATTTACGATATTAACCTTTCATAATAATAAGAAACACATAAATAAATCAAGGATATAATTGACCTTTGTCCATCCACTATCCATGTATTGGCATATTTGCCTACTCAGGGGACAAACATTTAAAAGCCACAACAATTAGGTGCTTTAACAAATAGTAAGCAAATTTTACATTTTATGCAGATAAATCCTTTGCTCAAATTAAACACTCAAACAGATAAATTAGCATACAAAAATTTACCACATGCTTAAACACATATCAACGGCACAGAAAATAATATTAAAATACTATACAGACTCGGATTTGTGGTCCCGCAACCTTCGTTCGACTAGGTATAAATCGGATCAATTATATTACTCTTATGTTACGAACTTACTAAGCTTTTAAAACTTATTATGTGATATGTTTCTTTGTTTTACAGTGCCAGTAAAGCTTGCTCGGATCAGTGGATCGTCAGTGACTAAATCACACTATTGGCTAACAATTTTGGTACTTTTGGAAAGATGTATATAGTTGAAATATGGCATGTATAGGTTAGAAGTTATGGCATGTTTTATAATGTTCAATCCTTGCCATGTGATTTGGCTTGGAAGTTGAATGATGTTAAACTTATGAATGAGCTATGATTATGGTATATGAAGTATGTTTTGGTATAGCTTGATGGCAATGAAATGGTCTTAAGAATGGAAAGCTTAGTGACGGATTGATGCCATAGTGGTATAGTGATATTGTGGATGAATTATGCTTGGTTATGTATGTGCCTTAGTTGTGAAATTTGGGTATAAAAGTTGACATGATTAGAAATGAGATTGGATGGGATGATATGATGATCGTTTGACATGTATTTGGTTGTAAAATTGTGTGTGAAAATAGGCTTGTATGTGCTTGTAGGTATGACCCAGGTATGGGTGGTATTTTGGCCTTGCAAATGGCCTATTTTGCATACATGGCTAAGGGACACAGACGTGTGTCTTTGCCATATGGCTCAAGGGTCTCTTCGAAGTGTGTCTGCGTAGGTTACACGGGTCTGCCTGGTGGCCGTGTGACCAAGTCAGTAGCTAGCATAATTTCACATGGCCAAGGCACACGGGCGTGTCTGTGTGGACAAGTCAGTATGTATGCCCTTTTTTTGGCATGACCTGGACACATGGGCATGCCTGGTAGCCGTGTGAGGCACATGGCCTGACTGCACGGGCGTGTGACCTCTATAACTTTGAAAAAAAGTTTTAAATTTTCGAGAATTTTCGTAAGTGTTCGGTTTAGTCCCGACCCCTTTCTAGCATGAGATTAAGGTCTCGTAGACCTCAATAAGGGACTATATGTTTATAATTGAATATGTTTGATTGATGATTAACTATGTGTTGAGAAATGGATGTGAGATATTTTGAAATGTTCAAAAATGTTTAGTAACGCCTCTTAACCCTAGACCGGCGACGGTTATGGGATAGGGGTGTTACAGGAAGAGTTAGTGATTTGCATGTTTATGACTTGTTACACGTATTTGTCTGAAATACGAGAACATGGTGGTACTTGATACATGTAAAGATGAGTGTAACAGTCCGGTTTAGACCCTAGTCGGAATAGTGGTTTCGAGACCACAAATTTGAGGTGAAAAAAATATTTTAATATTATTTTCTGTGTTAATAGTTTGTGATTGAGCATGTGTGAAAATTCTGTGTGAAGATTTTATCGATTATGTGTTTAATTTGCAAAAAAGACTTAATCGCCTAAATTGTAAAATGTTGTGTGCTGATTGTTAAGTGCTTAATTGTTGTTTTATTTATAATTTGGAGGATTTATGTTGCAATTAGCTCATTTTATGAGATTAGTGGAAGATGATAGCATGGTTTTGGTGTTATTATTAATAGTTGTTAAGGGTAAAATGGTAAAATGTCAAATAAGTTAATATTAATTAAAACAAAACCGAATTGATGGCCATTTCTCACCTTTCTTCCACTGAAAAATAGAAAAGAGAATAGCCATTGAAACTTTTGAAATTTCGGCACTTGTTAAGCTCAATTGAGGTATGTTTTGAGTTCGATTTTTTGATAATTTCTACGTTTTTGTGATCGATGCTTAGTGTACTATCAAACCCATGCTTAAATTTTAGAAATTGATGGTGATTTTGAGATATGCCATTGATGAACATGTGAGCTTTGTGTTGTTAGTTGATGAAATATGAAAGTTTGATATTGGGTTAACATAGTTTGTATTTGAATTTTTGGTGAAATTGGCTATTTTGGGCTAAATTGTTAAAATGAAAAATTAGAGGACTAAATTGTGAAATAAATGAAATTTGTGGATTTGTATTAGCATGGGAAGAATTCGGCTAAGCTTGTGTGAGTAGAAATTTGGTGTATTTTGTGATTTTGTGAATTGGGGACTAAAGTGTCGAAATGTGAAAATGTGAGGGCTATTTTGCAAAATGCCCTAAATATGTGTGTGTGGACTAAATTGAATGAATTGGTGATTAAATGGGCTGAATTTGAATGTATATAAACCAAGAAAGGAGAGGTTCGGATTGAGATCGAGGCAAAGACAAAGTGCTCGATTAATCGACTGTTTCAATATTTCGACATCTGAGGTAAGTTCGGATATAATGCATGTTGTTAAATAATATTTTAATATCATGAAATGAATATACATGTGATTATGAGATTAGAAATATTATGTGTCGAATTTAATTGAATGGCACTAAGTGTGCGAAATTGAAATCGAAACAGATATGAATAGCACTGTGTGTGCGAAGCTATGGAAGCCTCAGCTATAATGATTGGCACTGTGTGTACGATACCGGTATGAAATCGGTTTAATGTAAGGGCACTAAGTGTGCGATGAAAATTATGCTTCGACTATAAATTTGGCACTGAGTGTGTGATTAAATCAAATGAATAACAAAGGTCGATTGAAATACAATAACGAGTATAATTTAGCATGGATGGTGAATAACTATGTGTTGGCTAAGGTATGTGTTGAACCTTTGTGGTTGATGAGATTGTATATGATTTTATGAATGGTTGAATGAGTATTTTGTCTATGGATGAAATGGTAAAAATAGTTGAGAGTTGATCTATGTGATGGGTTTACTTGTATAATGACTTTAGTTTGTTAATTTGAATGTATTATGTTACGAACTTACTAAGCTTTTAAAGCTTATTGTGTGATATGTTTCTCTGTTTTACAGTTCCAGTAAAGCTTGCTTGGATTAGGGGATTGTCAGTGACTAAATCACACTATCGGCTAACCATTTTGGTACTTTTGGAAAGATGTATATAGTTGAAATATGGCATGTATAGGCTAGAAGTTATGGCATGTTTTATAATGTTCAATCCTTTCCATGAATAATTACAATTTCATACATATACATTTATTTGCATAGTGACTTACCTCGGATTCGATATATCAAAATAAAAACGGCTACTCAGTTATTTTCGCTTTCCTCGATCTAAGTCTGTTTTCCTCGGTTCTTGATATAAACATATTCAAAATTAACCCTTTTATTCGCTAATTCATTCAATTCAATCAAATGACACACATTTAGGGCTATTTCCAAATTAACCCTCATATTTGCATAATTTATCAATTTAGTCTATTTTTCTCAAAACATCAAATTCACAAAATCTACACATACACATACTTAGCCGAATACATATACATCACATATAAGCCCACATTTTTCATCAAATTCACAATTTAGTCCTTCAATTTGCCATTTTCTCAATTTAGCCCTAATTAGCTAAATTCAACAAAAATTCAAGAACAAAATATGTTCATCTAGCTCATATATTTCATTTAACACCAAAAATCATCACAAAGCTCAACATAGCATCAATGGCATTTCTCATAAACAACATCAATTTATTAAACTGAGATATGGGTCTGATAGCTTTTAAAGCAACGATTACGTAAAAATTATCAAAAATTGATCAAAGCATACCTTGAATTTGTGCTTCAAACTAGCCGAATGTGGCAAGCTATTCTCTTTTCTTCCTTTTTAAGTATTCGATGGAAAGATGAATGATTTATGCTCATTTTTCATGTTTTATTATGTTATAAACATAATATTAATCTATTTACTATATTAACCTTTCATAATAATAAGAAACACATAAATAAATCAAGGATATAATTGACCTTTGTCCATCCACTATCCATGTATTGGCATATTTGCCTACTCAGGGGACAAACATTTAAAAGCCACAACAATTAGGTGCTTTAACAAATAGTAAGCAAATTTTACATTTTATGCAGATAAATCCTTTGCTCAAATTAAACACTCAAACAGATAAATTAGCTCACAAAAATTTACCACATGCTTAAACACATATCAACGGCACAGAAAATAATATTAAAATACTATACAGACTCGGATTTGTGGTCCCGCAACCACTGTTCCGACTAGGGTATAAATCGGACTGTTACACTTATGTTACGAACTTACTAAGCTTTTAAAACTTATTATGTGATATGTTTCTTTGTTTCTGATGCATGAAAGCTTGCTCGGATCAGTGGATCGTCAGTGACTAAATCACACTATTGGCTAACAATTTTGGTACTTTTGGAAAGATGTATATAGTTGAAATATGGCATGTATAGGCTAGAAGTTATGGCATGTTTTATAATGTTCAATCCTTGCCATGTGATTTGGCTTGGAAGTTGAATGATGTTAAACTTATGAATGAGCTATGATTATGGTATATGAAGTATGTTTTGGTATAGCTTGATGGCAATGAAATGGTCTTAAGAATGGAAAGCTTAGTGATGGATTGATGTCATAGTGATATAGTGATATTGTGGATGAATCATGCTTGGTTATGTATGTGTCTTAGTTGTGCAATGTGGGTATATAAGTTGACATGATTAGAAATGGGATTGGATGGGATGATATGATATGATGATCGTTTGACATGTATTTGGTTGTCAAATTGTGTGTGAAAATAGGCTTTGTTGTGCTTGTAGGTATGACCCAGGTATGGGTGGTATTTTGGCCTTGCAAATGGCCTATTTTGAATACATGGCTAAGGGACACGGGCATGTATCTCTGCCGTGTGGCTCAAGGGTCACTTTAAAGTGTGTCTAGGTAGGTTACACGGGCGTGCCTGGTGGCCGTGTGACCAAGTCAGTAGCTAGCGTAATTTCACACGGCCAAGGCACACGGGCGTGTCTGGTGGCCGTATGGACAAGTCAGTATGTATGCCCTTTGTTTGGCACGACCTGGACACATGGGCATGCTTGGTAGCCGTGTGAGGCACATGGCCTGACTGCACGGGCGTGTGACCTCTATAACTTTGAAAAAAAAAGTTATAAATTTTTGAGAATTTTCGTAAGTGTTCGGTTTAGTCCCGACCCCTTTCTAGCATAAGATTAAGGTCTCGTAGACCTCAATAAGGGACTATATGTTTATAATTGAATATGTTTGATTGATGATTAACTATGTGTTGAGAAATGGATGTGAGATATTTTGAAATGTTGAAAAATGATTAGTAACGCCTCTTAACCCTATACCGGCTACGATTACGGGTTAGGGGTGTTAAAGGAAGAGTTAGTGAGTTGCATGTTTATGAATTGTTACACATATTTGTCTGAAATACGAGGAAACGATGGTACTTGATACATGGAAATATGAGTGTAACAGTCTGGTTTAGACCTTGGTCAGAATAGTAGTTTCGGGACCACAAATCCGCTTTAGAAAAAATATTTTAATATTATTTTCTGTGTCTGCATTATATGATTAAGCATGTGTGAAATTTCTGTGATTTAATTTATCTGTTTGGGTGCTTAATTTGATAAAATGATCTAATTGTGAAAGATGCAAAATTGTATGCCATATGTTAAAAGTACCAATGTGTTATGTCTTTATAAATGTGGTGGCCTTATGTTGTAATTAAACCATTAACATGGTTAATGGGCATTCATGAGTAATGCGCCTGCTCCCGCTCAAGGGACAGTGTCTACTAAATCTAGATCCGTGTTGAGTAGTCACGGAGGTGAGGCTAAACAAGTCTTTTTGCAGATGGTGAGTGAGTGGTTCATGGAGTTTGTTCGAACGAATCCGGCTACTCAACAACCTCCACCCCCACCTATTCCTCAACAAATCCTTGTTGTTCCTCAAGTTATAGATTCGATACGATTGAATAAGCCGCCAGTACATAAGATACATAAAAACGGGGCTGAAGAGTTCCGGGCTACCGCTAATGATGATGCTGAGAAAGCTGAGTTCTGGCTAGAAAGTACAATACGAGTATTCGATGAATTATCTGTACTCCTGATGAATGTATAAAATGTGTGGAATCTTTGCTGAGAGACACTGCGTACCAATGGTGGAACATGTTGATATCTGTGGTTCCGAAGGAACAAGTTATTTGGGAGTTCTTCCAATCTGAATTTCGAAAGAAGTATATAAGTCAGCGATTCCTTGATCAGAAGCATAAAGAATTTTTGGAGTTAAAATAGGCCCGCAAGACTATCACTAAGTATGAAAGAGAATTCGTACGATTGAGCAAGTATGCTCGAAAGTATGTGTCTACTGAGTAAATAATGTGTAAACGCTTCGTTGACGGGTTGAATGAAGATATAAAACTACTAGTCAGAATTCTAGAGTTAAAAGATTTTGTCGTGTTGTTGAAAGGCCTTGTAAAACTGAGGATCTTAGCAAAGAAAAGAGAAAAGCAGATTCAAAAGTTAGATACTCGAGAAAAAGATTAATGAGTAAGTCGTATCACTCTTCATAAAAGAAATCTAGAGATTTGTTTAGTCGATCAAATACACCAGTGGAATATTCTATTAGAGATCGCAGGAAGCAAATTACGAGTTCAAAAACTCTAGCTGTGTTAGTAGCAAGTGTGGGTAATGTTAGATCAAATAAACTAGAATGTGAATGTTGTAGAAAATGACATTTTAGAGAGTGTAGATTGAATGATAAAGCCTATTTTAGATGTGGCTCGCATGAACATTTCATCCGGGATTGTTCTGAGATAGATGAGAAAGATAAGTCCCAGAATGTGAAATCGAGCAACCCTACTGTGGGAGGAAGACCATTCCGTAAAGTTGGAAATGTGAGTGGTGGTAGAGGTGTGACACGAGATACTGTTGCGAGATCCGATGCTAGAGCACCTGCCAGAGCCTACACTATTCGCGCTCACGAAGAAGCGTCATATCCAGATGTTATCACCGGTACTTTCACTCTCTATGATACTAATGTGATTGCATTGATAGATCCATGATCAACTCATTCTAATATATGCATGAATTTAGTATCTAGTAAGACTTTGCCTGTAGAGTCCACTGAATTTGTGATTAGTGTATCGAACCCCTTAGGCAAATGTGTTTTGGTTGACAAAGACAGCAAGAATTGTCCTTAATGCATCGAGATTTCTATTTTCTGACTAATCTGATGTTGTTGTCATTCGATGAATTTGATGTGATTTTGGGTATGGATTGGTTAACGATGCATAGTGCTATAGTGAATTGTAGACGAAAAACAATTGAACTGAAATGTTAGAATAATAAGACTATTAAAATTGAATCTGATGATCTGAACAGTTTACCAGTTGTAATCTCGTCTATCTCAGCTTAGAGATTTGTGAGAAAGGGGTGTGAAGCTTATCTTGCTTATGTACTTGATATGAAAGTGATAGAAACAAAGATTGAATCAGTACCAGTTGTGTGCGAGTATCCAGATGTATTTCCTGAAGAGTTACTAGGTTTACCACCTATCAGAGAAGTTGAATTTGGTATTGAATTAGTTCTGGGTACAAGACCGATATTGATAGCTCCGTACCAAACGACCCCAACAGAGTTAAAAGAATTGAAAGCTCAGTTACAAGAGTTGACAGATAAAGGTTTTGCTAGACTGAGTTTTTCGCCTTGGGGTGCTCCTGTGTTGTTTGTGAAAAAGAAAGATGGCACGATGAGAATGTGTATTGACTACAGACAGCTGAATAAAATGACTATAAAGAAAAAATACCCTCTACCGCAGATTGATGATTTGTTTGATCAGTTGAAAGGGGCAACAATGTTTTCAAAAATCAATTTGAGATCGGGTTATTATCAGTTACAAGTGAAAGACTCGGATGTGCGAAAGGCTACATTTAGAACAAGGTACGGACACTACAAATTTATTGTTATGCCTTTCGGATTAACAAATGCACCTGCTATTTTTATGGACATAGTGAACCAGATTTTTAGGCCGTATTTACACCGATTTTTAGTTGTATTTATTGATGATATTTTGATCTACTCTCGTGACGAATCTGAGCATGCTGAAGATTTGAGAATTGCGTTACAAACTTTGAGAGATAAACAGTTGTTTGCAAAGTTTAGCAAATGTGAATTTGGTTACGAGAAGTCAATTTTCTGGGACATATAGTTTCAGCCACAGGTATTCGAGTTGACCCGGACAAAATTTCTGCAATTATAGATTGGAAACCTCCGAGAAATGTAACCGAAGTCTGTAGTTTTCTGGGACTAGCCGGCTATTATAGACGATTTGTGAAAGGCTTTTCGATGATTGCGACTCCGATGACGCGATTGCTTCAAAAAGATGTTAGATTTGAGTGGTCAGAAAAGTGTTAGTAGAGCTTCGAATAGTTGAAAGCATTATTGACAGAGGCATCAGTGTTAGTTTAGCCTAATTCGGGTAAAGAATTTGTAGTTTTCAGTGATGCATCTTTAAATGGTCTGGGTTGTGTTTTGATGCAGGAAGGCAAAGTTGTAGCTTATGCCTCGAGATAGTTGAAGCCACACGAAAGGAATTATCCAACGCATGATCTTGAATTAGCCGCGATAGTGTTCGCATTGAAAATTTGGCGTCATTACTTGTTTGGTGAGAAATGCCATATCTATACCGACCACAAAAGCTTGAAATATCTGATGACTTAGAAAGACTTGAATTTACGACAACAGAGATGGTTAGAATTGCTAAATGATTATGAATTTGTAATTAACTATCATCCGGGAAAAGCAAACGTAGTTGCTGTTGCTTTAAGCCAAAAGTCTTTATTCATTTTACGAGATTTGAACACACAATAAGCTTTTTCTGATGATGGTTCGCTAATAGCTAAGGTGAAAGCAAGACCGTTATTTCTACAACAGATCTGTGAAGCTCAAAAGTTTGATAATGAATTGCAAGCAAAACGAATTCAGTGTAAGTCGACTTCTGATTCAGAATTTCGAATAGGGCCTAATGACTATTTGATGTTTCGTGATAGAATTTGTGTACCAAGAAATTCCGAGCTCATTCGGAAGATTCTAAATGAAGCACATAATAGTTGTTTAACAATACATCCGGGAAGTACAAAAATGTATAATGATTTGAAACAGTTTTATTGGTGGCATGGCATGAAAAGAGATATCTCAGAATTTGTTTCGAAATGTTTGGTTTGTCAGCAAGTCAAAGCTGAGAATCAAGTGCCTTTCGGTTTATTACAGCCTATTATTTTTCCTGAGTGGAAATGGGATAAAGTAACAATGGATTTTGTACCGGGGATGCCTTTATCTCTGAGAAAGAAAGATGCGATCTGGGTTGTTGTTGACAGATTGACGAAATCGACTCATTTTATTACTGTACGTACGGATTATTCACTTGATAAATTTGTTGAGTTGAAAATCTCAGAGATTGTTCGATTGCACGGAGTGCCACTATCTATTGTTTCGGATAGAGATCTGAGGTTCAGTTCACGATTTTGGAAGAAATTTCAAGAAGTTTTAGCTACAAAGCTGCATTTTAGCACTGCGCTTCACCCGCAAATGGATGGTCAATCTGAACGAGTTATTTACATTCTTAAGGATATGTTACGTTGTTGATTTTTTGAGTTTGAGGGTAGCTGGGAGAAATATCTACTGCTGATTGAATTTGCTTACAATAATAGCTTTCAATCTTGTATAAATATGGCACCTTACGAAGCTCTATATGGTCATAAATGCCGAACACCGTTATATTGGAGTGAGCTCAATGAAAATAAGATTCGCAGGGTTGATCTGATTAGATAGACTGAAAAAAAGTGAAAGCAACGTCTGATCGACAAAAATTATATGCAGATCTGAAACGGAAAGATATTGAGTTCCAGATTGGGGATAAAGTGTTTTTAAAAGTATTGCTGTGGAAAAAGATATTGCGGTTTGGTTGAAAAGGGAAATTGAGTCCGCGATTCATCGGACCGTATGAGATTATCGAGTGAGTTGGACCAATGCCATATCGACTATCTTTACCGTCTGAATTAGAGAAAATAAATAATGTATTACATGTGTGGATGCTTCGACGATACCGATCCGACCCTTCACATGTCATTTCCCCGATCGAGGTTGAAATTCAATAAGATATGTCATATGCTAAAGAACCGATTCAAATTCTAGCTCGTGAGATCAAAGAGTTGAGAAATAAGAGAATTGCATTAGTGAAAGTATTATGGCATCGACATGGGGTTGAAGAAATTACGTGGGAACCTGAGGATGCTATGAGAAAACAATACCCGAACCTATTCACTGGTAAGATTTTCGGGGATGAAAATCTCTAAGGGGGAGAGTTGTAACAACCTGGTTTTAGCTAAATCAGAACTGTGGTTTTGGAACCACAAATTCGATGTCGAAAAATTATTTTGTGTTTACAGCATGAAAGCATGTATGTGTGAAAATTTCGTGAGCTAATTTTATCGTTTAATAACTCAATTTAAGAAAAATGACTAAATCGCGTAAAATGCAAAAGTTGCATTCTATTTGTTAAAGGTGTCTAATTGCTATGATTTATTAAATAAAAGGTCCTTATGATGTTATTAGACCATTTATAGTGGAATTTGACATAGATGGCCTTATATTAGATGATTTAAATGGTTTTTATTAAAAGTTAATATGGAAATTTGGTTATAAAAGATATATTGAATAAAACAAAACGGAAAGCCATCTTTATGTTCATCTTTTACGGCCAAATGAAGCTTGAATAAAAGCTAAAATAGGGTTTTTCATTCGGTTAGATTAATTTAAGCAATTAAGGTAGTGTTTTAGCTCAGTTTTTAATGATTTCTATGTTTTTGAGATCGTTGCTTTGTATTCTACCTAGCCCATGCCTTAATTTTTGAAGTTTTTAATGATTTTGTGAAGTGCCAATGATGAATGCTTGATATTTTGAATGTTTTTTTGATGAAAAATGAATATTTTTCGATACTTATACAAGTTTTGTTAAGTGATTTTGAGTAAAAATGCCTATTAGGGGTTTAATTGTGAAAAGTGTAAATTGAGGGGTTGAAATGTGAAATAAATGAAAGTGTTGAGCTTCTGGGGACCTATATGAAATTCAGCTAGGCTTGGGTTTAATGAAATTTCATGAATTTTGTGTATTTGTGAAATTGGGACTAAATTGTAAAAATGTGGAACTGTAGGGGCTAAAGTGTAAAAATGCCCAAATATGTGTTTGTGGACTGAATTGAATGATTTGATGAATAAATTAGTTAATTTTGAATGCATATAGATCAAGAATGAAAGAAATCAGATTTAGATCAGGGAAAATCAAAGGTTATTGAATAGTTGATCCAGTCTGTTTATCCCGAATACAAGGTAAGTTCATATGCAAATAAATGTCTTTAAATTGAATTATATATGTTTAATTGTCATTGAACTGCTATGAATGTTGTATGATCAAATACAAGCAAGAATCGACAAGGTTACAATATTTAAAAGTCCAGTACGAACCTTAGGAATAGTATAGGATACGAATGTCATGACATTAGGATTAACGAGATGTGATTATGTGCAAGACCATGTCTGGGACATTGGCATCATTATGTGATTACGTGCAAGACCATGTATGAGACATTGGAATCGTTATTTGATTTCGTGTAAGACCATAGCTGGGCTATTGGCATCGATATGTGATAACATGTAAGACCATATCTGGGATAAGGCATTGTACGAGCTATATGAGATTTCTGAGTATCCTTAACAATTCCAAAAGGTTCAACAAGCAAAGTCAAGTCGAAAAAGAATGTGTGATTGAGTTAAGTGACTCAGGTAGGTACGATATTCATACAAGTATTGAAAAGGGAAGTATTTGATGAATTCACTTATGATATTGAATTGGTATACATTGGGAAAGGTTTGTGAGCTTATATGTGCTTACTCATAGTTTGCCTATTGATCAAAATGATGTTGATTCATGTGGTAATTTTATTTGTATATGGCTTACTAAGCTTTTAAAGCTTACTTCATGTGTTCTTTCCCTGTCTTATAGATAATCGAAACTAGCTCGGATCCGGGAATCGTTGGAGACTTCACTGCACTATCGATCATCTATTTTGGTACTTTTGAAGCTATGTATATATGGTATATGGCATGTATAGACTAGTTGTAGTACTTTGGTTGTGAATATAGCTATGAGAATTGGCTTGTAAATGAATATGTTTGCTTTGTATATATAGCCATGAATGAGGGCTTATTTTGGTATGTTTTGGTATAAATGTGGCTAAGGTATTATAGATGTTCAAATGGTTAGATTTTGAGTTTGGTAGATGAACTATATGGTGTGATTGAAGTTGATAATTTGAGAAGTCATGTACTTGTGAATGAATGCTTGATGATATAAATTTTGAATAGGTATTTCGCATTGACTTGAGTATTGAATTTAGTTGAATTGGATATGGTATAAATGATGCATTTGAATGATGATTTTGGCTGCCTATTGTATGATGAAATGGTACCATTTTGGTTGTTAGGTGTGCATGAGAAAAGGGTGGCAATTTGGCCTTGCAAATGGTCTATTTTTGTCCACACGGGCAGAGACACGGGCGTGTGTCTCAATAGTGTTCGGCACATGGTCATGTTACACGGCCATGTGTCTGCTGGTGTTAAAATTGAATTGAAGTCAGTATGCTCCACACGGCCTCACACACAAGAGTGTGATTGGCCGTGTGGCACAAGTTAGTATACCCCCTAAATGGCACACGGCCTAGCACACGAGTGTGTGACTTGGCCGTGTTGCATAAGTCAGTATACCCTATAGGATTGGCATGACCTAGCACACGGTCTGGCACACGGGCATGTGTGGCCATTACGAAGGGCGCACAGGCTAGACACACGGGCGTTTGGTCAGTCGTGTGACCCAAGTCAGTATGTATGCCCTATTTTCACACGGCCTGAGACACGAGTATGTCTGGAGGTTCACACGGGCGTGTGACCCTTGTATGTTAGAAAAATTTCTAAGTTTTCCCAAATTTTCGTATGTTATTGGTTTAGTCCCGAACTATTTCTAAAATATTTTTAAGGCCTCGTAGGCCTTTATAAGGGACAATGTGATTATGATTGAATGGCATTTGAGTATGAATGCATAAATGTATTAATTATGTATTTTAAATGATGTTGATTGATCGGTAATACCTCGTAACCCTATTCTGATTGTGAATACGGGTTAGGGGTGTTACAAAACTATTCGTCTTGGTAATACTTGTGAGTTTATATCCCAAGCTTTTAATGATTATTGTCTTTCAATTGGGACGAAATTTGAACATCCTATAGCTCATGTTCACACGCAAAAAGATTTAGCTGAATCATTTATCAAAAGCCTTTAACGAATAGCTCGACCATTGCTTATGAGAATAGAACTCCCTGTTACAGCTTGGGGATATTCTATTTTGCATGCAGCAACACTTGTGCGCTTAAGGCCAACAAGTTATAATAAGTACTCCCTATTACAATTGGCTTTTGATCAGAAGCCAAATATTTCCCACCTTAGAATGTTTCGATGTGCAATATATGTTCCAATTGCTCCACCACAACGCACAAAGATAGGTCCTCAAAAAAGGTTGGGAATATATGTTGGTTATGAATCTCCTTTTATAATTAAATATGTTGAACCATTAACTGGAGATTTATTTACTGCATGATTAATTGATTGTCATTTTGATGAAACAACATTCCCAACATTAGAGGGAGAAAAAATAAAAATGGTAAAAGAAATTACATAGAATGGATCATAATTATCTCAATTAGATCCTCACACAAGTCAATGTGAACAAGAAGTTCAAAGAATCATACATTTGCAAAGCATCACCAATCAATTGCCAGATTCATTTACTGACATAAAGAGAATTACAAAATCTCACATACCAGCTGAAAATGTTCTGATATGAATTGATATCCAAATAGGGAAAATTGTTAGTGCAAAAGAAAGTAATCTACGCTTGAAGTGTGGAAGGCCAACCGGTTCCAAAGATAAAAATCCTCATAAAAGGAAATGAGTAATTATTCAAGATGGTAATATTGTGGAGGCAAGTGCCCAAGAAGAGGTCAAAGATATAACTAATCAAAAAAAAACCCAGAAGAGGTTTAGGTACCTGAAAATGGTGATAATGAAGAGATCTCAATAAGTTATGTTACTTTAGGAAAAAAATGGAACCGAAAAAATATAGTTGTCGACAACAATTTTGCTTATAATGTTGCTATTGAAATAGCAAAGAAAATAGGATCCTGAGCCTAAATCTATTGAGGATTGTAGAAATAGAAAAGATTGGCCAAAATGGAAAGATGCAATTCAAGTAGAATTAAATTCATTTTCTAAACGTGAGGTTTTTAGACTTATAGTTCAAACACCTAAATATGTAAAGCCGGTTGGATATAAATGGATATTTGTGCAAAAAATGAAATGAGAAAAATGAAGTTGTAACATATAAAGCATGACTTGTAGCAAAAGGATTTTCGCAAACGCCTGGCATTGATTATGAAGAGACATATTCTCCTGTGGTGGATGCAATCATGTTTAGATACTTTATTAGTCTGGTAGTACGTGAAAAACTTGACATGCATCTAATGGATGTTGTTACAACCTATTTGTATGGTACACTTGATAGTGAAATTTATATGAAAATCCCAGAAGGATTTAAAATCCGTGAAGAATATAGAGTTTCCTGGGAAAATTGCTCAATCAGATTAAAGAAAAAGTTTATATGGATTAAAACAATCTGGACGTATGTGGTACAATCGTCTTAGTGAATATTTGTTAAAAGAAGGTTATAAAAATGATCAAATATGCCCACGTGTTTTTATAAAAAGGTCTGGATCAAACTTTGTGATAATTGCTATTTATGTTCATGATCTAAATATTATTGGAACTTGTAACACTCCTTACCCGTATCCAACGTCGGAACAGGGTACGAGGCGTTACGGACTTAAAATTTCTTGAACATGTAAATTCGGGTCATAAAATTTTGTCAAATTTAAAAATTTTCTAACACATGCATTTTGTTCCTTATATGGGTTTATAAAGCTCAAAACATCCTTTAGGATGGTTCTGGACTAAACCGAGAACTTTGGAAAATTTTGGAAAAATTTAGAAGATTTTGTCAAAACAGGGGACACACGCCCGTGTGGTCTGGGACACGCCCGTGTCTCTAACCCGTGTAACTATCTATTTATGACATCATCATCAAAATAGGGTCACACGGCCTTGGCACATGCCCGTGCCATTAGAGTGTGTCTGTCACATGGTAGAGACACATGGCCGTGTCTCTGCCCGTGTGGCCTGGAAGTTGGCTATTTTCCAAGCCAGTTTCCCAGATAAAACACAAACTCTCTTGTATCCATTTCATCAACATGTATCATGCTATAATTGGACATCCGAATATCCAATTTTGCATACACATTCCCATACACATCGTCATTCTTGAAACCATTTGTAAACCACATCCACCACATCTCAATTATGCAATTACCACCTACATGAATAACCACATCATAGGCGTATAACAACCATTAGTATTGGCCATCTCCAAATAGCCTTAATCAAAATGAACATTTATTAAATAAGGGCCAACATTTTAGGCCATAACAAATATGACATATATGACGAAACGACCAAGCCTACTATACATGCCATAACCCAAAAATTAATGTATCTAGATATACCAAGTGTTCCAATTGAAAGTGTGAGTGAATCTCTGACGTCCACCTATCCCGAGCTAACTTGGCTATACTACTAGGCAAGGGAAAATAGAAGGGAAGTAAGCATAAACGCTTAGTAAGTTCACATACAAATAATAAGAAATTAATAAACTTGTGTGGATAAATCCTCACAATAATTTCTTAAGATGATATAATCATTATATCACATGCTTACACCTTATTACTCATGTTCACATTAATTTGTCTACATGAGTCACTGTCACTAAATTATTTATTTCTTGAGCTACAAAGCTCTGAATGAAGAACCGCTAATTTTCCCTAAAACTAGACTGACATAACTTCCTACCATAGAAATTTCAAAAATTTTGGTCTATCCAATTAATACATTTTATTCATTAAGTTTGCCCCTGTTTTGCTGTCCAATAGTTCTGACACTTCTTCACTACAAATCAATTTTCTCCTCGTATAAAATTCATATGATGTTTTTGTTTATTTCACTTGAAAATAGACTTATTAAGTATTTCAAGCATATTAATTATACTTCATAATTATTTTTTTACAAATTTTACTGATTTTCCAAATTTGGAATAGGGGATTCCGAAACTCATTCTGACCCTGTCTCACTAAAATTCAAATATCTCATAATTCACACTTCTTTTGCTTACTCTGTTTCTTTTATAAATAAAAGACTCATTGAGCTTTAATTTCATATCTCACCCAACCTTTAATTAAATTTACACTATATTTGGTGATTTTTCAAAGTTATACTAATGCTGCTGCCTACAACTGTTTTAATTTCAATTTCACTCATTCATTAATTCTTTGTGTTCACTTTCATTTATACACACTTACACCAAAGCATATTATAACTTGGCACATAACAACCAAGTGATCATAGACACATCTTACTCATTTGCATCATTATTAATAATGCATCATAACCCGAGCACATTATTTATGAGTTTCGTATACATACCTGTGCTTAGTCATAATACTCACATATCCTACTCTTACTCATCTTGAGCATACTCTTTGAATTTCCGATTGAACTACTTGTAATATTAGGGATGTTCGGGATATCTTGTACAACTGGTAGGATGGGAATGCCATATCCCAGATATGGTCTTACATGGGATCACATATCGGTGCCGATGCCATGTCCCAAACATGATCTTACACTGGCACTCATCTCGAGTCGATGCCATGTCCCAGACATGGTCTTACACTGACTATCCTCTGTCAGTGTCGATGCCATGTCCTTGACATGGTCTTACACTAACACAACTTGAGTCCAATGCCATGTCCCAGACATGGTCTTACACTGGCACACCCACTGCCATGGTCCAACCATGGTCTTTTCCGTCAATTCATCATGAGTCGTAGTATGAATGTAGATGACCCTGCATTTCTCACGATTGATCCTTCAATCCAATCTCGTACTTGCATAAAGTCATGATTAGATAACAAACATATATAAAATAATACATGATAAGTCGTAATATATACATATTTTAATCCCACATTTGGCATACTTTTGGATGATTTATCCCTTGAATTGTGGAATTTGATGCTCCTAATCCTTTAATTTCATGTTTTATACTTAGGAGAGCATAGAAGGATGAAAAGAACGAGAAACGGGCCAAAAAAGGAGAAAATGGGCCAAAGTAAGAAACCAACACGACCTTGAGTTCACCACACGGCCGTGCCACTTTAGCAGACTGGAACACGGCTCAGGGCTCGATTCACACGGGTGTGTCCCTACTGTGACCCGTTTTAATTCCACTCGAATTAGGATACTTGTGGGCCAAGTAAGGGGTCCCGAAAGCCTATATAAAAACCCTAGAGGGCAAACTAAAAAGGGAGTTTGACAGAAGGCCTCTGTCAGGGCTTTTGATAGAGAGCAAAGCTAGAGAGGGTTGAATTTAGGGAATTACTCGAAGGAAGCCAGTTGATCCATCTCATAAGCCGGAATCACGCTCAAGACTGAGGAACTTCCCTTCAATTTCCTTCAGGGGTTTTTAGGGTTTTTCTTTATGTTTTTTTATTTAATTTCTTCTGCGATGTATTCTTTTATAAACATGAATTAAACCCCTCAAATACCTTAGGGGGATGAAACTTAAGACGGATCTTGTTATTATTTTCTGAACTATATGATAAATACTTGATTTGTTCTTAATTATGTGTTCTTAATTCTTGTTTTAATATTTCAAGATATTGATTCAAGTATTGATGTGCTTATTCAGAGGAGCAAAAGTCCCTGTTTAAGATTAGATCTAGCATAATTAAGCGGAGATGATCGCACTCCTTGAAATAGGACGACGAAAATCTGCTGGATTAGGGTCAAACCTAATATGGGAGTCCATAAATCGAGTTAATGCAACACTAGGGGTTTTAATTAGAAAGAGATTTCAATTAGTCAACCTAGGGTTAGACGTTAATAGCCTCAAAAGAGGTATTAATATAAATTAGGGAATCCTACGGATCAACTCAAGTGAATAAATCGTCTGGTTCAGAGTTAAATAACAAGTGAAGTCTAGGTGGATTCTTCCTCGGGTATTGTCTTAATCAATTGGGTTTCTCAAAAGTGTTTTCTCAATTCATTCTCTTTGTCTTGGCATTCTTAGCTTAGGAGTTAGTTAGACAAACATTAATCACTTTTATTTTTAGGCTAAATAATAAAAAGAAAGTCAATACTAGTACTTTTGGTTCCCTTGGGTTCGACATTCCAGTCTTGCCACTAAGATATACTACTGTTCGATAGGTGGGCTTGCCTCAATCGTGGCGATAGTTAGTTTCTAGGCTCGACCATTCATTATATAAATACTAAAACTCTCAGATGCACGATCAAGTTTTTGGTGCCTTTGCCGAGGAACTGAAATATTAGGAATGCTCAATTTTTATTACTTTAGCCATTTTTCTTTTATTTATGTATTTCTTTCTAATTTTTATTTTTAGTTTTCTAATGTCTCTATTATTTGTTCTGATAGGTTTTTCTAGTTTATGACTAGGAGGAACCCGTCAGGACCGTTGATTTTTGACAGTGATATAGAAGGTACCGTTCGTAGAAATCCGAGAGAAATAAGGCGAAGTCTACTGTACATAGAAGAAGAGCAAGAAGACAGAACCAACACTACCGAAGAGATGGCTGATAACAATCCGCTACCTCCTATGGTTGCCGCAAATCCGGTGAATCAAAATCCTGCTCCACGTACTATGTACGATTACGCTAAACCTAATTTAACAGGAATTGAGTCAAATATTGTTAGACCTGCTATTGCTGCAAATAATTTTGAACTGAAACCTAACACAATTCAGATGATACAACAATTTGTTCATTTTAATGGTTTGCAGGATGAAGATCCAAACAATCACTTGTCAAATTTTCTAGAATTTTGCATTACTTTCAAAATAAATGGTGTTTCTGATGATGCCATTCGCCTTCAGTAGTTTCCCTTTTCATTCAGGAACAAAGCTAAACAATGGTTGAACTCGTTACCACGAGGAATGATATCTCTTTTTTTGTGCAGATGGATCTAGAGACACTTTACATTGCATGGGAGAGATACAAGGATCTACTAAGGAGGTGCCCTCACCAAAGGTTACCTTTGTGGCTACAGGTTCAAACCTTTTACAACAGTGTGAACCCCTCAACTAGGCAGTTGATTGATTCAGCCGCTGGCGGTACCTAAACAACAAAACACCTGAGGCTGCCTACAAATTCATTGAAGAGATGTCAGTGAATAACTATCAAAGGCAAGTTACAAGGACAAGGCCAACAAAAGCTGCCAGTGTTTTCAACCTCAACGCAGTGACCATGCTATCAAATCAAGTAGAACTGTTAAGTAAGAAAATTGATGGTTTGTGTGGTTCTTCGAAGGTACATCCAATTATGCAGTGCGATACGAATGGAGGAGGGATGCGCAATACAGAATATCCACCTTACAACCCGAGCGCTGAAAACGAGCAAGTTTACTATATGGGTAATAATTCTAGACCTCAAAATAACCCTTATAGTAATACTTACTGTAACACCCGAATTTAGGGGCTATGCACGTTGGGTATAATTCAAGTTCTAGTAGGTTTTGGGTATGTTTGGATGGGTTTTAGGGGTCTTGAGAACTTTTAAGGGTAGTGGAATGCCTTAGAAAAATTTTAGTTTTAAGGGTTAAAAAGGGAGCTTGGATAGAGGGGGCCTTAAGAGAATTTTTGGGGGAAGTATGGCACAAAGATTGGCTTGGCAGAGTGGCAAGGAGGCGCCACTCTAGAGCTTGGAAGGTGACGCCATTTTCAGGAGGAAGGGGTCTCAGGTTCAATTCGCAAGGGCAGCAATTGGGGCCTTATTTTTGCGTCAAGCTGGTAAGGTAATTGGATGGTTTTTGAATGCTTAAAAGATGGAGGAAGACTTGGTCTTCCATTTTAAATTCGGTTAGGTAGGTAAGGAGAGAGGTTTGACTTTTTCAAATATTTTTGAATGGGTGATTGGGAGGTATTTTAGGAGTGAAATGTGGAGATTTGATGGAAGGTTGAGTTGGTGGCCGGTTTTGGGAAGCTAGGGAAGGGTATTTTTGGTTTTATTAAAGGTGTTAGGTAGCTAGTAGTATAAATAGGGGGGGAGGTGTTCACCTTTTTGGTTTTTCACCATTAGTGCTCCCTTGTCGAATTGTTGTTCCCCATTCCTTTGGTTGCCGAAACCTTCTTCTCCAAAGCTTGTTCTTCTTTTTCTCTCAAACTTGCTAGGTGGCCGAATCCTTGCTCTCCCTATTTCCCTTCCTTTTTACTTCTAAACCGAAAGTACACCCCCACATCCTTTCTTTCTCATTTCTCAAACCTTTTTGGCCGAAACACCTAGTCCCTTTCCTTTGTTTTCTTACATTGTTAGCCGAATCTACACATTATCTCTTTGCCGAAATCCCTTCCTATTATTAAACTCACCGTGGCTGAATATTAGAAGTAGTATAGACTCCTTCGGGTTTTCTTATGTAATCGTTGGATGAAGGTACTTTGGGTTTTGAAGTAGCCAGTCAATCCTCCTTTTGTTAGCAATCGAAGTTGGTAAGGATATTGTTTTAATAAGTTGTATATTTAGTATTCGTTTAAGTTTCAAGGTTTTGATACTAAGGCCGATTGTAGGGAGAAGAACCTATCGCAGGAAACCTTTCGGGAGTCGGTTAGTCAGCTGTTTGAAGCATTAAGTAGCGTTTCGAGAGTTGATCGTTTGTGCTAGTAATAAGGTGCGTAATCATCGCACTATTTTCTCGGTTTGCTTGTTAACTTTTTTTTAAACATATGTATTATGTGTGGAGGCTGATTATAAAGGCCTAAGTGATGTGAACCGATGATGGTAAGATTGATTGTGATATTGATGTGGTATTGATAAATAATAAATACTCACTCTATATGATGTTCTTGCATGATTTATTGACACATGGGCATGGGATTGGGATTGAAGAAGGAGGAAGTGTACACAAGTTATACGTGGTCTAATGATAGCTCCGGCTACATTAGCGCTTGATGGTTAGCTTTGTGCTACCTCAAGGGAGGTGTGGCTCGGTGCCCATCTCGGCGGTTGATGGCTATGTGCATCACCGTAGACAGTTATTGATGTTGAGATCACTTGGGTTGATCGGTGGCTCAGCCACGGCCTTGAGCAGCGAGCTTGCCAAGGTAAGATGTTATGGATCACGATGTGATCGGTGGGGAGTTTCCCACGGCCTTAGGCGGGGAGTCTGCTAAGGTTGGTGTACGGTTGGACAATGGGTTGGGCTGAGATGCATTCTTGCATGATTTGTTTCGATGGCTGTGTGGGTATGGGCCAAACCCATACGGATGGAAATATGTGTTGTGGTTATGCACTGAGTCAGTGGACTCACCCTTTTATTTCTAACCATTTCAGGTAATTAATAGAATCGGACCGGGATCGGAGAGGACACATGGTGGCCCATGCAGAAAGAAGAATTCAAATCTTTTAAGTTTATTTATATTAAGTATTTGGGTTTAAATCTTTGATGTAATAAGGCCCTTTGACTTTTCATTTATTTTGGGAATTTCTTTATTATTATTTTTAAATAATGGTTTGATTATTTTGATTACTATGTGCAAACGACTTAGTTTTTAGCCATTTGTTTACTCAACAAATTTATAAATTAAACGAGTGTTTTAAAATGGACATTTCTATTTATTATCAAGTCTAAAAGTATTTTTTTTAAAAAGTACACGGGTTTTACCAGAAAGATAGTGGATTTTCGTGTTTTAAATTCTAAGTAAAGAAAAATATTTTCGCTAACATAACCGATTCTGGTCAGAGTGAATGGGCCGGGTTTGGGGATGTTACAGTTTGGTATCAGAGCCCGATTCAAAACTCGGCTTTGAGGGTTTTGGGCCCGAAACAGTTTTCAAAATGGGCTATTTGAAATGTGGGCTTTTATAAGAGTTTTCAGGTTTTCTGGCATGGCACCTGTGTGTCCTACCCAAGTCCACTGTAAGTACTTCGGACTTTCTTGAAGTGAATTGTTTGTATGAATTGATTTGGGCTTAGTTTGGGCTCGTAGATTAGAAAGTTAGGACTATTGGACCCTAGGACTAGACTACTCAAACATATGCATAAGATTTAAAGCTCTTAAACAAACCTGTGAAGTAAGTCGCCGAGTTAAGGTGTGGTAACCCCTGTACGCATGTCTAGGAGTGGAACTGGAAGAGCCTGGTATTTAAGCAGTCCGTGTGACTCACCTCCTCTTCGCAGTATCCTACCAGTGCGTAGCTACTGGTTCACCTTAACCAAGAGGACTTGTTCATGGGCTAAACCGATTAATAAAACCCGAAAGAAGGGATATGGCTTCGATTGTTTTAAAATCCCCTATTTTAAAATTTTCAAACTTACCCTTTGACTTGTAAACCCTAAATCTGATTTTGAAAAACATTTTTTTTTTCGATTTACAAAATTACCAAAACGCCCCTGTATTGCAAAATTATCAGACTACCCTCAAATTTTGATAAAATGCCCTTGGTTTCGAAATTTTCAAATTTCTCTCAACTTCTACTGAAATATTCCTACTTTACTAAATATCGAAAATTCTATTTTGTAAAATGTTGTGATATCTCAATTTTGAGAATTTATGAAAATGCCCTCGATTTCCAAAATTACAAAAATAACTCTCTGTTTTCAAATTTGGCAACACACTTTGTTTGAAAAACAAAATTTCCAAGACGATTTCGAGATTTTGTAAATTTTGAAGTTGGAAAAACTATTTTTTTCAAAAAAAAATGACCTACGAAAGTTATTACCGAAATACCCTCTTTAGGAAAAATGACGGAATTACCCTGTAGGAAGGAAACTTGATTGCTCGAAAGAACTACTCTCGGAAACCTCATTGCATAAAATTGCTCGTGGATAAAACAAAGTGAAACAAGAATTTCTAACGCATAAAACTTTCTAAACAGACTAAATCAAGCGCTAGATATGAGTTCTAGGGGCGTGGTCGCAATACTCGCGGGCGTGGTAGAGGCGGGATGTCGATGATCGGAACCGGTTGGGTCACGCCATGGGTCGAGCGATGCACCGCCACCGGCTTGTTGAGGTTGAGCAGCAGGACCAGACCGGGGGGAGACGATGTAGTGTCACAAGTCAGGCGTTGCGAGTGCTCGAGCGAGTGGCGAGGAGCCAATGTGGGCAATAGGAATCGGAAGTCGGTGCCGAAAGGCTTAGGCGAATGGAGCCGAGGTTTTTAGAGGAGTGTCAGGGTAGCTCCAAACGTGGCGCGAGTATTGGCTTGAGGTCGTTGAAAGGATTATGGACGACTTAGACTTAAGCACGAGGAGAAGCTTAAGGGTGTTGTTTCGTTGCTACGGATGAAGCCTACCAGTGGTGGCTCATCGTTAAGGAAAGTACCCCTGCGGATCGAGTGGAGTGGGGTTACTTCAAGATCAAGTTTGAGGGGAAGTATGTCAGAGCGAGCTATGTAGACGCTCAGAGGAAGGCGTTCCTTAATCTGGTGCAAGGTAGCAAGTCAATAGCGGAGTACGAAGCTGAGTTTCTGCGTTTAAGCCGATATGCTCGGGGCATCGTGGCAACGGATTATGAGAGATGTGTCAGATTTGAAGATGGGCTACGGGATGAGCTGCGAGTTTTGATTGCTCCGCATCAGGAAAGAGACTTCGCAGTTTTAGTGGAGAAAGCTCGAATAGCTGAGGAGGTCAAGAAGGCTGAGAGGCACAATAGAGAAAGGAACCGTGATAAGAGAAGTGTTGGATCGTCAGAAGTGTTTGAGAGGGTTCAGAAAAGACCGAGGGTTGAGACTCCTGTTCATATTGCTAAGCCAGCCGCCGGAAATCCAGATCGTCCGTGTGCTCAATGTGGAAGGTACCATGTTGGCGAATGCTGGAATCGTGTTCGGGAGTGCTTTAGATGCAAGTCCAAGTTCCACCTGATTAAGGATTGTCCCCAGGATCCGAATAGGACTCGGATAGTGGGTCAAGGTTATGTGCAACCAGGCAGAGGTGGTCAGCAGACGACGAGAGGTCGTGGTCCGAGCCATGGAGGAAATGGTTCCGGCCGAGGTCGTGGAGCAGTAGACCGCGGTAATGGTAGCACCGAGGCAAGGCAGCCGGGTCTGGTTTATGCAGTCCGTCGGAGGGAGGATAATGATGTGCCGGATGTGTCAGTTGGTAAGTTCCTTAAGTCTGGAATATTCTCGGTTGCTTTGTTCAGTTGGGTGGCTGTTTGTTTTGTTGCTTGTAAAGTATGGGGACTTTGAGTATGAACTTAGAATCTTTACCTAGATATATGTTAGCTCTTTAAGATCGAGTCTTGTGACCATAGCATAGTGGGAGGATTTGGATTGTTAGTCGAGACAAGTAATTTCGAGGACGAAATTATTTTAAGGGGGGTAGAATTGTAACACCCGAATTTAGGGGCTATGCACGTTGGGTATAATTCAAGTTCTAGTAGGTTTTGGGTATGTTTGGATGGGTTTTAGGGGTCTTGAGAACTTTTAAGGGTAGTGGAATGCCTTAGAAAAATTTTAGTTTTAAGGGTTAAAAAGGGAGCTTGGATAGAGGGGGCCTTAAGAGAATTTTTGGGGGAAGTATGGCACAAAGATTGGCTTGGCAGAGTGGCAAGGAGGCGCCACTCTAGAGCTTGGAAGGTGACGCCATTTTCAGGAGGAAGGGGTCTCAGGTTCAATTCACAATGGCAGCAATTGGGGCCTTATTTTTGCGTCAAGCTGGTAAGGTAATTGGATGGTTTTTGAATGCTTAAAAGATGGAGGAAGACTTGGTCTTCCATTTTAAATTCGGTTAGGTAGGTAAGGAGAGAGGTTTGACTTTTTCAAATATTTTTGAATGGGTGATTGGGAGGTATTTTAGGAGTGAAATGTGGAGATTTGATGGAAGGTTGAGTTGGTGGCCGGTTTTGGGAAGCTAGGGAAGGGTATTTTTGGTTTTATTAAAGGTGTTAGGTAGCTAGTAGTATAAATAGGGGAGGTGTTCACCTTTTGGTTTTTCACCATTAGTGCTCCCTTGCCGAATTGTTGTTCCCATTCCTTTGGTTGCCGAAACCTTCTTCTCCAAAGCTTGTTCTTCTTTTTCTCTCAAACTTGCTAGGTGGCCGAATCCTTGCTCTCCCTATTTCCCTTCCTTTTTACTTCTAAACCGAAAGTACACCCCCACATCCTTTCTTTCTCATTTCTCAAACCTTTTGGCCAGAAACACCTAGTCCCTTTCCTTTGTTTTCTTACATTGTTAGCCGAATCTACACATTATCTCTTTGCCGAAATCCCTTCCTATTATTAAACTCACCGTGGCTGAATATTAGAAGTAGTATAGACTCCTTCGGGTTTTCTTATGTAATCGTTGGGTGAAGGTACTTTGGGTTTTGAAGTAGCCAGTCAATCCTCCTTTTGTTAGCAATCGAAGTTGGTAAGGATATTGTTTTAATAAGTTGTATATTTAGTATTCGTTTAAGCCTAAGGTTTTGATACTAAGGCCGATTGTAGGGGAGAAGAACCTATCGCAGGAAACCTTTCGGGAGTCGGTTAGTCAGCTGTTGCTGAAGCATTAAGTAGCGTTTCGAGAGTTGATCGTTTGTGCTAGTAATAAGGTGCGTAATCATCGCACTATTTTCTCGGTTTGCTTGTTAACTTTTTTTTAAACATATGTATTATGTGTGGAGGCTGATTATAAAGGCCTAAGTGATGTGAACCGATGATGGTAAGATTGATTGTGATATTGATGTGGTATTGATAAATAATAAATACTCACTCTATATGATGTTCTTGCATGATTTATTGACACATGGGCATGGGATTGGGATTGAAGAAGGAGGAAGTGTACACAAGTTGTACGTGGTCTAATGATAGCTCCGCTACATTAGCGCTTGATGGTTAGCTTTGTGCTACCTCAAGGAGGTGTGGCTCGGTGCCCATCTCGGCGGTTGATGGCTATGTGCATCACCACAGAGGCGATTATTGATGTTGAGATCACTTGGGTTGATCGGTGGCTCAGCCACGGCCTTGAGCAGCGAGCTTGCCAAGGTAAGATGTTATGGATCACGATGTGATCGGTGGGGAGTTTCCCACGGCCTTAGGCGGGGAGTCTGCTAAGGTTGGTGTACGGTTGGACAATGGGTTGGGCTGAGATGCATTCTTGCATGATTTGTTTCGATGGCTGTGTGGGTATGGGCCAAACCCATACGGATGGAAATATGTGTTGTGGTTATGCACTGAGTCAGTGGACTCACCCTTTTATTTCTAACCATTTCAGGTAATGAATAGAATCGGACCGGGATCGGAGAGGACACATGGTGGCCCATGCAGAAAGAAGAATTCAAATCTTTTAAGTTTATTTATATTAAGTATTTGGGTTTAAATGTTGATGTAATAAGGCCCTTTGACTTTTTCATTTATTTTGGGAATTTCTTTATTATTATTTTTAAATAATGGTTTGATTATTTTGATTACTATGTGCAAACGACTTAGTTTTTAGCCATTTATTTACTCAACAAATTTATAAATTAAACGAGTGTTTTAAAATGGACATTTCTATTTATTATCAAGTCTAAAAGTATTTTTTTTAAAAAGTACACGGGTTTTACCAGAAAGATAGTGGATTTTCGTGTTCTAAATTCTAAGTAAAGAAAAATATTTTCGCTAACATAACCAGATTCGGTCGTAGTGAATGGGCCGGGTTTGGGGATGTTACACTTACAATCTAGGTTGGAGAAACCACCCCAATTTTTCATGGGGTGGTCAAGGAAATCAAAGACAACAAACCCTCCCAAGTTTTCAACAGCAGCCTTACCCACAAGAGAAGAAGCCGAACCTTGAAGAGATGTTAACAAAATTCATCGCGGTGTCAGAAACTCGCTTCCAAAACACCAAAACAACACTTAAAAATCAACAAGCATCGATTCAAGGGATCGAGAACCAATTAGGTTAGCTTGCTAAGCTGATCTCAGAATGACCACAAGGTTGCTTGCCAAACAACACTGAAACAAACCAAATGAGCAAATTTAAGCCATAACTGCTCAAGATAGTGGAAGGTTAGATGAACCCAACGTAAGCCAAAACAATGTGGTCGAGAAAGGTAAGGGTGAGGTAAGTCATGATAGCCAAAACCGGTAATTACAGAGTACCAACCTCGCGTGCCATACCCCAATGCGATGAAGAAAGACTACACAGATGAACAATTTGGTAAATTTCTTAAACTTCTAAAAAAATTACATATTAACTTACCTTTTCTTGAAGCTCTTTCGTAGATGCCAGATTCAAGGAAATTTTTGAAAGAGCTTTTGACAAACAAACGGAAGTTAGGCGAGACGTCGCATGTGGAACTAAACGCAGTGTGCTCAGAAATTCTACAAAATAAACTACCACAAAAGTTAAAATATCCAGGGAGTTTTATAATTCCATGCTTAATTGGTAGTTTATTTGTTGATAATGCTTTAGCTAATTTAAGGGCAAGCATCAATGTTATGCCTTCTAAAATGTTTAAACAGCTAGGTCTAGGAAAACCCAAACAAACTAGGATGAGCATTCAATTAGCTGATAAAACTATTAGAATTCCTAGGGGTATAATCGAAGATGTACTAGTAAAAATTGACAAATTCATATTCCAAGTAGACTTTGTCATTTTAGACATGGATAAGGACAATAATATTCCTTTAATTTTAGGAAAACCCTTTTTAGCAACTGCCAGAACTAAAATTAATGTTGGTACTGGTGAACTCATACTTCGTGTAGGTGACGAAACGATCACTCTTCAGGCTCTTGACTCGGCTAGGACATCGAGTAATCAAGGTGAAAACATAAACTCTACTAATGACCATTTGATTCAACCTTCTTTACAGGAAACACCACGAAATTACACAGCTGAGCCACATCCTAGACCTTGTGCCAACAAAGAAATAACTCATGAGGAACGACAGCTTCAGATTGATGAACTAGACGAGTGGAAGACACATTTCAAAGAGAAACTAGGAACACATGAAGCAGAACCAAAGCAAAACCATGTCAAACTTAAGGATAGGCCAAACCAATTTAAGATCGAAGACCAAGTATTGTTGGATAAAACAGACCCTCGGATCGCCACTTCAGACCTTGATACAAACGAAGAAATCCCTTTTGAGGTACTGAATATCTTCCAATATGGAACAGCCGAGGTAACTAATCCCAAGTTCGGCACTTTTAAGGTAAACACTACTCGACTCGAACTATATAGTAATCATAGAACTGATAGCAGGGGTGAGAAGTTTTAACTCCTAAAACCACCATGAATGTGCGAATGAGAGGTAAGTCTAGCTGAAGACTTTAAACGAGCACTTCTCTGAAGGTAACCCGAACACTAACCCCATTAATTTTCATATTTTTATTTTTATCATTACTTTTAGAACTAATCAAATCAATGAAGCGCAGTTTTCCCTACCATATGGCCTTACACACGGGCGTAGCCATTGCTGTGTGGACACCACGGAATTGCCCACCGGCATGGCAGAGATCGTACGAACCAAGGACAAAAAATCCCCAAAACCACGGGCGGCGGTAAAATGCCACGGTCGTGCGATACGACTGTGCTCGACACAGATTTATCAACATGGGAGTGGCGACCTCTACACGAGCGTGGGAGAAACGAATGAAGAACAAAACGATCATGCGATACGACCGTGTGACCTAACACGACTATAGGCACTACGGCCACATTCATCTATTCCAGACTTACCGTTTCTTTTCCTTGACTTCATCCAAAAGTCAAAAAGTTCACTTCTCTCATTATCTTATGATTTTATATATTGTAGATATCTATCTTTGTACATTGAGGGCAATGTACATCTTAAGTGTGGGGGGTGAATTTTATTCAGAAAACTTTTTTACATTATTCTCAAATCCCTGAATGTTGTCTTTTCTTTCTCATATCGCTATTAGAAAACTTTCTGATTGATTTATGATTTCTATTGATATGTCTTGAATTAAAACATAGGCAGTTGTGCATTGATTGTTTAAACATGAAGACTTTAGAGAATCAAGCATGATGAGTTGATTTTTGAAAATTAAAATTTGCTAGGTTGTTTCCCCAAGTTTAAGTATTATCTTGAAATTTGATGTTCACAGGGTTGACATCAAAATCCATAAATTTTGTGAGATCTTAAGCCTTTTAGAGCATATATTTTTCTTGCTATTTTTTTTTTGTTTATGAGTGAGTCAATATTGAATTGTTATTCTAGAACTTGCTTCGATTATGCATGTCGAGACCACACTTTTGATTTGATATACTGAGATGATAAAGGCACCTAGGATTTAACCCACTTCCCAAAAGGCTTACCTTCATAATTAACCACTAGTGAAGCCCTTTGATCTTAATAAACCATTCATTGAATTACCCTTAATATTAACCCAAGACTTACTCTTTTTGATTAATTAAGAATTTTTTCTATTGTATTAACCTCTTTATTGAGATTTGATTTGAGAAGTTACCTAACTATTTCAGTTATTAAATTCCTATTATTGTACTTTATTTATTCTTAAAAAAAATTTGAAAGTATATCCATTATTAGTTCTATATTTTTATGAGCTTAAACAGTAAATTGCACATCTTTAGAAGAAGCTCGTATTATTAATGTAATTTCTTATTATTAGTCTATTTTTCTAGTTAGGTAATTTGTCAATTCGATCTCGATTCTAACCTCCTCTTTCAGCCTATGACCACACCCTCTAACCAAGCCACATTACAACCATTTTTAAAGACCTTTTGATCGATGTATCATCTCAATTTATAGTGGTGGAGATTTGAATTTCATGCAAGCCTATGGTAATAACTTTTCATGTTGACTATTGAGTGCTTAATTTATTGTCCCTTAAACACTTCGACTGATTTGAGTGAATCCTTAGTGAGGATGTTAACTTTGTGATATTTTGAATCAAAGGTGATTACTTAGATAAGGGGGAATACCTATGTTTTCATGAATAAAATGCTCAACTTGGATTGTTTGAAACTTTGATGTTCTTTTAGTTGAATTCTCAATATAAGATTACCTATGGATTATTTCGAAACATTATTGATAGGAGTTATAAGTTGGGAAGAGTGAATTTTAATTGTGAGTTGAGGATTTTGCTTGAGGACAAGCAAATGCTTAAGTGTGGGGATATTTGATAAACCATAATATATACATATTTTAATCCCACATTTGGCATACTTTTAGATGATTTATCCTTTGAATTGTGGAATTTGATGCTCCTAATCCTTTAATTTCATGTTTTATACTTATGAGAGCATAGAAGGATGAAAAAAACGAGAAACAGGCCAAAAAGGAGAAAATGGGTCAAAGTAAGAAATAAGCATGGCCTGGAGTTCACCACACTGCTGTGCCACTTTAGCAGACTCGAACACGGCCCAAGGCTCGATTCACACGGGCGTGTCCCTACCGTGACCCGTTTTAATTCCACTCGGATTAGGATACTTGTGGGCCAAGTAAGGTGTCCCAAAAGCCTATATAAACACAATAGAGGGCAACCTAAAAGGGGATTTTGACAGAAGGCCCCTGTCAGGGCTTTTGATGGAGAGCAAAGCCAGATAGGGCTGAATTTAGGGAATTACTCGAAGGAAGCCAGTTGATCCATCTCAGAAGCCAGAATCACGCTCAAGACTGAGGATCTTCCCTTCAATTTCTTTTAGGGGCTTTTAGGGTTTTTCTTTATGTTTTGTTATGTAATTTCTTCTGAGATGTATTCTTTTAGAAACATGAACTAAACCCCTCAAATACCTGAGAGGGATGAAACCTAAGACGGATCTCGTTATTGTTTTCTGAACTGTGTGATAAATACTTGATTTGTTCTTAATTATGTGTTCTTAATTCTTGCTTTAATATTTTAGGATATTGATTCAAGTATTGATGTGCTTATTCAGAGGAGCAAAAGTCCCTGTTTAAGAGTAGATCTAGCATAATTAAGCAGAGTTGATCGCACTCCTAGAAATAGGACGACGAAAATCTACCGGATTAGGGTCAAACCTAATATGGGAGTCCATAAATCAAGTTAATGCAACACTAGGGGTTTTAATTAGAAAGGGATTTCAATTAATCAACCTAGGGTTAGACACTAGTAGCCTCGAAAGAGGTATTAATATAAATTAGGGAATCCTACAGATCAAGTGCAACAGCCTGATTTAGGGCCTAGTCAGAACAGTGGTGCGAGACCACAAATTTGAAATAGTAAAATGAATTTTTATGATAATTGAAATGTTTGCATGATAGTATGAAAGTTTCATGTGGAATTTTTATGAAAATTTACATTAAAGGGTCCATTAGGACTAAATTTCAAAAGTTGCAAAATATGAGTTTATAGAAGCTTTTTGTATGAAATAGCTTTAGAATAGTAATTAGAAGTCCTTAAATAGAAATTTGCCCAAATTATAATTTTTGGACAAAATTGGACATGAGTTAGTAATTTGTAAAAATTTAGAGAGAAGGGTATTTTGGTCATTTAATCAATTAAATGATTAAAATAGGAAAATGATGATAAAAATCTCGTTCATCTTCTTCCTTGGTGCCGAAAATTTGAAGAACCCCATAGCTAGGGTTTGTTCATCTTTCAAGCTTGCTAGTAAGTTCATCTTAGCCCCGTTTTTAATATTCTTCGTATTTTTGAAGTTCTCGTATTATGAATTAGCTATTTTTAGCTATAAAATGAGCTAAGATGCATGTTCAAAAATCTACCCAAGAATGACATGCTTGCAAAATGATATTTTATGGAAGTCTTTGAGAGTTTGATGTTAGATAAACATCTTTTCCTTAATGAATTTCATGAAAAATGATAGTATAGACTAATTTGTAATAGTTACGAAATTGGTCATACATATTAGAAATAGTGAGAATTGATGATTGTCATAGTAGAGAAAATGAATCAGCTAAGCATGATGTTTAAGAAAGTTGAATGAGAATCATTTTACGAGCCTAGGGGCAAAAGTTTAAATATGAGAAAGTTTAGGGGCAAAATAGTAATTTTGCCAAAGTATGAGTTAAGAGTCAATTTAGTCAATGTGAGTATTAAATAATCTAATTATTATTATAGATCAAGAAAACTGAAGCTCGAATCGAAACCGAGGCAAGAACAAAGTCGAGGACTAAATTGCATATCTACATACATTTTGTATATTGAGGTAAGTTTGTATGATTTCTAAGCTTTATGATTACTATCGTTGAATTGCTTAGTATAATGTACATTATTATATAGAAATGCTTACTACTATGTTAAATAAAGAAATTAATGAGATTAAGCATGAGAAAGTCCCGATTGAAGTTGAATTACTTAGGATACTCGATCTACCACACGAGATAAGAAAGTCCGTATAAGACCAAGCCAAGGCATGGCATCGACAAGCAAGTAAAGTTATCATGTAAGTCCAAGACAAGTCTTGGCATTGAAGAGTTATTATGAGATGAAGACCCATGTAAGCCCAAGCCAAGGCATGGCATTTGTGAGTCTCCAAGCAAAGATATCATGTAAGTCCAAGACAAGTCTTGGCATTGAAAAGCTATCATGAGATAGAGATCCCATGTAAGTCCAAGCCAAGGCATGGCATTGGTGAGTAACAAGAAAGATTTCATGTAAGTCCAAGCCAAGGCTCGACATTGACCAGTTCATGAGTAAAGATACCAAGTAAGACCATGTTAAGACATGGCAATGGTAAGTTCCCAAGGGAACACACAAGGAAGACTTTGAGTAAGTCCATGTCAAGACATGGCATCAATACCAAGATGAGAGATCCCATGTAAGACCATATCGAGGATATGACTTTGGCATCGAGTTATGTGGGATGAGATTTAGTATCCTCGGTTATTCATATAAATTCATCCGGCTAATGAGTAAAGCTTAAAAGAGTAAAGCTTACATGAGTAAAGCTTAAATGAGTAAAGTTTAAAAGAGTAAAGCTTACATGAGTAAAGCTTAAATGAGTAAACCTTAAATGATATAGCAAGAAAATTAAGTAAACAAAGCTATTATTAAGTTGTAAATAAGTATTATTCATGTTATGAATGATGAATTAGAGATTATGATTATTATAGTAAAGTATGCTGATCTATGTGATCAAGTGATACAGGTATCTTGTTTACCTCACGAGCATGGGACTAGTAAGTGTCATGAGATATGTAAGAATCAATATGAGTAAATAAGCTTTATAGTTGAAATTTATGATACTATTGTTTGTGTCAAATGGTTTATATTAAGCAAGTATGTTGCTATGTGCATTATATGCAAACCTACTAAGCTAAATGCTTACGTCTTTAATTCTTTCTTTCTATGTAGTCCCGCCAAGCTAATCTCGTGGATCATTGTCATCAGAGCTTGGAGCACACTATCAATCGATATTTTGGTATAGCCAAGTGTTTATATTAAGTATGGCATGTATAGGAAGCATTTCATTTTGAGAATGTGTTTTAAAATTAGCCAAAGTGTTGGCTATCAAGCTTAGTATTCTTTTTGTATATGGCCAAAGAGATTGGTCATGAATTATTAAGTATATATGATTTTATTTATCAATGAAGTATGCATCCTTGTTCATGTTAGATTTATTAAATTGAATTGTTGATTTGAGCATGAGTTTGGTCTTGATTTCAGGGTGGCAATTGGCTTGGTAAATAGCCTCTAAGTCCCCACACGGTTGGACACACGGGCGTGTATCTAGGCTGTGCATACCCTGCACATTTGTACCTTAAGTCAGGATAGACCACGGGCTAATCCCATGGCCGTTTGTTTAGGTCGTGTGTGTTACACACGGTCATAACATGGGCGTGTGTCCCAGGCCGTGTGAATAAGTCAGTATATCAAGGTATATCACACAGTCTAAGTCCACAGGCGTGTCAGGACTGTGTAGAATTAGTCAGTGTCGACCACGGTTGGGTGACATGGGCATGTCCCAAGCCACATGGGCTTGTGACCCCTGTTTTGAGGAAAAGTTCCCGATTGAATTCTGAAAGTTCCCGGATATATGTCTAAGGCCTCATAGGCCCATGATATGTATGTTTTGACTAAGAAAGAATAGTTTCTATTTCGGAACAAAATTTTACAGCCCGTAAGTACATGTTTAAGTGAGTTCAAGCATGGTAATGTCTCGTATCCAGTCTTAGCCTCGGACTCGGGTATGGGGTGTTACATCAAGTCAAGCCAATAAATCGTCTAGTTCAGAGTTAAATAACAAATGAAGTCTAGGTGGATTCTTCCTGTGGTATTATCTTAATCAATTGGTTTTCTCAAAAGTATTTTCCCAATTCATTCTCTGTGTTTTGGCATCCTTAGCTTAGGAATTAGTTAGACAAACATTAATCACTTTTATGTTTAGGCTAAATAATAAAAAGAAAGTTAGTACTAGTACTTTTGGTTCCCTTGGGTTTGACATTCCGGTCTTACCACTAAGCTACACTACTGTTTGATAGGTGCGCTTGCCTCAATCTTGGTGATAGTTAGTTTCTAGGCTCTATCATTCATTATATAAATATTAAAACTCTCAGATACACGATCAATACATCATCTCAATTCAAATTTAATAATCGTTCAATATAGACTAACCATATGAACTTACCTCGACGCTAATTGATCATTTTGATTGACATTTCTCCGTACTTGTCCAAATCTCGATTTCTTTGATCTAAAATGTCACATTTCACTTAATTATCACTTACATTACTCATTTTAATACAAAAATCATACTACGACAAATTTACAACTTTGCCCCTAAACTTTCTCATAATTATGATTTTCCTCTAGGCTCGTAATATGATGTTTATTCAATTTCTATAAAATTCAAGGTCAACCGAACCTTTTTCTCTTCCAAAGCAACCTCAAATTCTTATTATTTCACACTTTTTGGAGCATTTACAACTTTCACTAATTAACCCATTTTAACCATTTTCAACGAAAATCACTCAGCAGAAATCGTTCTCCTAACCTCGTGCACCCTTATTCTACCATTAAACGTCAAAATGCACAAATATCTATCATGTGTTAATTTTTAAACTTCATTTTTCAATCAAATAAATGGTAAAAATAGAAAGGTTAGGCTTCTAGGATCTCAAAAATAGTAAGAACATTAAAAACAAGGCTCAAATGCACTTACAATTGAGCTTTGAAAAAGCTTGAAACCCTAGCCATGGCTTCTTGAAAACTTCAGCAGCATGGAGAAAAGAATGAGCAGATTTTTGGGTTTCAATTTTGTCTTTTATGCCTTAAAACACCCAAATAACAAAAATGCCCTTTTTACTAAACCTTCAATTTTTACCTTTCCATGACTAGTTTTGTCCATAACAAAATATGATGATCTATTTTCCATTTAAAGACCTCTAGTTTAAACCCCCATTTAAATCAAGTACTTATGTTCTAGAACTCATATTTTGCAATTAATGCAATTGAATCCCAATAATAAAATTGGGTACTTTATCGATAAAAATTACTTAACAAAATTTGCACACCATCACCGAAACATATCATAGAATCTAAAACAATCATAAATTAAATATTTTTTTTACTTCGGGTTTGTGGTCTTAAAACAACTATTCCGACTAGGCCCTATTTTGGGCTGTTACAATTCTCCCTCCTTAGGGATTTTCGTCCCCGAAAATTTTACCAAAAGATAAACTTAGGATTGATTTCGCAAAGCACTGCCATATTCTCATACAGATTCGGCATCCTCAACATCTCACTTCTTAAACTAAGATTCTGAACTGTACTTATCCTGGACATAAGAACCACATCACTGAATTTTCTCAAGTTCTGACGAAATACACACTGATAAGTAACTGGCCTCATTCTATAAATAGTCTTATACTCTTCGATGAACCATAAATCACTTTTCTTTACTTACCTAATAAAATAAAAAAAATTCTGTCACAAAGATACTTTCAGAAGCACCTGTCACTTATCTAAGTTTCAATACTCTTACCTTTCGGTTCTGTATGCAATTTCTGATAATCTATAATTGATTTCTTGGTACATAAACTCCGTCTCAAAACAAAAAATAAATGGTCGGTTTCTAACCTGGAGTTCTGAATTAGAAGTTAGTTCCTATCGAACACTTCTAACTTACCATTTACTGACAAAATTCTAAGTTTCACAAAATCATGGAATAAACATCATTATTTCTGAATAATAATCAATTTCTAATTCACATCATTATATTCTTTTCATGCAGTATTAACTGAGTGCAAGCATAAGCTACCATTTTCACGTTCTTATATCAAAATACACTTCAAACCAATAAACTATCCAGACTAATAATTGAATTGGTCTTGACTGTTTCACAGTACCCTTCTAAAAAAACCATTTTCATCTGGTTGCCATGATAACTCAGACATGTATCCTATTGCAATTCTTCGGTTACGAATTAACGATCCTTAAATCAACTATACAGTTTCAATGATACATAACAATCTCATTTTAACTCATTGAGATATATCAAATTACTCAAAAATAACAACCATAGAACGAATTCCAGCTCTTTTATCAATGATGATTCCTTTCCCAAAATCTAAAGATAGATCACATCTAATAAAATTCATTTTACTGCTAATTCTCAAAATACTAAACCACATTGAAATTGCATCTCTCTGACAATTAAAATCATAGCGCCATTTCAAGGCTAACATTTCAGTCACACCGATAAACAATATTTTAACCAATGCAAAGGCACAATCTTTACACATCTGACAACAGTAACACTGTACATTCACTATCAAACTAGATTTCATTATCACAAAATTATGATTACTTCCAGTAAAGGAATATCTCTTGCACAATTCACAAAATATAGTTGATAAGAAATATGAGATAAGGAAATCCAAGATTTGATACCGTACTAGAAGTCCGAGAATATAGCTCATAAGAGAAATAATACTGACTTTGATAATTCTCTAAAAATTTCCAGAAGGAAAACAATACTTATAAGCACTGAACGGTAACAGAAGTAGCATAGTCGTCATATACATATTTCACAGAATAACAATCAATGGAAGCTAAATTTCAACATCATATGAACATTACTGTCACTTTTCTATCAACTCGTTTTAATAGAATACTAGAAAAGATAGAGTAATACTGATCATGGCCCAAACAGATTAACACTGCTTTCATCTATCACTGAAATCAACTAGCATTCTCATATGATAAGAACCCCGAACGAGTCGATAAGTCAATATTAACTTTTTCCTTAACTGTAACATTGCGAAACCCGGATGATTTTCAAAAAATTTCATCATAACACCCCAGTTATTTTAAGCCAAATAACACACATATTCACGTCCGTATCCTTTGTCTCTTCCGAAGGTTCATCTGGGAATTTCCTCACTTTCCATCATTTTAATAAATATCAATAATATTCACTCAGATTTCACATGATACATTAATATGTAAAAACATAAGTAAAAAGGATGTATCATTTAAATATAAACTTACTCATTTCAAGTCTTACCACATTCCAAATATATATCATAATCATTCCTCACATTTACATGCACTTATACCCTGCACTTGTCATCACATAGTCACACTAAATTTCATTTAGTCAAAGTTTCCAGATGAACAATTCAAAATAATACCGAATACACGGTGGTTTTGCACACGGCCCACCAGTAATAATAAATATGACAGTATCACACACAACCCACCAATAATAATTAATACGGTGGTATCGCACACAGCCCACGAATAATAATAAATACGGTGGTATCCTACACAGCATACCAATAATGGCATATTCACATGCTGCCATGGGTTGACCATGGTCTTTATCGTCAATCCATCACAGGTCTTTAAATGAAAGTACCTGTTTCCAACATTCTACTCGGTTCACACATTTAATTCCTTCCCCATAACTTCTTAACATTTATAATATTTTATGCTTATCTTTCGATTTGCAATTATCACACTTTATTCATTATCACATACACATCATGAATTATCCTCCATACCTTCCCAAGTTTGGCTTATCAAAACACACTTTCTGTACTATCAGACTTTAGCTCGGTTGGAAAGCTCATCGGCCTAATAAAATAATTATGATCGGGGTCGGGAGTCGGGAGTCGTCACACTATCACAACTCAATATGGCATGTATAGCTAGACTCATACTCATGCTAGGTTAGTCCTAGAATCAGCTAAACCATGCTATGATACCACTAAATGTAACACCCCTTACTCGTATCCAACGCCGGAACAGGGTACGAGGTGTTACGGACTTAAAATTTATTGAACATGTAAAACCGCGTCATAAAATTTTGTCAACTTTAAAACTTTTCTAACACATGCATTTTGTTTCTTATATGGGCTTATAAAGCTTAAAACATCCTTTAGGATGGTTCTGGACTAAACCGAGAACTATGGAAAATTTTAGAAAAATTTAGAAGATTGTGTCAAAATAGGGGACACACGTCCGTGTCCCTAACCCATGTAACTATCTGTTTATGATGTCATCATTAAAATAGGGTCACATGGCCTTGGCAGACGCTCGTGCCCTTAGACCGTGTCTATCAAATGGCTGAGACACATGTCCGTGTCTCTGCTCGTGTGGCCTGGAAGTTGGCTATTTTCCAAGCCACTTCCCCAGATAAAACACAAACTCTCTTGTATCCATTTCATCAACATGTATCATGCTATAATTGGACATCCGAATATCCAATTTTGCATACACATTCTCATACACATCGTCATTCATGAAATCATTTGTAACCCACATCCACAACATCTCAATTATGCAATTACCACCTACATGAATAACCACATCATAGGCGTATAACAACCATCAATATTGGCCATATCCAAATAGTCATAATCAAAATGAACATTTATTAAATAAGGGCCAACATTTTAGGGCATAACAAATATGACATATATGACAAAATGACCAAGCCTACTATACATGCCATAACCCAAAAATTAATGTATCTAGATATACCAAGTGTTCCAATTGATAGTGTGAGCGAATCTCCGACGTCCACCGATCCCCGAGCTAACTTGGTGATACTACAAGGCAAGGGAAAAGAGAGGGGAAGTAAGCATAAATGCTTAGTAATTTCATATGCAAATAATAAAAATTAATAAACTTATGTGGATAAATGCTCACAATAATTTCTTAATATGATATAATCATTATATCACATGCTTACACCTTATTACTCATGTTCACATTAATCTATCTACTTGAGTCACTATCTCTAAATTATTTATTTCTCGAGCTACAGAGCTCCGAATGAAGAACCACTAATTTTCCCTAAAACTAGACTCACATAACTTCTTACCATAGAAATTTCAAAATTTTTAGTCTAGCCAATTAGTACAGTTTATTCATTAAGTTTACCCCTGTTTCACTGTCTAATAGTTCTGACTTTCTTCACTACGAATCAATTTTCTCCTAGTATAAAATTCATATGATGTTCGCGTTTATTTCACTTGAAAATAGACTTATTAAGTATTTCAAGCATATGAGTTATAATTCATAATTATTATTTTAAAAATTTTACTGATTTTCCAAAGTTGGAATAGGGGATTCTGAAACTCATTCTTACCCTGTCTCACTAAAATTCAAATATCTCATAATTCACACTTCTTTTGCTTACTATGTTTCTATATAAAAAAAAAGACTCATTAAGCTTTAATTTCATATCTCACCCAAACTTTAATTAAATTTCCACTATTTTTGTTGATTTTTCAAAGCTATACTAATGTTACTGCCCACAACTGTTTTAATGTCAATTTTACTCATTCATTAATTCTTTGTGTTCACTTTTACATCAAAGCATATTATAACTTGGCACATAAAAACCAAGTGATCATAGACACATCTTACTCATTTGCATCCTTATCAATAATGCATCATAATCTAAGCACATTATTTATGAGTTTCGTATACATACATGTTCTTAGTCATAATACTCACATATCCTACTCTTACTTATCTTAAGCATACTCCTTGAATTTCCCATTGAACTACTTGTAATATTAGGGATGTTCGGGATATCTTGTACACCTGGTAGGATGCCAATGCCATATCTCATATATGGTCTTACATGGGATCACATATCGATGCCGATGCCATGTCCCAAACATGGTCTTACACTGGCACTCATCTCGAGCCAATGCCATGTCCCAGACATGGTCTTACACTGACTATCCTCTGTCTGTGCCGATGCCATGTCCCTGACATGGTCTTACACTTACACAACTTGAGGCCAATGCCATGTCCCGGACATGGTCTTACACTGGCACACCCACTGCCATGGTCCAACCATGGTCTTTTCCTTTCAATTCATCACGAGTCGTAGTACGAATGTACTTGACCCTGCATTCCTCACGATTGATCCTTCAATCCAATCTCGTACTTGCATAAAGTCATGATTAGATAACAAATATATATAAAATAATACATCATCTCAAATTAAATTTAATAATTGTCCACTATAGACTATCCATATGAACTTACCTCGACGCGAGTCGACCATTTTGATTGACATTTCCCAATACTTGGTCCAAATCTCGATTTCTAATGTCACATTTCACTTAATTATCACTCACATTACTCATTTTAATACAAAAATCGTACTACGAAAAATTTACGATTTTGCCCCTAGGCTCGTAACATGATTTTTATTCAATTTCTATAAAATTCAAGGTCAGCCAAACCTTTTTCTCTTCCAATGCAACCTCAAATTCTTATTATTTCACACTTTTAGGAGCATTTACAACTTTTTCTAATTAACTTGTTTTAACCATTTTCAACAAAAACCACTTAGCAGAAATCGTTCTCCTAACCTCGTGCACCCTTATTCTACCATTAAACATCAAAATGCACAAATATCTAGCATGGGTCAATTTTTAAACTTCATTTTTCATGCAAATAAATGGTAAAAATAGAAAGGTTAACCTTCTATGATCTCAAAAATCTGAAGAACATTAAAAATGAGGCTCAAATGCACTTATAATTGAGCTTTGAAAAAGCATGAAACCCTAGTCATGGCTTCTTGAAAAGTTCGGTAGCATGGAGAAGAGAATGAACAGATTTTTGGGTTTCAATTTTGTCTTTTATGCCTTAAAACACACAAATGACAAAAATGCTCTTTTTACTAAACCTTCAATTTTTACGTTTCCATGACTAGTTTTGTCCATAACAAAATATGATAGTCTATTTTCCATTTAAAGGCCTCTAGTTTAAACCCCCATTTAAATCAAGTACTTATGTTCTAGAACTCATATTTTGCAATTAATGCAATTTAATCCCAATAATAAAATTGGGCACTTTATCGATAAAAATTACTTAACAAAATTTGCACACACACCATCACCCAAACATATCATAAACTCTAAAAAAATCATAAATTAAATATTTTTTTACTTTGGGTTTTTGGTCTCGAAACAACTGTTCTGACTAGGCCCTATTTTGGCTTGTTACAGAACTCCTGAAGAGCTTCAAAATGCAGTAATTTATTTAAAGAATTTGAGACGAAAGATCTTGGAAAATAAAGTTTTGTCTTGGCCTATAGATCAAGTAATTAAAAAATAGAATTCATGTTCATCATTCAACATATATGAAAAAGATCTTAAAGAAATTTTATATGGATAAAGCACATCCCTTAAATGCCCCGACGGTTGTACAATCGTTATATGTGAATAAAGATCAATTTCACCCTTGTGAGAATGATGAAGAGTTTCTTGGTCCTGAAGTACCATATATAAGTGCCATAGGAGCATTGATGTATCTTGCAAACAACGTAGCTTTTGCTGTAAACTTGTTAGCAAGATTTAGTTCTTCTTCAACACGTAGACATTGGAATGGAATTAAACATGTATTTGGATATCTCAGAAGGACCATTGATATGCGGTTATTTTATTCAAATGATTCAAAATCCCTATTAGTTGGCTATGTTGATGCTGGATATTTGTCAGATCCACATAAAGGTTGATCTCAGACAAGATATTTATTTACATGTGGAGGTACTGCAATATCATGGCATTCGACAAAGTAGACATTAGCTGCTGCCTCTTCAATAATTGCAATGCATGAGGCAAGCAGAGAGTGTCTTTGTGTAACAGCCCGATTTAGGGGCTAGTCAGAACAGTGGTTTCGGAATCACTAATCTGAGGTTGGATAAAAATTATTTTTATGTTATTTTATGAGTTAGAGTATGATTATATAAGTACATAAAAATTTTGGTACTTAAATTTTAGCAATTTCATGCTTAATCGCGAAAAAGGACTAAGTCGCATAAAGTGCGAAAGTTCCAAACTACAATATAAGGGTGCAAAATAGCATAGAATATTAATTGGAGGTCTTTAAAGGGCAATTAGCCCCTTAATTGATGGTTGGCCGGCCATAGGGGACAAAAAGAGGTCAAAATTGGTCAAGTAGGTGGATTAGATTGAAGGAAATAAATAAATGAAGAAAAAGATGATATCACACTATTCATTCACCTCCTTCCACCGAAATTACCAGAAAAAATAAGGGTTTGAAAGCTTAAAATTTTCAACAACTTTTCCTCCTTACAAGTAAGTGATTTTGGTGATTTTTCTTGATGATTTTTTTACTTTTAGGACCCTTGTATCATGATCTTGCTAATGAGGGGTCTATTTTGCAAAATGGTTAAGAGTCTAGAGTTTTGCCATGTGAGTGATTATGTTGGTTGCTGTACTTTTATGAAAGAAAATGAGTCTTATTTGCTAGATAAACAACATTTGTGAAAGGTGTTTCCATGAAAACACCTAAAAGGACCTTTTTGTAAAGGTTGTAAAACACGTAGTAAATGTGTGAAATGTTGAGTTTTGATGGTTGCCATGAGAGTAATAAATGCTAACCTAGGCTCGTTAAAGAAAGAAATTTGATTAGAATTGATTTCCGAGCCGAGGGGTAAAATGGTCATTTTGTAAAAGTCTAAGGGCAAAATAGTAATTTTTCCAAAGTATGATTATTGAAATGCATTAGCTAATATGATAATTAAATGAGCTAATTTGCCATTATATATCAAGAAGAACAAAGAATTAACCTCGATTGAGGAAAGGGCAAAGTATTAGACTAGATCGACCATCTAACCTATTTTGAAAATCGAGGTAAGTTTGCGTGTAATAAATTGAACGTCATGTTATTAAGATTCTAAATGTTTGATAGTAGCAATGTTATATAAAATTCCTATGAATTTTGAATTATAATGCTAAATGATAAAATGATGAGAATTGTAATGTGAAATTCCCGGATGAACTTTAATAAATGAGAGAATAAGATCATCAAAATAAGAGAAAGGTAAGGTCCCGTATAAGACCATGTCCAGGACATGGCCTCGGCACCGAATGGAGATCCCGTATAAGACCATATCTGGGATATGGCATCAGCATCGAATATGAGAATCGTATAAGACCATATCCAGGATATGGCATCGACAAACGATATGAGATCTCATATAAGACCATATCAGGGATATGACATCGGTATTTAGAAGTGACCCCACTTGAGACCCATCTGGGATGTGGAATTGGTGTCAAATTTTGTGAATGAGGATGATTACATATATATCCTTGAATAACTTCAATAATTTCCATGTGGTAAATGGTTAAGCTTATGTCAGAGATGAGATTAATGATAATGCCAAGTGATGAGGTGGTACAGGTATATGTGAATAATTCATGAGAGTGGTTCACGATATGTGGCATGTTATGTAATTGGTAAGAGTAAGCATGAGTAAGTATGGAAATGAGCTTAAGACTTGTGTTTTATTCAATAAAATGAATGAATGACATTATGAGTTTTACGTTGCTATTTTTTTCATGCAAACTTATTAAGCTTTATGCTTACCCCTCTCATTTCCCTTTTCCTTATAGTATTGCCAAGATAACTCGAGGATCGTAGGACATCGGATTTCGGAATCGCACTATCGACAACTCTTTGGTATAACAAAATTAGATTTATTTTAAGTATGGCATGTATAGGACTTGGGTATTTTGTTATGTCATATGTATTAGCCAAAGTGTTGGATATTTATGATATCAAAATCATTTTGTAAGTGGTCATTGGAATTAGGCCAACATTTGGCAAGCCTGAAACACCCCAAACCCGGCCCACGAGCTTTGACCAGATTTGGTATGTTCCTCAAGTAAACCGGTTCAAAGTTCTTTTGTTACTTTGGGAAACTAGTGTGTTTTGAAAGAAATATTGTTTTGGGTTGGGCTTGAATAGAAAACAAAATCGTTTTATAATGAAAACCCTTTTAAATTTTAGGTGATAAAACATATAGAATACATTTAAAGTAAATTACTTAATCTTTAACTTAATAAAAATTTCGTAACATAATAAAAACAGAAATAAAATAGTGCACTATGGCCTTATGGCCTTATTACATCAAGTAAATCCAAATAATTCGGAGTACTTAAAAATTAATAGTCCATAAAAATAAAAACTTCATGTTGAGCATGGCCACCACAAGTTCTACCGTCCCGGTCCATTACTGTTTATCACCTGAAACATGGTCCCTCAACGGGGTGGTCAAACACACTCAATGTGTACACGACACTAAATCATAATAGAATCAGGCATACAAGAGTTACACATTCAAAATAATGAATACAAGTTATGATGCATTCCCAAACCCAAACCAAATTGTCCATCCGCTACACACCCCGTACCTGCCTGTCACACCGTGGGGACTACTAAGTCGACCCTCCTTCCGCTACACACCAAATTGCTGTCTTAGGTCACCGCATTCGTGGTCTTAAGTCACCACATTTAGATTACTGTGGTCTTAGGTCACCACTTTTCAGATATCACGGTCTTAGGTCACTGTGTTCGTGGTCTTAGGTCACCACATTCACTTCCCCTTTCAAACAAACCCATATACCCCATATAATAATATGCATAAATATGCCAGAGTTCACATTCTTATCATATTCTCATGTTACTAATAACATTTTTCATATTCCTAGTAGGAGTAGGAAACGTACCTGAGTACTTAGTACCATAACATGATACCTTAGCCACTTTCATATTCTTATTGTCACATATTTTAATTAAACATGCCATAAAACGTATTATGAAGTAGTGTGGGGTACACACCTGATTCGCTTAAAATTTCCTTGAGATCCCGAAAAGCTTGATCTAATGCTTAGATCCTTAATCCCTGCATTGATTTATCACTTATTACCTTAATAAAAAGCCATTCAGCCAAAATTCCAAATCCTAGTAGGATTAGTATACTTAAACTTACCTTGTTTGCCGATTTGATTAATAATCAAATCCCGAAATTTGTAGTATTCCTTCCTTAAAAATCGGCTAGCCACCAAATCATTTAACTAGGTCAGTTTCCGGCTTTTGAATAAATAGGAAATAATTCTAAATACCAAAAATAAGCCTTGGCTGAATACTTTATATGCTTACCTTGTGGATTTTTAAATCCCGAAACTCACCGAATAACTAGGGAACACGTGGCCTATGGTGTACCTTCGGGAAAAGAACTTCTCCTTCCTTGTAGTCGACACTTAGTAAATCCCGAAAGATCTCTTCAAAGTTTCGGCAACAAGATATTAATGGGGTTAGTCCTAGATTTCGGCAAATCTTAAAAGAAAAAGGATGAAACCGAATGAGATCTTACCCTTACTTGAAGAAATCGATTGCACCTTCACTTCAATCTTCAGAGATTCGGCTATGGCTAGATGATGATCTCACAACTTTCGGCTTTTGGATGGATTAGAGAAGGAAGAATAAAGATGGAGGATTCGGCTAGAACACAAGGTATTTCGGCTTGGCAAAAATAAAAGAAGAAGAAGATTTGGTGAAGAGAATTCGCAGAGGCTTTCAAAGAAGCAGAAAATAATGCAGAATGGCCTCTCTTTTCCTTTTATAGCCGAAATTACTAAGCTAGAGTCCCTTACTTGGCCACCACTCTTCTATTTTGATAGCTTTATCCCTTTAATTATCACTTTATTCAAATTAAAAGAATTTAATCCAACAATTATCTCTTGAAAATAATCCAAATTAAATCCTTTATTATCTCTTCAAAAATAATCCAAATTAAATCCCTTATTTATCACCTTATTAATCGAATATTTATGAAAATAAAACTCCTCCTTTCTAGAAGGCTTGTGCCGTCCACCTCAGGCTTCTGGAAGCAAAAATAAATCTTCCTTTATTTGCTTCCCAAGTGACTCGAACTCAGGCCCAACACCGTGCATGTGGCGCCATTTCCAGAGGCCCTAAGTGGCATCTTCAGGCCACTTTTCCAACCCTGTTTGTGTGTCAAATTTCACCAACTTTTTCTTTTAAGGCCACCTTGCCTTAATTTCCTCTTTTAAACTTTAAAACTCGACATTTCTAAGTCATTTCTAAGTTTCCAAAAATTTTCGTTCGGCTCTGTAAACTTGACATTTCCTTACATTTCCAAGTTTCCAGAAATGTTCACTTTCCTCTTTCGAGTCATTTCTAAATCATTTCCTTACATTTCCTAGTTTCTAAAAAAGTTCATTTTCCTCTTTTGAACTTAACATTTTCATACATTTCCAGGTTTCCAAAAATGTTCACTTTCCACTTTTGAATCATTTCCAAATCATTTTCGGGTTTCCAAAAATGTTCATTTCTAAATCATTTCTATGCATTTCTAGGACATTTCCTTACATTTCCAAGACAAGACATTTCCTTACATTTCCAAGTCATTTCCTTACATTTCCAAGACAAGACATTTCCTTCCATTTCCAAGTCATTTCCTTACATTTCCAAGATTCTAAAAATGCACACATCACATCCATAACACATAAGACATACTAATGCATAGGCTATAATCCAGGATGTTACAAAGCCTATATATATTCAACGATGATGAAATTGTGAAGTTTATGCTTGTGTGGATGTTTGATTGAGTTCTTGGAAGTGCCTTATGGTCATGAGTTATGTTGAATTGAGTTGGTATAAGTATGGTTGCTATGTAGGGTGGCATTTGGCTTGGAAGATAGCCCTTTTAATGCCTACACGAGTAGACACATGGGCTTGTGTCTAGGCCGTGTGTGACACATGGTCAGCCTCATGGGCATGTTGATCGACCATGTGTCCCCTTGCAAGCTAGGTTTACAAGTCAGTATGCTCAGTAGTAAACACACGAGCAGAGACACGACCGTGTGTCTCAGCCGTGTGGGAGACAGGGCCGTGGACATGGGCATGTGCCCAGGCCGTGTGAAGTCTGCACCTAAAATTTGGAATTTAATTCGACACACGGTCTAAGGACACGGGCGTGTGCCTTGGCTGTGTGACCATAGTAAGGTGATGATGTTATAAACAGAATGCCATGGTTTTGGCACACGGACGTGTTCCATTTTACACGGGCGTGTGGCCCCTGTTTAGGCAAAATTTTTCTAAATGCGTAAAAGTTTTCGGTTTAATTCTGAGATCTTCCGAATGTATGTTTAAGGCCTCGTAGGCCCATAATAAGAATGTTATGCATATGAATGAGAAGTTGAAGTTGGAAATGAAAATTTAAAGCCCAAAGTTGTAAGTTCAAGCAAGTTAAGTCAGTTAATGCCTCGTACCCAGTTCCGTTAAGGGGTGTTACCCTTTGGCTAAGGTTACTAACCTAATATATCCAGAAGATATATAATTTACCTTTATAGGAAAAGATGCCAACTATCTTATACGAAGATAATGCAACATGTATAGCTTAATTAAATGGTGTTTATATCAAAGGTGACATAACGAAACATATTTCATCAAAATTATTCTTCACTAATGATCTTGAGAAGAAAGGTGATATAGAAGTTCAATAAATTCGTTCTAGTGATAATTTAGTAGATCTTTTTACCAAGGAATTTCCAGCTTCAACGTTTGAAAGAATACTACACAAGATTGGAATCCGTCAATTGAGAGATGTAATGTGATATTGCCATTAGGGGGAGTAACAAACACGTTGCATTTTTTTCCTTTAACCAAGGTTTTGTCCCACTGGGTTTTCCTGGTAAAAATTTATAATAAGGCAACTTGTACTAGGAGACTGTGTACTCTTTTTTCTTTATTAGGTTTTTATCCCACAAGTTTTCCCTAATAAAGGTTTTAATGAGACACATTTTTATTTGAAAGACATCCAAGGGGGAGTGTTGTAAATACATTAGATGGATGTCTATAACCTTTAAACATTTATGAAAGAAATGAGTTAAAACCCCCCATTCATTATTAAAGGTGCTTAATGTACCTATTAATGAAGCAGTTAAATAAGCTTTATTTATTTATGTTGCATTGAATGTAAATGCCTTATATATAGAACTACTTTGTAAATGAAAAGAAGATATGAGAAAATTCTCTATTTAGATACGAGAAAATTCTCTATTTACTTTAAGTGTTCTTTTATTTGATTGTTTTATAACATTTTTAAAATTTTCAAGAGAAATTTTTATTAACGGATGAGGGACGAAAAATGTAACAATTGGATAATGTTTGTAAAAATTACATAAATTTTGAAAGTTGAGTAACCAAAACATAATATTAATCAAAATTTAGGGAAAATTGTAGTTTACCCTAATTAAAAAAATCATGTTAGTATTTCTATTAAGTATATAACGGTGAGTGACTAAAATTTTAAAATTTGAAAACGTTAGTGATAAAATCAAAAGTTTTTAAAGTTGGATGACCAAAATAAAACCTATCCAAAATTAAGTTACCACCCAAATAGTTTACTTTTTTTATACATTTACAAATTAGTGTTTGCACTTTGAGAGAATGAGATGATATATAGGATTGAAACCTTACAAACACAAAACCTCAATCACTTGCTCTTTTTAATTTATGGTCTTACTTCGTATATAGACAAAAGAACAGCAACTAAAAATGACCACCAAAGCATTCTATGAAACACAATTGAAACATTCTTACTCCAACACCTTGCACCCAAAATGCTTTATACATCTACTAAATAAAAGTGTTCCAAAAGGACTTATCTAGTCATGCAACATAAGTCCAATACCATTCATTAACAACAAGTATACATAACAACTTATAACATTTACACATTCACCAAAACATCATAATACCAAGGACCTCTCCTAATACATGACACTTTAACCAACTACAACAAGTACCAAAATGACTACTGAGATGATAATGATAGTGTGTGAGCTTCCTAGTCGAACCAATCAAGTAACGATTCCAATAGTCCTACAAAAACAAATCAAACTAATATACACTAAGGAGCTTAGTAAGTTCAATAATAAACTTATTTGCTATCAACTACCAAATTTCCAAAGGATGTTAACTTTAATTCACTGGCACTAAGCCTACTAGGCACAAAGCATGAATAACAATATAATTCAACATTTAAACATCATTCCATAACAGCATTTAAAGATTTAATCACTAACAAGGTACTTAATTCAACTAAAAATAAACACGAAACGAATTACAAGACTAGATTGTAGTAATTGCAAAGCACAAGAACTACTCTAAAATCTTTCCTTTTCAACGATCGTTAACTCGTTCGTGATCCAAAACAATAGTTTCATTCAATTGAGTACTTCTAAACATCAATTTAATCCATAATTCATTTTTATGCAAAATTACTATTTTGCCCCTAGCATTTTAACTTTTCACAATTTAGTTCTTAATCTCATAAATTGAAATCTAAGCATTTTAATCCCCCATTAAAACTAACCAAATTTATTAGGGGTTTATATCAACTCAAATAAACCATTGTCTCATGAATTTAACATGAATTTTACCATTTTTACAAACTGATTCCTACATGCAAATTTCGTCAAAAATCACTTTATAGAACTTGTTTATTTATCAATAATGATTCATAATCTAGCATTAAACATCAAGAATCATTCAAGAAGATTAATGGCATAACCCTAAATCTTTAATAGTTTTACAAATTAATCCCTGGGCTAGCTAGATTAAGCTACAACGATCTTGAAAACATAAAAATCATTAAAAAACGGGGCTTGAATGCATATGATGCAAGAAGAAATAGAAACTGAAGCTCTCTCCCCCTTCCTATGGTGATTTCGGCATGAACAAGGTGAAAAGAAAAAGATGATAGCTTGTTTTCATTCTTTTCTTCACTTAATTTTCCTTTTAATTACTAATTTATTATTTTAACCTTTAAAAACTTCCATAATTACATTAGTACCTTGCCATGCACATCCAATAACTCATACATATGGTCTAATTGCCATTTAAGTCCATTCACTTTAAAGTTTCAAAGCCAATTGATCCTTTTAACTAATAAAACTCTATTTTTAAAGTTTTTACGATTTAGTCCTTTTATTTTAATTAATCATGCAACATCAAAATTTCTGAACGAAATATTAATATGACCTTAATAATATCCTATAGACATTAAAATAATAATTTACTTGTCAGGTTTGTGGTCCTGAAACCACTGTTCTGATTCCACTGAAAACGAGCTGTTACAACTCTCATCCCTAAAAGAATTTTCGTCCCCGAAAATCTTACCAGAAAATAGATTTGGGTATTGTGATTTCATCAATTCTTTCTGTCTCCCATGTAGCCTCTTCAACCCCATGATGATTCCACAATACTTTAACCAATGGTACCTTTTTGTTTCGGAGTTCCTTTACCTCACGTGCTAAAATCTTGGTTGGTTCTTCAAAATATGACAAATCATGTTGAATCTCTACTTCACAAGGATCTACTATATGCGAAGGATCTAATCTATATCTTCTCAGCATAGAAACATTAAAAACATTATGAATATTTTCAAGTTTCGGTGGTAGAGATAACCTGTAAGCTACTGGAGCAACTCTTTCAATTATTTCGTACGGCCCAATAAACCTCGGACTCAACTTCCCTTTTCTGCCAAAACGTAGAATCTTTTTTCCACGGAGAAACTTTTAAAAACACTCGATCGCCCATAGAAAACTCAATATCCTTACGCTTCAAATCTGTATAAGATTTCTAACGATCTGTCGTGGCTTTCAAGTTATCACAAATTAATCTGACTTTGTCTTCAGCATCTCAAATTAAATCAACCCCTTCCAACTTCCTTTCACTCAACTCTGACCAACATAATAGACTTCGACATTTAGGCCTATATAAAGCCTCATATGGTGTCACTTGACAGTTGTTATTATAAGAAAACTCAACTAATGACAAATATTTCTCCCAACTACCCTCAAACTCAATAATGCAACACCGAAGCATGTCTTCTAAAATCTGAATTAATCATTCAGATTGACCATCCATTTATTGATGAAAAGCTGTACTAATCTTCAATTTTGTACCCAACACCTCGTGTAACTTACCCCAAAATCCTGAGGTAAACCTCGGATCACGATCTGAAATGATTGATAAGGGAATACCATGTAATCTAACAATTTCATTAACATAGAGTTTAACTAGTTTTTCCAACAATAATCCATTCGCACAAGAATGAAATGTGCAGATTTAGCTAGTCGATCTATAATAACCCAAATTGCATATTTCTTTCTCAGTGTTAACGACAATCCCGTGACAAAATCTATTGTAACTTGGTCTCATTTCCACTCTGGAATCATGATCGATTTTCATAACCTAAACGGGACTTGATGCTCAATTTTTACTTGCTGACACACCAGACATTTCAACACAAAATTAGAAATTTCTCATTTCATTCTCGGCCACCAATAAAATTGTTTCAAATCAGACATCTTTGTATTACTTAAAACATTTGAAACATTTTCGTAATTTAAAACATTCTAAGTAAAAATTAAGTTGTTATAAAAATATCCGGATTAAAACTTTATTATAAATAAATTTAAGAAAAATATAACCATTTGCAAATAGCATCTCAATTGTCAATCCATAATAAAACATAATAATAAAGATACTTAATAAAAATACTTAAATACTTTAATGGGCCTTATTACAATAAACACTTAATCAAAATACTGAAAATATAAATACTTAATTAATTGAAATATCTTTCTGCATGGGCCACCCTGTATCACTCCAAACCCGGTCCAAGCATCACCTGAAATGTTGGTAAAAATTTTGGGTGAGTCTAACAGACTCAGTGTGCAATTAGTCCACTGAATTCCACCCACATGTCAAGCCATATAATAACCCATATAACAAATAGTAATGCAACTTATTCACATATGTTCACTTATTGGGCTTGGCCCATAACCATATCACATTCTTATAATAGTGGAATTAACCACATGTTTCCACGTACTGGGCTCGGCCCATTTCACATTAATCCACATCACATACTGGGCTTGGCCCATTTCACATTAATCCACATCACATATTGGGCTTGGCCCATTTTCACATATATTCACATGCAAAGTTATGCAATTATGATGCCCAACCCAGCCTAGGGTCCATCCGCTACACACCCCTGTATCCAGCCTACCACACACCAGGGGATTATCAAATCACCCTCTCCTTTTCACTCCAAAAAGGCAATCAATGCCGTCCACGTGCAATTAAGCACAAAAATCCACAACGCGACCACAGTCAGCGCCAATCCATGATGTAGCCGTAGCTAACACCAAAACCACGATGGGACACATAGTCACTAATCAACCACGATATGGCACATAGTCGATATCAACCACGATGAGGCACATAGCTACTCATCAAGCCACGAGAACTTAATCGTAAATAATCCACAACGTGACCTCAGTCAACGTCAATCCATGATGTAGCTCAAGGCTAACATCAAACCACGTACTCAAAGTACACCCTGTCCTTCTTTCATATCATATCCCACCCATGCACATGCAACATGAAATAGTGCCATAATAATGCATGAGCATGTTCATCAAACATATCATCACATATATATATTAATAACCACATCATAGATTTAGTACTTACCTGATTACTGATATACCCCTTGAGGGTATCCATATCACAATTTCCACTGCACTAATTAGCACATTCATAACACATACACATACAACACAAATACCCGGAAAACGGTGGGTTAATCACACACCTGATAACTTGAAGCTCTAAACTCTCGATCCCGACGCTATCGCTAAGCGAAACTACGGCTATCTGTCTATAGCTTTCTCTTGCTGCTGGCCCACACCCGGTAGCAGAAACGGCTCTCTTCTTAAACTTTGGAATAGGGACCTTCCCTTTCCCTTCCTACTTGGAATTCGCCTCCATCACAACACTTAATTGGCACATACGATTAGTCACTTAATTAGAGTAACTAGCTAATACGAGATCTTAACGAATAACTATAACTTAACATCCTTACCACGAATATATCTGAATCTCAAAACTTGCCTTGATGCCTGTCGATTGGTCCCTAAATCACCAAAGTTAGAATCGGCTAACTTTAATACCAAATATGGCCTATGGCCGAATAGCACAACCACCTACTTTGCTTACCTATAACCCGAATGCGGTCACTTGTCCCTTACGTAGTCGAAATCCCTACTAACAATTGTTAGAATCGGCCCTAACACATTAATCCATAAAAATGGCCTTTGGCCGAATTATTACCTTGACTTACCTTGCTTAACTCAAATCCCGAAAAACTATTTAATGCTTCCTTCATTCGGCTACACATAAAAGAACATATATTACTATGGCCTCTAAACATATTCGGTCACCCATATAACTAGGGCCTAACCATATGGTTTCGGCACACCATGAGGAGAATCCAAAACCGATTACTAGAGAAGGATCTACTTACCACCTCGTTGCTTGAAGAGACTTAAAGAGGAAAGGTTCCACAACAAGATTCGGCTAAGGCTTTAAATCACAAGAAATATTCGGCTACAAGGGAATTTGGAGTTGGAAGAAATAAAAAGATGAATAAGGGAAAAGTAGAAGAATTTCGGCAATGGAGATTAAAAGATGAACAAACAATTTCGGCACTTAGAAAATTCAAGAAAGAAATAAATATAAATGGCTTTTGCACAAGAGGAAAAACGGCACCAATGGGAAAAGAGGTACTAAATTTCGGCAATAACCAAGATGAAAAAGAAAGGTTTTGAAAGGGGAAATTTAGCACACACTAGCACCATATTTATACCGAAAATTTAAGCTCCTAGAGTCCAACAATCGGCCACCACTTCCCCACTTATCAAATCCCAACTTAAACTCCTATTTTATCTCTTAACAAATAAAATAATTAATCCAACACCTTATCTCTTATCTATCTATTAAACTAAAATAAATAAAATAAAATCTCGTTTAATCTAAATAAAACCATAATTATCCTATAATAAAATAAATAAATAAAACTACAATTATCCTACTCTTAGCCGAATATTAATAGGATAAAATAAGCTTAATCTTCATCCAAATAGAAGTCCAATTGTCGTATAACCTTCCCCTTCCCTGCCTTGACGCAAAAACAAAATAAAATCCTACCTACTGCTGTCCACGAGGCTTGAACATGAGCCCTCACTGCTGCAAGCTGCAATAACGCCCCAAGCCACTCTGCCAAGGCATTTCTTTATGACATAAACTCGCCCCAATTTCTTTGAAGACCTTCTTAGCCCAAGCGCCTTCTTGCTGCACAAAAATAAAATGCCCTTTCTTGCTTCTTTCGCAACTCGAACCTGGGCCCTCATTGCCGCAAGCCACATATAGCGCCCAAAGCCACTCTGCCATGGCGTTTTTTTATGACATAAACTCGCCACAATTTGTTTTAAAGCCTCCTTCCCTAGCTCCCCCTTGTCTTAACGCCGAAAGCAAAAATAAAACATTACTTGCTACCGCTGCGATTCGAACCCAAAACCTGCGCTAGGCGTCACTTCCAGGCCCTTAAGTGGCGCCTTGCAGCCACTTTACCAAGGCCTATTTTATGCCAAACACGCCTAAGATTTTTCCTTTAAGGCCTCCCTAGCCTTGTTCCCCTTTAATGCCAAAAATAAAACTCCCAAGTGCAATTCCTGCCGCTCGAACCCCTTCCCTCCTGAAGTCCCCTTGCACCTTAGCGCCCCAAGCCACTTTGCCAATTAATTCCTTATGTCCTAAACCCCACATAATTTCTTTTAAGGCCTCTTTGCCTAGTTTCCTCTTTTTAACCTAAAATCCAATTATTTCCCAAAGCTTTCACCTTCATTCTAGAGTTCTAAAAACTCTTAAAACATCTCCAAATACCCTTAAAACCCACTAGCACTTGAGTTATGCTCCAAACGCATAACCCCTAATCTAGGATGTTACATTACGTGGTTGGACCGTATTATGAAAAGATAGCTTGTATTAGTAGATAAACCTAAACATGTCCTTAGTCTAATCGAAAATCAGAAAATCAATTTAAATACTAATATGTCATCTATCTAGTCCAATTGGGGAGATGCTTTGCCTTGAGCATCGAAGTGGATGATTTCTAAAAGATAGAGACATAGATGTGATGGGCTGGACTGACAGTACATTGGATAGGACAAAAGTAAAGAGATCATGGATCCATTTATGGATTTTTTCTCTTCTGACATTCATATTGTGGCATACCGTAATCCCAAATGGATGATGGACTATGTTTGCATGACTTGTATACTTTGATGTAAGTAAAAGTCCGAGTTCAAATAGATAAGGAACTGAAACCTTGTGCATTGCGTATATGACTTCTGTAGTATGTAGCCTCATTTACAATAGTGGAATTCATGACCTAACTAATGGGTAAATGATATTCTCTCATCTGCATTACATGATAGATGAAAAGTAAATGCAGTTACGAGTCATTTGTCTTTGATAGTAAATGACTTTTCATGAAGAAAGATGTAATGATTATCATGAGATAAAATACAATCATATTGGGAGAATAAATTTATCTAAAATAGATTAAATATATCCTGTGAGGGTAACAAACTTATGATAAGGTCATTGGACAAGCACTTATTAAATAGCTTTTGTAATAAATAAATTTTAATTAATAGGTGAAAAATGGGAACTTAATTATAAATTATTTGAGCCCTAATTATATATGTCTAATCAGTCATTCTGCTAGCTCATTGTGTAACATCCGGGATTTTGGGCTTATACAGTATTGCTTAATTAAATGAAGTAGCATGATTATGTGTGTTGTGAATATGTTTTATGAATTTCGGGAACCTTAGGATGTAGGAAAAATGCCTTAGAAATTATTAGATTTCAAGTTTAAAAAGGGAAGCTAAGCCTGATAGGCCTTAAGAGAATTAGTAGGGAAATTATAACACAAAAATGGGCTTGGAAAAGTGGCAAGGAGGCGCCACTTAAAGCCCAGTAAGTGACGCCACAAGGAGTTCAAAGGGGGCTAGGTTCGAGCTGCAAGGGAAGCAAAATAAAGGTTTTATTTTGCAGCAGAGATGAGCAGCAAGGGACGGCACTAAGGCTTAATTTTAGGAGCTTTAATCCTTTTATTTTTTAAGAGATAAATGGTGATAATTAATTGAGATAGGGGATAAATGTTGGATTAATTTTATTAATTTGAATAAGGTGATAATTGAGAGATAAAGCTATCAGAATAGGGAGAGTTGGCCGAATAAGGGTCTCTAGGTAGACTAATTTCGGCAGAGAGGGGAAAAGGGTGGCTATTCTTCATTCTTTCTTTTCCTCTGCCGAATTCTCTAAGTGAACCTCCTCTTCTCTTTTATTTTGCCAAGCCGAAAACTCAAGCAAAGCCTAGCCGATTTCTTCACCTTTCTTCTCTTCTTCTTTTATTTTCCTCTCAATCTTCCAAAAGCCGAAAGCAGGTTCTTTTTGACCATAGCCGATTGGCTCATTAAAACCCCAAAAGCCGGAATTTGAGTGCTCAACAAGTAGTTCTAGCTAAATATCTCTGTGGGTTTTTGGTAAAGGTGCTGTCGACTACAACATTAAGGGTAAAGATTCGATTATTGTCGTATTATTTCTTTTCCTTAAAGCCGAAATCAAAACTCTAATACCATTAATGATCTTTGGCCGAATCTTTGAAGGAGAATTTCAGGATTTCTAGCATAGTCGACTGTAAGGAGAATCATTTGGGATTTAAGGTAAGTCATGTGGTATTCGGCCAAAGGCCAGGTATTGTGATTAAATGTTAGTTTTGGATCTAACACATGGCTATGGGGATTTTGACAGATACCATAATCAAGTAGCTATTTCAGGATTTTTAGATCCGTAGAGGTAAGTGAATACTAATCAGCCAAAGCCAGATGTGGTGGTTCAAATCTATTTCTTATGTTTTTAAAGAGCCGAAACTAACTTATGAAGTGATTGAGTATTAGCAGAATGGTTTTTTTTACTAACACATTTAGGGTTGGCCGAATATAGGGATTAAAGATCTAAAGTGCTAGATCGGGTTGTTCGGGATTTCTATAAACTCGCTAAGAATATCAGGTGTGTACCCTAATCTAAGCCTAGAATAGAAATGGATCGCATTCACAAATGAATGTGTTTTCTCACTAAATGTAGAAATGTTTTGAGAATTAATTTAAGGTTTTTGAATTATTATTTAATAATTATAATTAAATAATTGAATTTCAAAATTGATATTAAATTAATTAGTCATTATGAATCCATTGAATAAGAAAATAAATACATTTCCTCCTTGATTCTTTTACGGTAAAGTTGTCATGAATTTAACATAATTAAAATTGTGTTGAGAAAATAATTAAATTGGGAAATTAATTTAGTTAGTTTAATTAATTAAACGAATAATATTTATTTTGGGAAATAGTGAACAAATATTAGGTTAGATTAAATTATAAAGTGTTGAGTTAAAAGTCCAAGAAGCACATATGATTGGATCCAATACATGAGAGGCCCAATCTACCTCACATAACATATGATGGGCGACAACCTTAAAGGAATTTAAAAGGGTGTGTCTCCCTCTCTCTCCTAGTTAGACTAGTAGAGTGCTTTCTATTAAATGAATATTATTTTTTTAAACTTATTCAGCCAAGATTTTTTTTATATCTCCCAATAAATAGATGACAGAGGTTCACTAAAATACACACTTCCTCATTATTGAGTTATCATTATTCTACAGAAAAGAGTAGTAATTCATACTTAGAATAAATTCTATTTTTTGAGAATTACGATTTTTATTGGTTTCCATTGAGAGAACTACTTTCCTACTGAAAGTAATAATATCGTTTTATGTTCTATATTTGGTTCATGTTGCTAGAACCCACACTCGACGCAATTCAGGGTACGAAGAGAGCAGAAAAGATTGTTTGGTTGAAAGCTAGGATCAACTTGAGTTTGTATCGCACAAAGCACAAGTACTTTTCGGTAAAAGTTTATTGTTATAAATATCACATACTGGCTCGACTTTTGAGAATTTTTAAAATTTTGCTATAAATGTAAATCAATGTCTTAATCTAATTTTCCAACATTATCCCTATATCCATACTAGATATAATATTTATTCTAGTATTTTTGATTACCTTGCTTGTAGTTGATCTTATTTTCTTTTACTTATAGGATATTCTAGGCTTGGTGAGTCACAAATTTTGCTCAAATTCTCACAAATGGTGCCAATTTTTATAATAATTAAGATATAAAAAGTAGTTGGGGTGGATTATGGTGGTGGTTCACACCATATAGGTGACACCCCACACTACTTGGTCCCCGGTTCTGAATATGTGACACCGCATTCATTGCCAAAGCAACTCAAACTATTTATGCATTAAATCAAACATGAAAACCAAACATAAATCGATTCATATCAATCCATTTAAATTTATTAAATTCATTATTTTGACTTTTAAAAAAATTAGAAACATTTTAAAACAATTCCTAGGTGTTTGAAGGTGATTGAGGACCGAATATGGTCTTCAAAGTTCGAAACAACTCAAAATAGAGGAGGAACCTTGTTCTGTCATAGCTGTATAGATACAAGTTGAAGTCCTTGCTACTGTTCAAATTTCCTTACTGACTCACTTGTATCGAAAAAATTATGCTTGGACCTAAAAATCACTTCAAAACTCCCCTATTTTGACCTTTAGCATTATGAAACCAAAACCATGACATGTAAAACTCATAAATCAAATTTAATATACCATTCACACCCATACTAATATGTTTAAACCTCATCGAACCTATCATGCTCATAAATTACCAAACTTAAACATCAAATTAGCGTACTTGGTAGGCAAGCAACCTATCATTGATATGCATAACACTCATAAATCTATTTCATCTATCTTCCATGACATACTAATCATATAACCATAAATAAACATCATCAACACACATATGTAAACTTAGATTACAATTTGAATAGTATTATCTATCCAAAATCATCAAAAGGGACTCCAACTATAACTTGTAACTCTAGGTACATGCCAACATAAAACTTAATATCAAAAGGACAATGCAAACATTTCTAAGCTGAGAAGATAGTTGATAGTCTCAAAACTAACTAATAATCCGACGAAGGCAAGCACACCTATCGAAAAGTAGTATAGTTATGGTGAGTCCAGAATATTGTATCCACGAGGAATAAAAGTACTAGTAATTACTATCTTTTTATTATTTAACCTAATAATTAAAGGGGTGTTTTAATCTAAAATTGAACTAACTAATTAACTATGAGCGCGACAGAGATAAAATCGGGAAAATATTTGAAGGAAACAAATAAGAGGGACAATACCCAAGGGGAAATCCACCTAGATTTCACTTATTATTATGATTCTAAATTACACAATTTATTCACTTGCCTTGATCCATAGAAATCCCTAAATTATGTTAATATCTCTTTCGTGACTAAGAACAACTGACTCTAGGTTGATTAATTGAAATCTCTTTCTGATTAAAACCCATATCGTCGTATTAACTCGATTTATGGATTCCCTTATTAGATTTGACTCTAATCCGGAAAATTTATGTCATTCTATTTCTAGGGTTGCAATCAACTCCGCTTAATTATGCTAGATTACTCTTCAACATGGACTTTTGCTCCACCGAATAAGTACATCAAACTTGAATTAATACCTTGAAAATATTAAAGCAAGAATTAAGAACACATAATTAAGAACAAGAACAAGTATTTATCATGCGATTCAGACAACTAAATAATAAGATCCATCGTAGGTTTCATCCTCCCTAGGTATTTAGGGAGTTTAGTTCATACTTATAGAGGAAAACATCTCAAAATAAGAATAACAACAAGACATGAAAAACCCAATAAAACTTTGAAGGAAATTCGACTGGAGATCTTCAATCTTGGAGTGGATCTGCTTCCGAGATGATTCCAACGGCTTCCTTCAAGTAATTTCTTCGTTCTACTCTACGTGTCTCTTTAGGTCCTCTTCTAGTGTGTATTTATAGACTTTAGAATGCTCAGAAACTCTAAAAATTGGGTTTTTCCGCGTAATAGGGAAGCAGGGTATGAAATTGACACGGGTTGGCACATGGGCTTGTGGCCAGCCCGTGTGGCTAACATGGGCGTGTGCCCAGCCCGTGTGGCTCACATGGGTGTGTGCCTAGCCCGTGTGGCTCACATGGGTGTGTGCCCAGCCCGTGTGGATCCTGAAAGCTTCAATTTTGGCCCCTTTTTTGCTCCTTTTGCTCCTAAATGCTCTCCTAAGTATAGAAACATGAATTTAAGGGATTAGGAGCATCAAATTCACTAATTCTCATCATAAATCATCCAAAAATATGCCAAGCATGGAATTAAAATATGTTACTGATAAACCATAATATAAACATATTTTATTCCCACATTTATCATACTTTTGGATGATTTAAGCCTTGAATTGTAGAATTTGGTGCTCTTGATCCTTTGTTTTCATGTTTTATACTTAGGAAAGCACCGGAGGATGAAAAAAACGATAAATACGCCTAAAACAGAGTAAATGGGCCAATTCACGAAATCAACATGGCCTGGGTCCAAGACCACATGACCGTGCCTTATTAATGGACCCGAACACGGCCTGGCCACGATTCACACGGGCATGTGCCATAGGCGTGTCCCTATCGTGACAAAGAAGAGTTTAATACAGATTAGGGTACTTATAGGCAAAGAAAGTCATTCCAAAAGCCTATATAAACACCCTAGAGGCCAACCTTCAGGGGAGAGTCCAGTTAGGGGTCTAGTTAGGCCAAAGAGCCAAGCCAGAGAGGCCGGAATTGAGGAACTTATTTGAAGAAAGGTAGTTGATTCATCTCAAGAAGCCAGAGTTATACTCAAGATGGAAGATCATCTCTTCAATTCCTTCAGTGGGTTTTAGGGTTTTTCTTATGTTTAGTTTTATATTTTCTTCTGAGATGTATTCTTCTGAGAGGGATGAAACCTAAGACGGATCTTGTTATTGTTTTCTGAACCATATGATAAATATTTAATTTTTTCTTAATTATGTGTTCTTAATTCTTGCTTTGATATTTCAGAATATTGATTCAAGTATTGATGTGCTTAAGCAGTGGAGCAAAAGTCCCTGTTTAAGAGTAGATCTAACATAATTAAGCGGAGTTGATCGCAACCTTAGAAATAGGATGACGAAAATCAGCCAGATTAGAGTCAAACCTAATATGGGAGTCCATAGATCGAGTTAATGCAATTCTAGGGAATTTAATTAGAAAGAAATTTCAATTAATCAACCTAGGGTTAGACGTTAGTAGCCTCGAAAGGGGTATTAATATAAGTTAGGGAATCCTACGGATCAAGTCAAGTGAATAAATTGTCTGGTTCAACGTTAAATAACAAGTGAAGTCTAGGTGGATTCTTCCTCGGTATTGTCTTAATCAATTGATTTTTCCCACAAGTATTTTCCCAAATTCATTCTCTTTGTCTTTCCTTCTTCAGCTTCGTTGTTAGTTAATTAATAATTCACTTTTATTTTAGGCTAAATAATAGAAAGAAAGTTAGTATTAATACTTTTAATTTCTTTGGGTTCGACATTCTGGTCTTGCCACTGATCTATACTACTGTTCGATAGGTGTGCTTGCCTCAATTGTTGTCATAGTTAGTTTCTAGGCTCGATCATTCTTTTTATAAATTTTTAAGACTCTGACACACGATTAAGTTTTTGGCGCCGTTGCCGGGGAACTAAAATATTAAGAACGCTCAATTTTTATTACTTTAGCCATTTTTATTTTTGCTTTTGCTTTTGCTTTTTATTTTTCTTTTAACTTTATTGATTTTCCTTCTTTTATTTGCTCTTGATAGGTACTCTAGTTTATGACTAGGAGGAACCTGACGGGGCCGTGATTTATGACAGTGATATTGAAGGTACTATCGCAGAAATCGTAGAGAAATAAGGCGTATCTTAAATTACATAGAAGAAGAGCAAGAAATCGAAACTAATACCACTGAAGAGATGGTTGAGAATAATCTGCTACCTCTAGAGGTGGCCGACAATCATGCTTCTCGAACTATGTATGTTATGCTAAACCTAATTTAACAGGAACTGAGTCAAGTATTGTTAGACCTGCTATTGCTGCAAATAATTTTGAACTAAAACCTAACACAATTCAGATGATACAACAATTTGTTCAGTTTGATGGTTTGCAGGATGAAGATCGAAACAATCACTTGGCAAATTTCCTATAATTTTGCGATTCTTTCAAAATAAATGGCGTTTTTTATGATGCCATCCGTCTTTGGTTATTTCCCTTTTCTTTGAGGAATAAAGCCAAAAAGTGGTTGCATTCTCTTCCACGAGGGTCAATTACTACATGGGAATAAATGACCGAAAAATTTTATTAAAATATTTTTTGTAGGCTAAAACGGCCAAGTTAAGTAATTATATCTCTTCGTTTGTGCAGATGGATTTAGAAACACTTTACAATGCATGGGAGAGATACAAAGATCTATTGAGAAAGTGCCCACACCATGGACTACCCTTGTGGCTACAGGTCCAAACTTTTTACAACGGTGTGAACCCTTCAACTAGGTAATTAATCGATTCAGCCATCGGTGGAACATTGAATAACAAAACACCTGAGGCTGCCTAAGTATTCATTGAAGAGATATCACTGAATAATTATCAGGGGGAAGTCACAAGGACAAAGCCAACAAAAGTAGCCAGTGTTCCAACCTCGACGTAGTAACTATGCTATCAAATCAGGTAGAGATTTAAATAAAAAGGTTGATGGTTTATTTGGTTCTTTGCAGGTACATCCAGTTATGCAGTGCGACACAAATGGAGGAGGGATGAACAACACAGACTATCCACCTTACAATCCGAGCGCTAGAAATGAGCAAGTTCACTATATGGGTAACAATTTCAAATCTCAAAATAACCATTATAGTAATTCTTATAATCCAAGTTGGAGGAACCACCCAATTTTTCATGGGGTGGTCAAGGAAATCAGAGACAACAACCCCCTCCAAACTTCCAACAACAGCCCTACCCATAGGAATAGAAGCCGAACCTTGAAGAGATGCTAACAAAATTCATAGCGGCGTCAGAAACACGTTTCCAAAACATTGAGACAACACTTAAAAATCAACAAGCATCGATTCAAGGGATCAAGAACCAATTAGGGCAACTCGCTAAGCTGATCTCAGAACGACCACAAAGGAGCTTGCCAAGCAACACTGAGACTAACCCAAAGGAGCAACTTCAAGCCATAACAGGTCTAGATAATGTAGGGTTAGATGAACCTAAATTAAGCCAAGAGAAGTTGGTAGAGAACGGTAAGTTTGAGGTAAGTCACGAAAAGCCAAAACCAGTAATTAAAGAGTACCAACCTCGTATACCTTATCCTGATGTGATGAAGAAGGACAACACAGACGAACAATTCGGTAAATTTCTTAAACTTTTAAAGAAATTACATATTAATTTACTGTTTCTTGAAGCTCTTTCGCAGATGCTAGATTCAAGGAAATATTTAAAAGACCTTTTAACAAACAAACGGAAGTTAGATAAAGAATAACATGTGGAGCTAAACGCAGTGTGCTCGGCAATGTTTCAAAACAAACTACCACTAAAATTAAAAGATCCAGGGAGTTTTACAATTCCATGCTTAATTGGTAGATTATCTATTGTTAATGCTTTAGCTTATTTAGGGGTGAGCATCAATGTTATGCCTTATAAATTCTTTAGACAACTAGGTCTAAGGAAACCCAAACAAACTAGGATGAGCATTCAATTAGCTGATAAAACTGTTAGAATTCCTAGGGGCATAATTGAAGATGTTCTTGTGAAAATTGATAAATTTGTATTCCCAGTAGACTTTGTCATTTTAGACATAGATGAGGACAATAGTATCCCCTTAATTTTAGGAAGACCCTTTTTAGCAACTGCCAGGACTAAAATTGATGTCAGCGCAGGTGAACTCATACTTTGTGTAGGTGACGAATCAATCAGTCTTCAGGTTCTTGACTCAGCTAGGACATCGAGTAGTCAAGGTGAGAACATAAATTTTATTTATAACCACTCGGTTAAACCTTCTTTTCAGGAAGCACCACAGAACAACACAACTGAGTCGAAGCCTGTATCTCATACCAACAAGGAAATAAGTCATGAGGAACGAAGGCTTCAGATCGATGAACTAGACGAGTGGAAGACACACTTCAAGGAAAAATTAGGAATACACAAAGCAGAACCAACGCCATTCCATAGGGCAAACAAATTCAAGATCGGAGATCAGGTATTGATAGATAAGACAGACCCTCGAATACTTCCTCCTGACCCTGATACAAACAAAGAAATCTCTTTTATGGTAATCAATGTTTTCCCATATGGAATAGTCTAGGTAAGTAATCCTACTTTCGGCACTTTTAAAGTAAACGCTACTCGACTCGAATTACATACTGATAATAGGACTGATAACATGAGGAAGGACTTTCAACTCCTCAAACCACCATGAACGTGTGAATGAGAGGCAAGTCTAGCTGAATACTATAAACGAGCACTTCTCGGGAGGCAACCCGAGCATTAACCCAATTAATTTTTTCATTTTAATTTTTTTTTAGCATCTAACTTTAAACTAACAAAGTGTAAACTTCTACACCGCACGGCCTTACACACGGCCATGGCCGTGGCTGTGTGGATATTACGGAAGTACGTACTGACATGACAGAGATAGTACGAAACAGGACGAAAAATATCTTCAAGCCACAATTTCTCGAACGAACACCACGGTACGTGTGCGATGCGATGCCGGTGGCGACATCATTTTTCCCAAGCACAGCGCCGATCTGCACATAGGCTTGGGAGAAACGAACAAATTAAAACACGGTGGTGTGACATGGTCGTGTAACTCGACACGCCCATAGTACACGGGTGTGGGGGTGTCCCAGAAAAACAAAACTATTTAAATACCCCTCTTCCTCTCCCCACCTACCCCAACTTTCCCTTTTCCATACCCTTTCACCTGTCCCCTTTTTTAATTTTCTCTCAATTTCTTGCTCCAAACTCCCCATTTTTCACCATCCCAATGTCGAAGAAGCGAAAGAATCCAAACACAGTCTTCCTATGGGAGACCGATCTACATAAGTTCATGCCGGCCGCTTCATCCACTCGACAAGCCAATGATATTTGAGGCCATTTAGTTTTTATTTTTATTTTCTCTTCTTCTTTATTTTCCTTATTTTTATGTCTATTATGCTTAATTTAGTTTATACTATTTTAGTTTCTTTGCTTTAGGTTTTAAAGGCTGCTAGGAAATCACCACGACCACGACCATAGCCACCCCATCGCAGCCTTAGAAATCACACCCACCTTGCGAACCATCTAACAATAAGGACTTTTTGGTCAATTAGTCTTTTCTTTTAATTTTATTTTACTTTCTATTTTCTTTCTCTTTATCTTTCTTGTCTTTAAATATATAGTTAGTATATTTTTAATTATTATCATTATTTCCTGGCTAATTCTTCACGAGCTTCCCAATTTCTTCATCTAGCACAGAGGTTGTTGGCGGCCACCACACCATGACATTCCCAACTCAAGGAAGCCATCCAAATTCAAAAAGTTTCACCTCTCCCTATCTCTTAAATTTCATATATATCTTTGTACATTGAGGGCAATGTACATCTTAAGTGTGGGGGGGTGAATATTTATTTCAAGAAAGTGCCTAACTTTCTGCATTATTCTCAAATCTCTGAATTATGCCTTGAATTATACCTTGTTCTTAAATAATTTTCCCATATTATGATTAGAATGGAATTTCTTTTGATTTATGATTTTTATTGATATGTTTCAAATTAAGTCATTGATAATTGTGCAGTGATGATTTAAATTTTAAGAGACTAGAGAATCAAGCATGATGAGTCTATTTTAAAATTAAAAGTTGTTAGGTTGTCTACCTGAATCTAGTTATTACCTTGAAGTTTGAAATTTACAAGGTTGATATCAAAAACCCATAATTTTCGTGAGATTTTGAGCCTTTTAGAGCATACATTCTTTCGTGCTCACTTTTTGATTATGAGTGTGTCAACATTGAGCTGTTATTATAGAACTTGATGCGATTATACATGTCAAGACCACATTATTGATTTGATATACAGAGATGATCAAGGCACTTAGGATTTAACCCACTCACTCCACTAAAAAGCGTACCCTCACAATTAACCCCTAGTGAACCCCTTTGATCTTAACAACCCATTTTTTTACTCACCCACTAATATTAACCTAAAACCTATTCTGTATTTATTATCACCATTCCTTGACTCCCTTTTTGTTGAGATTTGATTTTGAATAGTTTCCTAACTATGTTCTATATTTTAGTTGTTAAGGTTCTTCCTTATTATTGTTGTGATTTGTTCTTAAAAAAAAAAGAAGTATATTCAATATCAGCTCCATGTAATTGAGCTTATACGTTTAAATTCCACATCTTGAGAAGAAGCTCATGTTATTAGTATCACAAATTTTAAAGATTAATTCATTTTTCTAGTTAGGTAAATTGTCAATTTAATCTCGATTCTAACCCTTTAATTCAGCCTTTATCCAAACCTTTAATCCGACCCCCATTACAACCCTTTTTAAAGACCTTTTGATTTGTGTATCATCTCATTTTATAGTGGTGGAGATTTGATTTTTAGGCAAGCCTATGGGATTAACTTTTCATGTTCGACTTTTGAGTGCTTAATTTCGAACCTTAAACACCTTAAGTGATTTGAGTGAATCTTTAGTGAGGATATCAACACTTGTCGATTTTGAATTAACGGTAACTCTTTTAGTAAGGGGAAACACCTAACGTTTTTGGGGCTATATATGTATGACATCGATTGTTTGAATCTTTAGGATCCTTCTACTTAAATTATCAATGTATGAATTGCCTTTGAATTATGATGGAACATTACTGATGAATATTATGAATCGAGGAAGTTCATTTTAATTGTGAGTTGAGAATTTTGCTTAAGGACAAGCAAATGCTTAAGTGTGGGGGTATTTGATAAACTGTAATATAAACATATTTTAGTCCCACATTTAGTATACTTTTGGATGATTTAAGCCTTGAATTGTGGAATTTGGTGCTCTTAATCCTTTGTCTCCATGTTTTATACTTAAGAAAGCATCGGAGGATGAAAAGAACGAGAAACGAGCCTAAAACAGAGTAAATGGCCCAATTCATGAAATCCACATGGCCTGGGCCCAAGACCATATGGCTGTGCCTCATTAACAAACCCGGACACGACCTGGCCACGATTCACACAGGCGTGTGCCATGGGCGTGTCCCTATTGTGACAAAGAAGAGTTTTATTCGGATTAGGGTACTTAGAGGAAAAAAAGCCATTCCAAAAGCCTATATAAACACCCTAGAGGCCAACCTTCAGGGGAGAGTCAAGTTAGGCCAAAGAGCCGAGCCAGAGAGGCCAAAATTGAGGAATTTACTCGAAGAAAGCCAGTTGATTTATCTCAGGAAGCCGAAGTTATACTCAAGATGGAAGATCTTCTCTTTAATTCCTTCAGTGGGTTTTAGGGTTTTTCTTATGTTTAGTTTTATATTTTCTTCTGAGATGTATTCTTCTGAGAGGGATGAAACCTAAGACGGATCTTGTTATTGTTTTCTGAACCATATGATAAATACTTGATTTTTTCTTAATTATGTGTTCTTAATTCTTGCTTTGATATTTCAGGATATTGATTCAAGTATTGATGTGCTTAGGCAGTAGAGCAAAAGTCCCAGTTTAAGAGTAGATCTAACATAATCAAGCGACGTTGATCGCAACCCTAGAAATAGGATGACGAAAATCTACCGGATTAGGGTCAAACCTAATAAGGGAGTCCATAGATCGAGTTAATGCAATTCTAGGGAATTTAATTAGAAAGAAATTTCAATTAATCAACCTAGGGTTAGACGTTAGTCGCCTCGAAAGGGGTATTAATATAAATTAGGGAATCGTACGGATCAAGTCAAGTGAATAAATCGTCTAGTTCAGCGTTAAATAACAAGTGAAGTCTAGGTGGATTCTTCCTCGGGTATTGTCTTAATCAATTGGTTTTTCCCATAAGTATTTTCCCAAATTCATTCTCTTTGTCTTTGCGTCTTTTGCTTAGTTGTTAGTTAATTAATAACTCACTTTTATTTTAGGCTAAATAATAGAAAGAAAGTTAGTATTAGTAATTTTAGTTCTTTTCGGTTCGACAATCTGGTTTTGTCACTAAACTGTACTACTGTTCGATAGGTGCGCTTGCCTCAATCGTTGTCATAGTTAGTTTCTAGGCTCGATCATTCTTTTTATAAATTTTTAAGACTCTGACACACGATCAGTTAAATTTATGGTTTATCAAATATCTCCACACTTAAGCATTTGCTTGTCCTCAAGCAAAATCCTCAACTTACATTAGAATTAAACTTTCTCAATTCATAATTTTCATCAATAATGTTTTATCATAATTCATAAATAATCACACATTGATAATTTAACTAAAAGAGCTTTAAAGATTCAAACCATCCAAGTCACATATTTTTAAAGCATGAAAACATAAGTATTTTCCCTTATCTAAATAATTACCTTTAATTCAAAATCGACAAAATTTGACATCCTCACTAAAGATTCACTCAAATCACTCAAAGTGTTAAAGGTTCAAAGATTAAGCACTCAAAAGTCAAACATGGAAAGTTATTACCATAGGCTTGCATGAAAATCAAATCTCCACCACTATAAAATGAGATGATACACAAATCAAAAAGTCTTTAAAGGGTTGTAATAGGGCTTGGGTTAAAGGTGTGGATAAAGGCTAAAAAAGAACATAGTTAGGCAACTGACCAAATCAAATCTCGACAAAAAGGGGGTCAATATAATAGGAAAGATTCTCAAGGAATAAAAAAGAATGAGTTATGGGTTAATATTAAGGGTAGATCAAGAAACAGTTTATTAGGCTCAAAGAGGTTCACTAAGGGTTAATTATGAAGGTAGGCTTTTTGGGATAAGTGGGTTAAAACCTAGGTGCCTTTATCATATCAGTATATCAAATCAAAGGTGTGGTCTCAATATGTATAATCGAAGCAAGTTCAAGAATAAAAAATCAATATTGACACACTCATAACCAATAATAAAGTGAGCAAGAAAAGTGTATGCTCTAAAGGCTTAAAATCTCACAAAAATTACGGTTTTTGATGTCACTCTCGTAAATCTCAAACTTCAAGGTAATATTTAAATTTAGGGAAACAACCTAGCAATTTATTTTAAAAAATAGACTTATCATGCTTGATTCTCTAATATTTTAAAGTTTAAACAATCGATGCATAGTTACCTATGATTTAATCCAAAATATATCAATAAAAATCATAAATAATAAAAAATCATTCTAATAGTAATACGAGAAAATTACTTAAAAACAAGATATAATTCAAGGATTTCTAATAATCATATAAATAACCTCCCCACACTTAAGATATACATTGTCCTCAATGTATGAATATATATAATGACAGGATAAGTCGAATATCATAAAAGAGGGAGAGAAGTGAAATTGCCTTAAATTTTGGATGAATTCCATGGAATAGTGAAAGCAGAATTGTCGACATAGCTAAATGAAGTGCATGATTCTGAGCAACTATTAAGAAAATAAACACAACTGTGGAGGAAGATTAAAGGATTACTCGATTAGGAACAATTATAAAAAATAAAATAGAGTTCAAAATATAAAAGACAAGTTTTTGAAGAGATGATAAGAAACATAAAAGTAAATAGACTAAAAATAAAAATAAAAATAATATAGATGGACTCAAAGGTCCTCATTGTCAGACACGTCGTGAGTCGTCGGCGCTGAAGATGAAATATGGAGATGGTGGCAGATTTGCTGCAATGTAGCCTTAAGACTGCCGAACCGCTGAAAGCACTACTGCTCAAAATGAGTGAGACGCTTGGATATGTCTGTCAAAGTGGTAGCAGAAGAAGGAGGTCGGTGACTCGGAGGTGGAGGATGAGGTTGGTCCTCGTGAGAGAGAGGAACATTATCAGGGAAGTTATCAGGTTCATCCTGAGCAACAGAATGAAACAATCTGTATTGAGGAGGATCAAATCCATGACACCGCTCGTCATCCTCATGTGTAGCATGCTCGAGATACCCTGAGGGGACATTTGGCTGACAAGTGTGAGTGTAGAGGACTGCTCCGGTGTGTCAAAGAGACCGAAGTGACTAGCAAGACAAGTCACGTAAGGGCCTAAGCAGATTGGGCCCTTCCAATGGCGGTCAGTCTGATGGCGGAAGGACAAAGCAATGAAGTACGCCATATCAAATATATGGCCATGATCCATGCTCCATAGATAAAATACGTCATGAGTGGTGATGAATCTGGTGCTCTTTCGCCATCCTGTTAAGGTGTGAGTGAGAAGTGCGTGAATATACCGTAGGGCTGGAGAGAGAGAAGTCACCTTCGAACGACTAGCGTTATAGGGTGTCAAGCCGCCCGTGAGATCAGTCCAACAACACGAAGGCGCATGATGAATATGTCGATGAAGCTGAAGGAAGTCCTCGGTGCACATGAACTCCTCTGAGTAGAGTCCTAAAGCAGCACCGAATTCTGGGACGCTCATATGTCGCACCAAACCGCCAAGGCGAAAAGTGATGGTGCCTTGCTCGTCATAGGCCGACATGATGCGCTGAAGGTGAAACGTCGAGCAAAACTCCAAAGTAAGCTCTATATATGTGGGCTCAACAATACTAAGTAACTGTCTCATGGGGCTATGATGATGAAAGCGCGAACCTCATCAGCAAGGTGGACCTGCTCCAACGCGGCCCAGTCAATACATCGGCCCAAAACTAGTGGTCATATGCGAAGGAGCTAAAATAAGTCCTCTAGTGGGTCCGCGAAAAATCTGAGGTAAGGATGGCGAACTTCTGTGGAGGCACTTGAGGAGGTCGCGCCAAGACCCTTCCGCTTTTTCGAAGCGGGGACAACGACCTTGTGTTTACCACGAGTATTTGTCATGATGTACCTGAAAAAGTAAAAGATTTTATCAAGAAAGAAATAATTCAAGCATCAACACAAGCCAATGATGTATGATCCAAATAGTCCTGAATAACAATGAATTCCTAAAATAATGTATTCGAATATCAAACTATGCAAAAAATCAAAATGTAAAATTATTATGAATCGAAGTTGTGAAACAATAAATAAATAATACTAACTCTATTATATGCTTAAACTAAGAGCATTAGTAAAAGTAATTAAAGAGGAATGAAATAAAAGTACCCTAAATAACCGAAACACTAAAATATAAAATCAATCTAATTAGAATAAGTAACAAAAAGAAAAATAGAAATAATAATAAGCCTAATCAAAATACAAATAATAATAAAAATAATAAAAAGAAAGAAAAAAAGGTAAAATAAAAATAAATAATAGAATAAAATGAAAAAAATGAACTAAAAATAGAGGGAAAAAGGGGTTGACCGACGGTGGGCCAATGGTCAGAGGTACGGCAGTCGATTGAGAAACAGCGAGAGGGTGGGTCGGTCGATGGGTGGTGGGGGCGGTGGATTTGATGTGGGCAAGGAGATGGGAAGAAAAAGAAAAAGAAAAGGAGAAGAAGAAGATAAGGAGGGCCGTGTGGTGGTTTGGAGGGAAGAGGGAGGAGAGGGGTGAGGGAGAAAAAAGAAGGAGAAAGGGGGAGTGTGATGGTGGTCGGGGCTAGAGTGAGGAGGGTTGCGATAGTGGGGTTTTAGATCTTTGGGGAAGAAGAAAAAGAAGAGTGAAAAGAGAAGAGGTTAGGGGTTTTAAATGTGACATGGTCGTGTAAAGGCCCGTGTTGGGCCACACGGCCGTGTCGCATACCTGTGTGGACTATATTTAGGCCGTGTCTCTATTGATTTTTGGGAATTTAAGCTCCAAGATCCACACGATCGAGGACACGCCTGTGTGTCTAGGTTGTGTGGGTTAAAAACCTACATTTAAATATGAAAAGAAGTAAAAGTAAACTAATTAGTAGGGTTAGTGCTCGGTTGCCTCCTGAGAAGCGCGTATTTAGAGTCTAAGCTCGACTTACCTCTCATTTGCATGGTCTTGGTGGTTTGAGAAGTTGACACTCCTTTCTCCTGCTAGTAGTTCTAACATCAATATAAGGTTTAAGTCAAGTGCTATTTACCTTAAAGGTGCCTAATTTAGAATGATTTACCTCGACCATACCGTGTGGAAAGACAGTCAGTACCGTAAAAGGAGTTGCTCCATTTGCATTGGGCTTTGAAGTGACAATTCAATGGTCCGCTTTGTCCAACAGTACTTGGTCTCCAACCTTAAATTGATTTGTTTCATCTTGAAGCTCGTTATGATGTTGTTTAAGTTCTACATTGTGTATACTTGGTTTCTCCTTAACATGCGTCTGCCATTCAATCTAGTTCATCTATCCGTAGCATTCATTCATCATGGATTGTTTTATTGCTATCATGAGAACTAGGACGTGGCTCATTTGTGCTTTTTCGAGGTGTTTCCAAGGGTTGGACCACATGGTTACTCATAGGATTTATACACCACCTTCATTACTCGATGTCTTAACCGAATCACGAGCTTGGAGAGTGATCGTTTCGTCACCTACACGAAGTGTGAATTCACCTATACCAACATCAATAATAGTATTGGCAATTGCTAAAAAGGGTCGTCCTAAGATTAAAGGTGTGTCACTATCCTCATCCATGTTTAGAACAACAAAGTAAACTGGGAATATAAATTTATCGATTTTTACAAGCACATCCTCAACAATACCCCTAGGAGATCTAATAGTTTTATCTGCCAGTTGAATGCTCATCCTAGTTTGTTTAGGTTTCCCAAAACCTAGTTGCTTAAACATTTTATAGGGCATGTCGTTAATACTCACCCCTAAATCAGCCAAGGCATTATTAATATTTAAACTACCAATTAAACAAGGAATAGTAAAACTCCCTGGGTCTTTCAATTTGTTGGGTAGTTTATTTTGTAGACTACATTTAGCTGCACGTGCGATGCATCATCTAACTTCTGGTTGTTTGCTAAAAGCTTCTTTAAAAATTCAACTGAGTTGGGCATCTGTGAAAGAGCTTCAAAAAACGGTAAGTTAATATGTAAATTTTTCAAGAGTTTAAGAAATTTACCGAATTCTTCATTTGTACGATCTTTCTTTGTCGCATTGGGATATGATACATGAGGTGTATACTCCTTATTTACCGGTTTTTGTTCGTTGTGGCACACTTCAACCTTACCATTGCTTCCAAAGTTTCTCGCCTCGGTTTAGATTCAAATTCTACTAACCCCTCTTCTTCCCAGATAGTGATGGCATGGAGTTGCTCTCTTGGGTTAGTTTATGTGTTACTTGGCAAGCTACCTTGTGGTCATTTTGAGATCAGTTTAGCAAGTTGACCTATTTGGTTCTCGAGCCCTAGAATAGACCCTTGCTGATTTTTGAGTGTTGTTTCGGTGTTTTGAAAATGAGTTTCTGACACTGAGATGAATTTTGTTAGCATCTCCTCAAGGTTCGACTTCTTCTCCTGCTGGTAGGGTTGTTGTTGAAAGCCTGGAGGGGGTTGTGGTCTCTGATTTCCTTGACCACCTCATAAGAAATTGGGATGCTTCCTCCAACCTGCATTATAACTGTTACTATAGGGATTATTCCGAGGCCTAGATATAGTGGACTTGCTCATTCTCTATGCTCGGGTTGTAAGATAAATATTCTATGGTGTTCATCACTCATCCATTTGTGTCGCGTTGCATCACCAGATGTACCTACGTATAAACACATAAACCGTCAATCTTTCTATTTAAGAGCTCTACCTGGTTTGATAACATGGTGACCACGTCGAGGTTGAAAACACCAGCGATTTTTGTCGGCTTTTTCCTCATGACTTGCCACTGATAATTATTCAGTGACATCTCCTCTATAAACTCATAAGCCTTCTCAGGTGTTTTGTTATTTAGGGTGCCACCGACGGCTGCATCAATCAGTTACCTAGTTGAGGGATTCAAACCATTATAGAAGGTTTGAACCTGTAACCATAGAGGTAACCCATGGTGAGGGAACCTCCTCAATAAGTCCTTATACCTCTCCCATGCATCATAAAGAGTTTCTAAATCAATCTGCACAAAAGAAAGCCATTTTAGCCGACAATACTTTAATAGAAATTTCTTGGTCATCTGTTCCCATGTAGTGATGGATCCTCGTGGTAACGGGTTCAACCACTGTTTAGCTTTATTCCTCAATGAAAAAGGGAATAACCGAAGGCGAATGGCATCATTAGAAATGCCATTAATCTTGAAAGTGTCGCAGAATTCTAGAAAATTGGCCAAATGAGTATTTAGGTCATCATCCTGTAAACCATCAAACTGAACACATTATTGGATCATTTGAATAGTTTTTGACTTTAGCTCAAAGTTATTTGCAGCAACAATAAAATTCACAATACTTGATTCAGCCCCAGGAAAATTAGGCTTGGCATAATTGTACATAGTACGAGGAGCACGTGTAACACCCCTTACTCGTGTCCGATGCCAGGACAGGATACGAGGCATTACCTTACTTAACCTTACTTGAACATGAAGCATTGGGCTATAAATTTCCTTCCAACTTAAAACTTCTCCTTCTTAATCATAACATACATATCATGGGCCTACGAAGCCTTAAACATACATCCTAAAGGTTTCGAAGTTCAAATGGAAACTTTTACATTCTTTGAAAATTTTTGCCTATACAGGGGTCACACGCCCGTGTGACTTGGGACACGCCCGTATGGGCAGGCCGTGAGATCGCACATGCCCATGTCTCTAGCCTATGTAGAATTTATTTTTATTTTGAACCTACAGGGCTTTTCACACAGCTAGACACACTCCAGTGTCAATAGCCAGTGTCCTTCACACGGCTTAGACATGCCCGTGTCCTCACCCGTGTGTGAAGACTAGGGGTATTCTATTTATGATGTCAGAAACCCATTAAGAAGCACACGGCCTAAGCACACGCCCATGTGTTGGCCCGTATGACGAATTGCATTCTCGTAATTCAATGCAGGGGACACACGGCCTATCAACACACCCACAAAGGTTGACCGTGTGTGACACATGACCTAGACACACGCCCGTGTGTCTACCTGTGTGGACACTTAGAGGCTATTTTCCAAGCCAATTGTCACCCTGAAATATCAATACACTTATACGAACTCAAGTAATACATAACATGGCCTTTATACACTATAAATAACCCTTGAAACATCACTTGTAGAATTCTTGAAACTCATCATCATTAAGATATGAAACTTAACAAATATTAACCAATTTCTTTGGCTATATACAAAAAGGATAGTAACCTTAATAGCCAGCACTTTGGCTCCCAATATGATATAACTCAAAATGACTTAAATTCTATACATGCCATACTTGAAATAAAACAACTTGGCTATACCAAAATAAGGATTGATAGTGTGATCCGAGCTCCGATGTCTATGATCCCTGAGCTGGCTTGGCGAAACTACAAGGAAGAAAGAAAATAGAGAAGTAAGCATATAGCTTAGTAAGTCTGCATGAAATTCATATAGAAACATATTTGCTCATAATAAACTCATCCATTATGAAACAAGAGCAACATAAATCTCAAGTGCTTGAGCTTACTTACTCATGCTTCCCCTTTCTCATCACATATTACATAATAATTTCATGCTTGTATTTTAATCATGGTACCTGTATCACTTAATCACATAGATTAGCACTTTCGCTTATATAAACATAAACTCAAGTCTACTTCTTTCTTAATTTAAATAAATCTTTTTGTCAACCTTGAATAACTTAACTTATTCCTATCTTTACTTGCTTAGCTTTCTTGTTACCTCTTTCATACTTGGCTCTTTTGCCCGTGAATTACTCGGAATATCAGAGGATACTCAATCTCACCAAACATGTGTCTCGATGCCAATGCCATATCCCAGATATGGTCTTACATGGAATCGCCTCATGATGGCGATGCCATATCGCAGATATGGTCTTACACGGGATTTCTTAACTCGATGTCGATGCCGTGTCCCAGACGTGGTCTTACACGAGATCTTTCTTTGGTGCCGAAGCCATGTCCCAGACATGGTCTTACACAGGGCCTTCCTTGTATGGTGTCAATGCCATGTCCCAGACATGGTCTTATACGAGACCTTCCTTATTCAATGCTAATGCCATGTCCCAAACATGGTCTTACACAGGGTCTAGGTTCGGTGCCGACACCATGTCCCAGACATGGTCTTATACGGGACCTACATTCCTTGGGTGCTGATCCCATGTCCCAGATATGGTCTTACATGGGATTTCCATATCTAAGTACTTTCTTCCATGGTGATACTTTCAAGAATACTCTATCACCGACTTGATACCCAATCTCTTTCCTTTTCAAATCCGAGTAAGATTTTTGTCTGTCAGAAGCAGCCTTTAAACAATCTCGAATCACCTTTGCCTTCTCTTCAGTTTCTCTAACCAAATGAACCCTGTGGATCTGGTTTTCCTTAAGTTCAGTCCAATATAAAGGTGTTCGACACTTTCACCCATACAAAGCCTCATAAGGTGCCATTTTCAAACTTGATTGAAAACTATTATTGTAGGAAAATTCCACCAATGGTAAGTATTTTTCCCAACTGCCCTAAATCTCTGGAAAACACTGAAGCATATCTTCAAGTAATTGTATTAACCTGTCTGACTGACCGTTGGTTTGGTTGTGGAAAGCTGTACTAAAACTTAACTTTGTACCCAATAACGTTTTCCAAAATCTGGACGTAAATCTCAGATCTCTATATTATATAATGGATAATGGTACTCCATGAAGTCTTACAATCTCTGAGATATACAAGTTTGCCAACTTGTCAAGTGAGTAGTCGACACGTATAGGTATAAAGTGGGTTGACTTCGTAAGTCTATTGACTACTACCTATACAGCATCTTTCTTGCTCGGTGTCAACGGCAAATCCGTTACAAAATCCGTGGTAATTCGGTCCCACTTCCACTCGGGCACCATAATAGGTTGAAGTAAACCTGAAGGTACTTGGTGTTCAGCTTTTACTTGCTGACAAATCAAGCATCTAGAAATAAACTCAGAAATATCCTTCTTCATGGTTGGCCACCAATACCATTTCTTCAAATTGTTATACATTTTGGTGCTACCAGGATGCATAGATAAGTACCCACTATGTGCCTCATGCAAAACTTTACGAATGAGTTCATCATTCCTTGGTACACAGACCCTGTCTTTGAACATCAAACACCCATCTGGATCAATTCAGAAATCAGACTCAACACCCGACTCGCATTGAACTCTTTTGGCTCGCAATTCGCTGTCATCTTTCTGTGCCTCATAAATCTCTTGGAAAAATATCAGTCTAGCCCTCAACTCAGCTAGAATGGAACTATCATCAGGCAAACTCACCCGTGTATTCATAGCCCTCAAGGCAAATAGGGATTTCCTACTCAAGGCATCGGCGACCACATTCGCCTTTCTCGGGTGGTAGTAAATGACTAATTCATAATCTTTTATCAATTCTAACCATCTCCGTTGCCTTAAGTTTAATTCTTTTTGTGTCATCAAATACTTTAAACTTTTATGATCGGTGAAAATCTTTCATCTTTCACCATACAAATGGTGTCTACAAATCTTCAATGCAAAAACAATTGCAGCCAATTCTAAATCATGTGTCAGGTAATTCTTCTCATGTGGCTTTAGCTGTCTGGAGGCATACGCTATCACCTTGCCTTCTTGCATAAGCACACAGCCCAATTCGTTTAAGGATGCATCGCTGTAAATCACAAATTCATTTCCCGACTCAAGTTGTACTAGAACTGGAGCTTCTGTCAACATTGCCTCTAATTTCTCAAAACTTTGTTGGGACTTTTCCGTCCATTCAAACTTTACATTTTTCTGTAACAGTCTTGTCATTGGAGTTGCAATCATGGAAAATCCTTTGATGAACCGCCTATAGTAGCCAGCTAAGCCCAGAAAACTCCTAACTATAGTTACATTTTTCGGCGGTTTCCAATCAACAATAGCTAAAATTTTACTTGGGTCTACTTGGACTCCATCTCCCGAGACAATGTCTTCCAGAAATCCAACTTCCTTAAGCCAAAATTCACTTTTTTTGAACTTAGCATACAACTAATTGTCCCACAAAATTTGTAAAACTGTCCTTAAATGCTCGGCATGCTTATTCTCATCATGAGAATATATCAGTATATCATTAATAAAAACAACAATAAACTTATTTAGATACAGCCAAAAAATGCGATTCATTAAATCCATAAACATTGCCGGGGCGTCAGTTAAACCGAAAGGCATGACTAAAAATTCATAGTGTCCATAGCTTGTCCGAAATGCAGTCTTCGACACTTCTGAGTCTTTTACTCTCAACTGATAGTATCCCGACCTCAAATCTATCTTGGAGAACACAGTGGCTCCCTTCAATTGATCAAACAAATTGCCAATCCTTGGCAATGGGTACATATTTTTCACTGTTACCTTATTAAGCTATCGGTAATCTATGCGCAGTCTCATAGAGCCATTTTTCTTTTTCACAAATAATACCTGAGCACCCTATGGAGAACAACTCGGCCTGGCAAAACCTTTGTCTGTCAGCTCTTGCAGCTGTGCCTTTAATTCTTTCAACTCAGTTGGAGCCATCCTGTAAGGAGCAATCGATATCGGTATTGTACCAAGAGTCAACTCAATGCCGAACTCAACATCTCTAATTGGAGGTGATAAACTGTAAAAGTAACATATTTTAAGCCCACATTTAGCATGCTTTTGGATTATTTAAGCCCTGAATTGTGTAATTTGGCGCTCTTAATCCTTTGTTTTCATGTTTTATACCCAGGAGAGGAGCCGATGGTGAAAAGAACAGAAAATGGGCCCAAAATGGAGAAATAGGCCATATCACAAAATCCACACGGCCTGGCCAAAGATCACACGGTCGTGCCTCATTCAACAGGCTCGAACACGGCCTGGCCACGACTTACACGGGCGTGTGCCATGGGCGTGTCCCTATCGCAGGAATGAAGAGTTTCACTCGGATTTAGATACTTAGGGGCAAAGAAACATATTCAAAAGCCTATATAAACACCCAAGTATGACCAAAAAAAGGGGGAACCCAATGCCTTAGTCAAGGACTGTCCAGTTAGGCCAGAGAAGGTAGATTTGTGGAGAATTACTCGAAGATAGCCAGTTGATCCATCTCAAAAAGTCGGAGTTATACTCATGACGGAGGATCTCTCCTTCAATTCCTTCAGGGGTTTTTAGGGATTTCTTATGTTTTGTTTTATCTTTTCTTTTGAGATGTTTTCCTTTATTGTTATGAACTAAACCCTCAAATACCTGAGGGGGATGAAACCTAAGACGAATCTTGTTATTGTTTGCTGAACTATATGATAAATATTTGACTTGTTCTTAATTATGTGTTCTTAATTATTGTGTTGATATTTCTGGGATATTAATTCAAGTATGATGTGCTTAGGTGGTGGAGCAAAAGTCCCTACCTATGAGTAGATCTAGCATAATTAAACGGAGTTGATCGCACGCCTAGAGATAGGGTGACGAGATTTTGCCGAATTAGGGTGAAACCTAATATGGGAGTCTATAGATCGAGTTCATGCGATTCTAGGGGTTTTAATTAGAAAGAGATTTCAATTAATCAACCTAGGGTTAGACGTTAGTCGCCTCGAGAGAGGGATTAATATAACTTAGGGAATCTTACGGATCAAGTCAAGTGAATAAATCGTCTGGTTCAGAGTTATATAACAAGTGAAGTCTAGGTGGATTCTTCCTTGGGTGTCGTCTTAATCAATTGGTTTTTCTTCCAAGTTATTTTCCTAAATTCATTCTTCTCTGTCTTAGAGTCTTTAGTTTAGTAGTTAGTTAATTTTAGATTAGATAACAAATTCATTTAATTCTTAGGCTAAATAATAAAAAGAGAGTTAGTATTAGTACTTTTGGTTCCTTTGGGATTCGACATTCTAGTCTTGCCTTAACTATACTACTGTTCGATAGGTGTGCTTGCCTCAAATCATTGTCATAGTTGGTTTCTAGGTTCGATCATTCTCATTTATAAATTTTAAGACTTTGATTCGCGATCAGGAGGCAGCCCTGGCCATTCCTCAGGAAAAACATCTGAGTACTCACATACTATCGGTACTGATTCAATCTTTAACTCGGTTTCTTTGGCATTAATCACAAATGCAAGATACGCCTCATACCCTTTTCTTAAATACTTCTGAGCCGACCTGTTAGAGATCACTACCGGTGATCTATCTTGTTCATCTGGTTCAACATAAAGAGTATCCCTATTTTCACATCTCAACTCAATATATTTCTTCCCACAATTTACTGTCACATCATGAGCGGCTCACCAATCCATACCAAGAATAATGTCAAATTCATCAAATGGTAATAGCATAAGGTTTGCCTTAAAATAATGACCTCTAATCATCAATGGGCAATCTTTGCATACTTTATCAACTAACACACTTTTGCCTAAAGGGTTAGACAGTTTTATCACAAACTCTGTAGACTCAATTGGTATGCTCATGCTAGATGCTAATTTCATGCAAATGTATGAATGGGTGGACCCCATATCAATTAAAGTAACAACATCAATGTCATGAAATGAAAATGTGCCCGTAATTACATTGGGAGATGATGCCTCTTCGTGAGTGCAAATGGCATAAGTTCTTGTAGGCGCTTTACCCTCAGATCTTGTAGTTTGCTCTCGGAGTTTGTCCTTACTACTCCCCTCACTTCCCGGGTTCCTTTGTTGTCTTCCTCTATTAGTGCTCCCTGCTCTTACACTCTGAACTCGATCTTTCTCAACCATTCTTGGACATTCTCTGATGAAGTGATCTCGAGAATCACACTTAAAACAAGCACTCTCATGTGCACGACATTCACCGCGATGTCGTCTGCCATACTGTAGGGATTCCGGTCTATTAGATCGAACGTTCCTGACACTAGCGACTGAAGTAGTCTGAGCCTTATTCCCTGAATACTGTTTACTCTTGCCTCTGCTTGAAAACCAGGTTGAAGTAGCTAATCGGGTGAAGAAATCTCTTGACTTCTTGGACGAGGACTGGAAGGACTTACTCCACTGTCTCTTTCTCGAGTCACGAGACTCCATCTCATCTTTTCTTTTCTCTTTTACTAATTCTTCGGCTTTACAAGCCCGATCCACCAACACAACAAACTCTTTCAACTCTAGGATAGCAACAAACAATTTAATGTCTTCGTTTAGTCCATCTTCAATTCTCTTGCACATGATGGCTTCAGTGGATACACACTCTCGAGCGTATTTACTGAGTCTTACAAACTTACGCTCATACTCTGTTACTAACATTTTACCTTGCTTCAATTCTAAGAATTGCTTTATTTTCTGATCAATAAATCTTTAACTTATGTAATTCTTCCTAAATTCTTCCTGGAAAAACTCTTATGTGATCCTTTCTCTTGGTACAATCGACACAAGGGTGTTCCACCACTGATAAGCAGAATCCCTCAGAAGAGAAACTACACATTTCATGCACTCCTCGGGTGTGCACGATAATTCATCAAATACCCTAATGGTATTTTCAAGCCAGAACTCAGCTCTTTTCGGATCATCATCTTTATTAGCCCGAAGTTCCTCAGCTCCTTGCTTCCAAATTCTATCTACTAGAGGCTTTTCTCTTCTTACCACTTCTACCACTTTAGGGGCTACAGGGGAAGGTTGAGGAATAGGTGGGGGTGGAGGGGGTGGTGCATTCAGGTTCGTGCGAACAAACTCCGTATACCAAGCATTCATCATATGGAGAAAGGCTTCCCTAGCCTCTTCTCCTCCTCTCTGACTTACTATCGTGGGCCTATTCTCATTTTCATTCGGCACTGTCCCTTCTGTAACATCTTGGAAAAGGCCTATGCATTTTCGGTTTAAGTGTACGAAATAACCTGTCTTAAGCACTATGAAAAAATTCTTGATATTTTTGGAAACTAGGAAATGTAAGGAAATGATTCAAAAATGGAAAGTGAACATTTCTGGAAACTTGGAAATGTAAGAAAATGGCAAGTTTACAGAGCCGATCAAAAATTTTAGGAAATTTAGAAAGGACCTAGAAATGTCAAATTTTAAATTTTTAAAATAGGAAGTCAAGGCAAGGTGGCCTTAAAAGAAAAAGTTTGTGAAGTTTGACACACAAACAGGCTTGGAAAAGTGGCCTGAAGATGCCACTTAGGGCCTAAGGAAATGGCGCCATATGCAAGAGGAATGGGCCTGGGTTCGAGTCACTTGGAAAGCAAATAAAGGAGGTTTTATTTTTGCTTCCATAAGCCAAGGAGTGGACGGCAAGGCTTTTAGAAAAAGGGAGGTTTCTCCTCTTTAAAATTTGGTTATTAAGGATAAATAAAGAAGTTTTTTTAATTGAAGAGATAAATGATGATTTATCTTAAGTATTTTCAAAAGGAATTTATTTATCATAATTTCCATGAGATAAAGGCTGGATTAAACTCTTTTATTTTATGATTATTAAAGAATAAAGCTATCAAATTGAGGAGTGGTGGCCAAGTAAGGGACTCCTTAGCTGATAATTTCGTCTATAAAAGGAAGGAGGGATACTCATCAGTTTTCTTTTTTTTCTGCTCTGCCGAAATTCTTAGGGTTCTCTCCTCTTTTTTTCTCTTTTCTTTGTCTAGCCGAATTCCCTAGCCTTCCCTCTCTTTTATTCAAAACCAAAAACACAATCCAACCAAGCCGAAATTCTGCCAAAGCTGAATCTTTGTTGTGACAGAAGGGTGTTGCCGATTTCATTCAAAAAGGTAAGATCAGCTATTATTTGATTTTCAATCTCTCTTTAGCCGAAATATAGGAATCTAACTCCTTTAGAATTCCATGGCCGAAATTTAGAAGGTTTTCTTCGGGGTCTAGTAGTTGTCGGCTACAAGGAGAAGTACAACGAAGTTTCGAGATTTCTAAGACTCAAGGTAAGTCATATGAATATTCGGCCATAGGCCATTTAAAGATGATTAAGTGTTAGAAATCAATCTAACATGTGCTTATAGGATTTTCGGACGGACTTATAAGGCAAGGTTTTGGGATTTGAACAAAAAAGGAAATCGACACCAAGGTAAGTGTATAAATCCTACTAGGATTTGGATTTGTGGTTGAAAAGGTTTATTAATATGTTTAAATGATTGACCGAATATAGGAGTTAAGAATCTAAATCAGTAGATCAGTTCTTCGGGATTTCAAGGACTTCATTAAGCGAATCAGGTGTGTAATCCCCACTATCTTTTAATATGTCACATGGCAACATATTAATCTATGAGTATATATATGAATGAGAATATGGCTAAGTACCCAAATGTGGTACAAAAGTACTCAGGTACATTTCCTACTTCTACTAGGAATATGCTATTCGTAACATGAGAATTTTATACGATTGTGAACTCTGGTATATTATGCTTATTAATATATGGGGTATATGGTTGTATATTGAAAGGGGAAGTGAAAAGTGGTGACTTAAGACCACGAGAATCGAAAAGTGGTGACCTAAGACCACGATGTCGAAAAGTGGTGACCTAAGACCACAGATGCGGTGACTTAAGCCTGCAATTTGGTGTGTAGCGGAAGGAGGGTCGACTTAGTAGTCCCCACGGTGTGTTTGGAGAGTGCGGGGTGTGTAGCGGATGGCATCTAGGTTTTGGGTTGGGATTGCATCATTATTTTGAATTAATGTATGAACATGTTATGTTCGGTATGCCTTGATTTATTAAATTGTAGTGTTGGTTACACATTGAGTCGGGATTTGACTCACCCGTTGTGGGAAATATTTTTTCAGGTGATGAGCAATAATGAACAGGGTCGGCGGGGAACTAGAGGTGGCCATGCATCGCAAGGAGAAATTTAAAGATTTGGACTTTTATTTTACTCAGTACTTTAATTTTATTTTTTTTGGGGTTTTGGTTGATGTAATAAGGCTATAAGGCCCAAGTTGGATAGTTTTATTTCTTTGCTTTTATTTTTAATTATTATGTTACGAATTACTTTTAATTAAGTTCAATTAAATTTATTTTAAAAATAAACCCTAAATTGTTTTATCACCATAATTAAATGATTTCTAAGTAAAATAAATGGGTTTTCGCTCTAAGCCCAATCCAAAACGATATTTTCTCTAAAATTACACAAATTTTCCCTAAGTAATAAAGAACTTTGAAACCGGTTTACTTAAGGAACATACCAGATCCAGTTCAGGCTCGTGGGTCGGGTGTGGGGTGTTTCACCTTCGGTGGGAGCCAGTGCATTACTTTCTGCATCATCCGCCACAGCTATTTCGAGATCCATTTACTATATGAAAACATAATTCAAATTGTCAGGAGTCGTCACACTATCATTATATAAATACTCTTATGTATGGTATGTATAGCTAGACTAGAACTTATGCTACGTTACTCCAAGAATTGACTAAACTGTAGCTCTGATACCACTAAATGTAACACCCCTTACCCGTGTCCGACGCCAGGACAGGATACGAGGTATTATCGTACTTAACCTTACTGAACATGAAGTATTGGGCTATAAATTTCCTTCCAACTTAAAACTTCTTCTTCTTAATCATAACATACATATCATGGGCCTACGAGGCCTTAAACATACATCTGGAAGGTTTCGGAGTTCAAACGGAAACTTTTACATTCTTGGAAAATTTTTGCCTATACAGGGGTTGCACGCCCGTGTGACTTGGGACACGCCCGTATGGGCAAGCCGTGTGGTCGCACATTCTCATGTCCTTAGCCCGTGTATTTTGAACCTACAGGGATTTTCACATGGCTGGACACACGCCCGTGTCAATGGCCCGTGTCCTTCACACGGCCTAGACACGTCCGTATCCTCACCCTTGGGTGAAGACTAGGGGTATTCTATTTATGACATCAGCAACCCCTTAAGAAGCACACGGACTAAGCACACGCCCATGTGCTGGCCCGCGTGACGAATTGAATTCTCACAATTAAATAGAGGGGACACATGACCTATCAACACAGCCATAGTGGTTGACTGTGTGTCACACAAGGCCTAGACACACACCTGTATGTCTACCTGTGTGGACACTTAGAGGCTATTTTCCAAGCCAATTGTCACCCTGAAACATCAACACACTTATACCAACTCAAGTAATACATAACATGGCCTTTATACACTATAAATAACCCTTGAAACATCACTTGTAGAATTCATGAAACTCATCGTTAATAAGATATGAAACTTAACAAATATTAACCAATTTCTTTGGCTATATACAAAAAGGATAGTAACCTTAATAGCCAACACTTTGGCTCCCAATATGATATAACTCAAAATGACATAAACCCTATACATGCCATACTTAAAATAAAACAACTTGGCTATACCAAAATAATGATTGATAGTGTGATCTGAGCTTCGACGTTTATGATCCTCGAGCAAGCTTGGCGAAACTATAAGGAAGAAAGAAAACAGAGAAGTGAGCATATAACTTAATAAGTCTACATGAAATTCATATAGCAACATATTTGCTCATAATAAACTCATCCGTCATGAAACAAGAACAACTTAAATCTCAAGTGCTTGAGCTTACTTACTCATGCTTCTCCTTTCTCATCACATATTACATAATAATTTCATACTTGTATTTTAATCATGGTACTTGTATCACTTAATCACATAGATTAGGACTTTCGCTAATATAAACATAAACTCAAGTCTACATCTTTCTAAATTTAAATAAAGCTTTTTGTCAACCTTGAATAACTTAACTTATTCCTATCTTTACTTGCTTAGCTTTCTTGTTACCTCTTTCATACTTGGTTTTTTTTCCCGTGAATTACTCAAAATATCAGAGGATACTCAATCTTACCAAACATGTGTCTCGATGCCAATGCCATATCCCAGATATGGTCTTACATGGAATCGTCTCATGATGACGATGCCATATTCCAAATATGGTCTTACACGGGATTTCTTAACTTGATGTCGATGCCATGTCCCAGACATGGTCTTACACGAGATCTTTCTTTTGTGCCAAAGCCATGTCCCAGACATGGTCCTACACGGGACCTTCCTTGTATGGTGTCGATGCCATGTGCCAGACATGGTCTTATACGAGACCTTCCTTATTCGATGCTGATGCCATGTCCCAAACATTGTCTTACATGGGATTTCCTTATCTCATGTTGTGACATAGGTATCCTCATTATTCCGAATCTTCAACCGGGACTTTTACTTACATGTTCTCATTGATTTCCTTATTAGACATTAATAATAAACTTCTTGGAAGTAATGTACATTATACAACATAATAAGTGATTTTAAACATAAAAACATATGTAACCTTAAATTCATACACACTTACCTCGGTACTCCAAAATATGTGTAGATGTGTAATTTAGTCCTCGACTTTGTTCTTACCTCGGTTTTAGTCCGGGCTTCGTGTTTCTTGATCTATAATAACAATTTAACTTGTTTAATACTTACATTGACTAAATTGACACATATTTCACACTTTGGAAAAAATTACATTTTTACCCCTAAACATTACCATAATTGTACTTTTGCCCCTAGGCTCGTAAAATGATTTTCGTTTAACTTTCTTGTAATTCAAGCCTAGCCGAATCATATTCTAAACTATAGCAACCTTTAATTTTTTCTATTTCACTCATGTATGACCATTTTCATAACTTTACAATTTCGTCATTACATGGATTTTTCATGAGAATCACTTAGAAAGAAATGTTTATCCTTCATCAAACTTTCATAATCTTCCATAACACATCAAAATACATGCATGTCATACATGGGTAAATTTTTGTAAATAAACCCTAGCTCAAAATATAGCTAGAAATAGTTAAACTGAGCTATGAAGATCTCAAAAATACAAAGAACATTAAAAATGGGGCTAGGATGCACTTACTATCAAGCTTGAATGTTGGACAAAACCCTAGCTATGGTTCCTTGTGATTTTCGGCCAAGAAGGAAGAAGATGGACATGATTTTGGCTTATTTTTCCCTTTTAATTCTTTAATTAACCAAATGACAAAAATGCCCTTAATGACCCTTTCTTGAGATTTTTCCTTCCCATGTCCATTTTTGTCCATCAAAATACTTAATGGTCTAATTGCTAAATAAGGACCTCTATTAATTTTTATGATGCTATTTCATACTTAAATCTTCTAAAATCTCATATTTTCTAGTCTTTGCAATTTAGTCCTAATAGACAATTTATTCACTAATTAATAAAATGTCTTCATGAAATGTTCACACAATCATGCAACCACCTCATAAGCCTCATAAAAATCATTAAAACTTATATTTCTACTCTGAATTTGTGGCCTCGCTCCACTATTCACTAGGCCCTTAATCTGGCTGTTACAGCAGGATTTTGATTTACAGGATTTGCGGCAATCGCAAGAGGTAGCAGATTATTATCAGCCATCTCCTCGGTAATATTGGTATCATCCTCTTGCTCTTCCTCTATATACTGTAGACTTCGCCTTATTTCTCTACGGTTTCTGCGAGTGGTACTTTCAATCTCACTATAAAAAAAGCAATTGTCCTGACAGGTTCCTTCTAGTCATAAACTAAAAATACCTGCCAGAAGCAAATAAAAGAAAAGCTAGAAAATTAAAATAAAAACACAAACAAATTTCAATAAAAAATAAAAATGGCTAAACTAATAAAAATTAAGCGTTCCTAATATCCTAGTCCCCGGCAACAGCACCAAAAACTTGATGGTCTCAAAACTAACTAATAATTCGACGAAGGCAATCGCACCTATCAAACAGTAGTATAGTTGTATCCACGAGGACTAAAAGTACTAGTAATTACTATCTTTTTAATATTTAGCCTAATAATTAAAGGGGTGTTTTAATCTTAAATTGAACTAACTAATTAACTATGAGCGCGACAGAAATAAAATTGGGAAAATATTTGAAGAAAACCAATAAGAGGGACAATACCCAAGGAGAAATCCACCTAGATTTCACTTATTATTATGATTCTGAATTACACGATTTACTCACTAGCCTTGATCCGTAGAAATCCCTAAATTATGTTAATATCTCTTTTGAGACTAAGAACGACTGACTCTAGGTTGATTAATTGAAATATCTTTCTAATTAAAACCCATATCATTGCATTAACTCGATTTATGGATTCCCTTATTAGATTTGACTCTAATCCGGTAGATTTATGTCATCCTATTTCTAGGGTTGCAATCAACTTCGCTTAATTATGCTAGATCCACTCTTAAACAGGAACTTTTGCTCCACTGATTAAGTACATCAAACTTGAATTAATACCTTAAAAATATTAAAGCAAGATTTAAGAACACATAATTAAGAACAAGAACAAGTATTTATCATGTGATTCAGATAATTAAATAATAAGATCCATCGTAGGTTTCATCCTCCCTAGGTATTTAAGGAGTTTAGTTCATACTTATAGGGGAAAACATCTCAAATTAAGAATAACAACAAGACATGAAAAACCCAATAAAACTTCAAAGGAAATTCGACTGGAGATCTTCAATCTTGGAGTGGATCTGCTTTCGGGATGATTCTGACGGCTTCCTTCAAGTAATTTCTTCGTTCTACTCTGCATGTCTCTTTAGGTCCTCTTCTAGTGTGTATTTATAGACTTTAGAATACTCAAAAACCCTAAAAATTGAGTTTTTTTTTTTGCATAACAGGGAAGTAAGGTGTGAAATCGACACGGGCTGGCACATGGGTGTGTGGCCAGCCTGTGTGACTCACACGGGCATGTGCCCAGCCCGTGTGGATCTTGAAAACTCTGATTTTGGCCCCTTTTTTCGCTCTTTTTGCTACCATATGCTCTCCTAAGTATAGAAACATGAATTTAAGGGATTAAGAGCATCAAATACACTAACTCTCATCATAAATCATCCAAAAATATGCCAAGCATGGAATTAAAATATGTTACATTTATGGTGTAACGCCCCGAATTTGGGCCTAGAAGGAATGGGCCTTGAGTCTGGGATCAGCTAGGAGATTGCACATAAAAGTTTATGTGTGCAAGAAAATGACACAATTGCTTGTTTCTTTTAGTGGTTAAGTGATTTAGGAAGAGTTGAGAGTGTTGGAGAAGTCCTGGGTTCAAACTTGGGCTTTAGAAAAATTTTTGCTTTACGCTCTTAAGTGAATCTTGGCCTTAGCTTGAAAGCTTTATAAATATTTTTGGTGAAATCATGGCACAAGAAGTCTACTAGTAAAGGTGGAAAGTGGCGTGTGGAGTGTACTAGTGATCTGAGATTCGAATCCCTTAGCATGGAAATGAGTATTTACTTTATTTTCATGCAGCAAGAGAAGTGGAGTTGGACAGAAACTCTACAAGGTGAAGTTTGAATTGGTCTTGGAGTAGTTATGGAGGATATCAAGTAGGGATAAGGGGAGTGATTTGTGGAGATTTTCAAGGAATTTGAAGTGTGAGAGTTGTAGTCGTGAGGGACTTTAGGGTCTTAGTAAAGTTCGACTAGGGGGAAAAGAAGGAGCATTTTCGGCACTAAGAGTTCCTTGTTCGGTTCTAGTGAGTGTTGATAGGAGAGTGCCGAATTTCTTTGCTGAGAGTTTGGGGGGTTTTTTCACTATTTGCATTTTGGGTTTTCTCAAGTCTTATCTGTACTACGAAATTGACCACTTGTGTCAACTCCCTTCTGACCATTCCTGTCATTCTTTTTCCTCGTCTTTCATATTTTCTTTCTCTCATAACTGAACCTTTCCTTCTCTTCTTATAACTTCTGTTCATCATCTATTCTTTGCTGGCCGAATATCATTGTTGTTAATCTCTTTCCTGCTTTCAGTTGTTCTTTTTTTAAAAAAAAGGGAAAAGTTGACGTTAGTTGCCTCTGTTCATAAAAGACTGCTCTCAATTGGTAGGTCCCTGTTTTGACTTCTGCACTTTCAGAGTTCCTCTTTTTTTTTTCTCTTATTGATTCTCATCTTTTCTCCCTCTTATTTATGGTGTTTTCTCAGTATTAGAACTCCTCGAGAAGTGAAGGAGTTTACAAGTGTACGGTAAGCGTAGATTATATTTTACTCTAAATGGAGGTTTTCGATAATATGTTGCATCAAGAGATATCAAGGGTGGCGAGTACTAGCCATTCTGAGGGAGGATCAAGAATAGTGCCAGCTGAGAATGGGCACGAAGCCCTTGCCCCAAAATTTAAGTAGCGTAAAGTGTCAGTGGTTCGAGATTTTTTGCCGGGGTGCTGTAGGGTGGCTGCACCAACCTCTGGATCAAGTGGTCAAACCACAACCAACTGATCTAGTCAAGGGAGAGGTAATCTGTTGGACAAGAATTTTTGGTAGAGGCTGTTTTTGATAAGTTGATTGGGAATCGATTAACCTGATTGACAAGTGATTAATGGATTGCCTTGATTGAATGTAGGTTGGAGCTCTCGTGGGTTATTCACACATTTCGCAATCAGGTATGTAATCACACTTTCTGTAACATCCTAGATTAGGGTTATGCGTTCGTGCCTAATTCATGAGTTAGTAGGTTTTGGCAGTGTTGGAAGTGTATTAAGGGTTTTTAGAATTCTAGGATGGAAGAAGAAAGATTTGGAACATTATTGGTTTTTAAGTAAAAAGGGAAGCTAGGTAAATGAGGCTTTAAAAGAAACTCCGTGTGAAGCATGACACAAGGAACCATGTGGTAAAATGGCATGTTTTATGAATTATGAATGTGGTATGTGAATTCTAGAAATAAGGAAATGTAAGGAAATGTATGGAAATGTATGGAAATGTAAGGAAATGTAAGGAAATGTAAGGAAATGTATGGAAATGTATGGAAATGTAAGGAAATGTAAGGAAATGTGAGGAAATGTATGGAAATTTAAGGAAATGCAAGGAAATGTCTTATCTTGGAAATGTAGGGAAATGTCCTAAAAATGTAAAGGAATAAAGAGGAAAGTGAACATTTATGGAAACTAGGAAAATGATTTAGAAATGATTCAAAAAAGGAAAGTGAACATTTCTGGAAACTTGGAAATGTAAGGAAATGTCAAGTTTACAGAGCCGAACAAAAATTTTTGGAAACTTAGAAATGACTTAGAAATGTCGTGTTTTAAAGTTTAAAAGAGGAAGTTAAGGCAAGGTAGCCTTAAAAGAAAATGTTGGTGAAATTTGACACACAAACAGGCTTGGTAAAGTGGCCTGAAGATATCACTTAAGGCCCAGGTAGGTGACGCCACAAGCTAGGCAAGTGGGCCTGAGTTCAAGTCACATGGGAAAGTTTTATTTTTGCTTCTAGAAACACAGAGGTGGACGGCACAAGGCTTGCAAAAGAGGAGTTTTATTCTCCTTAAATTTCGGTTAAATAGGAGATAAATAGTAGATTTATTTAGATTATTTTCAAGAGATAATAGTGGATTAATTCCTTTTATTTTTTTAATGGATAAAAGAAGAGATAATAGAAGGATTATTATTATTAATTCAAAGGATAAAGTTATCAAATAAAGAAGAGTGGTGGCCAAGTAAGGGATTCTGAGTAGTAATTTTGGCTATAAAAGGAAGGAAAGAGGGCTACTCATCAATTTTTCTTCTTCCTCTTCTCTCTGCCCGAATTTTTAGGGCTCTCTTCTCTTTTCTTTCTAATCCTTCCAAAAGCGAGAAAGTTGTGAGAGCATCATTTAGCCATAGCCGAATCTACAAGTGGTGTCAAGAAGGATCTATCGATTTCAATATAAAGGGTAAGGATCTATAATCATAATTGAATTCCTTTCTTTTAAGTCGAAAGTTAGTCTAATCCCTCCTCAATCTTATTGATCGAAATATGGAAGGTGAATTTCGAGATTTCAGATCTAAGGTATTTTGGCATCTCCATTAATCAAGAAGAGAGTTTCGGGATTTAAAGAGTTAAGGTAAGAAACTATAAGATTCGGCCAAAGGCCATGCTTTATGTTTTGAGGATTAGATTAAATCTAACGTAAGGTTATAGGAATTTCGACACTACTAGGAAAACAAGGATCAGTTTCGGGATTTGTTGGTATCCTAATCGGCAACAAGGTAAGTTTAAGAATACTAATCCTACTAGGATTTGGATTTATGGCCAAATGGCTTTTTATTAAATTAGTAAGTGATTAATCAAATGTAGGGATTAAGGAATTAAGCGGTAGATCAGATTTCGAAATCTCAAGGAATTTGCCAAGCGAATCAGGTGTGTACCCCACACTACTTTATAATATGTATTATGGCTATGTTTATTAATATATGTGTTATTAAGTATATGAAAGTGGCTAAAGTACCATGATATGGTACTAAGTACTCAGGTACGTTTCCTACTTCTACTAGGATTACGAAATATATTATATTTAACATGTGAAAAGTGACATGAATGTGAATTTAAGTATGATATGCATAGTATGAATAATATGGGGCATTCGGGTTATATGAGAAAGGGAAGTGAATGTGGTGACTTGGTCTCACTATATCCGAATGTGGTGACTTCGGTCACATTATCCGAATGTGGTAACCGGTTACATTATTCGAATGTGGTGTCTCATGACACAATTATCGATGGCTATGCCACGAATTTATATGGGCGATGAGCGCCGATTGCTGCAATGACGCGCCGATGGTGTGTAGCGGAAGGAGGGTTGACTTAGTAGTCCCCACGGTGTGTATTGGCGAGTGCGGGGTGTGTAGCGGATGGACAATTAGGTTTGGGTTTGGGAATGCATCATAACTTGTATTTTATGTTTTAAATGTGTAACTATTGTATGCCTGATTCTATTATGATTTAGTGTCGTGTACATATTGAGTCTGTTTGACTCACCCCATTGTGGGACCATGTTTCAGGTGATGAACAGTGATGGACCAGGACGGCAGTACTTGTGGTGGCCATGCTTAACATGAAGTTTATATTTTTATGGACTCTTGAATTTATTTTAGTGCTTTGAAATATTTTGGAAACTATTTGATGTAATAAGGCCATAAGGCCATGATGAACGATTTTATTTCTACTTGCTGTTTTATTGTGTTACAAATTTTGATTAAGTTAAAGACTAAGTATTTTATTTTAAAATATACTCTATATGTTTTATCACTTAATATTAAAAAGGGGTTTTCTAATATAAAAATCCAGTTTGTTTTCAACACAAGCCCAACCCAAACAAAATTTTTTTTTTAATCACACAAGTTTTTCTCTAAGTAACAAAAGAATTTGAAATCGGTTTACTTGAGGAACATACCAAATCTAGTCAAAGCTCGTGGGCCGGGTTTGGGGTGTTTCACTTTCGTTTCTGTGAATCGGCAAAAGCTGAAACTTTGGCAGTTGAGGCCTCACGAGCGTGCGATTGCTCGTGTGGTAAGCCGAGCCCACAAAGCACATATAACATCCGGGATTTTGGGCTTATGAATTATTGCTAAATTTTATGTAAAAGCATGCCTATGTGTATTGTAAGTATGTTTTATGAATTTTGAGAACCTTAGAATATAGAAGAATGCCTTAGAAAATATTAAATATTAAGTATTGAAGGGGAATTGAACAAGAGAGGCCTTAAGAGTAATTGTAGGGAAAATTAGACATAAAAATTAGCTTGGTTAAGTGGCATGGAGGTGCCACTTAGGGCCTCAGTGTGTGACGCCACAAGCAGGGGGCAAGGGCCTAGGTTCGAGCTGCTAGGGATGCAAATAAAAGAGTTTTATTTTGCAGCAAGGAGCAAGAGAGGTGGATGGCAATGGGGCACTAAGGGATAAGTTTGAGATGTGATTAAATTCCTTTGAAAATTTTGGCTAAAGCAGAAGATAAATAAGGATTTATTTTAAATTATTTTGAATGTGCAAGGAAGAGGAAAAATAGGAGAATAACAAGGTAAATCTAGAGTTTGAGTAGGTAGCCGAATTTATCAGCAGAGTATTCATCTTTTTCCTTGTTTTTCTTTTATTTTCTCATCTCTTTCTCTGGCCGAATTCTCCTTCTCTTCTTTCTTCAGAGTTTTCTTTTCTAGCAGAATTCTTCCTACCATCAAAAGCCGAAACATCCCTTGTGCTATCCGAATCTTTACCTATCACCATTGTCGAAATTACACAACCCTTCTCTTCTTCTTTTCGCTAAACTCAAAAGCCGAAAGCAAGTTCTTTCCAGCCAGAGCCGAATTTCTCTGTGGATTTAAGTAAGGGGGCAGTCGACTACAGCATTAGGGGTAAGATCAGATGCTATTCAATTTCCTTTCTTTTCTTTTTTAGCCGAAACTTAGGAACTAATCCCAATATCACTCTTTGGCCAAAACTATGAAGAATCTTTTCGGGGTTTTGGTGTAGCTGACTTCTAGGGAGATCATTTGGGATTTGATTCTTCAAAGTAAGTAAAGTGCAATATTAGGCCGAAGGCCATGTATGGTGTCCATTAAGTATTGGAAATCAGATCTAACATGAGCTTATAGGTATTTCAACAGTTACCAACCAAGGGACACTTTTCGGGATTTAGATCCACAAGGTAAGTGAATCTGACATTCGGCTAAGGCAATATTTGGTGATTCAGATCCATTTCTTATTTATTCAAAAGCCGAAATTAACCGGTTAAGTGATTTACTAGTTGGCTGATTGTAAGAGGGAACATCACAAAGTTTCGGGATTTGATTAGTAATCAAATCAGCAGCAAGGTAAGGATTTTGGTTGCAATAATCCTTCGGGATTTGATTATATAGCCAAATAGGCTTTTACTAAAATACTAAGTGTTGGTCGAATGTAGGAACTAAGGATCTAGAGGATTAGATCGGGATTTTCTGGATTTCAGTGAACTCGTTAAGTAAACCAGGTGTGTACCCCACACTAACTCTTAATAAATTTATGGCATCAATTTAATATATGTGTTTATAATAATGTGAAAAGTGGACAAAGGTAACATGTGATGGTACAAAGTACTCAGGTACGTAACCTTAACATTATGTTAACAACTGATATGAATATTATTATGGTATGAATATTCAGAATATAGTACGTATGTGAATATCGGTAAGAATGTGAAATAAGGCATAAGGCATGATATTGCATGTTTTTATGACATGGGGCAGATGGGTTATATGAAAAGGGGAAGTGATCTGGTGGTTTATACCACAATATCTGAATGTGGTGACTCATGTCACGAAATCTGAATGTGGTGACTTAAGTCACAAAATAATATCTGGTGGCTATGCCACAAAAATTTATAAGGGCGATGAGCACGTCGTCTGCAACGACTACCTTCGATGATGTGTAGCGGATGGAGGGTCGACTTAGTAGTCCCCACGGTGTGATGGTTGGTACGGGTGATGTGTAGCGGATGGCTATCTAGGTTTGGGTTTGGGATTGCATCATTATTATATTTGTTATACGTATGAATTTGTATGCCTAAGTCTTTGGGACTTAGTGCTGGTTATACACACTGAGTCTGTTTGACTCACCCCGTTGTGGGATATTTTTTTAGGTGACACTCAGTAATGGACCGGGTCGGCAGGAGCTTAGTGGTGGCCATGTTCAGCTCAGATTTTATTTTATTTTGGACTATTTATTTCTAAGTATTTTTGGATTTATTTTTGGGTTTTGTTTTGATGTAATAAGGCCACTAGTATGAACTGGTTATGCATGCATTTTTATTATTTCTGTTATGAAACGGTTATTATAAAATCAGGATTAAACAACTTTTCCTTAAATAAATGTTAAATGTTTTGACACCTAAACATAAATGATTTTCAAATTAAAAGATAATCTTTAATCAATTCGGCAACTCTTTTTAACTTGTGGTTTTGGAATATAAAAACAAGGTTTTAATAAATCCCTGATTTCAAGAACAACATTGTTTTCTAGTTGAACTCAACACAAATCAAATTTTCTCTAAAAATCACCCAAAGTTCTCAAAAGAAACAAGCAAGTTTTGAACCGTTTTACTCAAGGAACATACCGGATCTGGTCAAGGCTCGTGGGCCAGGCTGGGGTGTTTTAGCACAGGCGATAGATTGTAGAGGGCACTACAAGCGTTCCCGTGATCTTGGGCCTCGTTTGGCTGAAATGGTCGTGTGGGCCCAATGGGTTCGTGGGCCCCACACAGATAAAATCCACGATAAGTGGCAAATACTGGACTGGGCTATATGGTTCACATAGCCGTGACTGAATTTTGGCTAAATGGGCCACAGTAGTGTGTGGGCCTACGTGGGCTGAATAATGGGCCTTGGGCCCATTTACACTGTTATGACCATTTAGGATATCTGTGTTGCTCAAGGCAACTGTAGACCTTCAGAGAGGTCGTTATCTGCACTGAGACCCCAAAATAAGTAAAATGACTGTAATGCCCCTATAGGGCAAAATGACCGTAATGCCCCTATTGGGTAAAATGTCCGTAATTCCCCTGTAGGGTAAATAACTATTTTGCCCCTCGAGGGTAAATGAATGACTTGTGCTATGATTTGACTGTGATTGTATGACTGTGATTTGAGTGACTTAACTTGAATGATATGACTAATTCTGAGCATGGCATACTGCATACACGACATACTGCACGGGGTTGGGATACTGTTATGGAGGAAGTGTATTGTTACTGGTTGCTTTGCCACATATACTGTTACTGGTAGCTTTGCTGCGTTATTATTACTGGCAGCTACACTGCAATATTGGTTAGTGCTGCAACCTGTGCTACATAAGGAGTGTAGGGATGGGTGGGTCGACTTAATCCCCGCAGGAGTGTAGCGTGGACAGGAGACGGAGTGCAGGGTTGGTATGGGTATTCATGCATTACATATACTGATTCTGATATTGAGATGGGCTTAGGCCCAGATGGATGTGATATGTGTCATTTGATATGGGCCCAGGCCCAACCGAGGTTGATAGGGGCTAAGTCCCAAGCGCCATCAGCATTGTAATGGGCTAAGGCCCACACCTGCATCTTATTCTTGTTAAAGGGCTCGAGCCCGCATCGATTCTATTTTTGTATACTGACTGTTTCTGTTTAAGGGGATTACACACTGAGCGTTAGACGGTTCGGAGCTACGAGGGATTCGGAAGTGGCCACACTACGAACAGTTGTATTTCTGTGTTTTTAATTTACTTTATTTTTAATTATGTTTTCTTTAATTTGGGTTTTGTTGTAATAAGGCCTCCATAATTTCTTGATTTTAAATTTGGGATTTTATTTATTGCGATTTGTATCTGCTAGAAGTAGAACACGATTTTCCATAACAATAACTATTTTCAAACGCTACGTTTTCGCAACTCAATTTTTAAATGTCACGTTTTCGTAAATCATTTTGTTATAAATTAAGCTTCTGTAACAATAAGGTTTTAAATGTGAAAAAGTTTTAAAAGGGAATAACTTTTTAATAAACCGCGATTGAAAATAAACAAACGCAAACTAAGGTTTTGTGCAAGTTTTGAATGACAAGAAGTTTTAAATTTCAAGAAGGGTTTTCAATGAAAATAAGGTTTTCGAAAAACACTTCAATGTGACACGCCAGATTCGGCCATAACGTCTAGGCCAAGTTTGGGGTGTTACATTTAGTGGTATCTGAGCCTGGTTGCAAATCTCGGCTATGGAATGGGTTTTCAAATTTGGATATCAATAAGTTGTTTTTCAATATGTGAAGTGTTTGAGATATTTCTTCTATAAAGTGTGGCCCACTGAGTCTCCGGCGCCGAATCCGTAAGTTTTTTGAATACTTTTGTCTATTTAAAAACTGAAATGCAGTAAGTCAGGATGTACTGTGGCCACTTTAGAAATTAGACTATACCACTCTAGATAGAGCAAATTGAAACTATAAGGGACTGAAACTGTAGTGACACTTCGATCTGCATTAAACTATTAGTTCTGATAAAACGCGAGTAGACAATGGGCACAAGAGATACATGCGGACGTGGTTTAAGAGGCTATAATAATGTTTTGAAATCAGAGTGCACAACAGGAGCGTGGTGGTGAAGTTTGTGTTGTACGACTATGGTACGACTATCTTGTTATTTGGAAATTTCGAGACGAAATTTCTTAAAGGAGGGGTGAATTGTAATGCCCCGAATTTGGGCCTAGAAGAAATGGGCGTTGAGAGTGGGATCAGTTAGGAGATTACACATAAAAGTTTATGTATGCAAGAAAATGATAGAATTTCTTGTTTTCTTTAATGGCTAAGTGATTTAGGAAGAGTTGGGAGTGTTGGAGAAGTCTTGGGTTCAAACTTCTGCTTTAGCAAAATTTTTGCTTTATGCTCTTAAGTGAATCTTGGCCTTAGCTTGAAGGCTTTATAAATATTTTTGTGAAATCATGACACAAGGAGTCTACTGGTAAAGGTCGAAAATGGCGTGTAGAGTGTACTAGTGATCTGAGGTTCAAATCCCTTGGCATGCAAATGAGTATTTATTTTATTACCTTACAACAAGAGAAGTGGAGTTGGATTGAAACTCTATAAGGTGAAGTTTGAATTGATCTTGGAGTTGTTATGGAGGATATCAAGGAGGGATAAGGGGAGTGATTTGTGGAGATTTTCAAGGAATTTGAAATGTGAGGAGAGTTGTGGCCGTGAGGGACTCTAGGGTCTTAGTAAAATTCGGCTAGGGGAAAAGAGGGAGCATTTTCGGCAATAAGAGTTCCTTGTTCGGTTCTGGTGAATGTTGATAGGAGAGTGCCGAATTTCTTTGCTGAGAGTTTGGGGGGTTTTTTCACTTTTTGTTTTTTGGGTTTTCTCAAGTCTTATCTGTACTACGAAATTGACCAATCGTGTCAACTCCCTTCTGACCATTCCTGTCATTCTTTTTCCTCGTCTTTCATATTTTCTTTCTCTCATAACCGAACCTTTCCTTCTCTTCTTATAACTTCTGTTTATCATCTATTCTTTGCTGGTCGAATATCATTGTTGTTAATCTCTTTCCTGCTTTCAGTTTTTCTTTTTTTTTTTCCTAAAAAAAGGGAAAAGTTGACGTTAGTTGCCTCTGTTCATAAAAGACTGCTCTCAATTGGTAGGTCCCTGTTTTAACTTCTACACTTTCAGAGTTCCTCTTTTTTTTTTCTCTTATTGATTCTCATCTTTTCTCCCTCTTATTTATGGTGTTTTCTCGGTATTAGAACTTTTCGAGAAGTGAAGGAGTTTACGAGTGTACGGTAAGCGTAGATTATATTTTACTCTAAATGGAGGTTTTCGATAATATGTTGCATAAAGAGATATCAAGGGTGGCGAGTAGTAGCCATTCTGAGGGAGGATCAAGAATAGTTCCAGCTAAGAATGGGCACGAAGCCCTTGCCCCAAAATTTAAGCAGCGTAAAGTGTCAGTGGTTCGAGATTTTTTGCCGGGGTGCGGTAGGGTGGCTGCACCAACCTCTGGATCAAGTGGTCAAACCACAACCAACTGATCAAGTGGTCACCCTAATCCGGCAAAATCTCGTAACTCTATCTCTAGGCGCCTGATCAACTCCGCTTATTTATGTTAGATCTTCTCTTAGGCAGGGTTTATTCCTTCACTACCTAAGCACATTAGATTTGGATTAAGCAATATAATTAAGAACAAACTAAGTAATTTATCATATAACTTAAAAATCAAATAATAAAATCTGTCTAGGTTTCATCCCCCTTCAGGTATCTGAAGGATTTAGTTCATAATGTAAAAATAAAACATCACAAGAGAAAAGATAAAACAAAACATAAGAAAAATCCTAAAACTCCCTGGAACGGTGGAAATGTGCAAGTGTACACAATCGTAACAAGTAATAAAGTGACAAGTAAATGTCGAGTTATCGTACCCACAGGGACTGTAAAAGAATTATTTATGAAAATAATTTCAACCACTTTGGTTGGGGAAAAATATTTGATTTTTGAAAACTATTTGAAAAATAAAAGAAAAACAAAGTAAAATAAAATAAAACAAAGTTCAAGTGTGCGATTTCAAAAACTGATTTTAATCAAGATGACATAATTGTGTTGGTTTAATCACATTTCTTACCTTAGATTATTAAACTTGTGTTTATACTTGTTAAAACATGGCAACTCGGTAATTTGCTAACTTATGAACATATTTACAAATCAAAAATCCATTTATCTCTTGTACATATTTCTATGCCAATTCGACCGATTAAACAGACTTCAAAAAGTAAACATGTTATTGCACATACATATTCATTAAATTAAACAATCTCTCGCATATTCCTATGTCGATGCAAACGATTAATTCAACCTAACAAGCATATAAAAGACCATGTGAAGTAACAAAGTATTTTTACCTTGAAACAATTTAATCACAAAAATCTTGCAAGTTATGCAAGGCATACATATTGTCAAATATAATGCTACTTTAATCTTCAGTTACCTTAGAAGAATTAAAAATGCACAGATTAAGTATTGTGTCCATTAATTACAATTTCAATGTGTTTAAATAATTAATTCATTAGCTATCTAAACAATTCTAATGCCAGATAACTTAGCGTAATTTTACTTAATCAAACATTTCACCGATGCCTTTAACAGCATAAACATAATTTTAATAATCTAAGAGGGCGAGATGAAATCAAACCAACACAAATTAAATTCAAGCTAAGTTCATTAAATTAAACATTTCAAAAGCATGAATATTCATAAGCATGTTCGTCAAAACAAAAACAAATAATTTAAAGAGATAGGAAACAAGAAACAAATCTGGTTGCTCTCCGTGGCTTGTCTGATTGATCCCTTCTTCATTTTTCGTTGTCCTCGGCTATCAAGGGGGCTTATGAACACTTCAAATGTTGCTTCAAATGGCTGGAAAACACCTCTTTTCCAAGAGGAGAAATCGGCACAAGAACACACCAAAAAGAAAATGGAACGAAAGTATTGAGAGAAAATGAGAGAGGAGAATTGTGGAGGCTTGAGGTGTGTTTTGAATGAGCAGCTAAGGGCTGTATTTATAGGTGTTAGGAGCTGCTAAAAATATCAAAAAATCAGCAGCAAAGGAGTCCCACTTGGCCGGCCATCCCATGTGTCAAAGTTGATGGATTCAACTTTGCTAAAATTAGCATGGGCAAATCTTTAAAGCCATGAATTTTGGAGGGGTTTGAATAGGATTTTGAGAAGTCTTCAAGGGCTTCTTTGCAACTCAATTAATCAGAAAATAATCTGATTTGGGCCTTCATTGTGGACGGTTTGGGCTGCCCAAGTGGTGGCTGGTTCGACTCAATCGGTTCGGTTCAACCAGTGCGGTTTAACTGGACCCTTTTTCATAATTAATTAAAAATAATTTATTTAGCCCAAATTAAATTGGGAATAAATTAAAATTAATTATATTATGATTAATCTTTATAATTGGACCGTCTTGGGCTAAAAATAGAGTCTCCTTGGCACTTCAAATCGCTTCTCGGTTTTATTCTTCGAGCAGTGTCTACCAAGCCGATTTTTGCCCTTTGTGCGATTCTATCGAAAATAGTCAACATAAATCAAAGTTAACCATAAAAATAATTAAAACTCATCATGTTCATATTTTTAGCATAATTTAATTATTTTATAATATTTAATTATTTTTTAACAAGAATTTACTCGAAACCACATGAAATTGGGTCAAAAATGGCATGAATAAGTATATAAATTTTCGTGTTTCCACACCCCTAAACTTAATTCATTGCTCGTCCCGAGTAATGCACAAAATTGAAAAGAATTTTCTCGAAAACACCTTTAAAAAACTTCTTTCAGAACAACTTTCTTCAAAATTATGATGTTGGCATACTTATGCTCAAAGATAAGAAATTTGATAGTTATGCAACTTAAGCACTCACATCGTTCAAATTACCTCCAACAATTATCATAGTAGCGAAATTAGACTAAATGTTCCTTTAATAATGACATGTTCTTCACTACCAAATTGATTTTATTTCCTTATTCAAAAAGTAAACCACAATCATTAAGCTTAACTAATGTCTTCATATGTTGAACAAAGCACTTTCTCTCCACTAATGTAGGTAACATGGGAATCTTGAATCAATAGGTCTTTCATAGGGTTGTAATGTGGTTGGGTTTAAGGGTAGGTAAAAGATAGATAAAGTTTTGGCTTAAAACCCTAGACTGATAGATAAAGTTTTGGCTTAAAACCCTAGACTCAGCCTAATATCGAACCTTCGGAACTTTCATCCTTAATACCCAACTTATGCTCTTTCAATCACTTATTTCATTTTGAGTACATGTTTTTTTTTTAAATCAAACTCGAGCACTTGCTTCATGTACAACAGTTTTTCTAGCAGTTGATACTTCTTTTCAACTCCCCCAAACATATTTTCAAACGATCTTTTGAATAGTACTGAGTCTAGTGTTTGGGACGATTTTAGAAGTAATTAAGAGGAATTTGATGGCTAAATATTGCATAGGTCCAAATAAACTTAGGCAATATAGTCTCAAAATTGGGTTTCAAAGGCTAATTTTATCAGGGTTGGCTTGAAAGGCTCAAACGGTCCAAACAAAAGTTTGCCTAAATCATTTTCAATATTCCATGCTTCCTAGATATTACTAAGTCAATTCTAAAGACTTAAGCTTTCATGCATGCCTAATTTTTTCGTAAGGAACTAAAAATTTTATTGTACGAATTTGCATGCTTTATTAAGAATACATTCACATCTTTATTAAGCTAACATAATAAATTGTTGATATAACAGAACTTTATTAATACTAAAGTTTAGCATAATTAACAAAATTTCAATTTATTGAACAAAAATATATCCTAAGCATAATTAAAAGAACATTTTATTCTGAATGGAATCAATTCAAATTTTCGGTCCCCCTACTTAAAGTGAACAATGTCCTCATTGTTTAAAGTGAATAAATACTATACACCAGGTAGGATAATTAGAAAAAGAGAAGGTGAGTCAAATTGACTGCTTAAGTACCAGGCTCTTTCCAAAATCCAATCCTAGACATGTATATATCTATTGCCACACTTTAGCCAATTTTATTCATGCTTCCTATCTCTAATTTTATTGTGCAAAAAATAAAAATTCCTAATTGACCTAATCCTAAGATACTTAAGAAAGAAATAAAAGTTGAAGTCCTCCCCTATTTTTATTTGTTCGCTGATCCTTCCGAATTTGACTCATCCTTCGCTTCATTAGTATTATTCTTGCATGAATCGCCTTGCTCCTTCTTCGATGATGAAAGCCATGGTTCAAATATGAAATTTGGAAACTCAGACACAAAAATAAATAGGTCATTATAAATCTTCTTTAGGGCACTCCTCATTGAGTCATCTCTTATTTTTGCATATCTCGGTGAGGCTTGTTGTTTGCCATTGCATGTCTTTGCATCAAGTCCATCGGTTTAAACAGTTCATCACGAAGATCTGGGCTAGGTGGTGGAGCTCTAAACATTGCGGGCTCGATATCAAGTTCAACTTCTGGATCCATTGATTCTGCCTCATGAGGGACGTCAGTTGATGGCTCTGCCGGTATTTCTGTGGGATCATCTTCTGCCTCTTCGGGATCCTCGGTCTCTTCAATTCGTTGCTAAAGAACAGAATCTCCGGCTACTCGGTAGAAGTCTCAATCGGTGATTGTGCCTTGACTATACTCTGTCTGCTTTACGTCCGCAAGGAGTTTTGCTTTTAAGCACAGGATTGTGATCGTAAAGTGGAAATAGGCAGGGCCAGACCGTCTAACGGCACAATTTTGCATTTCTCTCAGGATGATTTTGCCCACATCAATGGTCTTTTCGGTTAAAATCGAGTATAATAGGACCATTCGCTCTAATGAAATTGTGGTCCCATGCGAACTAGGCATAAGGCTGAAACGTATGAAATAAAACCATACCTTCGCTAGAGGTGTCAAATACTCTCTTCGAGATGTGTAGATTCCTTGCTTTGACACAGTCCACTTGGAACCTGGAACTGTGAGTTCTTCGAGGATTTCTTGCAGATTTTTAGGCTTAATATTGCTCAACAGAGAGGAATATTCATCGTTGTCGAAATCAGGTAATTCAAAGAACTCATTAATAGCACTAGAATTTATTGGTACCTTGATTCCCCGAACTGGAACTTCAGTCAATTCACTGGAAGTTAAGTTCGCGTAGAATTCATGAACTAATTCTTCATCCACACTTGGTCTCTTTTCACAAAACAACTCTCAATTGAGAGCTTTAGCAACTTGACGAATACGTGCCATAAAGTCCCTGTAGTTGCTTTCCTTCAATGTAAAGCCTTTCTCTGGATGCTTCTGTTGATTTTTGTAGATACTATTGTATCTTATTTTGGCTTCCTCACAGTGAAATTTGCTTTGTGTTTTGTCAATTTGAGCGGAGGCGCGAGTTCTTTTACGAGTCATGATGGACCTGAATATAAGATGGAAAGAATAAAAATCAGTTAAATAATTTAATTAATTAAAATTACTAATAATTCAATAAATTGAAAATTCAATAATTGAATAAAAATTAAAAATAAAATTTAATAGCAATTACTAATATTTCAATAAATTGAAAAATTAAGTAATTGAAAAAAATTAAATTTTAAAAATAATATTTACTAACAATTATCAATATTTCAATAAGTTGAAAAAAATTAAATAATTGAATAAAAATTAAATTTTAAGAGAGAAAATTATTCTTACCACTTACCTTGTAGATTTTAAGAGCTCTAAAAAAAAATAAAAATATACTAATGAATCAAAGGAGGGAAATTAAAGGAGGGATGGCTTAGGTTGGGGAGAGGGAGAATGTGCGCCTAAGCACACAAAGCAGCAGGGTACATGGGTGCAGGCAGGCCACGACTTGTTGGTGTGGAGCGATGGTCTCCAGCAGGAGCACAAGTTGTAACATCCTAAAATAGGGGTTATTTGTGATTGAATTATTTTTCTTGTGTTTGAATTGCGGTGATATTATTTGTGGTGTAATAAGACCTAATTAGGGGTCTTGAGCAGGTTCGGAATAGAAGAAAATTTTAGTTGTAAGCTTTAAAGATAGGGATCCTTAGTAAGTAAGGGTTACAAGGTTAAAAGAGGGAACATTTGACATTAAAAAGGACTTAGAAAAGTGGCAAAAGGGAGGCCACTTAGGTGATAGAGTTGACGCCATCAAGGAAGCAAGGGGAGCCTATGTTCGAGTCGTGGAATTCCCCTTTTTGCTCTTTATTTTGGACGGCAAAAGGAGAGAGAAAAAGGCTCAATTTTGATTTCGGGATAATAAGGATAATAATGTTTTTAATTGGATTTTATTTGATTAATTCTAAGGAGAAAATATAGGCATCTGATTTATTCAAATTATTTTGAATATTTTCAAACAATTGGCCGAGAGTAATTCAAGGAGTTGGCCGAAATTTGAACTCCTTGGAGAGGAGTGGACGGCAAGGGAGCTATGTAGGGGGGAAGGCTGAATTTTCCTAGTGAATTACTTCACAAATTCGGCTAGCATTTCATCTCTTTTGTTCTTTCTTTTTCATTCTCTCTCAAAGCCGAAACACCATTGCCATTTACCTCTTTTCTTCTTTTTGATCCTTGGCCGAATCACCTACCCTCTTTCCCTCTCTTTTTCTTCCTCTTTTCACTCAAAGCCAAGCCTTGATTGTCATCAACCATAGCCAAACCTACACCCTACCTCTCTGCCGAAATTTCTTTTCTTCCTGTTAAACTCTCGTTGGCCGAATAGTAAAGTGGGATAGATCTCTTCGGATTTTCTTTGTCAATCGATTGAAGAAGGTAAATGCTCTAGGCCGAATACCTATTCTTTCCCCTCCCATTTCTTTGTCGACTTTGATGATGGTAAGAGCCGATTTCGGCACTTGTTAGCAAGGGTGCTAATCACCTGTTTTGAAACCGGTTCTGTTTAGGTGCCCGGGATTTTGAGGTATTCGATCCAAGCCTCCATTCTCTATCAATCGGTCTTGGTAAGTGGTGGTAAGGACCTATTTTATTTATTTAGTGATTAAAAAGCCGAAGGCTATTAACATGTGATTGCCGATTATAGGGAAGCAGAAACACTTGGTGTGTGGTGGCTAGTATTCAAAGGCGTGTTGGTAAGGTCTCGGCTTTCAAATGATAACCCCTTGAGATTATTTTGGTTTGGCCGAATGGCCTTGGTACTAACTTTGGGTAATGGCCGAATATAGGGCAAGGGAATCTTGTGTGGCCGATTGGTTTCTTCAGGATTTAGAGCTATCGTTGGCATCAGGTGTGTACATACACACTTTATAACTATTTAATGTGCTAAGTGTTATGTGTATGCTTAATCAGATTGTGTAGATTCGGATTTAATACCATACTGGTATAAGCAAGGATTCAGGTAAGTCCTTGTTGTTATGAGTCCTTTATGATGCTTTTGGGAAGCATGACATATTAGGTATATGTGACTTAAATATTTGGTTAATGATAAACCCAGTGTATGTTGCTAAATAAGCATGTTGGCATGATTTCTGTTAAATATCAGGGATTGATGTGGGATATATGAGTGGAGGGGGAAGTGATATTCATGTCGACGGACACCAGTGGTTTGGTACCACATTTCCTGACTTCGGTCACCAGAGGTTTGGCACCTCTAGAGGTTTGGCACCTCATAGCGTCTCGTCCCAGTGGCTTAGCACCACAGTGGGTTGGCCCCACGATTTATATTATGGGATTGACGCCAGTGATTTGGTATCACATGTGGGTTGGCCCCACCAGTGGTTTGGCACCACAATATTGATGGATATCGTGACTTTAAGTCACCAGTGGTTTGGCACCACCAGTGGTCTGGTACCACACGGGGTAGAGATAGGCGTTTGGATGGCTAGGTTGGGTGCATGATAACCTTAGTGCATGTTAATTTAGTTATGACTTGTGTATGATGTTGCACTAAACCGGGGGAAGGGTTATACATTGAGTCTTGGTGACTCACCTTCTCCTTTAACATTTTTCAAGTGACTCGTAGATCACGGATGAGGAGCCGGATGGACTCGAGGTGGCCATGTAGTGGAAAATGTGGACTAAATGAATTTTGAACTACTTTTATTTTACTGTTGGTTTTATTTTGTTCAAGTTGTAATAAGGCCTCCTAAGATTATATTTTGATTATTTTACATGTTTTGGATAATTTGTTTAAACTATTAATGATATTTAAATGGGTACACATGTTTTCTCAAAATCAAACGCAAAAGGCTTTATTGTGCCATCGGGTACATTGGAAATCTGTAACAACCTGACTTAATAAATTCTTAAACGAAACTAAGTGTTGTTTTCGTCATACAATACAACGGTTTTAGAACAACACAATATCTTTTACCTTAAATGGAATTTGTTAACAAGGGTTTTCAAAATGTTTTCCTCTATAACAAACCAAATTCGGTTGTAATGTTTGGGCCGGGTTTGGGGTGTTACACAAGTAGAAACAGCAGCGTGATGGAGCTGCTGGGCTGGTTGGCGTGCAGCAAGCGCACAGGCCAGAGGCAGCACGTGAGGCACCGACCTGGGCAGAAGATGATGGCGCGCAAGTGTGCTGGAGTAAGCTGGCATGTGCAACGTGTGCTGGAGCAGCTGCTGGCCGAACGGTGTGGCGTCTGCTGAGGGTTGCTGCTGGCCCAATGGTGGCTTGGGGTGGTGCGACACTTGATGTTTGGGTGGATGGAAGTTGTGTAATGAGTGAATGGGGTGAATCAATGGTGCAATATATAGATGGAGGAGTATAAATTGGAATAAAACTCTTAGAATAATTAAAGCATTAAAAATATGAGTCCCCTTCTAATTTTACTCATGATAAACAACAATTAACAATTAAATAAACATAACTAAATTATCAATTGTTATTTAATTATTAAGATAAGTATGAAATAAAAATAACTCTAATCCTAAGCTAAATTGATAAAAGTTAATATATAAATTATAATAAATATAATTATATATTAAAGTTTATCAATAATTACAAAAATGTTTATTTTAGATGCCTTTTTTAAAATATTTACAAAAAGAGGCACCTAGTTTTTATTATTTACGAGAATAGCAACCAAATTTTGAAAATAATTCAATGAAGTCCTTAGACTTAATGAAAATTTGAAATTGAGTTGCAATTTAAGACTTGGTCAAAATTGACCTTTTTATTTGGAAAACTAAAAATTTATTTTGCTTTTTAGGGGCTAATTCCTTGGAAAGTTATGCAAAAATCAATTCCCAGGAAAGATTGGAGGGGTCACAAGCGGTCCCGCTTAAGTTCCAATCTCCTAGACAGAATTTATTTGAGCATAATAAACCCAGAAACATTCCCTAAATATTTTATTGAAAGTACTAAAAACTAAGGATTAGATAAACTGAACGAGATTTTATCCCGTTCAGGGTTTTCTCCGTAATAATATTTCAAACGCTGAGCATTGACTTGAAAATTACCTCTCTTACCTTGGAGTTCAATAACTCCGTATGGATAGACGCGATGGATCGTAAATGGACCGGACCAGCGTGACTTTAACTTACCTAGAAAGAACTTCAGTCTGGAATTAAATAACAAGACTTGCTGACCTGCTTCAAACTCTCGAGCTCGGATATGCTTGTCATGCCATTTTTTGAGTCTTTCTTTGAGTAACTTGGCATTTTCGTATGAGAACATTCGAAATTCCTCTAGCTCGTTGAGTTGGAGCATTCATTTCTCTTTAGCAAGTTTGAGATCCAAATTGAGCTGTCGAAGAGCCCAGTAAGCTCTATGCTCTAATTCCAGAGGTAGATGGCATGCTTTCCCAAAGACCAACCGATAGGGTGACATTCCTAAAGGTGTCTTGTATGTCGTTCTGTAAGCCCATAAAATGTCATCTAGTCTCTTGGACCAATCTCGTCGGTTCGGGCAAACTACCTTCTCAAGTATACCTTTGATCTCCTTATTTGCTAGTTCAGCTTGCCCATTTGTCTGCGAATTGCAAGCTGTGGCAACCTTGTGTTTCACTCCATGCTTATCTAGCAACCATTTTAACCACTTGTTAACAAAGTGGGTCCCTTCATCGCTGATAATAGCTCTTAGGGTTCCGAACCTTGTGAGCACATGTTTCTGCAAAAACTTTATCACAACTTTAGCATCGTTCGTTGGATAAGCTTCAGCCTCGACCCATTTGGACACATAATCTACTACTACCAATATATACTTGAGACCAAAAGACGGAGGAAAAGGGCCAAGGAAATCAATACCCTACGCATCGAACAATTCTACCTCAATGATATTTGTTTGAGGCATCTCATCTCTATTGGATACGTTTCCAACCCTCTGACATTGATCACAACACTTTACGTAAGCATATGCATCCTTGAATAGTGTTGGCCAAAAGAATCCGGCTTGCAATACTTTGGCCGCTATACGAGTACCTCCAAAGTGTCCTCCACTTGGAGCTGAATGACAGTGGTATAAAATTTTTGGTATTTCATCCTCTGTCACACATCTTCTAATCATATGATCTGCACACTTTTTGAACAAATATAGCTCTTCCCAAAAATAATACTTCACATCGTGAAGAAACATTTTTCTTTGCTGATATGTTTTATCAATTGGCATCAAACCACAAGCTAAATAGTTAGCAAAATCAGCAAACCAAGGAGTATTATGGACATGAGTTACCTTCAGTATGTGTTCATCTGGAAATGTCTCATAGATCGGTAAAAGTGGAGAATTTTCCTCTTGCGGCTCCAATCTGGATAGGTGATCTGCTACTTGGTTCTCTACTCCCCTTCGATCTTGAATTTCTAGATCGAACACTTGGAGTAGAAGCACCCACCGGATTAATCACGGCTTAGCATCTTTCTTGGCTAATAAGTACTTAATCGCAGAGTGGTCCGTATAGACAATCACTTTGGTACCTACAAGATAAGATCAAAACTTGTCAAAAGCAAAAACAATAGCAAGTAACTCTTTTTCTGTTACCGTATAGTTCAGTTGGGCTCTGGTTAGAGTTCTGCTTGTGTAGTAGATAGGATGAAAAACTTTGTTCCTTTGCTGGCCCATGACAGCTTCAATGGCGAAGTCACTTGCGTCACACATCAATTTGAATGGCGAATCCCAGTCTGGTGTGACGATTATAGGTGCCGTGACTAATCGATTCTTCAGATCATTGAAGGCTTTTAAGCAGTCCTCGTCAAACTTGAATTTCAAGTCTTTCTCCAACAACTCGCATAAGGGCTTAGCCACTTTGGAGAAGTCCTTGATAAACCTTCAATAGAAACCGGTGTGGCCCAAAAAACTCCTAACACCTTTTACAGATGTTGGAGGTGGGAGTTTCTTAATAATGTCTACTTTTGCTTTGTCCACCTCGATCCCATGTCTCGTTATCCGATGGCCTAGAACAATTCCTTCTCGTACCATGAAATGGCATTTTTCCCAATTGAGTACGAGATACGTCTCTTCACATCGCCTTAGTACCTTCGCTAGATTGGCTCAGCAATCCTCGTAAGTATCTCCAAATACTGAGAAATCGTCCATGAAAACTTCCAAGTACTTCTGAACCATGTCAGTAAAAATAGACATCATACATCTTTGAAATGTAGCAGGTGCATTACATAAACCAAATGGCATGCGTCTAAATGCAAATGTACCGTACGGGCAGGTGAATGTCGTTTTGTGTTGATCTTTCGGTGCTACAGTAATCTGATTATACCTTGAGTATCCGTCGAGAAAACAGTAGTAATCTCGTCTTGCGAGTCTATCTAGCATCTGGTCCAAGAACAGTAAAGGAAAGTGATCTTTCCTAGTCACCTTGTTTAGCTTCCGGTAATCGATACAGATTCTCCATCTCGTAATTGTCCTCGTTGGTATCAACTCATTGTTCTCATTCTCTACAACCGTGATACCTCCTTTCTTCAGCACGCACTGGACTGGACTCACCCATGAACTATCTGAGATGGGGTAAATTATACCTGCATCCAACCATTTGATAATTTCCTTTTTCACGACATCTTTCATGATTGGGTTCAGTCTCCGTTGTCCATCAATCATTCCTCTCTCGCCATCTTCTAATATGATCTTGTGCATGCATATAGATGGGCTAATACCGCGAATGTCAGCTATAGTCCATCCGATAGCCTTCTTGAATTGTTTCAAGACTATGATAAGTTTCTCTTCTTGTTCAGTAGTTAATTCGGCTGAAACAATCACAGGCAGAGTAGAGGCGTTACTTAAATAAACATATTTTAAGTGTGAAGGTAATACCTTGAGTTCTAACTTAAGTGGTTCCTCGATTGATGCTTTTGGCTCCATGTAATCTCTTTTCTCTAATTCCAAAGATTCAAAACGAGTTTGGGGATCAAATCCCTTTTGATTAGCTTCTAGCGAAGCTAAGTATTTGTCCTCCTCTTCCTCATTTGGGGGATCCGATGTCAAAATTCTTTCCAATGGGTCATCAATACTGTTAAGTTCCTTCTCTACTATTAATTCCTCTAAATCGGCTACTGTAGAACAATCATCCATAGTGTCAGGAAATCGCATTGACTTAAAAATATTAAATGTTACCTGAACATCCTGAACACGCATAGTCAGCTCGCCCTTCTGCACATCAATAAGAGTCCTTCCAGTTGCTAGGAATGGTCTTCCTAGGATAGTTGGCAATTCTTTGTCTGCTTCAATGTAATTCAAAAGGGAAGATAAACTTATCTACGCGTACCAATACGTCCTCGATTTTTCCTTCTGGATGCGCTAAGGAACAATATGCTAGTTGAAGTGTAACCGTAGTTGGTCTAACTTCTCCTATCCCCAACTTCCTAAATATTGACATAGGCATGAAGTTAATACTTGCACCTAAGTCATATAATGCTTTACCACAATATGTTGATCCAATATTGCATGGTTTTGTGAAACATCCAGGATCCTTCAATTTTGGGGGTAATTTGTTCTGAAGATATGCACTGCATTCCTTCGTCAGAGCTACCGTCTCAAATTCTCCAAGTCTTCGTTTCTTAGACAGGATATCTTTCATGAACTTCACGTAGTTTGGCATTTGCTCAAGTGCTTCGACCAATGGGATGTTGATGTGAAGTTGCTTGAGTACGTCTAGGAACTTCTTGAATTGAATCTCTTTCTTCGGCTTCGAAGTCTTTGAGGGTAGGATGGCGGTGGTTTCAATACTGGAACTAGTTTTGGTTGCTTCGCCTTTGGCGGTAATTCTGCATCTAACGATGTTGTTGTGAGATCAGAATTAACTGGTCCTGCGGTTACGTTGATGGGTCTTGCAGATTTTGGTTCTGTTGAAATTGGTGTGTGAACACTTGGTTGAGCTTCTTCTTGAGCATCAGCTTGCTCCTTTTCAACTTCGACAGTGTTGGGCTCTACTATCTTTTTGCTCCTCAATTGCAACACTTTGCAGTGTTCTTTTCCTGAATTTCTCAGATTTTCCGTGTCACTAGGTAAAGCACCTTGTGGTCGGTTCCGAAGTTCAGTTGCAAGCTGGCCCACTTGATTCTCCAAATTCTTCAATGTAGCTGCTTGGCTTTGGATTAAAGCATCATTCTTTGCTAGGTATGTCTTTAGCAAACTTTCTAGGCTATTGGGTGCTTCAGCTTGAACTAGTTTCTAGACTTGTTGTAGAAAATTAGGCGGCTGGGTCGGTCTGGGTTGGGTGTAACTGGTTCCAGCTCCTTGGTTACTCCAGGAAAAATTCGGGTGGTTTCTCCACGACGGGTTATAAAAGTTGGATTGCAGCCCTTGCCTTCCTCGATTTTAGTTCTAATTGCCCATGTAGTACACAGATTCAGGGTTTGACGGACATTCTTCGAACAAATGTCCCTCCCCACAATAAACACAGGCTATATTCTCAAATTGATTAGTCGGCTATGCTGCAAAACTATTAGACCCATTAGCAGTAAGATTTTTAAGCATTGAGGATATCATTGATACCTTAGATGCGAGTAAAGTAAGGGCGTCCACTTCATGAATTCTAGCGACTCGTCTTCCTGGTGTTGCTCGGTTAATTGGCCACTGATAATTATTGCTGGAAATCCTCTCAATAATTTCATAAGCCTCGTTATAAGACTTAGAACGGAGAGCACCATTAGCAAAGGCGTCCACTACCATTCTTGTATGAGCGTTGAGACCATTATAGAATGTCTCAAGTTGAATGCAATGAGGAATTCCATGCTGAGGGCATTTTCATAATAGCTCCTTAAATCTTTCCCATGCCTCATACAAGGACTCGTCATCCATTTGGTGGAAAGCAGTGATCTCGTTCCTCAGCTTAGCATTCTTGCTTGGCGAAAAATACTTCATGAGGAATCTCTCGGCTAACTCTTGCCATGTAGAAATAGAGTTCGATAGTAATGAATTTAATCAGGCACGAGCTCTGTCCCTTAACGAATATGGGAACAACTTCAATTTTAAGGCATCTTCGGGTCCTCCGGCTAACTTGAAAGAATCGCTCACTTCCATGAATAGTCTTAAGTGAAGATGAGGATCTTCAGTAGGCATCCCATTGAATTGGCCTTATGCGAAGCATCCGGAACATGGTGGCTTCAGCTCAAATTGTTGTGCCTCAATTTTTGGTCTCCTAATACCCGGATTAAGATCGTTAAATACTGGCACGACATATTGTCTTACGGCTCTATCCCTATCATCAGCAATAAGGATAGGATTCTAAGCAGGGTTTGCTCCGTTTCCTTGGTTTATATTCTCGAGATTCATTCCTTCGGTCCTTCTCTGGTTTGTTTGTCTTCTTCGTTGACGAAAGGTTCATTCTATTTCAGGGTCCACAGGGAGTAAGTCAATAATCTGGTCAATACTCATAAACACCTGAAATATTCACAGAAAAATTAATTAAGTTAAGATTTAAATAGGAAAATAAATAAACCAAAATGTAAAACAGATTCACAAATAATGACTTTGAAAAATAGTCCCCGGCAACGGCACCTGAAACTTGGAACGGTGGAAATGTGCAAGTATACACAATCGTAACAAGTAATAAAGTGACAAATAAATGTCGAATTATCGTACCCACAGGGACTGTAAAGGAATTATTTATGAAAATAATTTCAACCACTTTGGTTAGGGAAAAATATTTGATTTTTGAAAACTATTTGAAAACTAAAGGAAAAACAAAGTAAAATAAAATAAAACAAAGTTCAAGTGTGCGATTTCAAAAACTGATTTTAATCAAGATGACATAATTGTGTTGGTTTAATCACATTTCTTACCTTAGAATTATTAAACTTGTGTTTATAATTGTTAAAACATGGCAACTCGGTAATTTGCTAACTTATGAACATATTTACAAATCAAAAATCCATTTATCTCTTGTACATATTTCTATTCCAATTCGACCGATTAAACAGACTTCAAAAAGTAAATATGTTATTGCACATACATATTCATTAAATTAAACAATCTCTCTCATATTCCTCTGTCGATGCAAACGATTAATTCAACCTAACAAGCATATAAAAGACCATGTGAAGTAACAAAGTATTTTTACCTTGAAACAATTTAATCACAAAAATCTTGCAAGTTATGCAAGGCATACATATTGTCAAATATAATGCTAATTTAATCTTCAGCTACCTTAGAAGAATTAAACATGCACAGATTAAGTATTGTGTCCATTAATTACAATTTCAATGCGTTTAAATAATTAATTCATTAGCTATCTAAACAATTATAATGCTAGATAACTTAGCATAATTTTACTTAATCAAACATTTCACCGAGGCCTTTAACAGCATAAACATAATTTTAATAATCTAAGAGGGCGAGATGAAATCAAACCAACACAAATTAAATTCAAGCTAAGTTGATTAAATTAAACATTTCAAAAGCATGAATATTCATAAGCATGTTTGTCAAAACAAAAACAAATAATTTAAAGAGATAGGAAACAAGAAACAAATCCGGTTGCTCTCCGTGGCTTGTCTGATTGATCCCTTCTTCATTTTTCGTTGTCCTCGGCTATCAAGGGGGCTTATGAACACTTCAAATGTTGCTTCAAATGGCTGGAAAACACCTCTTTTCCAAGAGGAGAAATCGGCACAAGAACACACCAAAAAAAAAATGAACGAAAGAATTGAGAGAAAATGAGAGAGGAGAATTGTGGAGGCTTGAGGTGTGTTTTGAATGAGCAGCTAGTTGCTGTATTTATAGGTGTTAGGAGCTGCTAAAAATATCAAAAAATCAGTAGCAAAGGAGTCGCACTTGGCCGGCCATCCCATGTGGCAAAGTTGATGGATTCAACTTTGCTAAATTTATCATAGGCAAATCTTTAAAGCCATGAATTTTGGAGGGGTTTGAATGGGATTTTGAGATGTCTTCAAGGGCTTCTTTGCAACTCAATTAATAAGAAAATAAGCTGATTTGGGCCTTCATTGTGGACTGTTTGGGCTACCCAAGTGGTGGCTGGTTCGATTCAATCGGTTCGGTTCAACTAGTGCGGTTTAACTGGACCCTTTTTCATAATTAATTAAAAATAATTTATTTAGCCCAAATTAAATTGGGAATAAATTAAATTTAATTATATTATGATTAAATTTTTATAATTGGAACGTCTTGGGCTGAAAATAGAGTCGCCTTGACACTTCAAATCGCTTTTCAGTTTTATTCTTCGAGTAGTGTCTGCGGAGCCAATTTTTGCCCTTTGTGCTATTCTGTCGAAAATAGTCAACATAAATCAAAATTAACCATAAAAATAATTAAAATTCATCATGTTCATATTTTTAGCACAATTTAATTATTTTATAATATTTAATTATTTTTTGACAAGAATTTACTCGAAACCACATGAAATTGGGTCAAAAAGGGCATGAAAAAGTATATAAATTTTCGTGTTTCCACTCCCTAACAGGATTGAAGGAGAATTCTGCCGTCTTGAGTATAATTTCGGCTTCTTGGGATGAATCAACTGGCTATCCTCACGTTATTCCCTAACTCTGACCTTCTCGGCTTGGCTCATTGGCCTAGCTTTGACCCCAGTTTCGGCTTCTGCCGAACTCCCCTTCAAGTTGCCTCATTGGGTGTTTATATAGACTTTGAGATGCCTTACTTGGCCCCTAAGTATCCTAATTTAAGTAGAGTTCCTAATAGGGTGTTTGAATAGGCTTTGGAATGTGTTTCTTTGCCTCCAAGTATCCTTTCCCGAATGAAATTGCTTCTTTCCAGCGACAGGGACACGGCCATGGCACACGCCCGTGTGGATCGTGGCCAGGTCGTGCTCGGACTTCTTTAATGAGGCACGACCGTGTAAATCGGGAGAAGGTCGTGTTCTAGATGATTGGCATGGTACGACTGTGTAGGCTTAAGTCCAGGCCGTGTTGATTTCTTCCTTGGCCCGAATTGGTCTATTTTGGGCCCGTTTCTCGTTCTTTTTATCCTCGGGTGCTTTCCTGGGTATAATACATGAAGAGAAAGGATTAAAAGCTCCTTTTTACATAAATCGAAGGATAAATCATCCAAAAGCATACTAAATGTCGGATTAAAATATGTTACTTTTACGGTTTATCAATACCCGGATAGTATTTTCAATCCAGAACTCAGCCTTTTTAGCATCATCATCTTTATTAGCTCAGAATTCTTCGGCCCCATACATACGGATCTTGTCAACAGGAGGCTTACTTAACAGATTCAGATTTGCAGTCGGAGGTATGTCAGGCATCTGAGGGGGATTAACCGGGGGCGGGGGTTGCGAAACAGTTGGGTTATTCTTAACAAATTGAGTGAACCACTCACTCATCATCTGGAAGAAAGCTTGTTTAGCTTTTCCCTCTTGATCGCTCGTAGTCGGTCTAGATTCAGAGGGCGCTGCCCCTTGCGCGGGAGTAGGCGCATTACTTTCTACGTCGTCAGCTACAGCTCTTTCGGGATCCATTACTATACGAAAATATACTTCAGGGTTCATCCCATTATCACAGTTCAGATATATGGCATGAATAGCTAGACTTAACACACTACGTTAGTCCGAGAATCGGCTAAATCGTAGCTCTGATACCAATCCAATGTAACACCCCTATCCCGTATCCGTCGCCAGATTAAGGTTAGGAGCGTTATCAGATAGATCGGAAACATTCACAGACATAATTATATATTCAATCATCATTCTCAGACATAATGTTCCTTAAACGGGTCCTCGAGACCTTAATCATGCTTAAAAGTCTAGTTGGGACCTAACTGAAACACATATGAAACTTCATGAAAATTTAAAACTTTTCTAAACTACAGGTGAGACACGCCCGTGGAAGGAGACCGTGTACCCTCCACGGCTTCTAGACACCCCTGTGTGTCCTTTCGTGTCTATATACTGCCTTGTTCCCCACGGCCACCAGACATGGCCGTGTGTCTTGACCGTGGTCCTATACTGACTTCCCCACCACGGCCATTACATAAGGCCGTGTTATTTTTAGGCTAGATTCTACCAATTCGCCCATGGTCTTAGGCACGCCCGTGTGCCGCAACCGTGTGACATTATAGGCCATTTACAAGACCAAAATGCCACCCATAAGGGTCAAACCTATAAACAACATATATCATCCCATTTCATTCACATATAACCAACAAAACATAACAAATAGTCATCCCAATTTATGCATATTTGGCAACTAAGGAAATCACACACTAATACATTCAAAACCAACTCCAAACATACCAATTTGCATAATCAAATCACAATTATGCCCAAACACCATTCATCTATATACTTACAAAATCATACCATTTCATATATCAACTAATCTTACCAAAATAACTTCACATAACATAATACTTTGAGCATATTACCAAAACATAGCTAGCCAAATCACGTGGCTTAGTTCACATAACAATTCATGTCAAGGACTAGCCTATACATGCCATATCTAACCATATATACATTTACAAAGTGTACCCAAAAAAGGTTCTATAGTGTGATGATGATCCAAGACGATCCCGAGCCTTCAATAGCTTTGACAACCTATAAAACAGAGAAAACGCACACAGAGTAGGCTTTCCAAAAGCTTAGTAAGTCAATATACAAACAATCTTGATATGCAAAGCATGTAAACATATAACCACATTGGCACATTTCTTCTACAGGGCAATTTCTCACATTTATAATTTAATTCATATTCTTAGCCAATTTGCAACATTTATCAATTTAGAATCATATACACAAAGTTTTTCATATATGCTTTCATGTAACATATTTCTAATCCATCATAGTAAAACTCATAGTCACTTACCTTATATACACATTTGGTGTATAGTCAATGTACCTGGATCGGACATTCATTTACTTAATCTATCAAAGCTCGGATTTGTCATTCGTATTTTAGACTTGCCCGTTGAACCATAAGGAATCCAGTAGGATATCAAAAGCTCGAAATAGTAGTACAATGCCATCGTCCCAAATGAGGTCTTACATGCACTCAGATATCGATGCCACTGTCCCAGATAGGGTCTTACACGAATCAGAACGATGCCAATGTCCCAGACATGGTCTTACACGTAAGGATCATAATGATGCCAACGTCCCAGACGTGGTCTTACATGTAAAGCTCATATTGATGCCAATGTCCCAGACGTGGTCTTACACATAATCAGATATCGATACCACTGTCCCGGACATGGTCTTACACAAATCTCAAATCAATGCCAACGTCCCAGTCGTGGTCTTACATGATAAAAATAGAACAGATGTCTATGATGTGACTTAGCCAATCCTATCTACTCCTAGGTTCGTACGGGGCTTCTCGGACTTAATTACTATATCAAACTTATCTCAGAATTCAAATACATACCTCTCATAAGTATTCATTATCATCATTGAACATATGAACAATTACAAATGCATACATATTCATTTATTTGTATAGTGACTTACCTCGGATTCAGTTTATCGTAATGAAAATGGCTACTCGTTTACTTTCACTTTCCCGCGATCTAAATCCGTTTTCCTCGATTCTTGATCTAAACATATTCAGAATTAACCCTTTTATTCACTAATTCATTCAATTCAATCCAAAGAAACACATTTGGGGCAATTTGCAATTTAACCCTCACATTTTCTCTTTTAGACAATTTAGTCCATTTTTCTCAAAACATCAAATTCACAAAATCCACTTATACACAAGCCCACATTTTTCATCAAATTCACAAATTAGTCCCTCAATTTGCCATTTCCTCAATTCAGCCCTATTTAGCTAAATTCATCAAAAATTCAAGAACAAAGTATATTCATCAATTACATATATTCCATTTAACACCAAAAATCATCAAAAAGCTTAACATATCATCAATGGCATCTCACACATACATCATCAATTCATCAAATTAAAACATGGGTTTTGTAGCTCTCAAAGCAATGATTACAAAAACATAGAAATTATCGAAAATCAACCAAAAACATACCTTGAATTTTGGCTTGAAAATCAACCGAAAATGTAAAGCTTCAAGCTTTTCTTTTTCTTTTGGTGTTTTTTGGTGATGAAAGGGATGAATAAAATCCACTATCACCTTGGTTTTTTTTTAATATAATATAATAATATAATTATAACATATAATATAAACTAATAATCATATAAAATATGCATGTGCCACATTTATTACCATCCACTATCATAGAATTGGCTTATTTGCCACATGAGTCCTCACATTTATAAAGCCACAACACATAGGTGCTTTAGCAATTAGCAAGCAACTTTCACATTTCATGCAATTTAATCCTTTTGTCAAATTAACCATACAGACAATCACATTAACTAACGGAAATTTAACACACGCTAAACCACATATCAACAGCACAGAATATAATATTAAAATATTATTCAGACTCGGATTCATGGTCTAGAAACCATTGTTCCGACTAGGGTATAAACCGGACTGTTACAACTTCTTTGTGCAAATTCGGCTAGAGTATGAGAGGGATGATGTGTTTCTTTTAGCCATTTCGACTTTTGGATCGGTTTTGTTCATCTTTTTGCCTTTTTTCAAAATCGAGCAATACCGCTTTTCTCAATTTTTTTTCCTTTGCAAATAATTGCTACTTGTGTCGAATCTCTCTTCTTGGCACTTTTCTACTCTTCTTGTTTCTTCATGTGACTGAACCAATTCCTTCTCTCTCTCTTTTCTTTCTTATTCGAAGTTCTTCTTCTTTAAAATCGAATTATCCTTCTCTCTACTTCTTTTTCTGCAACTTTTCTATGTCAACCTTGAGTATTCTTTCTTAATCTGGAGTTACGCCGAATATTAGTTATCTTTTCTTCTTCTTCTTCTTTTCTATTTTGTTCGGCATTTGATTTTTGTACTTGATCGATTCTCTTCTTCCACATCTACTTTAATCAGCATCAACAAAGCTTCTGAAGAGCCGAGTCTATTTTTCTCTTGAAGGTTGTCCGAGTGCAATTTATTTATTGGCTGGTTGTTAGGGGTAAGTGGCTTGTGCTTTCAATCATTGACCGAATGATAGTTCTTTTGTTGGCCACATGTTTTCCTAAGGTTAGTATTTGATTAACCTTGGTTATTGGATATTGATGCTTAATAGATAATGTTGTGGTATAGAGAAACCATAAGGAGGTGATATCGATTCATAATCAAACGGCTTAGGAGGTAGAAGCCGATTCAGTTAAGGTAAGTATTAGTCTTGGGTTTGGATTCTGAAGGCTTGTTAAATCTTATTAATGGAATGGCTAACCCCATATCTTAATCGAATGTAGGTTCTACACTCGTGGGCTACTGCGTTTTTCTCCAACAAGGTGTGTACACACATCACTCAAACTATAGATCGACAAATACCGAAATGCTGAAAAGCCAGAAATACAGCAACGACAAAGGTCACCATAAGTGTCCTCGTGCTCTTGGGCCGTTATGGGCCTCGTTGGGCTGATATGGGCCATGTAGGGCCAATGGGCTCGTGGGCCACATACAGATTAAATTTACTAAAAGTGGTAGAAACTAAACTAGACTATAACTCTCACATAGTCGTTACTGAATTTGGGTTGAATGGGCCACGCGAGCGTGTGGCCCCACTTGGGCCGAATATTGGGCTTCGGGCCTAATTACACCATTTTGACCTCATATGTTATCTATGTCACTCGAGGTGACTGTAGACCTTCTAGGAGGTCATAATAAGTACCGAGACCCCCAATATTTGTAAAATGACTAAAATACCCTTGTAGGGTAAAAATGATCGAAATACCCTCTAGGGTAAAATGGCTAAAATACCCTTACATGTTATATAATTATTATTGTATGCCATTTTTAGTATATTTGCGTTCACGTGGTATTATGTTGCATGGGGAATGGGATCATTGATTTGGAGGAAGTGTATGAATTGTTAGGGTCGCATGGTCGCTTGACGACTATGGATCCACCGATGGCTTTAAGTCGATTATGAGATTGGCAGCTCTGCTGCAATATTGGTTAGTGCCACAGTATTGGTTAGTGCCGCAACTAGTGCTACATAAGGAGTGTAGGGATGGGTGGGTCGATTAAATCCCCACAGGAGTGTAGGGTTGGAAGGGATTCGGAGCGCAGGGTTGGTTGGGCATTTGTGCATTGCATGATTTGATTTGATTGAGATATGGGCTCAGGCCCAACTGAGGCTATTATGGGCTAAAGCCCAAATACCACCGTTACTGTAATGGGCTTAGGCCTAGATTGATGTGATGCATGCTTTATGATCGATGAGGGTTGTACACACTAAGTTTTCGCAAACTCACCCCCTCTTTCTAATTTTTCAGGTAATCCTCAATAAACAGTTCGACGTACAGGAGGACTCAAAGGTGGCCACACTACGAACATCTTCAAATTTTAGTAGTCTAGTTTGCCTTACTTAAACTGCTTTCTTATTGGGTTGTAATAAGGCCTCTTTTAATTTCTGGTTTTTAATTTGGGATTTTTAGTTATTACGTTTCCTATCTGTTAAAAGTAGGTTGCGGTTTTCCAAAACAATAACTGTTTTCCAAACACTACGCTTTTACAATTTAATCTTTAAACATCACGTTTTTGTAAATTATTAATTTAAATTAGTCTTCTGAAAAAATAATGTTTTGAAGGTAATAACTTTTTAATAAACCTTAAATAATAATAATAATAATAATAAAACGTAACTGGGATTTTACTCAAACTTTTAATTAAGAAGGGTTTTCAATGAAAACATAGTTTTCGAAAAACACTTTAATGTGACATGCCAAGTTCGGCCATAACATCTAGGCCGGGTTTGGGATGTTACATAGTGTGATGATGCTCCACTGTTCTCCAACCTTTGTGAGCTTTTGAGTACTATAAAATAGGGAAAATAAAACTAAGTAAGCATTACATGCTTAGTAAGTTCGTAATAATAATAAACAAACGTAACTGAGATTTTACTATAACTTTTAATTAAGAAGGGTTTTCAATGAAAACATAGTTTTCGAAAAACACTTCAATGTGACACGCCAAATTCGGCCATAACATCTAGGCCGGGTTTGGGGTGTTACATAATGTGATGATGCTCCACTGATCTCCAACCTTTGTGAGCTTTTGAGTACTATAAAATAGGGAAAATAAAACTAAGTAAGCATTACATGCTTAGTAAGTTTGTATAGTAGGAATTAAAACTTACCAATATACATTTATTAACATTAAGCATTCAATAACATGCTCTGTCATCAATTTGGAAAATTTACCTATACACATACACTCAATCAAACAATTAGTTACAGAAGTGTTCACACATACATCAAGTAAGCATAGATGAGCTCATCATACTATATTCCTTGAAGACATTATTCATTTCATCCCATAATTCTCTTATCATGCCAAGAGTTGTGTCCGTTGAATCATTGAAATTTCGATGGATACTCAAGTAGTACACTCAAGGTGTACAATTCAATAACCTATCAATTCTTATTCAAGAGTACCCATTAGGGAACTTAATCAAAGAACATACTCTCGAGCCACATATAGTATAATAGGATTACCAGTCCAGGCTAAATCCTAATTGTAACATATGCTCGAGAGGGATTATACCAGGATTACCCATCTGAGCTAAATCCTTTCTATAACGTGGTCAATAGGATTACTCATTCGAGCCAAATCTCGTCAGCAACAAATGCAGGAGCTCATTCATTTTGGGAAAGCATATATATTCATCGGAATTCAATATTGAAACAGAACTTAACACTTTTTCACCGTTTCAAACATGTATTCAATTCTCCATTATAGTAATCAAATAATTCACATAAATATAAGTCACATTCCATACAAATACAACATTCAATTTGACATATTTACTTTCTCGATTAAGTTACACGAACTTACCTAGACACTTGTTCGCGTTTAAAAATCTACTAATCTGAAACTTTTTCTTTTCCTCATTCTAACCTCGAATTTGTGTTGTCCAGATCTATATAAATGAATATATTCATCAATTTATCACATTTCATACTCAAGTGGACTCAATTTACATCCTATGCAAAATTACCATTTTGCCCTTAACTTTTCCATAAATTCCAATATCATCCCTAGGCTCGGAAAATGAAATTTATGCAATTTAATCCCTATTCCAAGCCTAACTGAAATTCAAATATACAATTTACAGCACATATATTCTAGAAATTTCAGAAATTTTCTTCAATTTTCACAACTTTACATTTTAGTCCCTAAATCATGTTTCCATCAAAAATCACATTGTAAAAGTTGTTTATCTATCAATGACCTTTCATTTTCTACCATAAATTTCAAATTTTCAGCATATTCATCCATGACCTAATTTCCATACTTTGATAACTTTTCAAATTGATCCCCCAAATAGATAAATTAAGCTATCCCGGTTTCAAAAATATCAAAATTACTAAAAACGGGATAAGAAAAATTACCCAATTAAGCCAAGAAAGTTTCTTCTCTCTCTCTCCTAGGGTTTCCATGTATTTTGGGGTTGAAGATGATATAAAATAAGATAACAATTCTTTTATCATTTTTTAATTAATTAAATTATTTCAATTTCCAATTTAGTCCTTGCCCTTTTTCTAAATTTCCATGGATGAGTCACCAAAATATCTACATACTTTTCTTTAATGGTAAAATTACCATGTAAGGACATCAAGTTTTGAATTTCGTAGCTACTTAATCCTTCTAGCTACTAGAATTCAGCATTTGCATTTTATGCGATTTAGTCGATCCCGTAATTAAGCACTTAAACGATAAAATTTTCTTATCAGAATTTTCACATGAAATTTCTAACATAATACAGACCATGTAATAAAATTAAAATAAATTTTATTTTCGACTTTGATTTGCGGTCTCAAAACCACTGTTCCGATTTCAGTGAAATTGGGTTGTTACAACTCTCCCCACTTAAGGATTTTTGTCCTCGAAAATCTTACCAGTAAAGAGATTTGGGTATTGCTTTCTCATGGTAACCTCCGGTTCCCAGGTAGGCTCTTCTATACCGTGGCGTTGCCAAAGAACCTTTACTAATGCTACCTTTTCATTTTTTAACTCTTTTGTTTCATTTGACAATATTCTGACCGGTTCCTCACAATAAGTCATATCAGGCTGAATCTCAAATTTAGTTGGGGAAATAACATGTGAAGGATTCAATCGATATCGTCGTAACATAAACACATGAAAAACATTATGAATCCGATCAAGTTCTGGTGGTAAAGCTAACCGATATGCAACCGATCCAATTCTTTCTATAATCTCATAGGGTCCAATGAACTGTAGACTTAGTTTTCCTTTCCGACCAAATCGGAGAACTTTCTTCCAAGGCGATACATTCAAAAATACCTTGTCACCAACTTGAAATTCTATTTCTTTTCGTTTAAGAGCAGCATAGGACGTTTGACGATCAGAGGCTGCTTTCAAACTGTCTCGAATTACTTTCACTTTTTCTTCAGTTTCACGGACTAAGTCAACTTCGTGTAACTTTTTCTCACGGAGTTCTATCCAATACAATGGAGTTCTACATTTACGACCATACAAAGCTTCATACGGTGCCATTTTGATGATGGATTGATAACTGTTACTATAAGCAAATTCAACTAAAGGCAAATATGTTTCCTAGTTCCCTTCAAACTCAAGTATACAACACCAAAGCATATCTTCTAAAATCTGTATTACAAGTTCAGATTGACCATCTATCTGGGGATGAAATGCAGTGCTAAAGTGTAACTGAGTACCTAGAGCTTTTTACAATTTGCTCCAGAATCGAGATGTAAACCGATGATCTCTATCTGAAATAATGGAGACAGGTACTCCATGCAATCTGAAAATCTCAGAGACATATAATTCAGCCAATCTGTCAAAAGAATAATCCATACGTACCGAAACAAAGTGTGCAAACTTTGTCAATCGATCAACAATCAGCCAAATGGCATTTTTGTTCTTTGGAGACAGGGGTAATCCCGATACAAAGTCCATGGTAATTCTTTCCCATTTCCATTCCAGTATCGTAACTGGCTGTAATAATCCCGAAAGCAACTGATGTTCAGCTTTTACTTGCTGACATATCAAACATTTAGATACAAAATCAGAAATATCCCATTTCATTCCCGGCCACCAGTACATCTTTTTCAGATCGTTGTATATTTATTACTACCAATATGAATAGATATGTTACCATTATGAGCTTCCTTCAAAATCTTCTGTACTAGTTCTAAACTTTTCAGTATACATACTCTATCTCTGAATAACAAACAACCATCAGTCTCGATCTAAAATTTTGAGTCAGGAGTCGATTCACTTTGTATCTGTTTTGTTTGTAAGTTTTCGAGCTTCAGATATCTGCTGCAAAAATGTCGATCTAGCTTTTAACTCAACTATGATTGAACTGTCATCAGATAATGACAATCGAGTATTCATAGCTCGCAAGGAAAACAGGGATTTTCTGCTCAGAGCATCAGCAACCACATTGGCTTTTCCCGGATGATAATCAATAACCCGATCATAATCTTTCAATAACTCAAGCCACCTACGCTGTCTCAAATTCAAATCTTTATGTGACATCAAGTACTTCAAACTTTTATGATCAATGAATATATGACATTTTTCACCAAACAGGTAATGCTGCCAAATTTTTAATGCAAACACAATGGTTGCCAATTCAAGATCATGTGTTGGGTGGTTTCTTTAATGTGGTTTTAGTTGTCTTGAAACATAGACTACTACTTTACCTTCTTGTATCAAAACACAGCCTAATCCATTCAATGATGCATCACTGTAATTTATAAATTCCTTGCCCGATTCTGACTGAAACACTGGAGCTTCTGTCAATAAAGCTTTTAACTTGTCAAAACTTTGCTGACATTTATCAGACCACTCAAATTTCACATCTTGTTACAATAGATGGGTCATCGAAGATGCTATCATTGAGAACCCTTTTACAAACCTTCAATAATACCCAGCCAATCCTAAAAAACTTCAGACTTCTGACACGTTCTTAGGTGGCTTCCAATTAATAATAGCTGAAATTTTATTCAGATCCACCCTGACACGTTCAGCAGAAACTATATGCCCAAGAAAACCAACTTCCCGTAGCCAAAATTCACATTTACTAAATTTGGCATACAATTTTTTCTCACATAGAGTTTGCAACACTATTCTCAAATGCTCAGCATGTTCATTTTCATCTCGGGAGTAAACCAAAATGTCATCTACAAATACTTCCACAAACTTGTCTAAATATGGTCTGAAAATTCTGTTCATCAGATCCATAAGCACTGTAGGTGCATTTGTCAAACCGAATGCATCACAAGAAACTCATAGTGCCCGTATCTGGTTCTGAAAGCTGTCTTGGGTACTATAACAACCCGTTTTTGGTCAAATCAGAATAGTGATTTTGGGACCAAAAATTTGAAGTCAAAATATTTATTTTATTATTATTTTAATGTCTACAGCATAATAATATGTTTGTGTGAAAATTTCGTTAAGAAATTTTATCATTTGAATGGCAAATTTGATAAAAAAGGACTAAATCGCGTAAAGTGAAAAATTGGAGTTCTGTTAGATAAAAGTATCTAATGGCTATGAAATTAAATAGAGGAGGTCCTTATGCTGTAATTAGACCATTTAGAATTTGAGTTGACACTTTTGGACATGTGTTAGGTGAATTTTAATGTTATATACTTAAGGTTAATTTGGTAAATTATGAAATAACATAGTAAAATAATATCATAATTAAGGCTATCATCTTTCTTAGTTTCTTTGTAACATCCTGGTTTGGGGGGCTTTGCATTTGATATGTTTCTGTATGTGTGCTATGCTTAATATGCTTGTTGTTTGGATGTGTTTGGGGCCCTTGGGAAGGCACGGGGTTAAGCCAAGGCCTTGGTGGAATTTTAGTTTTAGGCACTTTAGGAGGATAGTCGAATAGGAGTAGGACTTAAGGGGTTTTAGTTTGCATTTGGAGACACAAGGAAGTGCAATGGAAGAGTGGCAAGGGGACACCATTTAGCATGCTGGGGAAGTGGCGTCACAAGGTAAGGGTGAGAGAGAAAGGGTTCGAAACTCTCAAGCAGCAGGGCAGTGTTATTTTTTTGGCTCAGGCAAGGGAGGTGATTGGATGACAATCAAAATCTGGAGGGGAGAGGTAAGACTTGGTAAAATATTTCAAAGGAATAGTGGAGAGGGATTTAAGGATTTGAATTATTCAAATTGGTTTGAATGAGTGGAGGAGAGGGAACCAGGGAGAGTTTGAAGGGATGACATGGCGTTTGAGGGGAGAGGGGGAGTGTTAGCCAAAATTTTGAGGAGTGTGGGAGGTGTGGAGCATTCGGTTTTGGCAAGAGGTGTGGGTGCCAAATTTTGGTGGCCTTAAGTAGCTTGTGGGGGTAGGTGTTCTCTTTTTTTCAGCATTTGTGAGTGCGCTCTTCATCCTAGCTATTTGTATTCCCTATTTCCAAAAATTTCCTAGCCAACTCGCATCATTTTCTTCTTCTATGACCTATAGCCGAGATTAAGCAGGCCAGGTGGGCATATTCCTTTCATTGTCTTTTCTACTCATTCTCTAAAGCTCTAACCGAAATCACTGCTTCTCTCTCCTTTCTATTTCTTTTTCATCTCATGAAATCCTCTCTTGTCGAATCTTCTTGACTCTCATTGTTGTGGTTCTTGTTTCCTCTTCCATTCAATAAAAGTCGAAATTGCACCCCCCATTTTCTCTCTTAGTCGAAACCTCTCAATCTCAGCATCACTCTATTTGTTTTCTTTCCCTGAGTTATTCATCTTAGCTGAGTTCTCATCCCATATTTTGGTAAAATCTTTATTACTCTCTTTTCTTTTTCTTTTTCCCCTTTGGCCGAATCTTTTCCTTTAAACCCTGTTGAGTTGTTTTCATTCTTTTTCTCTTAAAACTGAATCCCTGATCATTTTGTTTGTCTATTCACTTAGAGTACCATCTCCAAGCCGAATCTTCTCTACTTTGACTGTTTGTGCCGAATCTTGGGGAATAATCGAAGGTGTTTGATCAACTTCTTAATCCAAGTATTCTAACTTCTGGACTCAATCAACTTAGGTGAGAAGATTTCTTTGGTTATTCTATTAATCGGTTTATCTATTGTCCGTCACCTTAACCCAGTTGGGTGGTTATTCAAACATTTGTTCTTAGCGATTTATCGATCGAGGTTTTTTTTTTATGGATGCAAAAAACATACAAGTTGGGGAGGGAAGCAAACCTTCGAGTTCGATCCCTAAGTTTAAGAAGCGAGCGGTGTCAGCAGTCCGAGATTGGACACTGGGTTGTGGGCTGGCTTTTGAGCAGAATAGTAGACAGATAGCAGTTGTGTCTATTAGTGATAGTGTCGACATAGAGAGCGTTGTGTTACGTATTATCAGGTGTGTAACTCTCACACACTTCGTATTTTAATTATGTTATTAACTATGATTGGCCAAAAGCCGAAGTGATGGTATGAATCACTAAGATACCTTTGTGGGTAAGATCGAGGACTCCGGGTAAGTTTTGCTATGTTCTGTTAATAACGAATGATGTATGAGCGAGATGACTGTTTGTTATACATTGAAAGCATGATCATACCATATTAATTAATTGTCAAAAATGAACATGGAATTGGGGGTATGAGGTGAAGAGGGAGGAAACATGATCTCTTTTAGACTGTCACCAGTGGTTTGGTACCACAAGTGGGTTGGCCCCACATATTATCTTTTGTGACTAAGTCTCAGTGGTTTGGAACCACCAGTGGTTTGGTACCACATATATATTATTTCTGTGACTCGTCCCAGTGGTTTGGTACCACAGTGGGTTGGCCCCACATATACATTTTGTGACTTTTGTCACTAGTGGTTTGGAACCACCAACGGTTAGGTACCACCAGTGGCTAGGTGCCATAAAAGTTGGGTAGATTCTGGAGATATGGAGGATGGATACTAGGTTGATTGGGTTGCATTACATACATGCTTAGCATATGATTTGTGTGAGAGACCAAAGCTCAACTGGACGGGGATTTACACACTGAGTCTCGGTGACTCACCCCCTCCGTTAAAATTTGCAGGTAATCCTTAGACCGCGGATATGGAGCCGGGGTGGACTCGAGGTGGCCATGCATAATGCTTTAAGTAATTTTATTTTTAATATTTACTTTAGATTATTACTATTTAAGTTTGGATTTTTGGGGTGTTGTAATAAGGCCACTTAAATGTTAATTTGGGTTTTCTTAAAAAGTTGTTATGGCATGTCTAACAAATTATCAAAGTGGGTGTTTTCTAAAATTAGAAAAAGATAAACTCTAAATTTTATGATTTTAGTAGTTGGTTAATTAATGACGGGTTTCTAGTACAAATTGACCCAAATCTTCAATTACATCGCAATGTTATTTTCAAATGATCACTTAAAGGAATTTTTCTTCAAAATCAATTCTTGACTAAGAATCTGAACTGTAATACGGCTTAAGTTAAGAAAATGTTTTCAAATTTTCACCAAAAGTGAATTAATATGCAAAATTTTTCTCAACACATGATTTTAAATCGGTCTTCCAAAATTTTCTTTCCTGTGACATGCTAAATTTGATCGTAGCATTTTGACCGGGTTTGGGGTGTTACAATTGTGGTATCAGAGCCAAGTTCAACAGCTCAGCTGTAGGTGCAAGGCCCAAAATATTCTCAATAGATAGTATGAAAAATGGTTTAGACAGAATACATGTTTTCAGGAAGCATGGCACCTGAGTCTCCGGCACTGATCCGCGACGGTAAGTTTTCTAATTCTCAGTTGTATGATGTGATAGTATTGTGATATGCTTGCTAGTATTAGGAAATTTCACCTTAGAGATTGAAGCCTGTAGGAATGTATGTGTTCGCGAAAGAAACTACTCTGAAAATATATATACTCATAAGACAGTTTTGTAATAAACAGTGGAAGAAACTAATTCATAAAAATTTTAATCAGATTAAATCGAAACGATAGTCATGAGTACTAGGGGGCGTGGTCTGGCATGCAAGGTCGTGGTAGAGGCCGAGGTGTCGGGCCTAAACTTTCGGAATCAGGACGTGGGCCGGAGGAGGAAGTGCGGCGCTGCTTGATTGGGCCATGGAGTCGAATATCGAGACCAAAGCGGGGAGATGATCTTCGTGGTCGTGCAATGTTATGGGTTTTGGAGAGAGTAGCTGGAGCGGGTGTAGGGTCGGTAGCTCGAAAATCTATGTCGAAATGACTTAAAGCTAATGCAGCTGAGATGTTCAGGGGTGTTTCTGGTGTGGCCCCTAACGTAGCGGAGTATTGGTTAGAAGCGGTGGAGCGTATTATGGACGACCTGGACTGTACCGCAGAAGAGAAATTGAAGGGTGTAGTGTCTCTCCTTCGAGATGATCATATCAATGGTGGCTCACGGTTAGGGATGGCACAACGGCTGGCCACATCACCTGGGAGTTCTTTAAGTCAGTATTTCAAGGAAAATACATTGGTCGGGTTATGTGGACGCCCAGGGGAAAGCATTCCTTAATTTGGTTCAGGGAAGTAAGTCAGTTGCTGAATACGAAGCAAAATTTTTACGTCTGAGCCGCTATGCCAGGCGTATTATTGCAACAGATCATGAACGCTATGTCTGATTTAAGGATGGCCTGAGAGACGAGTTGTGAGTATTAATAGCTCCACAACAGGAAAGGGAGTTTGCCGTGTTGGTTGATAAGGCTAAGATAGCCGAAGAGGTCTGAAAAATAGAACCAGAACAGGAGTAGGAATAAGAGAAGTTTTGGGCCATCAGGGTCTAATGGGGGTTTTTAGAAGAGGTCTAGAGTAGGCGGGCTGAGTCAAGCTGCTAAGCCTGTTGCTGTTCAATAGCCACCGCAGTGTACTCGATGTGGAAAATTTCATTCGCGAGAGTGTTGGGCAGGTAATAGAGGATGTTTTGGATGTGGGTCTATGGACCATTGGATAAGGGATTGCCCACGGAGGCCAGTCAGGGCACAATCCGAAGGTCAAGGACATGTACAATTCAGAAGAGATGGTCAGCAAACCGTAGAGGGGTCGTGGTCCAGCCAGAGGAGGTAATAGGTTCGGTCGGGGCCGTAGAGCACCGAGCAGAGGTGCTGGGAATACAGATGCGAGACAGCCTGTATTGGTCTATGCAGCTAGTCGCCGAGAAGAGGGCGACGCACTGGACGTCATAACTGGTACGTTCTTTATTTATGAGTTGCCATATACTGCTTTGATTGATATTGGTTCGACACAATCTTATGTTTCTAGTACTATATTGGGAACTCTGAACTTAGACTTTGAGAATTCTTCTAGGGAGATGACTGTAATTAGCCCTCTAGGACAATCTGTAGTGGTGAACAAACTTGTTAGGGATGCACCTCTAGAAGTTCAAGGGGTAGTTTTTCCGGCTGATCTGATGGAACTGCCGTTCGGGGAGTTCGATTTGATCTTAGGTATGGATTGGTTAGTGAAGTATCAAGCAAATTTGGACTGTGTAGCCAAGCGCATGGTGTTAAGAACTTTCGAGGGTGAAGAGGTGGTGGTGATGGGTGAGAGGGGGAACTACTTATCTAATGTGGTGTCCGCTCTAAAGGCCGAGAGGATGGTGAGAAAAGGATGTAAGGCATTTATAGTTCATGTTTGTGCTTTGGATGCCAAGGAATCAGCTGTGGGGAATGTGCGAATAGTAAAGGAATTTTCTGATGTTTTCCCAGAAGTGCTTCCGGGATTACCTCCGGATCGCGAAGTGGAGTCTAGTATTGATCTTCTACCGGGAACAGCGCCAATGTCTATTGCCCCATATAGAATGGCGCCGAACGAGTTAGTGGAGCTGAAAGCACAGATTCAGGAACTGTTAGATCGAGGTTTTATCCGACTGAGTGTATCGCCTTGGGGAGCGCCGGTGCTATTTATTAAGAAGAAGGACAGATCAATGCGTATGTGCATTGATTACCGTCTGTTGAATAAGTTGACAATCAAAAATTAGTACCCGTTGCCGATGATAGACGACATGTTCGATCAACTTAAAGGAGCATCAGTATTCTCAAAGATAAATTTGAGACTAGGATATCATCAGCTTAAGGTCAAGGAGGCAGACATTCAAAAGACATCGTTTCGTACTCCCTATTGTCACTACGAATTTCCAATGATGCTGTTCAGGTTGACCAATGCACCAGCAGCGTTTATGGACATGATGAACTGGGTTTTCCAAGCCTATCTGGATCAATTCGTAGTGGTGTTTATAGATGATATTCTGTTTATTCAAAGTCTAATGAGGAGCATGATTTGCATCTTCGAGTGGTTTTGCAAATTCTGAGGGAGAAGCAGTTGTTCGCTAAGTTCAATAAGTGTGAGTTCTGGCTAAGGGAAGTTACTTTTTTGGGCCATGTGGTGTCAGCTGAGGGGATTAGGGTTGACCCTCAGAAAATTGAGGCTGTGTTAGATTGGAAACCACCTAAGTCTGTGGCAGAAATTCGAAGTTTTCTAGGGCTAGCTGGGTATTACAGAAGGTTTGCGAAAGGATTCTCTTTGATAGCAGCACCGTTAACTAAGTTATTGCGGAAAGGGGTACCATTTGTTTGGTCAGATAAACAGCAGGAAAGTTTTGAAAAGTTGAAGAGGATTTTGACTGAGGCGTCGGTGTTAATTCAGCCAGAGGTGGGAAAAGAGTTTACCGTCTACTGTGATGCGTCACAAACGGGATTAGGATGTGTGTTGATGTAAGAAAATAAAGTGGTAGCGTATGCTTCTCGACAATTGAGACCTCACGAAGGGAATTATCCAACGCATGATTTTGAGCTAGCTGCAGTGGTTTTCACCCTGAAGATCATGAGACACTACTTGTATGGGGAGAGGTCCATCATCTATACGAATCACAAGAGCTTGAAATATATCCTTACCCAGAAAGAGTTGAATTTAAGGCAGCAGAGGTGGATCGAGTTGTTGAAGGATTACGACTGCTCTATTGAGTACCACTCGGGTAAAGCTAACGTTGTGGCAGACGCGCTGAGCCGTAAGGTAATATCTGACTTGAGAGCAATGTTTGCCCACCTTAGTTTATTTGACGATGGAAGTTTATTAGTGGAATTGCAAGTGAAGCTGACATGGGTAGGTCAGGTTAAGGAGAAACAGTTATTAGATGATGTCTTGAGTGCTCGACTTCTGCAAGTGCAGGATGGTAGAATAGAGGATTATAGTTTGAACAACGATGGAGTTTTATGTTTCCATGGGAAGGTTTGCATACCAAAAGATGTGGATTTGAGGCAGAAGATTCTTCAGGAAGCACATAGCAGTCCATACGCTATGCATCCTGGAGGTAGTAAGATGTACCAGGATTTGCGGGAACAGTTTTGGTGGACGGGTCTGAAGCGAGAAGTAACTGAATTTGTGGATAAGTGCTTGATGTGTCAGCAGGTCAAAGCTGAACATTAGTTACCTTCGGGGTTGTTGCAACCGGTCAAGATTCCACAGTGGAAATAGGATAGGATCATGATGAACTTTGTTAGTGGGCTACCCCTTATGCCTACTAAGAAGGATTCGGTATGGGTAATTGTTGATCGATTGACGAAGTCTGCCCATTTCATATCGATTCTTGTCGATTACTCTTTACAGAAATTGGCTAAGTTGTACGTAGCAGAAATCGTGAGATTGCACGGGGTACCAGTGTCTATCATCTCCGATAGAGACCCTAGATTTACATCGAGATTTTGAAATGCGTTGCATCAAGCGTTGGGTACAGAGTTAGATTTCAGCATAGCGTTTCATCCACAGTATGATGGACAGTCAGAGAGGGTGATTCAGATTTTGGAAGATATGTTGTGAGGCTGTGTCTTAGACTTCAGAGGTAGTTGGGAAGAATTTCTACCATTGGCGGAATTCGCGTATAACAATAGCTACCACTCTAGTATTTAGATGGCACCATATGAAGCGTTGTATGGTCGAAAGTGTCGTACTCCAACATGTTAGACAGAGTTGGGTGAGCGTTAGTTGTTGGGTCCAGAGTTGGTTTCTGAAATGGAGGATAAGGTTAAGCTAATTCAAACTCGATTGAAGGAAGCTTCAGACAGACAGAAGTCCTATGCCGATCTAAAGCATAAAGATATAGAATTTGCAGTGGGTGACAAGGTTTTCTTAAAGGTGTCACCGTGGAAGAAGGTGTTAAGGTTTGAACGGAAGGGTAAATTGAGCCCCAGATTTATCGGGCCTTATCGAGTGTTGAAGCGTATGGGACCAGTAGCCTATCAGCTCGACCTACCATCAGAGTTAACTCAGATCCATGATGTGTTTCACATTTTGATGCTAAGACGCTACTGTTCGGATCCGTCTCATGTGGTACCAGTAGAAGGAATTGAAGTAAGTGATAAACTGGAAATATAACATATTTTAATCCCACATTTATTACGCTTTTTAGAGTTTTAAGCCTTGTTTCATATAAAAAGGTGCTTTTAATCCTCTTTTTTCATGTCTTTTACCCAGGAAAGCACCCGAGAACGAAAAGAACCCAAAATGGCCTAAAACGAAGGAAAAAGGGCCTTTCCACAAAATTGACACGGCCTGGACCAAGGACCACACGGCCGTGCCTCGACGAACACCTGGAGCACGGCCCCCTCACCACTATATACGGCCGTTCCATTAAAGAAATCAGAACACGGTTAGGCCACGATTTGCACGGGCGGCCGTGCCTCTGACGCTGGAATGAGTAATTTCAATCAAAAAAGGATACTTAGGGAGAAAGAATCTCATTCCAAGAGCCTATAAATACACCCTAAGTACCACCTTGAAGGGGTTCTGGTAGGCCATGGAGCCAAGCCGAGAAGGTCAGAGTTAGGGAATAATACGGGAATAGCCAGTCGATTCATCACCAAGAAGCCGAAATTATACTCAAGACGGCAGAATTCTCCTTCAATCCCGACAGGGAGTTTTAGGATTTTTCTTATGTTTTGTTTTATATTTTCTCTTGTGATGTTATATTTTTCTCTCATGAACTAAACCCCTCAAATACCTGAAGGGGGATGAAGCCTAGACAGATGTTTATTATTTGATTTTTGGATTATATGATAAATTACTTAGTTTGTTCTTAATTATGTTTCTTAATCAATATCGAATGTGCTTAGGTGGAGGAGGAATAGACCCTGCCTAAGAGTAGATCCAACATAATTAAGCGGAGTTGATCGGGCGCCTAGAGATAGGGTTACGAGATTTTACCGGATTAGGGTAAAACCTAATATGGCAATCCATTGATCGATTTCATCGCTTTCCTGGGGGTTATTATAAGTTTAACAAGAGTTCCACTAATTAACCTAGGATTAGACGTTATTCACCTCGAGAGAGGGTTTAGCATAGGTTAGGGAGTCTCACGGATCAAGCTAAGTAAAAGAAATCATATAATTTAAGGTTAAGTAATAAAGTGAAGTTTAGGTGGATTCTTCCCGAGGGTATCATAAAAATCAACTGAGTCTTTTTCAAGTTATCCCCAATCTAGTCTTCTTGTCCTTGTTCCTTTAAGTCTAGTTATCGTTACTACCATCCACAACCAACCTTTGTTTTCTTTAGGCTAAGTAGTAAAAAGAAAGTGAGTATTAGTCAATTTAGTTCCTTTGGGTTCGACATCCAGTCTTGCCTAAACTATACTACTGTCCGATAGGTACACTTGCCTTAACATCGTTGTCAGAGTTAGTCTCTAGTTTTGATCGTTCTTTTATAAATATTTAAAACTCTGATTTCACAGGGATCAAGTTTTTGGCGCCGTTACCGGGGAACTAAAAATACTAAGCAAGCTTTATTTTTATTATAATAGCTATTATTTTATAATTTGTTTTATTTTTGTTTTATTTTTGTTTACTTAGGTTAGAACCTTAATTTTTGAATTTTTTATTTTTATTTTATTTCTTTCTCTTTTCTAGGTACCTCTAGTTTATGACTAGAAGGAATCCGAGAGGACCTTTGGTATACGACAGTGATATCGAAGCAACCGCTCGTAGGAATCGCCGGGAAACCAAGCGAGCCCTAGACTACACAGAAAGAGAGGAAGAAGACAGATCCAATCCTACTGAAGGGATGGACGAACACCGCCCACCATTACACGATGTGGGAAACAGAATGCTCCACGTACAATGTTTGATTATGCAAAACCACATTTAACGGGAGCAGAATCTAGTATTGTTAGGCCTGCTATAACTGTTAATCCTTTTGAGTTAAAACCTAACACAATACAAATGATTCAACAGTTTGTTCAATTTGATGGTTTGCAGGACGAAGACCCAAACATGCATATAGCTAACTTTTTGGAGTTTTGTGATATATTTAAAATAAATGGCGTTTCTGATGATGCCATTCATCTTCGGTTATTTCCTTTTTCATTAAGGAATAAAGCAAAACAGTGGTTAAACTCGTTACAACGAGGATCTATCACCGCATGGGATCAAATGACCGAAAAGTTTTTAATGAAATATTTTCCACCGGCCAAGACGGCCAAATTACATAATGATATTTCTTCCTTTGTGCAGATGGATTTAGAAACGCTATACGACGCATGGGAGAGGTTCAAAGATCTCTTGAGGAGGTGCCCACATCATGGTTTACCCCTATGGCTACAAGTCCAAACCTTTTACAACAGAGTAAATCCCTCAACGAGGCAACTAATAGATCCAGCCGCTGGTGGAACGCTGAACAACAAGACGCCTGAAGCAGCCTACGAGTTCATTGAAGAGATGTCTTTAAACAACTATCAATGGCAAGCTTCAAGGACCAAGCCAACAAAATCTGCAGGAGTTTACAACGTTGACTCCATGACCATGCTATCAACGCAGCTAGAGATGATGAATAAGAAGCTTGATAGTTTATGTTCTTCACAGATACATCCAGTCATGCAGTGCGATGTAGGGGGAACTGTGGCGAATCCTGAGTACCCACCCTGCCAACCAGGAGCAGAAGATGAACAGATGAACTATATAGGTAACAATTTCAGCTCTAATAATAATCGTTATAGTAATACTTACAATCCAGGTTGGAGGAACCACCCAAATTTTTCATGGGGAGGACAAGGCAATCAAGGGAATCAAAGACAACAACCTTCCTAAAACTTCCAAAATCAGCCCTATCCACAAGACAAGAAGTCTACATTAGAGGAACGCATCCAAGAAGTCGATTGAATAGTTAAAAACAATGAAAGCTGAATGGAAGAAATTGCTAAGACACTCAATGAAGCAAACAAAGCCATAGAACAACTTGCAAAGATAATGTCTAAATGACAACAGAGACGATTACCCAGCAATACCAAAATCAATCCTAAGGAGCAGATACAAGCCATCACACTTCAAGAAAGCAAAGAGTCAGAAGAACCCATTATAAATCTAGAAAGTAAGGTAGTCGACGGTATAACAGAGGAAGCACATGAAAAGCTGAAACCTATAGTCAAGTAGTATAAACCTCGCATACCTTATCCCACGGCACTACAAACAGATGACTCAGAAGAACAGTTCGGTAAGTTCCTTAAACTTTTAAAGACTTTACATATTAACTTACCACTTCTTGAAGCTCTTTTTTAGATGCCGGATGCACGAAAATTTTTAAGACAGCTCTTGACCAACAAACGCAAGATAGATGAAGAGCACCACTTGGAACTTAACGCAACATGCTCAGCAATGCTACAAAATAAACTATCACAGAAGCAAAAAGATCCAGGGAGTTTTACAATTCCATGTTTAATTGGTAGTTTAAAAATTAATAATGCGTTAGCTGATTTAGGGGCAAGTATAAATGTTATGCCTTATACATTGTTTAAACGATTAGGTTTAGGGAAACCAAAACAAACCAACATGAGTATACAATTAGCGGACAAAATTGTTAGAATCCCTAGGGGTATTTTAGAAGATGTGCTCATCAAAATTGATAAGTTCGTTTTCCCAGTAGACTTTGTCGTTTTAGACATGGACGAGGATAATTCAATCTCCTTAATTTTAGGAAGACCTTTTCTAGCAACTGCTAGGACTAAAATTGATGTCGTCACAGGCGAACTTATACTTTGTGTAGGTGATGATTCAATTAGTCTTCAAGCCCTCGATATAGCCAAGTCACCAAAGACTCAAGGTAAGCAAGAAAGTTCTTTGAATAACCATTTAAACTCACATTGTTTTCAGGAATCTCAAGAAAAATGGTCAGTTGAGCTAGATCCTCAGTTCAGTGCTAAACAAGAATTAAATCACAAGGAACAAAGAATCCAAATTGATGACCTAGATGAATGGAAAACACACTTCAAGGAGAAAATAGGATTATGCGTGGAAGACCAGGTAACACAAGCCAACACAGAGCCGATTCCACATAAAGCAAAGTCAGAGGAACCACTCAAAGAGCTTGTAGGGACATCAAATCACTATAAAATAAGAGACCAGCTATTGTTAGAAAAAGACAAGTCCCACGTCACCACTACAAACCTGAAGGAAAAGGGAGCATTTTTTCTAGAGGTACACAATCTCTTACCACAAGAAAAAGTCGAGGTAAGTACTCTAACATTCGACACTTTTACAATAAACACTCATCGGCTTCAATTTTGTCATAAAACTGAAAGCATAGACATGAGGGAAGACATTCAAACTTTTAAGCCTCCTTAATTTTCAAGTATTATGGATGTCTAGCTTAAGACTATAAACGAGCGCTTCTCGAGAGGCAACCCGAGTATTAACTTCATTTCATTTTGCAATTTTTCGTTTTATTTTCTTTATCACTTTTCTTTTTCATTTTTTACTAATCCAAAAGTGTAGAAATCTAGAACACACAGCCTTACACATGACCGTGTCCATGACCATGTGGACCACCAAAACTGCCACACTAATGGAGCAGAGGCCGTGCAGTCAGCCAACCACCACTCCGACGTCACAGATCCAACCACTTTTTGGCACGGGCACCGACAGACCAGGCACGGCCATGGCACAGACCGTGTGAAAACACTAAGGATACTGACTTATCGACCACGGGCAGCACATGCCCATGTTAAAGAACCGTGCTGAAGCAAGCACGGGCGTGGTGTGATCATGCACGGGCCAAAAGAGGCAACACCCCTAAAACATGGCCGTGCGAGACGGCCGTGTAAGTCGACACGCCCAGGAGCCACGACCATGGGAGAGCAGGATACTTGAGCATCTATTCAAACCCTTCACCCCTGCTCTTTCTCATCCTATTTTCTCACTATTTCCTTGAAGTTTCAAATTCTTCCATCTTAAATTCTATCCTCACTAAACCTCTAGATCCTTGAGCAAAGCCAAAATACAATGACGAAGAAGCGTAAAAGGCCACATTCCGCAAGGAAGAACGATCACTATGAGTTCATGCCGGCAGCTTCGTTCCAACACCGAGCCAAGGATAATTGAGGCTACTTAGTTTTGATATTATTTTTCTCTTTTGTTTCAATTTGCTGCCCTTTTCTTTTATTTTCCTTTTCCAGATTTTTGCACTATTACTTTGTTTTGATTTTATTTTAGTTTCTTAGTTTCAGGTTCGAAAGGCTGCTTGGGAATCACGCCACTTCCGCCTCCTCCACCACATTCTTCTCCCTAGCGATGATTCCCAACTTGCGAACCATCCCTAAATAAGGACTCTTCAGTCCATTTATCTTTAAATTCTGTTTCGTTTACATTTTTGTTTCCTCTTTCTTTATATTATTTTTTTACTTAATTATATGTTTAGTTTCTTTTTCTTAGGTCTTAATAAATCCTGGCTCTCACGCAACCCACTCCCATATCGATGCTTTCGTCGTAGCAGGAACCACCCGCCGCAAGCACCATCTGTATCTCAGGGAGTAATCTTTACCCTTCTCTTTTTGATTTGTCCTCTAAAAATTCTTATCGAACTGTGTACATTGAGGGCAATGTACATCTTAAGTGAGGGGGGAAAATAGTTATGCCAAACGTTTTTTTCATTATTCTCAAATCCCTAAGGTTAAAAACGGAAAACATAGTGCCTAACTTTCTTCATTATCCTAAAAATCCTAATTAAATCTTGTTCTCTTATTCTTAAAGCAAAATTGTCATATTACTAATCAGGATGAAATTTTAACCAATTTATGATTTTTATTGTTATGTTTTTTTAAAATAAGTCATAGTTAAATGTACATTGAAGATTAGTTTAAAGAATACTAGAGAATCAAGCATGATGAGTCTGTTCTTCAAGACAATAAAATTGTTGCTAGGTTGTTGACCTGAAATTAAATTCTACCTTGAAATTTGAAATTTATAAGGATGATATCAAAACACCCGTAATTTTATGTGAGCATTTGAACCTACAGAGCATACATTCTTTTCCGTGCTCATTCTTTGATTATGAGTGTATCAACTATGAACTGTTATTCTAGAACTTGCTTCGTTTATACATATCGGGACCACAGTTATGAGTTGATATATAGAGATGATAAAGGCACTTAGGTTTTAACCCATTAATTCCACTAAATAGCTCACCCTCACAAATTAACCCCTAGTGAACCCCTTTGATCTTGACAACCCTTTTTGTTGACTTAACCGCTAAAATTAACCCCTAACCCTTTGTATCTATTTTCCCTTTTCTTTTGATTAACCCTTAATCGAGTTTTGATTTGATTAGCTACCAAAAATTTATTAGTTTGTCTCTAAAAAAAATATTCAAAGTTTGTCAATTTGTAGTTTGAAAAAAAGAGCTTACACAATCAAAAGAGTAACTCCAATGAAAGCTCGTTTTAGTTAAGTATTATTTAGTTTATTTGATGAAATTCTTAGGAAAAATTTTAGGATAGGTACTTATCAAGTCAATCTCGATTCTAACCTTCTAATTTCAGCCTGTGACCTCACCTTTCACCTCAGCCCCATTACAACCCGATCAAAGACCTTTTGATCTAATTATCATCTCATATTACAGGGGTGGAGATTGGATTTTTAAGCAAGCCTATGGGATTAACTTTTCAGGTTTGACGTATGAGCGATCTTGTCTAACCCTTAAACACTTCTGAGTGATTTGAGTGAACCATAAGCGAGGATATCCATCCTTGTTGATTTTAAATTGAAAAGGTAGCCGTCTAAGGGAAGGAAAACACCTATATTTTCGACATATAAAACTCATGACTTGCCTCGCTTGAACCTCTAGGACACTTTAAATTAAATCTTCCATGTATGAATTATCTATGAATTAGGATAAGACATTGTCAATAAGGATTATAAATTGTGGGAAAAGCTCATTTTAATTGTAAGATGAGAATTTTGCTTGAGGACAAACAAAAGCTTAAGTATGGGGGTATTTGATAAACCGGAAATATAACATATTTTAATCCCACATTTATTATGCTTTTTAGAGTTTTAAGCCTTGTTTCATATAAAAAGGTGCTTTTAATCCTCTCTTTTCATGTCTTTTACCCAGGAAAGCACCCGAGAACAAAAAGAACGCAAAACAGGCTGAAAACGAAAGAAAAGGGCCTTTCAACGAAATCGACACAGCCTGGACCAAGGACCACATGGCCATGCCTCGACGAACACCTGGAGCACGGCCTCTTCACCACCACACACGATCATGCGATCAAAGAAATCCGAACACGGTTAGGCCACGATTTGCACGGGCGTGTGACATGGCCCGTGCCTCTGACGTTGGAAAGAGTAATTTCAATCGGAAAGGGATACTTAGGGAGAAAGAATCTCATTCCAAGAGCCTATAAATACACCCCAAGTACCACCTTAAAGGGGGTTTTCGAAAGCTAGGCCAAGGAGCCAAGCCGAGAAGGTATGAGTTAGGGAATAATGCGAGAATAGCCAGTCAATTCATCACTAAGAAGCTGAAATTATACTCAAGACAGTGGAATTCTCCTTCAATCCCGACAGGGAGTTTTAGGATTTTTCTTATGTTTTGTTTTAACTTTTCTCTTGTGATGTTTTATTTTTCTTTCATGAACTAAACCCCTCAGATACCTGAAGGGGGATGAAGCCTAGAAAGATGTTTATTATTTGATTTTTGGATTATATGATAAATTACTTAGTTTGTTCTTAATTATGTTTCTTAATCAATATCAAATGTGCTTAGGTGGAGGAGGAATAGACCCTGTCTAAGAGTAGATCCAACATAATTAAGCGGAGTTGATTGCGCGCCTAGAGATAGGGTTACGAGATTTTTCTGGATTAGAGTGAAACCTAAATGGGAATCCATTGATCGATTTACTGCTTTCCTTGGGGGTTATTATAAGCGAACGGGAGTTCCACTAATTAACTTAGGATTAGACGTTATTCACCTCGAGAGAGGGTTTAGCATAGGTTAGGGAGTCTCACGGATCAAGCTAGGTAAAAGAAATCATATAATTTAAGGTTAAGTGATAAAGTGAAGTTTAGGTGGATTCTTCCCGAGGGTATCATAAAAATCAACTATGTCTTTTTCAAGTTATCCGCAATCTGGTCTTCTTGTCCTTGTTCCTTTAAATCTAGTTATCGTTACTACCATCCACAACCAACCTTTGTTTTCTTTAGGCTAAGTAGTAAAAAGAAAGTGAGTATTAGTCAATTTAGTTCCTTTAGGTTCGACATCCGGTCTTGCCTAAACTATACTACTGTCCGATAGGTACACTTACCTTAACATCGTTGTCAGAGTTAGTCTCCAGGTTTGATCGTTCTATTATAAATATTTAAAACTCTGATTTCACAGCGATCAGTAAGCCCAGGCCTGTCTTTTGAAGAATAACCAGTGCAGATCTTAGATCGTGATGTCAAAGTATTGCGTAAGAAATTAGTTCCTTTGGTAAAAGTGTTGTGGCAGAACCATGGATCAGAAGAAGCTATGTGGGGCCGGAGGATGTTATGCGGTAGTAATACCCTCAACTCTTTTAACCAGGTAATTTCGAGGCTGAAATTTCTTTAAGGGGGTAGAACTGTAACATCCTGGTTTGGGGGGCTTTGCATTTGATGTGTTTCTGTGTGTGTGCTTTGCTTAATATGCTTGTTGTTTGGATGTGTTTGGGGCCCTCGGGAAGGCACGAGGTTAAGCCAAGGCCTTGGTGGAATTTTAGTTTTAGGCACTTTAGGAGGATAGCCGAATAGGAGTAGGACTTAAGGGGTTTTTGTTTGCATTTGGAGACACAAGGAAGTGCAGTGGATGAGTGGCAAGGGAACACCACTTAGCATGCTGGGGAGGTGGCGTCACAAGGTAAGGGTGAGAGAGAGAGGGTTCCAAACTCTCAAGCAGCAGGAAAGTGTCATTTTTTTTTACTCAGGCAAGGGAGGTGATTGGATGACAATCAAACTCTTGAGGAGAGAGGTAAGACTTGGTCAAATATTTCAAAGGGATGGTGGAGAGGGATTTAAGGAGTTTGAATTATTCAAATTGGTTTAAATGAGTGGAGGAGAGGGAACCAGGGAGAGTTTGAAGGGACGACATGGTGTTTGAGGGGAAAAAGGGAGTGTTAGCTGAAATTTTGAGGAGTGTCGGAGGTGTGGAGTATTCGGTTTTGGCAAGAGGTCTGGGTGCCGAATTTTGGTGGCCTTAAGTAGCTTGTGGGTGTAGGTGTTCTCTTTTTTTCGGCATTTGTGAGTGCGCTCTTCATCCTAGCTATTTGTATTCTCTGTTGCTGAAAATATCCTAGCCAACTCCCATCATTTTCTTCTTCTATGACCTCTAGCTGAAACTAAGTAGACCAGGTGGGCATATTCCTTTCATTGTCTTTTCTACTCATTCTCTAAAGCTCTAACCAAAATCACTACTTCTCTCTCCTTTCTATTTCTTTTTCCCTTCATGAACTTCTCTCTTGCCGAATCCTCTTGACTCCTATTGTTGTGGTTCTTGTTTCTTCTTCCATTCACTAAAAGCGGAAACTGCACCCCCCATTTTCTCTCTTAGCCGAAACCTCTCAATCTCAACATCACTCTATTTGTTTTCTTTCCCTGAGTTATTCATCTTAGCCGAGTTCTCATCCCATATTTTGGTAAGATCTTTATTACTTTCTTTTCTTTTTCTTTTTCCCTTTTGGCCGAATCTTTTCCTTTAAACCCTGTTGAGTTGTTTTCATTCTTTTTCTCTTAAAACTGAACCCCTGATCATTTTGTTTGTCTATTCACTTACAGTACTATCTCCAAGCCGAATCTTCTCTGCTTTGATTGTTTGTGCCGAATCTTTGGGAATAATGGAAGGTGTCCGATCAACTTCTTAATCCAAGTCTTCTAACTTCTGGACTCAATCGACTTAGGTAAGAAGATTTCTTTGGTTATTCTATTAATCAGTTTATCTATTGTTCGTCACCTTAACCCAGTTGGGTGGTTACAAACATTTGTTTGTAGTGATTTATTGACCGAGGTGTTTTATGATGGATGCAAGAAACATACAAGTTGGGGAGGGAAGCAAACCTTTGGGTTCGATCCCTAAGTTAAAGAAGCGAGCGGTGTCAGCAGTCCGAGATTGGCCAACGGGTTATAGGCTGGCTTCTGAGCAGAATAGTAGACAGATAGCAGTTGTGTCTGTTAGCAATAGTTTCGACATAGAGAGCGTTGTGTTACGTATTATCAGGTGTGTAACTCTCACACACTTCGTTTTTTTAATTATGTTATTAACTATGATTGGCCAAAAGCCGAAGTGATGGTATGGATTACTGAGATACCCTTGTGGGTAAGATCGAGGACTCCGGGTAAGTTTTGCTATGTTCTGTTAATAACGAATGATGTATGAGTGAGATGACTATTTGTTATACATTGAAAGCATGATCATACCATATTAATTAATTGTCAAACATGAACATGGAATTGGGGGTATGAGGTGAAGAGGGAGGAAACATGATCTCTTTTAGACTGTCACCAATAGTTTGGTACCACAAGTGGGGTGGCCCCATATATTATCTTTTGTGACTAAGTCTCAGTGGTTTGGAACCACCAGTGGTTTGGTACCACATATATATCATTTCTATCACTCGTCCTAGTGGTTTGGTACCACAGTGGGTTGGCCCCACGTATTGATGTTAGAGATTGTGATAAACTGCAAAAGTAACATATTTTGGGCCCACATTTAGCATGCTTTTGGATAATTTAAGCCTCGATTTATGTAAAAATGTGCTCTTAATCCTTTCTTTTCATGTCTTATACTCAGGAAAGCACCCACAGATGAAAAGAAAGTAAAACTGGCTTAAAACGGGCCAAATGGGCCAATTCACGAAATCAACACGGCCTGGACTTCAAGCCACACGGTCGTGCCTCATTAAATTACTAAAACACGGCCTTCTCCGAATTACACAGCCGTCCGTACCTCATTAAAGAAGTTCAAGCACGGCCTGGCCACGATCCACACGGGCGTGTGCCATGGCCGTGTCCCCGTCGCTGGAAGAAGCAATTTCATTCGGGAAAGGATACTTGGAGGCAAAGAAACACATTCCAGAGCCTATTCAAACACCCTATTAGGAATTCTACTTAAATTAGGATACTTAGGGGCCAAGTAAGGCATCTCAAAATCTATATAAACACCCAAGGGGGAAACTTGAAGGGGAGTTCGGCAGAAGCCGAAACCAGCGTCAAAGCTAGGCCAAAGAGCCAAGCCGAGAAGGTCAGAGTTAGGGAACAACACTAAGGTAGCCAGTTGATCCATCCCAAGAAGCCAGAATTATACTCAAGACGGTGGAATTCTCCTTCAATTCCTTCAAGGAGTTTTAGGATTTTCTTATGTTTTGTTTTATCTTTTCTCTTGTGATGTTTTGTTTATTCATTATGAACTAAACCCCTTAGATACTTGAAGGGGATGAAACCTAGATGAATATTTTTATTTAATTTTTAAGTTATATGATAATTACTTAGTTTGTTCTTAATTATGTTGCTTAATACAAATCTAATGTGCTTAGGTGGAGGAGGAATAGACCCTGCCTAAGAGTAGATCTAACATAATTAAGAGGAGTTGATCGAACGCCTAAAGATAGGGTTACGAGATTTTGCCGAATTAGGGTGAAACCTAATATTGGAGTCCATTGATCGATTTCATCGCTATCCTAGGGGTTATTATGTTTAACGAGAGTTCCACTAATTAACCTAGGGTTAAACGTTATTTGCCTCAAGAAAGGGTTTAATATAGGTTAAGGAGTCTTACGGATCAAGCTAAGTAAAAGAAATCATATAATAAGTGAAGTCTAGGTGGATTCTTCCTGAGGGTATCGTCGCAATCAACGGAGTTTTTCTTCAAAGTTATTTTCCTATTCGTCTTTTTGTCTTTGTGTCCTTAGTTTAGTCTTCGTCAAAAGCAACTTCACTCTAATTTTAAGGCTAAATAATAAAAAGAAAGTTAGTATTTGTGCTTTTAGTTCCTTTGGGTTCGATATCCGGTCTTGCCTAAGCTATACTACTGTTCGATAGGTACACTTGCCTTTAATAGTTGTCAGAGTTAGTTTCCAGGTATGATCATTCTTTTATAAAGTTTAAAACTCTGATTTTACCGCGATCAAGTTTTTGGCGCCGTTGTCGGGGAACTAAAATATTAAGAAAGCTCTATTTTTATTACTTTAGCCATTTTTTATTGCAATTTATTTTCATTATTATTATTATTTTACTTTGCTAATTTTTCCTCTATTTTGCTTTTGGCAGATAATTGTAGTCTATAGAGAAGATCACACTGAATAATTATCAGTGGCAAGTCATGAGGACAATTCCTACTAAAGCAGCCAGTGCTGTCAACCTCGACGTGTTCACCAGGTTATCTACCTAGCTAGAGATGATGAATACAAAGATCAATGGTTTGTGTAGTCGCTCGTAGGTACACCCAGTAATGCAATATGACTCAAATCCAAGAGGCATGGTGAATCCTGAGTACCCACCCTACGGATATGGCATGAAGAACGAACAAGTCCACTATATGGGTAACTACTCTAGACCTCAAAATAATTTTTATAATGACACTTATAATGCAGGTTGGAGGTACCATCCAAATTTCTCGTGGAATGATCAAAGTAGCCAAAGACAGGAACTTTATCCAGATTTTCAACATCCACCTCACCAACAGGAAGAGGAGTCGAACATTGAAGAGATGATGACAAAATTCATGGCAACCACAGATACTCGTCTCCAAGACACTGAGAAAACATTTAAAAGTCAACAAACATCGGTTGAAGAGAACAAAAACCGATTAGAGGAAGTTACTAAGTCAGTAAGGGAAGTCACTAAGGCAGTCGAACAACTCGCAAGGCTCATGTTAGAACGACCGCAAGGACGTTTACCGAGTAACACCGAGATTAATCCAAAGGAGCAAATTCAAGCCATAGCAGCTTAGGAAAATACAGAGATAGACGAACCCATCTCACAACAAGAAAACAAGGTAGACAAAAGAAAAATAGAGGTAACGCAAGAAAAGTCGAAACCGATAATAAAGGAGTATCAACCTTGCATTCCTTATCCCGAAGCATTAAAAAGAGACGATTCAGAAGACCAGTTCGGTAAGTTTATTAAACTTTTAAAGAAATTACATATCAACGTACCTCTTCTCGAAGCCCTTTCATAGATGCTAGACTCTAGAAAATATTTAGGAGAGCTATTAACAAAAAAAGCAAAGGATAGACGAGGAATCACATGTGGAACTCAACGCAAAGTGCTCGTCAATTCTACAAAATAGACTACCACAGAAATTAAAAGATTCAGGGAGTTTTACAATTCCATGCATAATTGGTAGTTTATCTATAGAAAATGTGTTAGCCGATTTAGGGACAAGCATAAATGTTATGTCTTATAAACTGTTTAAACAACTAGGTTTAGGGAAACCCAAACAAACTGGGATGAGCGTTCAATTAACTGATAAAACTATCAGAATTCCTAGGGGTATAATAGAAAATGTTCTAATCAAAATTGATAAATTCGTATTCCCAGTAGACTTTATCGTTTTAGACATGGATGAGGACAATAATATTCCTTTAATTTTAGGAAAACCCTTTCTAACAACTGCCAGGACTAAAATTGATGTTGGTACAAGAGAACTCATTCTTCGTGTAGGTTATGAATCAATCAGTCTACAAGCTTTTGACTCGGCCAGGACATCAAGTGATAAAGGTGAGAAAGTAAAATTAGTTGATAATCAAATTGTTCAACTTTCACCACAGGAAACACCACAAGGCTATAAACCTGAGCCGAATTATGGGCCACAAGATGTACAAGCTCATAACAGTGAATTGTTAGTGAATCTGACCCAAGGTAAGAACCTGTGGTAAGTGAAGGTAAGGTTGAGGTAAGCCATGATTTACCAAACTCGGTAGTTACAGAGTCCCAAGCTTGTGTGCCATATCCCGATGCAATAAAGAAAAACCACATAGAGGAAGAATCCGGTGAACTCAACTTCGTGAAGACGACGAAACAATCACTCTTCAAGCTCTTGACTCAGCTAGGACATCAAGTAATAAAGGTACGAACGTTAATTCTATTGATAATTATTTGGTTCAACCTTTTTTACAGGAAGCATCACGAAATCACTTAGCTGAGCTAGATCTTAGACCTAGTGCCGACAAAGAAGAAACACATAAGGAACAAAGCCTTAAGGTTGACAAACTAAAAGAGCAGGAAACACAAATCAGAGAGGAACAGGAGCCGCACGAAGTGAAACTGAAGGAGACCCCATACAAGCTGATAGGAATAACAAATCACATCAAAATAGAGGATCAGGTATTGTCAAATGAGAAAGACCCTCGAATCACCAATTCAGACCTCAAGACAAACGAAGAAATCACTTTTGAGGTACTTAATGTCTTCCTATACGGCACAGTTGAGGGAAGCAATCCTAAATTTGACACTTTTGAGGTAAACATTACTCGACTTAAACTATATATCCATAACCAAAGAGATCGCATGAGAAAGGATTTTCACCTCCTCAAACCACCATGACCATACGAATGAAAGGTAAAGTCTAGCTTAAGACTATAAACGAGTGCTTCTTGGGAGGCAACCCAAGCACTAAACCTATTTTTACATTTTTTATTTTTTATTATTTTCCTTTTATTTTTCCTTTTAAGCACCTAACTATAAACTAACCAAAGAGCAGATTTCTAGGACACACGGCCTTACACACGGGCGTGCCCGTGGCTGTGTGGAAGCTAGGGGGTGAACCATGGGCGTGCCAGTAGCCGTGCACAACCAGAGAAGAATTTCTTTTCCTAACACGGGCTATTATACTAGGCCACGCTCGTGCTAACTACCCTTGATGGTTACCGACTTGTCGAACACGGGGTACACACGCCGCGTTCTACGCGACCGTGTAACTTCACCGACTTGCATACCACGGGCTAAACACGCCCGTGCTACCTACCCGAGCAAAATTACTGATTTGTCGAGCACGGGCGTGCTAGCTATAACATGGCCATGGCTGCCTCACCTGAACGCACCCAAAAATTCAAAATCCCAAAACACAGGCTACATCTCTATTTAAACCTCATTCTCCCTTTTTTCTAATTGTCTTTCATTTTCCATTATTTATTTTTGTTTTTATTTTTTTTTACTTTACTTTATTTTATTTTCTTCTTCTTATTCTTTATGATATTTAGATTTAGCTTAGGATACAATAAAATCAGACTATTGCTTCGAGGATTCAATTTCAAATGGTTCGAGACGCTTCCCCACGTTCACCTCCAATCCTATCCAGTTTCTTTTCATTGACTTCATCCAAAATTCAGGAAGTTTCACTTCTCTCCCCATCTTATGATTTTATGATTATTTTGATATTATCCATCTTTGTACATTGAGGGCAATATACATCTTAAGTGTGGGGGGTTAATTATAGTATTATCTGAAAATCCCTGAATTATGCCTTGATCTTAAAGTAAGTTTCTCATATTACGATTTGAATGAAATTTTCTTTGATTTATGATTTCTATTGATATGTTTTAGATTAAGTCATTGATAATTGTGCATTGAATTAAATTTGAGGAATACTAGGGAATCAAGCATGATAAGTCTAATTTTCAAAATTTTAAAATTTTGGGTTGTCAACCGAAATTTGAATGTTATCTTAAAATTTGAAATTTATACGGTTGATGTCAAAAACACCCATAATTTTTGTGAGATTTTGAGCCCTATAGAGCATACATTCCTTTTCATGCTCATTCTTTTATTATGAGTGTGTCAACTATGAACTGTTATTGAACTTGCCTTGATTATACATGTTGAGACCACAGTTATGATTTGATATACCGAGATGATAAAGGCACCTAGGTTTTAACCCACTTACATCACTAAAAATCCTACCCTCATAATTAACCCCTAGTGAACCCCGTTGAGGCTAACAACCCTTTTTATTGACTTACATGCTAATTTTAACCCAAAACCCTTTGTATTTGTTATCACCCTTTTTTTTGACTACCCCTTAACCGAGATTTGATTTGAGCTAGTTACCCAAGTTTATTATTCTGGTAGTTAGATTTATCTTGTATAAGCTCACTCTTCATAATTCTAAAACAGAATATACTTTGCTTTTTTAATACTAATATTGAATATACTTTGCTTTTTTTTTAGAACAAACTAAATACAAGTTAAAGTCTAATTATCAAAAGAAAAAAAGCTCGTATTGGTAGGATTATTATTATTTTCAGTTGATGTAATTATTATCTTAGAAATTTTTAGATAGGTAACTTATCAATTCAATCTCGATTCTAACCTTCTAATTTCATCCTTTATCCACACCTTTAACCCTAGCCCCGTTACAACCCTAACAAAGACCTTTTTGATCATTTATCAAATCATTTCTGATGGTGGAGATTTGATTTTTAGGCAAGCCTATGGGATTAACTTTTCATGTTCGACTTATGAGTGCTTAATTTTGACCCTTAAATACTTTTTGAGTGATTTGAGTGAATCTTTTGTGAGGACATACATCCTTGTCGATTTTGAATTAAAGGTAATTATTTAGATGAAGGGAAACACCTATGTTTTCGTGCTACAAAAATATGACCTAGATCGTTTGAATCTTTAGGACTCTTTGAATTGAATTATCCATGTATAAATTATCTATGAATTATGATGAGGCATTTTTGATAGAAATTATGGATCATGGAAAGTTTGTTTTAATTGTAAGTTGAGAATTTTGCTTGAGGACAAGCAAAAGCTTAAGTGTGGGGGTATTTGATAAATCGTAAATGTAACATATTTTAAGCCCACATTTAGCATGCTTTTGGATAATTTAAGCCTCAGTTTATGTAAAAAGGTGCTCTTAATCCTTTCTTTTCATGTCTTATACTCAGGAAAGCACCCACGAATGAAAAGAACGTAAACTAAAATGGGCCAAATAGGCGAATTCACGAAATCGACACGGCCTAGACTTCAAGCCACATGGCCGTGCCTCATTAAATTACTAGAACACGACCTTCTCCCGATTTACACGGTCGTGCCTCATTAAAGAAGTCCAAGCACGGCCTGGACACGATTCACACGGGCGTGTGCCATGGCCGTGTCTCTGTCACTAGAAGAAGCAATTTCATTCGGAAAAGGATACTTGGAGGCAAAGAAACACATTCCAAAGCCTATTCAAACACCCTATTAGGAATTCTACTTAAATTAGGATACTTAGGGGCCAAGCCAGGCATCTCAAAGCCTATATAAACACCCAATGGGGCAACTTGAAGGGGAGTTTGGTAGAAGCCGAAATTGGCGTCAAAGCTAGGCCAATGAGCCAAGCCGAGAAGGCCAGAGTTAGGGAATAATGCGAAGATAGCCAGTTGATCCATCCCAAGAAGCCAGAATTATACTCAAGACGGTGGAATTCTCCCTCAATTCCTTTAGGGAGTTTTAGGATTTTCTTATGTTTTCTTTTATCTTTTCTCTTGCGATGTTTTATTTATTCATTATAAACTAAACCCCTCAGATACCTGAAGGGGATGAAACCTAGATGAATCTTTTTATTTGATTTTTAAGTTATATGATAATTACTTAGTTTGTTCTTAATTATGTTGCTTAATCCAAATCTAATGTGCTTAGGTGGAGGAGGAATAGACCCTGCCTAAGAGTAGATCCAACATAATTAAGCGGAGTTAATCGAACGCCTAGAGATAGGGTTACGAAATTTTTCTGGATTAGGGTGAAACCTAATATGGGAGTCCATTGATCGATTTACTACTATCCTAGGGGGTTATTATAAGCGAACGAGAGTTCCACTAATTAACCTAGGTTTAGACGTTATTCACCTCGAGAGAGGGTTTAATATAGGTTAGGGAATCTTACGGATCAAGCTAAGTAAAAGAAATCATATATAATTTAGGGTTAAATAATAAGTGAAGTCTAGGTGGATTCTTCCTGAGGGTATCGTCGCAATCAACTGAGTTTTTATTCAAAGTTATTTTCCTATTCGTCTTTTTGTCTTTGTGTCCTTAGTTTGGTCTTCGTCAAAAGCAACTTCATTCTAATTTTAAGGCTAAATAATAAATAGGAAGTTAGTATTAGTACTTTTAGTTCCTTTGGGTTCGATATCTAATCTTGCCTAAGCTATACTACTGTTCGATAGGTACACTTGCCTTTAATCGTTGCCAAAGTTAGTTTCCAGGTTTGATCATTCTTTTATAAATTTTAAAACCCTGATTTTACAGCGATCAGATTGTCACCAGTGGTTTGGTAACATAAGTGGGCTGGCCCCACATATACATTTTGTGACTTTTGTCACTAGTGGTTTGGAACCACCAGTGGTTAGGTACCACCAGTGCCTAGGTTCTACAAAAGTTGGGTATATTTTGGAGATATGGAGGATGGATACTAGGTTGATTAGGTTGCACTACATACATGCTTAGCATATGATTTGTGTGAGAGCCCAAAGCTCAACTGGACGGGGATTCACACACTGAGTCTCAATGACTCACCCCCTCCGTTAAATTTTGTAGGTAATCCTTAGACCGCGGATATGGAGCCGGGGTGGACTCGAGGTGGTTATAAACTGTAAAAGTAACATATTTTAAGCCCACATTTAATATGCTTTTGGATCATTTATCCCTTGATTTGTGTAAAAAGGTGCTCTTAATCCTTTCATTTCATGTCTTATACCCAAGAAAGCACCCGAGGATGAAAAGAATACAAAACGGGCCTAAATGAAGCAAATGGCCCTTTCTACCAAATCGACACGGCCTGGGCCAAGGACCACATGGCCGTGTCTCAACAAACTTCTAGAACATGGCCTAATCTCGATTTACACGGCCGTGCCTCATTAAAGAAGTCCGAGCATGGCCTCCTTACCATCATACACGGCCGTGCCATTAGCAAAATTCGAACACAGTCAGGTCCTGATTTGCACGGGCGTGTGACATGGCCGTGCCTCTGTCGCTGGAAAGAGCAATTTCAGTCAGAAAAGGGTACTTCGGGAGAAAGAACCGCATTCCAAGAGCCTATATATATCCCCTAAGTACCACCTTTAAAAGGTGTCAAAGCTAGGCCAGGGAGCCAAGCCGAGAAGGTCAGAGTTAGGGAGTAATGCGAGGATAGTTAGTTGATTCATCCCAAGAAGCAGGAATTATACTCAAGACGGCAGAATTCTCTTTCAATCCCGTCAGGGAGTTTTAGGATTTTTCTTATGTTTTTTTTATCTTTTCTCTTATGATGTTTTATTTTTACATTACGAACTAAATCCTTCAGATACCTGAAGGGGGATGAAACCTAGTCAGATTTTAGTATTTGATTTTTAAGTTATATGATAAATTACTTAGTTTGCTCTTAATTATGTTGCTTAATCCAAATTTAATATGCTTAGGTGGAGGAGGAATAGACCCTGCTTAAGAGTAGATCTAACATAATTAAGCGAAGTGGATCGAACGCCTAGAGATAGGGTTACGAGATTTTGCCAGATTAGGGTGAAACCTAATATAGGAATCCATTGATCGATTTACTGCTTTCCTAGGGGGTTATTATAAGCGAACGAGAGTTCCACTAATTAACCTAAGATTAGATGTTATTCACTTCGAAAGAGGGTTTAACATAGGTTAGGGAGTCTCACGAATCAAGTTAAGTAAAAGAAATTATATAATTTAGGGTTAAATAATAAGTGAAGTCTAGGTGGATTCTTCCCGAGGGTATCATCAAAATCAACTGAGTCTTTTTTCAAGTTATCCCCAAATTCATCTTTTTGTCTTTGTTTCCTTAGTTTAGTCTTCACCAATATAGTTTAAATTAGTAATTTTAGTTCCTTTGGGTTCGATATCCGGTTTTGCCTAAGCTATACTACTGTTCGATAGGTACACTTGCCTTAATATCGTTTTCAGAGTTAGTCTCCAGGTTTGATCATTCTTTCATAACTATTTAATTCTCTGATTTTACAGCGATCAAGTTTTTGGCGCCGTTGTCGGGGATGAGAGTGATGGCTTGTTTTCATCACATAATGGAGTCACATCCTCAATTCCCTTGTCGCTTGCTTTGTTACTGTCTGTTGGGGAGTGTTTATTCAGTTTGCTCAATTCCCTTACACTTCTTAGTGTGATTGCTTTTACCTGTTCTATCACCTTAGGAAACTTTTCTGTACGTGGTTCAATTATTTTGGTAAGCATTCCAACCGTCTTAGTGAATTCCCAAAAAATCTCAGTGAATTTTTCAATTGATTTTTTTGATCTTTAAGGGTTCTCTCAATATCTTGCAGGCATTTGAATGTGATTGCTGATTGTGTATTGGTTTCTCCTCTTGTGGATGAGGATGTTGTTGACTTTGATATCCTTGATTGCCTTGTCCTCCCCATGAAAAATTTGGATGGTTCCTCCAACCTGGATTGTAAGTGTTACTATAATGATTATTATTAGATCGGAAATTATTACCTATATAGTTCATCTGTCCATCTTCTGCTCCTCGGTTGGTAGGGTGGGTACTCGGGATTCGCCACAGTTCCACTAGCGTCACATCGATGCATGGTGGGTGTATCGCGTGAAGAACATAAACTATCAAGCTTTTTATTCATCATCTCAAGCTGTGTTGATAGCATGGTCATGGTGTCGACGTTGAAAACTCCTGCCGATTTTGTTGGTTTAGTTCTTGAAGCTTGCCACTGATAATTGTTTAATGACATCTCTCAATGAACTCATAGGTCGCCAGAGTTTCGTTGCGGCGTTCCACACCGTGGTGAATTTATCGATTGCCTCGTTGAGGGTTTACTCCGTTGTATAAGGTTTGGACTTGTAGTTGGGGGTAAACCATGGTGTGGGCACCTTCTCAAGAGATCTTTGAACCTCTCCCATGCGTCGTATAGTGTCTCTAAATCCATCTGCACAAAGGAAGAGATATCATTACGTAATTTGGTCGTTTTGGCCGGTGGGAAATATTTCATCAAAAACATTTCGGTCATTTGATCCCATGTAGTGATGGACCCTCGTTGTAACGAGTTTAACCACTGTTTGGATTTATTTCTTAATGAAAAAGGGAATAACCGAAGACGTATGGCATCATCAGAAACGCCATTTATTTTGAAGGCATCATAGAACTCTAAAAAGTTAGCTATATGCATGTTTGGATCTTCGTCTTGCAAACTATCAAATTGAACAAACTGTTGAATCATTTGTATTGTGTTAGGCTTTAATTCAAAATTATTAGCAGATATGGCAAGCCTAACAATACTAGATTCTGCTCCTGTTAAATGCGGTTTCGCATAATCAAACATTGTACGTGGAGCATTGTGATCTCCCATCCCTTCAGTAGGATTGGATCTGTTTTCTTCCTCTCTTTCTGTGTTGTCTAGGGCTCGCCTGGTTTCCCTGCGATTCCTATGAGCGGTTGCTTCGATATCACTATCGTATACAAAGGTCCTCTCAGATTCCTTCTAGTCATAAACTAGAGGTACCTAGAAAAGAGAAAGAAATAAAAATAGAAAAATAGAAAAATTAAAATTTAACCTAAGAAAACAAAAGAAATAAATTGCGAATAAACTAATGGCTAAAGTAATAAAAATAGAGCTTTCTTAATAAAGTAATGGCTATATTTTTAAGGCTAAATAATAAAAAGAAAGTTAGTATTAGTACTTTTAGTTCCGTTGGGTTCGATATCCGGTCTTGTCGAAGCTATACTACTGTTCGATAGGTACACTTGCCTAAAAACCGTTGTCAGAGTTAGTCTCCAGGTTTGATAATTCTCTTATAAATATTTAAAACTCTGATTTTACAGCGATCAAGTTTTTGGCGCCGTTGCCGGGGAACTAAAATATTAAGAAAGCTCTATTCTTATTACTTAAGCCATTAGTTTATTCACAATTTATTTCTTTTGTTTTCTTAGGTTAAATTTTAATTTTTCTAATTTTAATTTTATTTATTTCTCTTTTCTAGGTACCTCTAGTTTATGACTAGAAGGAATCCTCTTTGGTATATGATGGTGATATCGAAGCAACTGCTCGTAGGAATCACAAGGAAACCAGGCGAGCCCTAGACTACACAAAAAGAGAGGAAGAAAACATATCCAATCCTACTGAAGGGATGGGCGAAAACAACCTACCACTATGCGATGTAGGAGATCACAATGCTCCACGTACAATGTTTGATTATGTGAAACCGCATTTAACAGGAGCAGAATCTAGTATTGTTAGGCCTGTTATATCTGCTAATAATTTTGAATTAAAGCCTAACACAATACAAATGATTCAACAGTTTGTTTAATTTGATGGTTTGCAGGACGAAGATCCAAACATGCATATAGCTAACTTTTTAGAGTTCTGTGATACCTTCAAAATAAATGGCGTTTCTGATGATGCCATACGTCTTCAGTTATTCCCTTTTTCATTAAGAAATAAAGCCAAACTGCGTTAAACGCGTTACAACGAGGGTCCATCACTACATGGGATCAAATGACCGAAAAGTTTTTGATGAAATATTTTCCACCGGCCAAAATGGCCAAATTACGTAATGATATCTCTTCCTTTGTGCAGATAGATTTAGAGACACTATACGTTGCATGAGAGAGGTTCAAAGATCTCTTGAGGAGGTGCCCACACCATGGTTTACCCCTGTGGCTACAAGTCTAAACCTCCTACAACGGAGTAAACCCCTCAACGAGGCAACTGATAGATTCAGCCGCCGGTGGAACGCTGAACAACAAAACTCCTAAAGCCGCCTACGAGTTCATTGAGGAGATGTCATTAAACAATTATCAGTGGCAAGCTTCGAGAACTAAACCAACGAAATCGTCAGGAGTTTTGAACGTCGACACCATGACTGTGCTATCAACGCAGCTAGAGATGATGAATAAAAAGCTTGATAGTTTGTGTTCTTCAGAGATACACCCAGTCATGCAGTGCGACGCTAGTAGAACTGTTGCGAATCCTGAGTATCCACCTTACCAACCAGGAGCAGAAGATGAACAGATGAACTATATAGGTAATAATTTTTGATCTAATAATAATCCTTATAGTAACACTTACAATCCAGGGTGGGGGAACCAGCCAAATTTTTCGTGGGGAGGACAAGGCAATCAAGGAAATCAAAGGCAACAACCCCCCCAGAACTTTCGAAATCAGCTCTATCCACAAGACAAGAAGCAAACCATCGAGGAACGCATCCAAGAAGCTGACAGAATAATCAAAAGCAACGAAAGCTGAATTGATGAAATTGCTAAGTCAGTCGAAGAAATCACTAAAGCAGTCAAACAAGTTGCAAAATCAATGTCAGAACGATCGCAAGGACGTCTACCTAGTAACATGGAGATTAACCCCAAAGAGCAAATTCAAGGTATAACAGAGGAAGGTAGGCAAGGAGTTAGATACACCCAACTCGACTCCAGAAAGTAAGGTAGGCGAAGGTATAACAGAGGAAGTACAAGAAAAACCAAAGCCGATAGTAAAAGAGTACAAACCTCGCATACCTTATCCCGCAGCATTAGACAGAGATGATTTAGAGGAGCAGTTTCGTAAGTTTCTTAAACTTTTAAAGAAATTACATATTAACTTACCTCTTCTTGAAGCTCTTTTCCAGATGCCAAACTCGAGGAAATTTTTAAGACAGCTCTTAACCAACAAACGCAAAATAGATGAAGAGAACCATGTGGAATTAAACGCAACATGCTCAGCAATGTTACAAAATAGACTACCACAGAAGCAAAAGGATCTAGGGAGTTTTACAATTCCATGTTTAATAGGTAGTTTAAATATTGATAATGCGTTAGCTGATTTAGGGCAAGCATAAATGTTATGCCTTATGCATTGTTTAAGCGACTAGGTCTAGGGAAGCCAAAACAAACTAAAATGAGCACTCAGTTAGCTGATAAAACTGTTAGAATTCCTAGGGGCATTATTGAAGATGTTCTTGTAAAACTCGATAAATTTGTTTTCCCAGTAGACTTTGTTGTTTTAGACATGGATGAGGATAATTCAATCCCCCTAATTTTAGGAAGACCTTTTCTAGCAACTACCAAGACTAAAATTGATGTTGCCACATGTGAGCTCATACTTTGTGTAGGTGACGACTCAATTAGTCTTCAAGCCCTCGACTCAGCTAGGTCATTGAAGAATCAAGGTGAGCAAGAAAATTCTTTTGTTAATCATTCAATTACACTTTCTTTTCAGGTACCTCCAAAAAAGGGAACGATTGAACCAGATCCTCAGTTCAGTGCCAACAAAGAAACAACTCACGAAGAACAAAGGACCCAAATCGATGACCTAGATGAATGGAAAGCGACTTCAAAGAAAAACTAGGATTACACAAGGAAGAACAGAAAACACAGGTCAAAGAAAACTGTATTCACACGAAGTAAAACCAGAGGAACCACCAGAAGAGCTCGTGGGGACATCCAATCATTATAAAATAGGAGACCAGGTTCTGTTGGATACAGCTGAGCCACACATCACCACAACAAACCTGAAGGAAAAGAGAGAACTTCTTCTTAAGGTACACGATATCTTCCCACAAGGACTAGTCGAGGTAAGCAATCCAACATTTGGCACTTTCAAGGTAAACGCTTCTCGACTTCAATTTTGTCATAAAACTAAAACTGTAGACATGAGGGAAGATATTCAAACCTTTAAACCTCCCTAAAATTTTCAAATACAAGGAAAGTCTAGCTTAAGACTATAAACGAGCGCTTCTCGGGAGGCAACCCGAGTACTAACCCTATTTCTTTTTGCATTATTTTACATTTTCTTTTCTCTTTTTCTTTTCCTTCTTAACTAACCAAAAGTGCAGAATGACAGATCACATGGACTTACACACGGTCGTGTCCGTGGCCGTGTAGACCACTAAAACCACCACCGACAGGCAAAGAAGCTGCGCGATCACCCAACCACCACCCCAACGTCACAGATCCAACCACTCTCGACACAGGCAGTGACAAATAAGGCACAGCCATGGCACAAATCGTGTGAGGCTATCGACTTCCATACCACGTACATAACACACCCATGCCACAACCTGTGTGAAATTACTGAGGTTACTGACTTATCGAGCACGGGTAAGACACGCCCGTGTCAGACAACCGTGCCAACAAGAAAAACATCAAGAGCACGGGCGTAGATGGATCAAACACGGGTATATGGTGACAACACCCTCTATAACACGGCCGTGCAAGGAGGCCGTGTCATTCGACACACCCTGGGACCACAGCCGTGTCGGAGCAGAACATATGAACATCAATTTAAACCCCTCACCTCTTCTCCTTTCCCCCATCTGATTTCATCCTTATTTTCTTTGTTTTCACTCTCCTCCATCTCAGATTCTCCACTTACTAAGGCTCTAGATCCTTGAGCAAGCCAATGCCATGCCAAAGAAGCGTAAAAGGCCACATTCCGCAAAGGAGAACGATCAACATGAGTTCATGCCGGCAGCTTCGTCTCAACACCAAGCCAAGGATCTATGAGACCAATTAATTTTTATTTTTCATTTCTTTTTCCTTTCATTCTCCTTTTCTTCAATAATATTATGTTTAAATTAGTTTACCTTAGTTTAGTTTCTTAGTGTCAGGTTCTAAAGGCTGCTTGGGAATCAAACCACTTCCGCCACCGCCAGCACCTCCGTCGCCTTAGAAGTCACACCCACCTCGCGAACCACCTACCAATAAGGATGCTCAAGCCCCTTTATCTCCTAGCCTTAGTCTATTTCCCTTCTTAGTCTCTTTCTCTTTATCCTTCTTGTCTTTATTTATATATTTAGTTTATCTTTATTAGGTCTTAATAAAGCCTGGCTACTTCTCAAAGCGCTACCCAATTTCTTCATCTATCGCAGGAATGTTATCCCGACTGACCATCACCGCCACCAAAGACACTCATTCAGGAAAACATCCACAAATCAGGGAGTAATTCTTCCCCCTTCTCTTTTTATTTTATCTTTAAAATGTCATTATCTATCTTTGTACATTGAGGGCAATTTATATCTTAAGTGTGGGGGGGTGAATAGTTATTCTGAGAAAATGCCTAATTTTTCATTATTCTCAAACCCTGAGGATAAAAATGCCTAACTGTCTGCATTGTTCTCAAATCCCTGAATTTAATCTTGTTTTAAAGTAATTTTCTCATATTACTAATTAAGATGAAATTTCTAGTGATTTGTGATTTTTATTGATATGTTTTGGAATAAGTCATAGTTAATTGTGCATTGATAATTAAATTTGAAGAATACTAGGGAATCAAGCATGATAAGTCTAATTTTCTAAAAATTAAAATTTTACGTTGTCAACCGAAATTTGAATATTATCTTGAAATTTGAGATTTACAAGGTTGATGTCAAAAACACCCATAATTTTTGTGAGAATTTGAGCCTTACAGAGCATACATTCTTTTTCATGCTCACTTCTTGATTATGAGTGTGTCGACTATGAATTGTTATTCTAGAACTTGCCTCGATTATACATGTTAAGACAACAATTATGATTTGATATACTGAGATGATAAAGGTACTTAGGTTTTAACCCACGTACTCTACTGAATAGCCTACCCTTATAATTAACCCGTAGTGAATCCCGTTGAGCCTAACAACCCTTTTTATTGACTTACCCACTAATTTTAACCCAGAACCCTTTGTATTCGTTATCACCCTTTATTTTGACTACCCTTTAATCGAGATTTGATTTCAGCCAGTTATCTAAGTTTATTATTCTGATAGTTAAATTTATCTTGTATTTAGATTGTTCGTAAAAAAAATTCAAGTCCTCAATATTAGTAGTATGGAAAGTGAGCTTACACAATCAAATACTATTTCCCAAAAGAAAAAGCTCGTATTAGTAGGATTTTTATTATTTTCAGTTGATGTAATTATTATCTTAGAAATTTTTAGGTAGGTAGCTTATCAATTCAATCTCGATTCTAACCTTCTAATTCCAGCCTTTATCCACACCTTTCACCCTAGCCCCGTTACAACCCTAACAAGGACCTTTTGATCTGTTTATCATATCATTTTACAGTGGTGGAGATTTGATTTTTAGGCAAGCCTATGGGATTAACTTTTCATGTTCAACTTATGAGTGCTTAATTTTGACCCTTAACACTTTTTGAGTGATTTGAGTGAATCTTTTGTGAGGATATCAATCCCTGTCGATTTTGAATTAAAGGTAATTATTTAGATAAAGGGAAACACCTATGTTTTTCGTGCTACAAATTTATGACTTATCTTGTTTGAACTTCTAGGAAACTTTGAGTTGAATTATCCATGTATAAATTATCTATGAATTAGGATAAGGCAATGTTGATAGGAATTATGAATCATGGAAAGTTCGTTTTAATTGTAAGTTGAGAATTTTGCTTGAGGACAAGCAAAAGCTTAAGTGTGGGGGTATTTGATAAACCGTAAAAGTAACATATTTTAAGCCCACATTTAATATGCTTTTGGATGATTTATCCCTTGATTTGTGTAAAAAGTGCTCTTAATCCTTTCTTTTCATGTCTTATACCCAGGAAAGCACCCGAGAATGAAAAGAACACAAAACTGGCCTAAAACAAAGCAAATGGGCCTTTCCACGAAATCGACACGGCCTGGGCCAAGGATCACACGGCCGTGTCTTGTCGAACATCTGGAACACAGCCTAATCCCGATTTACATGGCTGTGCCTCATAAAAGAAGTCCGAGCACAGCCTCCTCACCACCACACACGGTCATGCCATTAGTAAAATCCAAACACGGTCAGGTCTCGATTTGCACGGGCGTATGACATGGCCGTGCCTCTGTCGCTTGAAAGAGCAATTTCAGTTGGAAAAGGATACTTCGAGAGAAAGAATCGCATTCCAAGAGCCTATATATATATCCCCTAAGTACCACCTTTGAAAGGCGTCAAAGCTAGGCCAAGGAGCCAAGCCGAGAAGGTCAGAGTTAGGGAGTAACGCGAGGATACTCAGATGATTCATCCCAAGAAGCCGAAATTATACTCAAGACGGCGGGATTCTCCTTCAATCCCATCAGGGAGTTTTAGGATTTTTCTTATGTTTTGTTTTATCTTTTCTCTTGTGATGTTTTATTTTTACATTATGAACTAAATCCTTTAGATACCTGAAGGGGGATGAAACCTAGACAGATTTTATTATTTGATTTTCAAGTTATATGATAAATTACTTAGTTTGCTCTTAATTATGTTGCTTAATCCAAATTTAATATGCTTAGGTGTAGGAGGAATAGACCCTGCCTAAGAGTAGATCTAACATAATTAAGTGGAGTTGATCGAACGCCTAGAGATACGGTTGTCAGATTTTACCGAATTAGGGTGAAACCTAATATGGGAATCCATTGATCGATTTACTACTTTCGTAGGGGGTTATTATAAGTGAACGAGAGTTCCACTAATTAACCTAGGATTAGACGTTATTCACTTCGAGAGAGGGTTTAACATAGGTTAGGGACTCTCACGGATCAAGTTAAGTAAAAGAAATCATATAATTTAGGGTTAAATAATAAGTGAAGTCTAGGTGGATTCTTTCCGAGGGTATCATCAAAATCAACAGAGTCTTTTTTCAAGTTATCCCCAATTTCATCTTTTTTGTCTTTGTTTCCTTAGTTTAGGCTTTGCCAATATAGTTTAAAGCAACTTCACTATATTTTTTAGGTTAAATAATAAAAACAAAGTTGATATTAGTACTTTTAGTTCCTTTAGGCTCGATATCCGGTCTTGCCTAAGCTATACTACTGTTCGATAGGTACACTTGCCTAAAAATCATTGTCAGAGTTAGTCTCCAGGTTTGATCATTCTCTTATAAATATTTAAAACTCTGATTTTACAGCGATCAAGTTTTTGGCGCCGTTGCCGGGGAATTAAAATATTAAGAAAGCTCTATTTTTATTACATTAGCCAATAGTTTATTCGCAATTTATTTCTTTTGTTTTCTTAGGTTAAATTTTAATTTTTCTAATTTTAATTTTAATTTGTATTTCTTTCTCTTTTCTAGGTGCCTCTAGTTTATGACTAGAAGGAATCCGAGAGGACCTTTGGTATATGATAGTGATATCGAAGCAACCGCTCGTAGGAATTACAGGGAAACGGCGAGCCCTAGACTACACTGAAAGAGAAGAAGAAAACAGATCCAATACTACTGACGGGATGGGCGAAAACAACCCACCAATACGTGATGTGGTAGATTACAATGCTCCACGTACAATGTTTGATTATGCGAAACCGCATTTAACAGGAGCAGAATCTAGTATTGTTAGGCCTGCTATATCTACTAATAATTTTGAATTAAAGCAAAACACTATACAAATGATTCAACAGTTTGTTCAATTTGATGGTTTGCAAGACGAAGATCCAAACATGCATATAGCTAACTTTTTAGAGTTCTGTGATACCTTCAAAATAAATGGCATTTCTGATGATGCCATACGTCTTCGGTTATTCCCTTTTTCATTAAGAAATAAAGCCAAACTGTGGTTAAACTCGTTACAACGAGGGTCCATCACTACATGAGATCAAATGACCGAAAAGTTTTTGATGAAATATTTTCCACCGGCCAAAATGGCCAAATTACATAATGATATCTCTTCCTTTGTGCAGATGGATATAGAGACACTATACGACGCATGGGAGAGGTTCAAAGATCTCTTGAGAAGGTACCCACACCATGGTTTACCCCTGTGGCTACAAGTCCAAACCTTATACAACGGAGTAAACCCCTCAACGAGGCAACTGATAGATTCAGCCGCCGGTGGAACGCTGAGCAACAAAACTCCTGAAGCAGCCTATGAGTTCATGGAGGAGATGTCATTAAACAATTATCAGTGGCAAGCTTCAAGAATTAAACCAACAAAATCGGCAGGAGTTTTCAACGTCGACACCATGACCATGCTATCAACGCAGCTTGAGATGATGAATAAAAAGCTTGATAGTTTATGTTCTTCACAGATACACCCAGTCATGCAGTGTGACGCTAGTGGAACTGTGGTGAATCCTGAGTACCCACCCTACCAACCAGGAGCAGAAGATGGACAGATGAACTATATAGGTAATAATTTCCGATCTAATAATAATCCTTATAGTAACACTTACAATCCAGGTTGGAGGAACCACCCAAATATTTCGTGGGGAGGACAAGGCAATCAAGGAAATCAAAGTTAACAATGAAACACCCCAAACCCGGCCCACGAGCTTTGACCAGATTTGGTATGTTCTTCAAGAAAACCGATTTCAAATTCTTTTGTTACTTAAAGAAAACTTGTGTGATTTTTAAAAAAATATTGTTTGGGTTGGGCTTGTGTTGAAACAGACTCGATTTTATTTTGGAAACCCCTTTTTAATATTAAGTGATAAAACATTTAGGATTTAGTTTAAAGAAATTTTTACTTAGACTTTAATAAATAAGGTTCCTAAACATAATAAATAATAATAAATGTAAAATGATTCAACTATGGCCTTATGGCCTTATTACAACAAATAATTTTCAAATAATTCAAGTACTTAAAAACTAATAGTTCCATAAAATAAAGACTTCATGTTGAACATGGCCACCACAAGTTCTGCCGTCCCGGTCCATCACTGTTCATCACCTGAAACATGGTCCCACAACGGGGTGAGTCAAACAGACTCAATGTGTACATGACACTAAATCATAATAGAATTAGGCATATGAGAGTTACACATTCAGAACAATGAATACAAGTTATGATGCATTCCCAAACCCAAACCTAATTTGTCCATCCGCTACACACTCCCATACCTGCCAGTCACACCGTGGGGACTACTAAGTCGACCCTCCTTCCACTACCCGCCAAATTACGGTCTTAGGTCACCGCATTCGTGGTCTTAAGTCACCACGTTCAGATTACTGTGGTCTTAGGTCACCACTTTTCAGATAACACGGTCTTAGGTCACCGTGTTCGTGGTCTTAGGTCACCACATTCACTTCCCCTTTCAAACAAAACCATATGCCCCATATAATAATATGCATAAATATGCCAGAGTTCACATTCTTATCATATTCTCATGTTACTAATAACATTTTTCATATTCCTAGTAGGAGTAGGAAACGTACCTGGGTACTTTGTACCATAACATGGTACTTTAGCCACTTTCATATTCTTAATATCACATATTTTAATTAACACAGCCGTAAAACGTATTATAAAATAGTGTGGGGTACACACCTGATTCGCTTAACAATTTCCTTGAGATCTCGAAATCTGATCTACAGCTTAGATCCTTAAACCCTACATTTGATTCATTACTTATTACCTTAATAAAAAGCCATTCGGCCAAAATTCCAAATCCTAGTAGGATTAGTATTCTTACCTTGTTGCCGATTGGAGCACCAACAAATCCCGAAACTGTTCCTTGTTTCCCTAGGAATGTCGAAATCCCTAAAACCTTACGTTAGACTTCATCTTAATCATCAAAACATAATTCAAGGCCTTTGGCCGAATATTCACATGTCTTACCTTAATTTTAGAAATCCCGAATACTCCTCCTTTTAGTCGACTACTCTGATAATCCCGAAAGATCCTTCCATATTCGGTAACCATAATATGTATGGGGTTAGATTATCTCTCGGCTAATCTAAAAGAAAAGAATGGAAATCAAACTTGTTCTTACCTTTGAAGAAATCAACAGCACCTATGCTTGAAGCCCTTCCAAGATTCGGCTTTTGAATGGATTGGTAAGAAGAAATAGGAAGAGAAGAAAACTTGAGAATTTTGGCAATGGTGGACTATAGATTCGGCTTGACAAAAGAAAAAGAGAAGAGAAAAGAAAAAAGCACTCAGAAATTTGGCAGAGAGAAGAGGAGGAAGAAAAATTGATTAGTAGCCCTATTTTTTTCCTTTTATAGCCGAAACTACTACTCAGAATCCCTTACTTGGCCACCACTCTTCTTTATTGATAAGTTTATCTCCTTAATTTAAAATAATTAGAGAATAATCCTTTATTATCTCTTCAAAAATAATCCAAATTAAATCCCATATTTATCACCTTATTAATTGAATATTTATGAAAATAAAACTCCTCCTTTCTAGAAGGCTTGTGCCGTCCACCTCAGGCTTTTGGAAGCAAAATAAAATTTCTTTTATTTGCTTCCCAAGTGGCTCGAACTCAGGCCCAACACCTTGCATGTCGCCATTTCCATAGGCCCTAAGTGACATCTTCAGGCCACTTTTCCAAGCCTGTTTGTGTGTCAAATTTCACCAACTTTTTCTTTTAAGGCCACCTTGCCTTAGTTTCCTCTTTTAAACTTTAAAACTCGACATTTCTAAGTCATTTCTAAGTTTCCAAAAATTTTCGTTCGGCTCTGTAAATTTGACATTTCCTTACATTTTCAAGTTTCCAGAAATGTTCACTTTCCTCTTTTGAATAATTTCCTTACATTTCCAAGTTTCCAGAAATGTTCACTTTCCTCTTTTGAATCATTTCTAAATCATGTCCATAGGTTTCCAAAAATGTTCATTTCCAGATCATTTCCATACATTTTCAGGTTTCCAAAAATGTTCATTTCCAAATCATTTTCATTCATTTTCGGGTTTCCAAAAATATTCAAAATTTATTCTTAGTACATAAAACATGTCACTTCGTACAATTAAACCGAAAATGCATAGGCCCTTTCCAGGATGTTACAGTTCTACCCTCCTTAAATATAATTTTGTCCTCGAAATTACTTATTAATGAATAATCGTACATCTTAACTCACCGCACTACGCTTATGCTGCGCACTCTGATCTTAATAGAACCATCATACTTCCTAGGCACAATCTCTAAGTTCACGTCCCCTAGAAGTCATTTCTAACGCCGCGACTTAATCTGATTAAAGAGTTTTATGCATTAGAATTTTGTTCCACTTATTAACCGCGAACAATTTTATGAAATAAAGATATTTAGAAGTAGTTCTTTCGATCACACAAAGTTCTCAGCTCAAGTTCACTATTCAGAAAGTCACGTTCACATTCATCAACCAATTATGAACTTTCGTTCATTCAGAGAAATGTTGTAGTTTTCATTGTTGTTGTTTTTTTCCACTACCCAGGGGTATTTTTGTAATTTGTCCTACAAGGGTATTTTCGTAATTTATCAAAATAAGGTTCCTTGGTGATTTTGTCAATAAGGGTATTTTGGTAATTTTGAAATCCCGGGGCCTTTCGGTAATTTTGAAATTCCAGGGGTATTCGGTAATTTTTCACAAACCAGAGTAAATTTGTAAAGCTTAATAATTGCGGGGTATTTCAAAATTTGCAAAACTTGGGGGTTCTTTTTGAGAATTTGTTTTCCAAGACAGTGTTGTTGCAAAAAAAAAATTTTGGAATCAGGGTCATTTTGGTAATTTTGTAAGTTAGGGGCAATTTTGTAATTTTCCAAAATCAAGGTATTTTTGATAATTTGCAAATTAGGGTTTTTAAACATTTTATAAAGTAATGAAATCTTGATAAGAACTATGGGTATTTTGGGAATTTCATAAACCGAGGACATTTCTTGTAATGTTACCACTAGGGGTATTTTTGTAATTCTACAAACCAAAATTTTTTTTTCGAAAAATTTTATAAAAATTGTTCTCTCAAATTAAAAAGGGTAATGTTAAGAGTTTTAAAACTAGGGTTATAAAAACACGGCTAGTTCCCTTTCGGGTTTTAGTTATTGGGTTTAGCCTGTGACTGAGTCCTCTTGGTTAGGGTGAACCAAAGCTACGCACCAGGTAGGATTCCTGCGAAGAAGAGGTGAGTCACTAGGACTGCTTAAGTAATGAAGCTCTTAGGATCCAATCCTAGACATGCGCATTGTGGGTTACCACACCTTAACTCGGCGACTAGTCATGGGTTGTTTAGTTAGGCACTTAAGTCTAATGTAAGTGTTGAGGAAAACTAATCCTAGGGTTCAAGTACTTATCATGCTAATCTACGTTCCATTTCATTTCTACCCTTCTACACATCATACTATAAACCACACAAATGGATAGAAGTACTTACCTGGTGGACTGCAGGTCGGAGACTTAGGTGCCATGCCAGAAACCTGCTTATTTCAAAAATATTTTCATAAAACTCATTTGGGCCCGCTTTGAAAACGTTTTGGGCCTTAAACCCCTAGGCCGAAGGTTTGAAACGGGCTCTGATACCAAACTGAAACACCCCAAACTCGGCCCACGAGCTTTGACCAGATTTGGTATGTTCCTCAAGAAAATCGGTTTCAAATTCTTTTGTTACTTAAAGAAAACTTGTGCGATTTTTAAAAAAATATTGTTTGGGTTGGGCTTGTGTTGAAACAGACTCGATTTTATTTTGGAAACCCCTTTTTAATATTAAATGATAAAACATTTAGGATTTAGTTTAAAGAAATTTTTACTTAGACTTTAATAAATAAGGTTCCTAAACATAATAAATAATAATAAATGTAGAATGATTCAACTATGGCCTTATGGCCTTATTACAACAAATAATTTCCAAATAATTCAAGTACTTAAAAACTAATAGTTCCATAAAATAAAGACTTCATGTTGAGCATGGCCACCACAAGTTCTGCCGTCCCGATCCATCACTGTTCATCACCTGAAACATGGTCCCACAACGGGGTGAGTCAAACAGACTCAATGTGTACACGACACTAAATCATAATAGAATTAGGCATACAAGAGTTACACATTCAGAACAATGAATACAAGTTATGATGCATTCCCAAACCCAAACCTAATTGTCCATCCACTACACACCCCCATACCGCGGTACCACACCGTGGGACTACTAAGTCGACCCTCCTTCCGCTACACACCAAATTGCGGTCTTAGGTCACCGCATTCGTGGTCTTAAGTCACCACGTTCAGATTACTGTGGTCTTAGGTCACCACTTTTCAGATATCACGGTCTTAGGTCACCACATTCACTTCCCCTTTCAAACAAACCCATATGCCCCATATAATAATATGCATAAATATGCCAGAGTTCACATTCTTATCATATTCTCATGTTACTAATAACATTTTTCATATTCCTAGTAGGAGTAGGAAACGTACCTGGGTACTTTGTACCATAACATGGTACTTTAGCCACTTTCATATTCTTAATATCACATATTTTAATTAACAAAACCATAAAACGTATTATAAAATAGTGTGGGGTACACACCTGATTCGCACAATTTCCTTGAGATCTCGAAATCTGATCTACCGCTTAGATCCTTAAACCATACATTTGATTCATTACTTATTACCTTAATAAAAAGCCATTCGGCCAAAATTCCAAATCCTAGTAGGATTAGTATTCTTACCTTGTTGCCGATTGGAACACCAACAAATCCCGAAACTGTTCCTTGTTTCCCTAGGAATGTCAAAATCCCTAAAACCTTACGTTAGACTTCATCTTAATCATCGAAACATAATTCAAGGCCTTTGGCCGAATATTCACATGTCTTACCTGAATCTTAGAAATCCCGAATACTCCTCCTTTTAGTCGACTACTCTGATAATCCCGAAAGATCCTTCCATATTCGGCAACCATAATATGTATGGGGTTAGATTATCTCTCGGCTAATCTAAAAGAAAAGAATGGAAATCAAACTTGTTCTTACCTTTGAAGAAATCAACATCACTTATGCTTGAAGCCCTTCCAAGATTCGGCTTTTGAATGGATTGGTAAGAAGAAATAGGAAGAAAAAAAAACTTGAGAATTTTGACAATGGTGGACTATAGATTCGGCTTGACAAAAGAAAAAGAGAAGAGAAAAGAAGAGAGCACTCAGAAATTCGGCAGAGAGAAAAGAAGGAAGAAAAATTGATGAGTAGCCCTATTTTCTTCCTTTTATAGCCGAAACTACTACTCAGAATCCCTTACTTGGCCACCACTTTTCTCTATTGATAACTTTATCTCCTTAATTTAAAATAATTAGAGAATAATCCTTTATTATCTCTTCAAAAATAATCCAAATTAAATCCCATATTTATCACCTTATGAATTGAATATTTATGAAAATAAAACTCCTCCTTTCTAGAAGGCTTGTGTCGTCCACCTCAGGCTTTTGGAAGCAAAATAAAATTTCTTTTATTTGCTTCCCAAGTGACTCGAACTCAGGCCCAACACCTTGCATGTGGCGCCATTTCCATAGGCCCTAAGTGACATCTTCAGGCCACTTTTCCAAGCCTGTTTGTGTGTCAAATTTCACCAACTTTTTCTTTTAAGGCCACCTTGCCTTAATTTCCTCTTTTAAACTTTAAAACTCGACATTTCTAAGTCATTTCTAAGTTTCCAAAAATTTTCGTTCGGCTTTGTAAACTTGACATTTCCTTACATTTCCAAGTTTCCAAAAATGTTCACTTTCCTCTTTTGAATCATTTCCTTACATTTTCAAGTTTCCAGAAATGTTCACTTTCCTCTTTTGAATCATTTCTAAATCATGTCCATACATTTTTAGGTTTCCAAAAATGTTCATTTCCAGATCATTTCCATACATTTTCAGGTTTCCAAAAATGTTCATTTCCAAATCATTTTCATTCATTTCCGGGTTTCCAAAAATATTCAAAATTTATTCTTAGTACATAAAACATGTCACTTCGTACAATTAAACCGAAAATGCATAGGCCCTTTCCAGGATGTTACAAACAACCTCCTCATCCACAAGAGGAGAAACCAATACACGAAAGGGAATCAGCAATCACATTCAAACGCCTGCAAGATATTGAGAGAACCCTTAAAGATCAACAAGCATCAATTGAAAAATTCACCGAGACATTTTGGGAATTCACTAAGACGGTTGGAATGCTTACGAAAATAATTGAACCACGTACAGAAAAATTTCCTAAGGGGACAGAACAAGTAAAAGCAGTCACACTAAGAAGTGGAAGAGAATTGAGCGAACTGAAGAAACACTCCCCAACAGACAGTAACAAAGCAAGCGACAAGGGAATTGAGGATGTGACTCCATTATGTGATGAAAACAAGCCATCACTCCCATACTCGGCAAAGTTAAAGAAAGATCGAGTAGATGCACAATTCGATAAGTTTCTTGAACTTTTTAAGCAAATACATATTAACTTACCTTTTGTTGAAGCTATTTCACAGATGCCGAAGTATGCAAAATTCTTAAAGGAACCCCTGATGAATAAACAAAAATTTGAAGAGGTGTCAACAGTGGAACTTAATGAAGAATGCTCAGCCATCCTCCAAAACAAGCTACCAACCAAGTTAAAAGACACAGGAAGTTTTACTATCCCTTGTCTAATTGGTAGTTTAAATGTTAAGAAAGCATTAGCTGATCTAGGCGCCAGTATAAATTTAATGCCTATTAAAATGTTTAACAACTAGATCTTGGGGAACCAACACCCACTAGGATGAGTATTCAGTTAGCAGACAGATCCATTAAATATCCTAGAGGAGTCATCGAAGATGTTTTGGTCAAAATTGATAAATTTATTTTCCCTGTTGACTTCGTTGTACTAGACATGGATGAAGACATTAATTTTCCCTTAATATTAGAGCGTCCCTCTTTAGCCACTGCTAGGGCTATTATTGATGTAGGAGATGGTAAGCTCACATTAAGGATAGGAGATGAAGAAATTATTTTCCAAATTTATGATGCCATGCAATATTCTAAAGAGCAAGATGATTCCTGTTATTTTGTTGATACTACTGATCATATTATTCAAAATTCATTACAGGAAATCATACATGACGACACGATGGGCCTGTGTCTAACTCAAGAAGAGGGGGAAGAAGATGAAAATGATGAGCTGAATTGGAAAACTTCGTCATCCAAACAAATGAAGGAAGAAATCATTGACAATGATGACGAAACAAGACAGAAGCCCTCCATCGAAGAGCCACCCAAATTGGAATTGAAACAGTTACCAAAACATTTAGAATACTCATTCCTCGGAGACAATTTTACATTACCAGTAATCATATCTGTAGAACTAGAACCTGAGGAAAAAGAGGAGTTGATAATGGTACTAAAGGATGACAAAAAAGCCATAGCATGGAAAATTTCTGACATCAAGGGCATAAACCCCACGTTCTGCACCCACAAAATTCTAATGGAAGAAGTTGTGTGCAACCTCAAAGGCAGCTAAATCCCAACATGAAGAAAGTGGTCAAAGCTGAGGTCATAAAACTTCTAGATGTAGGAATAATTTATCCTATCTCTGACAGCACTTGGGTAAGTCCTATACAGGTAGTTCCAAAAGAAAGGGGGAATGACGGTAGTGCCTAATGAAAAGAATGAGTTGATTCCTACAAGGACAATCACAGGCTGGAGAGTTTGCATAGATTATAGAAAGTTAAATGATGCCACCAGAAAAGATCACTTCCCTCTACCTTTCATAGATCAAATGTTGGAAAGATTATCCGGGCATATGTACTACTGTTTTTTAGACGGACTCTCCGGCTACTTTCAAATCCCCATAGCTCCTGAAGATCAAGAAAAGACAACATTCACATGCCCATACTGTACGTTTGCTTATCGTAGAATGCCTTTTGAATTATGTAATGCTCCTGCTACTTTTCAGCGTTTCATGTTAGCAATCTTTGATGAACTCGTGGAAGACATCATGGAGGTATTTATGGATGACTTCTCGGTATTCGGTAATTCTTTCCATCTTTGCCTTAAAAATTTTAAACAAGTGTTTATGAGATGTGAGGAAACAAACCTCATTTTAAACTGGGAAAAATGTCACTTTATGGTGAGAGAAGGGATTGTATTAGGACACAAAATTTCTAGTAAAGGGATCGAGGTAGATAAAGCAAAGGTCGAAGCTATAGAAAAACTACCCCTAGTTCTGTCAAGGCTATCCGAAGCTTTTTAGGACGTGCAGGGTTTTATAGCAGATTTATTAAAGATTTTTCTAAAATAGCTAAGCCTTTGATAAAATTACTAGAAAAAGATGTTTCTTTGATTTCAATCATGAATGTTTAGTTGCATTTAATATCCTTAAAGATAGACTAATAAATGCACCAATTATTATTGCACCTGATTGGAACTTACCCTTTGAATTAATGTGTGATGCAAGTGATTTTGCAGTAGGTGCAGTTTTGGGACAACGAAGAGACAAGCACTTTCAGCCAATTTACTACAACAGCAGAACATTAACACCCGCACAAGAAAATTACACCACAACAGAAAAAGAACTGTTAGTTGTAGTTTTTGCAAAGAGCTCAACGAAGGTGAAATAAATGACTCGTTCCCCGAGGAACAACTCTTTTCTATAACACATTTTGAAATACCATGGTTTGCGAATATTGCGAATTACTTAGCAGCTAACATCTTGCCAAGAAAATTAACACATCACCAAAAGAAGCGATTCTTTGCTGATATGAAAAATTATTTTTGGGAAGATCCCTTTCTTTTCAGCATTTGTGCAGATCAGGTTATTCGAAGATTCGTTACAAAGACAGAAGCAAACAACATCTTGGAACACTGTCATTCGGGACCATCAGGAGGACACTATAGTGGTATCAGGACGGCACACAAAATACTCGAATCAGGTTTCTTCCGGCCCACTCTATTTAAGGATGCCAACAGGTACGTTACCTCATGTGATAGATGCCAACAAACAGGTAATATCTCTAAATGTGGTGAAATGCCCCAGACATATATGCTATCATGTGAAATATTTGATCTATGGGTATTGATTTCATAGGACCATTCCCTAATTCATTTGGAAATAAGTACATCCTAGTAGCAGTCGATTACGTGTCAAAATGGGTAGAAGCGAAAGTTTTACCTACCAATGATGCTAGGGTAGTAGTTAAATTTCTCAAAAAACTCTTTTCTCGATTTGGCACACCGAGAGCAATCATTAGCGACAGGGGCACGCACTTCTGCAATACTCAGTTTGAAAAAGTTCTAAAAAAATATGGAGTATATCACAAGACAGCGACCCCATATCATCCTCAAACCAGTGGGCCAGTTGAGGTGGCAAACCGAGAACTTAAGCACATTCTGGAAAAAAACCATTGAAACAAATAGAAAAGACTGGGCATTAAAATTAGATGACGCCTTATGGGCTTATAGAACAGCTTTTAAAACACCTTTAGGGACATCCCCATACAAGCTTGTATATGGGAAAAGCTGTCATTTACCGTGAATTGGAACACAAAGCTTTTTGGGAAATAAAATTTTTGAATACTGATCTCAAAATTGCAGGAAAGAGAAAAATGATGCAGATGAACGAGCTGGATGAATGGAGAATAGAAGCCTATGAGAAATCAAAACTATACAAAGAAGCAACGAAGCGACGCCATGATGCTCGTCTCAAAAGATCGAGACAATTCAAAGTAGGAGATCTGGTTCTATTATACAATTCAAGGCTTAAACTATTCCCGGGAAAACTAAAGTCAAGGTGGTTGGGCCCATTCATGATCAAAATAATTTTTCCATATGGCACTATCGAGATAACCCATCCAACTAAAGGCATATTCAAAGTAAATGGTCACAGACTGAAACCTTATAATAGCATAGATGTTGGAGATAAAAAAGAGGAGCTTACGCTCCATGAACCAACTTTTAGAACCGAAAACAGGGAGAGTCTAGCTTAAGACTATAAACAAGCGCTTCTTGGGAGGCAACCGTGCACTAACATACTAACATTGTTTTTTTTTTATTTTCCTAACATCGCATTAAAATGCAGGATTGTACACATGCCCTTGAACACGATCGTGACATGGGCCATGTAGAAAACAGGGGAAGGCACACGGGCGTGCCACGAACCGTGCCTAAACAGGGCAGAATTTTTTTCCTGATAACATGGGCTGCACCTCCTGAACATGACCGTGCCCCATGATCGTGTGAAATTATTCAAGCTACTGACTTTTAACACACGGGCACTACACGACCGTGCCACACAACCGTGTAAAATTACTGAGGTTACTGACTTATCGAGCATGGGTAGGACACGCCGTGTCAGACAACCGTGCCAACAAGAAAAACATCAAGAGCACGGGCGTAGATGGATCAAACACGGGCATATGGTGACAACACCCTCTATAACACGGCCGTGCAAGGAGGCCGTGTCATTCGACACACCCTGGGACCACAGCCGTGTCGGAGCAGAACATATGAACATCAATTTAAACCCTTCACCTCTTCTCCTTTCCCCCATTTGATTTCATCCTTATTTTCTTTGTTTTCACTCTCCTCCATCTCAGATTCTCCACTTACTAAGGCTCTAGATCCTTGAGCAAGCCAACGCCATGCCAAAGAAGCGTAAAAGGCCACATTTCGCAAAGGAGAACGATCAACATGAGTTCATGCCGGCGGCTTTCTCTCAACACTAAGCCAAGGATCTATGAGACCAATTAATTTTTATTTTTCATTTCTTTTTCCTTTCATTCTCCTTTTCTTCAATAATATTATGTTTAAATTAGTTTACCTTAGTTTAGTTTCTTAGTGTCAGGTTCTAAAGGCTGCTTGGGAATCAAACCACTTCTGCCACCACCAGCACCTCCGTCGCCTTAGAAGTCACACCCACCTCGCGAACCACCTACCAATAAGGATTCTCAAGCCCCTTTATCTCCTAGCCTTAGTCTATTTTCCTTTTTAGTCTCTTTCTCTTTATCCTTCTTGTCTTTATTTATATATTTAGTTTATCTTTATTAGGTCTTAATATAGCCTGGCTACTTCTCAAAGCGCTACCCAATTTTTTCATTTATCGCATGAATGTTATCCCGACTGACCATCACCGCCACCAAAGACACTCATTCGGGAAAACATCCACAAATCAGGGAGTAATTCTTCCCCCTTCTCTTTTGATTTTATCTTTAAAATGTCATTATCTATCTTTGTACATTAAAGGCAATTTATATCTTAAGTGTGGGGGGGTGAATAGTTATTCTGAGAAAATGCCTAATTTTTCATTATTCTCAAACCCTGAGGATAAAAATGCCTAACTGTCTGCATTGTTCTCAAATCCCTGAATTTAATCTTGTTTTAAAGTAATTTTCTCATATTACTAAGTAAGATGAAATTTCTAATGATTTGTGATTTTTATTGATATGTTTTGGAATAAGTCATAGTTAATTGTGCATTGATAATTAAATTTGAAGAATACTGGGGAATCAAGCATGATAAGTCTAATTTTCTAAAAATTAAAATTTTACGTTGTCAACCGAAATTTGAATATTATCTTGAAATTTGAGATTTACAAGGTTGATGTCAAAAACACCCATAATTTTTGTGAGAATTTGAACCTTACAGAGCATATATTCTTTTTCATGCTCACTTCTTGATTATGAGTGTGTCGACTATGAATTGTTATTCTAGAACTTGCCTCGATTATACATGTTAAGACAACAATTATGATTTGATATACTGAGATGATAAAGGTACTTAGGTTTTAACCCACTTACTCTACTAAATAGCCTACCCTTATAATTAACCCGTAGTGAACCCCGTTGAGCCTAACAACCTTTTTTATTGACTTACCCACTAATTTTAACCCAGAACCCTTTGTATTTGTTAATACCCTTTATTTTGACTACCCCTTAATCGAGATTTGATTTCAGCAAGTTATCTAAGTTTATTATTCTGATAGTTAAATTTATCTTTTATTTAGATTGTTCGTAAAAAAAATTCAAGTCCTCAATATTAGTAGTATGGAAAGTGAGCTTACACAATCAAATACTATTTCCCAAAAGAAAAAGCTCGTATTAGTAGGATTTTTATTATTTTCAGTTGATGTAATTATTATCTTAGAAATTTTTAGGTAGGTAACTTATCAATTCAATCTCGATTCTAACCTTCTAATTCCAGCCTTTATCCACACCTTTCACCCTAGCCCCGTTACAACCCTAACAAGGACCTTTTGATCTGTTTATCATATCATTTTACAGTGGTGGAGATTTGATTTTCAGGCAAGCCTATGGGATTAACTTTTCATTTTCGACTTATGAGTGCTTAATTTTGACCCTTAACACTTTTTGAGTGATTTGAGTGATTTGAGTGATCATTCTCTTAATCCTTTCTTTTCATGTCTTATACCCAAGAAAGCACCCGAGGATGAAAAGAACAGAAAATGGGCCTAAAAAGAAGCAAATAGGCCTTTCCACGAAATCGACCCGGCCTGGGCCAAGGACCACACGGCCGTGCCTCGACGAACATCTAGAACACTGCCTAATCCAGATTTACACAGACGTACCTCATTAATAAAGTCTGAGCACGTCCTCCTCACCACCACACACGGCCGTGCCATTAGTGAAATCCAAACACGGTCAGGTCTCGATTTGCACGGGTGTGTGACATGGACGTGCCTTTGTCACTGGAAAGAGCAATTTCAGTCGGAAAAGGATACTTCGGGAGAAAGAATCGCATTCCAAGAGCCTATATATTCCCCTAAGTACCACCTTTGAAAGGAGTCAAAGCTAGGCTAAGGAGCCAAGCCGAGAAGATCAGAGTTAAGGAGTAACGCGAGGATAGTCAGTTGATTCATACCAAGAAGCCAGAATTATACTCAAGACGGCAGAATTCTCCTTTAATCCCGTCAGGGAGTTTTAGGATTTTTCTTATGTTTTGTTTTATCTTTTCTCTTGTGATGTTTTATTTTTACATTATGAACTAAATCCTTCAGATACCTGAAGGGGGATGAAACCTAGACAGATTTTATTATTTGATTTTTAAGTTATATGATAAATTACTTAGTTTACTCTTAATTATGTTGCTTAATCCAAATTTAATGTGCTTAGGTGGAGAAGGAATAGACCCTGCCTAAGAGTAGATCTAACATAATTAAGCGGAGTTGATCGAATTCCTAGAGATATGGTTATGAGATTTTGCCGGATTAGGGAGAAACCTAATATGGGAATCCATTGATCGATTTACTGCTTTCTTAGGGGGTTATTATAAGCAAACGAGAGTTCCACTAATTAACCTAGGATTAGACGTTATTCGCTTCGAGAGAGGGTTTAACATAGGTTAGGGAGTCTCACTGATAAAGTTAAGTAAAAGAAATCATATAATTTAGGGTTAAAGAATAAGTGAAGTCTAGGTGGATTCTTCCCGAGTGTATCATCAAAATCAACTGAGTCTTTTTTCAAGTTATCCCCAAATTCATCTTTTTGTCTTTGTTTCCTTAGTTTAGTCTTCACCAATATAGTTTAAAGCAACTTCACTATATTTTTAAGGCTAAATAATAAAAAGAAAGTTAGTATTAGTACTTTTAGTTCCTTTGGGTTCGATATCCAGTCTTGCCTTAATATCATTGTCAAAGTTAGTCTCCAGGTTTGATTATTCTTTTATAAATATTTAAAACTCTGATTTTACAGCGATCAGGTGGCCATGCATAATGCTTTAAGTAATTTTATTTTTAATATTTACTTTAGATTATTACTATTTAAGTTTGGCTTTTTGGGGTGTTGTAATAAGGCCACTTAAATGTTAATTTGGGTTTTCTTAAAAAGTTGTTATGGCATGTTTAACAAATTATCAAAGCGGGTGTTTTCTAAAATTACAAAAAGATAAACTCTGAATTTTATGATTTTAGTAGTTGGTTAATTAATGATGAGTTTCTAATACAAATTGACCCAAATCTTCAATACATCGCAATGTTATTTTCAAATGATTGCTTAAAGGAATTTTTCTTCAAAATCGATTCTTGACTAAGAAATCTAAACTGTAATACGGCTTAAGTTAAGCAAATGTTTTCAAATCTTTACCAAAGGCGAATTAATATGCAAAAGTTTTCTCAACACATGATTTTAAATTGGTCTTCCAAAATTTTCTTTCCTGTGACATGCCAGATTTGGTCGTAGCATTTTGACCGGGTTTGGGTGTTACATTCTTCCACCGAATTATCAAAGATTAAAATCCATGGGAATGAGCTAGGGTTTGGCTACTTTGAAAGCTCAATTGATGAGTAAATTTTGTTCCATTTTTAATTATTTCTATGTTTTTGAGATTGTTGCAGTTAGGTCTTGTAACACCCCTAACCCCTAACCGTCGCCGGACTAGGGTTAAAGGCGTTACCGGACAGATTCAGAAAATTATACAGGAAATGTCATACAAATGTACATCTATTTCAATCATAATGTCCCTTAAATAAGTCATCGAAACCCTAAGCATGCTTATAATATGGGTCAGGACTAAACCAAAACACATACAAACATTCTCAGAAATTTAAAAATGTTCTAAGTTTCAAGGGTTACACTCTCGTGTGGGCAGACCATGTGCCTCCCACGGCTGCTGGACACCCCCGTTTGTCCTCCCCGTGGTTGAAACTGACTTATCTTCCACAGCCACTTAGCACGCCCATGTACTCAAGCTGTGGTCAATCCTACCAAAAATCACACGGCTACTAGGCAGCAAACACGACGTTGTGCCAAGGTCGTGTACTTTTGTGCTATCTATTGACTTAGTCCACAGTCACTAGGCACGCCCGTGTGCCATTGCCGTGTGACATTATAGGCCATTTTCAAGGCCAAAATGCCACCCACTTGGGTCATACCTACAAGCAAGAATTACCAACTCATTTTATACACATTTGTCAAGTAAGAGCATACCAATTTAACCAACCAATTCATTCATTCAAAACTAGTTCCAAACATGTCAAATTACAAGACTATAATTCATCTCATCACAAGCATAATGCATTCATTTAATAACTCAAAACTTAACCATTTCATGGACCATCTAACCATGCCAAAACATGCTTCACACCTTACAAATTCCTTTAAGCAAAATACCAACATATAACTAGCCAAAGCACATGGCTAAATTCACTTCATTTACAAATACAAAAGACTAGCTTATACATGCCACATCTAGCAAAATATATTTCCAAATGTACCAAAAACAAGTTGATTAGTGTGATGACGATCCTTGACGGTCCCGAGCCTTCAGTAGCGTTGACGACCTATGAAATAGAGAAATCACACACACAGAGTAAGCTTTCCAAAAGCTTAGTAAGTCATAATGCAAACAAACTTAGCATATAAGGCATATACATACACATAGATACATTGGCACATCTAAATCACTTAATAAATTATCACATATATACTTGGATTCATGTACTTGGCCATATTTTCCACATTAATCAACTCAAAATTCTTACAAATACAAAACTCTATCAAGCTTATTTTCACATATCATATTGTTATCCCAATACACATACTCATCATAGTAAGATCATGTAGATACTTACCTTACATACACACTTGGTGAATAAATCAACGTATCTGAAACAGATTCTCTGTGTATATAGCCATTCAGATTACAGACTTGCCCATTGAACTGTAAAGAATCTAGTAGGATACCCAAGAAGCTCGGAATAGTCGTACAATGCCAACATCCCAGACGAGGTCTTACATGCACTCGGATATCGATGCCACTATCCCGAACAGGGTCTTACATGAATCAATACGATGCCGATGTCCCAAAAATGGTCCTACACGTAAAGCTCAGATCGATGCCAATGTCCCAGACGTGGTCTTATACATAAAGCTCATATCGATGCCAACATCCCAGACGTGGTCTTACACGAAATCTCAAATCAACGCCAACGTCTTAGACGTGGTCTTACATGATAAAACAGAACAGATACCTATGTCATGACATAACTAATCCTATCTATTCCTAGGTTCAAACGGAACTTCTCGGACATTGTCGCTATATCAACCTTATCTCGTAATTCATATGCACAACATCTCATAAACATTCATTATCATTATTAGTCATATGAGCATTTACAAATTCATACAAGTATGTTTATTTGCATAGTGACTTACCTCGGATTCAGCTTAGTAGAAATAGAAACGACTATTCGTTTACTTTCGCATTCCCGCGATCTAAGTCTATTTTCCTCGATTCTTGATCTATACATATTCAGAATTAACCCTTTTATTCACTAACTCATTCAATTTAATCCAAAGACACACATTTAGGGCTATTTACAAATTAACCCTCACATTTGCACAATTTATCAATTTAATCCATTTTTCTCAAAACATCAAATTCACCAAATTTGTTTACACACATGCATAGCCGAATCTCCCTAGGGACTATATAAATCCATATTTTTCATCAAATTCACAAACTAGTCCTCCAAAATAATATCCTCTCAATTTAGCCCTAATTAGCTAAATTCATCAAAAATTCAAGAACAAAGTTTGTTTATCTAGCTCAAAACCTTCATTTAACAACTAAATTCATTACAAAGCTCAACATATCATCAATGGCATATCACACAAACATCATCAATTCACAAAATTGATACATGGGTTTTGTATCTCTCAAAACAATGATTGCAAAAACGTAGAAATTATTAAAAACCGACTAAAACATACCTTGAATTTAAGCCCTCAAATGACTGAACCTTAACAAGCTTAAGCTCTTTCTTTTTCTTTGTGTTTTCGGCAAGAAGGTGATAAAAATGAGGCCACTTACTCATGTTTCTTTTATTATAAACTCTTATAATATAATAATATTAACATAACTTATAAAATAGATATAAAATAAATTCAACTATTAAAGTAAATATAATAAGCATATAATATATACATATCATCATTCATTGCAGTCCACTATCCATAGAATTGGCTTAATTTCCATATAAGGCCTTCACCTTTACAAAGCCACAACACATTGGTACTTTAACAGATAGTAAGCAACTTTTACATTTAATGCATTTCAGTCCTTTTGTCCAATTAAACACACAAAGGAACAAATTAACTTATAAAAATTTAACACATGCTTAAACGCTCATCAATGGCACAGAAAATAATATTAAAACATTATTCTAATTCGGATTTGTGGTCCCAAAACCACTATTTTGACTAGGGTGTAAACCGGACAGTTATAATTCTCCCTCTTAGGGATTTTTGTCCCCGAAAATCTTACCGTTAATAGATTCAGATATTGCTGTCTCATTGAATCTTCAGGCTCCCATGTAGCCTCTTCTGTTCCGTGTCGATTCCATAGTACTTTTAGTAACGAAATTTTCTTGTTTCTTAACTCTTTCACTTCACGAGCTAAGATACGAATCAGTTCCTCTTCATAAGATATATCAGATCGGATTTCAATTTCAGATGGGGAAATCACATGTGACGGATCAGATCGATATCTACGGAGCATCGAAATATGAAATACATTGTGCATCTTCTCCAGCTCAGAAGGCCACCTTAATCTATATGCAGCAGGCCTAACTTGTTCAATGATCTCATACAGTCTGATGAACCTCGGACTTAACTTGCCTTTACGTCTAAATCGAAGCACTTTCTTCCACGGAAACACTTTTAGAAATACTTTGTCGCCGATCTCAAATTCTATATCTTTTTGTTTCAAGTCTACATAAGACTTCTGACGATCAGATGTTGCTTTCGAATAATCTCGAATCAGTTTCACTTTCTATTCTGAATCTTTTACCAAATCAACCCCATGTAGCTTATTTTCACTGAGCTCAGTCCAATACAGAGGTGTACGACATTTGTGTCCGTACAAAGCTTCATAAGGTGCCATTTTGATGCTTGACTAAAACTGTTATTGTATGCAAATTCAATCAATGGCAGATACTGTTCCCACGTTCTGTTAAACTCAAGTATACAACATCTTAACATATCTTCGAGAATCTGAATGATCCACTCGGATTGACCATCTATTTGCTGATGAAAAGTTGTACTGAAATGTAGTTTCGTGCCTAAAGCTTCTTGCAATTTCTTCCATAACCTCGATGTAAACCTCGAATCCCTATCTGACACAGTAGATAGTGGCACCCCGTGCAATCTCACAATCTCAGAAATATAATGCTCGGCTAATCTCTCAAGTGAATAGTCAGATCTTACCAAAATAAAATGGGCAGATTTCGTCAATCGATCAACTATGACTCAAATCGTATCTTTCTTTCTCGGAGTCTAAGGCAAACCAGAAACAAAATCCATTGTTCACTCTATCCCATTTCCATTCAGGAATAAGAATTGGCTGTAATAAACCAGACGGAACTTGATGTTCAGCTTTGACTTATTGACATATTAAGCATTTTGAAACAAAGTCAGAAATGTCTCGTTTCATGCTAGACCACCAGTAGCGTTGCTTCAAATCATGGTACATCTTTGTGCTTCCCGGATGAACAGATAGACGACTGTTATGTGCTTCACTTAAAATCAGCTGAATCAACTCTAGATTTCTCGGAACACAGATACGACCTCGAAATCTCAAGTAATCATCAATAACTCCAAATTCAGATTTAGAATTTGAATCGCACTGAGCTCGTTTCACTATTAACTCATTATCAAATTTCTGAGCTTCACATATCTACTGCATAAACTATGGTTTTGCTTTTAACTCAACTAACACAGAACTATCATCAGATAAATCTAACTGAGCATTCAAAACACGTAGTGCAAATAATGATTTTCTACTTAAAGCATCAGCAACAATGTTCGCTTTATCCGGATGATAATCTATCACGAGTTCATAATCTTTTAACAGCTCTAACCATCTTCTTTGATGCAGGTTCAAATCTTTCTGAGTCATCAGATATTTCAGAATTGTATGTTCTGAAAACACATGACATTTCTCACCGTACAGATAATGGCGCCAGATCTTAAGTTCAAATACAATCGCAGCTAGCTCAAGGTCATGAGTTGGATAGTTCTTTTCATGAGGTTTCAATTGTCTCGAGGCATAAGCTACAACTTTGCCGTCATGCATCACAACACATCTCAGATCGCATAATGAAGCATCACTGTATACAACAAATTCTTTACCCGATTCTGGCTGTACTAACACTGGAGCTTCGGTTAACAGAGTTTTCAACTGATCGAAACTTTTCTGGCGTTTGTCCGACCATTCAAATCCAATATCTTTCTGAACTAATCTAGTCAATGAAGTAGCTATCACTAAAAATCTTTTTACAAATCGACAATAATAACCAGCTAAACCCAGAAAACTACAGACTGCAGATACATTTCTCAGAGGTTTCCAATTCAGAATAGCAGAAATCTTGTTCAGATCCACTTGGATTCCAGAAGCTGACACAATATGTCCCAGAAAGCTAACCTCGTGTAACCAGAATTCACATTTGCTGAATTTCGCATACAATTTCTTTTCTCTTAAAGTTTGCAACACGATTCTCAGATGTTCAGCTTGCTCATTTTTATCACGTGAATAAATCAATATGTCATCTATGAATACCACAACTAATCGATCTAGGTACGGTCTAAAAATTCTGTTCATCAAGCCCACAAAAATAGCAGGAGCATTGGTTAATCCAAGTGGCATAACTAAAAACTCATAATGCCCGTACCTCGTTCTAAAAGTAATCTTCGAAATGTCTGAATCTTTAACTCTCAACTAGTAGTACCCCGATCTCAGATCAATCTTAGAAAATACAGTAGCTCATCTAAACTGATCAAATAAATCGTCTATTCGGGGCAACGGATATTTATTATTTATTTTCACCTTATTCAATTGACGATAATCAATGCACATTCTCATCGTGCCATCTTTCTTTTTCACAAACAGAACTGGAGCACCCCAAGGCGAGGAACTCGGTCTAGCAAACCCTCTATCTGTCAATTCTTGTAACTGTGACTTTAACTCTTTCAACTCTGTTGGTGCCATTCTATACGGAGCTATTGAAATAGGTGTTGTACCAGGTAATAGATCAATACCAAACTCAACTTCACGAATTAGAGGCAAACCCGATAATTCTTCAAGGAATACATCAGAAAACTCACCGACAACAGGCACTGATTCAACTTTCTTCTCAGAAACTTTTGAATCAATCATATAAGCGAAATATGCCTCATAACCCTTTTTTCACATAATTTTGAGCTTTCAAAATAGATATCACAGTAGGCAATCCATTCAAATCATTAAACTCAACCCTTGCAATTTCATTATTCAGACATCTTAAATCAATAGTCTTTCTTTTACAATTCACAACAGCATAATGCAAAAACAACCAATTCATACCCAGAATAATATCAAACTCATCAAATGGCAAAAGCATCAGATTAGCAAGGAAACAAATATCTCAAAACTTTAATGGACAGTTCTTGCATACTTTGTCAACATGGACACTTTTACCTAAGGGGTTCGATACTTTTATAGCAAACTCAGTAGACTCTACAGGCAAAGTCTTACTGTATACTAAATTCATACATATATACGAATGCGTAGTACCAGGGTCTATTAATGCAATCACAGAAGTATCATAAAGTGTAAAAGTACCCATTATAACATTTGGTGATGAAGCTTCCTCACGAGCTCGAATAGCATACGCTCTGGCAAGCGCTCTAGCTTCAGACTTGGCAACATTGTCTCTCGTAGTCCTCTGACTACGACTAACATTTCTTACATTCTTTGAAGGTCTACCTCTCACAGGTAAATTATCAGCTCTCAAATTCTGAACAGACCCAGGCTCGACAAACTCAGGGCAATCACGGATAAAATGATCAAGTGATCCACATCTGAAACAAGCTCTGTCATTTAATCTACAGCTTCCCGGATGCTTTTTTCCACAATATTTACATTCAGGTCTCTCAGATCGAGCATTACCAACACTAGCCACTGAAGTTGTTGGAGTCTTAGAACTCATTTGCGGTCTAGATTGATTTCTATTCAAATGTCCCACATTATCTCTAGAACGACTTTGATTATCTCTGAATCTTTTCAAAGCAGACTAAAATGATTTACTGTGAAATCTCTTTCTCATATCTCGAGCTTTAGACTCAGCTTTTTTTTATCTTTCCCAAGTGCCTCAGCTTTGCACGCTCGATCAATGAGTGTAACGAACTCTTTTATTTCTAAAATCTCGACTAGCAAACGAATATCTTCATTAAGACCGTCTTCGAACCTTTTGCACATTATTGCTTCAGATGATATACATTCTTGGGCATACTGACTCAGTATCATGAACTCTTGTTCATATTCCAAAATAGTCATTCATCCCTGTTTTAGTTCTAGAAATTCTTTTGGTTTTTGATCGATGAATCTTTCACTGATATATTTCTTCTAGAACTCGATCTGAAAGAAGTCCCATGTAACTCGCTCTTTCAGAACAACAGAAATCAAAGTTTTCCACCATTGCTAAGCTGCATCTTGGAGTAATGACACAACAAACTTTATACACTCTTCCGGAGTCAAAGACATCTCATCAAATACCCGAATCGTGTTTTCTAACCAGAACTCAGCTTTTTCAGCATCGTCATTATTAGTAGCCCGAAACTCTTCGGCCCCATACTTACAGATCTTGTCAACAGGAGGCTTATTCCACGGATTCAGATTTGCAGTTAGAGGTATATCAGATGTCTAAGGGGGATTAACCGAGGGCGGGGGTTGTGAAACAGTCGGGTTATTTCTTACGAATTGAGTGAACCACTCACTCATCATCTGGAAGAAAGCTTGTTTAGCTTCTCCCTCATGACCGCTCATAGCCGGTCTCGAATCAAAGGGCGTTGTCCCTTGCGCGGGAGCAGGCGCATTACTCTCTACGTCATCAGCTACGGTTCTTCTGGGTTCCATCGCTATATAGAAATCACATATTATACGTTAAGATTCATCACACTATCACAATTCAGATATATGGCATGTATAGCTAGACTCTTACACGCTATGTTAGTCCGAGAATCGGCTAAACCATAGCTCTGATACCAACCAAATGTAACACCCCTAACCCGTTACCGTCGCTGGACTAGGATTAAAGGCGTTACCGAACAGATTCAGAAACTTATACAGAAATGTCATGCAAATGTACATCTATTTCAATCATAATGTCCCTTAAATGAGTCATTGAGACCCTAAGCATGCTTATAATTTGGGTCAGGACTAAACCGAAACACATACAAACATTCTCAGAAATTTAGAAATTTTTCTAAGTTTCAGGGTTTACATGCCCGTGTGGGCAGACCATGTGCCTTCCACGGCTGCTGGACACCCCCGTGTGTCTTCCCTGTGGTTAAAACTGACTTATCTTCCACGGCCACTAAACACGCCTGTGTACTCAGGCCGTGGTCAATCCTGCCAAAAATCACACGGCTACTAGGCAGCAAACACGATCGTCTGCCAAGGCCGTCTACTCTTATGCTATCTATTAACTTAGTCGACGGTCACTAGGCACGCCCGTGTGCCACGACCGTAGGCATTATAGGCCATTTTCAAGGCCAGAATGCCACCCACTTAGGTCATACCTACAAGCAAGAATTACCAACTCATTTTATGCACATATGTCAAGCAAGACCATACCAATTTAACAAACCAATTCATGCGTTCAAAACTAGTTCCAAACATGTCAAATAACAAGACTATAATTCATCTCATCACAAGCATATTTCATTCATTTACTAACTCAAAACGTAACCATTTCATGGATCATCTAACCATGCCAAAACATGCTTCACACCTTACAAATTCCTTTAAGCAAAATACCAACATATAACTAGCCAAAGCACATGGCTAAATTCACTTCATTTACAAATACAAAAGACTAGCCTATACATGCCACATCTAGCAAAATATATTTCCAAAATGTACCAAAAACAAGTTGATTAGTGTGATAACGATCCTTGACGGTCCCGAGCCTTCAGTAGCGTTGACGACCTATGAAATAGAGAAATCACACACACGGAGTAAGCTTTCCAAAAGCTTAGTAAGTCATAATGCAAACAAACTTAGCATATAAGGCATATACATACACATAGATACATTGGCACATCTAAATCACTTAATAAATTATCACATATATACTTGGATTCATGTACTTGGCCATATTTGCCACATTCATCAACTCAAAATTCTTACAAATACAAAGCTCTTTCATGCTTATTTTCACATATCATATTGTTATCCCAATACACATACTCATCATAGTAAGATCATGTCGATACTTACCTTATATAATCACTTGGTGTATAAATCAACGTATCTGAAATGGATTCTCTATGTATATAGCCATTCGGATTACAGACTTGCCCGTTGAAATGCAAGGAATCTAGTAGGATACCCAAGAAGCTCGGAATAGTCGTAAAATGCCAACGTCCCAGATGAGGTCTTACATGCACTCGGATATCGATGCTACTGTCCCGGACAGGGTTTTACACGAATCAATACGATGCCTATGTCCCAGACATGGTCTTACACATAAAGCTCAGATCGATGCCAACGTCCCAGACGTGGTCTTACACGTAAAACTCATATCGATGCCAACATCCAAGACGTGGTCTTACACAAAATTTCAAATCAACGCCAACGTCCCAGACGTGGTCTTACATGATAAAACATAACAGATACCTATGTCATGACATAACTAATCCTATCTATTCCTAGGTTCGAACGGGACTTCTCGGACATTGTCGCTATATCAACCTTATATCATAATTCATATGCACAACATCTCATAAACATTCATTATCATTATTAGTCATATGAGCATTTACAAATTTATACAAGTATGTTTATTTGCATAGTGACTTACCTCGGATTCGGCTTAGTACAAACAGAAACGGCTATTCGTTTACTTTCACTTTCCCGCGACCTAAATCTGTTTTCCTCGGTTGTTGATCTATATATATTTAGAATTAATCCTTTTATTCACTAACTCATTAAATTTTTTCCAAAGACACACATTTAGGGCTATTTACAAATTAACCCTCACATTTGCATAATTTATCAATTTAGTCCATTTTTCTCAAAACATCAAATTCACAAACTAGTCCTCCAAAATAATATCCTCTCAATTTAGCCCTAATTAGCTAAATTCAGCAAAAATTCAAGAACAAAGTTTGTTCATCTAGCTCAAAACCTTCATTTAACAACTAAATTCATTACAAAGCTCAACATATCATCAATGGCATATCACACAAACATCATCAATTCACAAAATTGATACATGGGTTTTGTAGCTCTCAAAACAACGATTGCAAATACGTAAAAATTTTTGAAAACCGACTAAAACATACCTTGAATTTAAGCCCTCAAATGACCGAACCTTAACAAGCTTAAGCTCTTTATTTTTCTTTGTGTTTTCGGCAAGAAGGTGATAAAAATGAGGCCACTTACTCAAGTTTCTTTTGTTATAAACTCTTATAATATAATAATATTAACATAACTTATAAAATAGATATAAAATAAATTTAACTATTAAAGTAAATATAATAAGCATATAGTATATACATATCATCATTCATTGCCGTCCACTATCCATAGAATTGGCTTAATTTCCATATAAGGCCTTCACCTTTACAAAGCCACAACACATTGGTACTTTAACAGATAGTAAGCAACTTTCACATTTAATGCATGTTAGTCCTTTTGTCCAATTAAACACACAAATGAACAAATTAACTTACAAAAATTTAACACATGCTTAAACACATCAATGGCACAGAAATAATATTAAAACATTATTCGAATTCAGATTTGTGGTCCCGAAACCACTGTTCCGACTAGGGTGTAAACTAGAATGTTACAGGTCTAGCTAGCCCAGGGACTAATTTGTAAAATTGTTAAAGATTTTGAATGTTTCCATTGATTAATAAACATGTATTTTAAAGTTTTTCAATAGATTCTGAATGCTTGTTGATAGAAATACAAGTTTTGTTAAGTGATTTTTGAGAAAAATGCAAAATAAGGATTAAATTGAGAAATGTTGAAACTTTGTTGTTAAAATGAAAACTAAATGAAAAATTTGGGCTACTAGAGGTATAATAGTAATTCGGCTAGTATGGGTTAATATTGAATTTCATTAATTTGTGATTTTATGAAATAAGGACTAAATTGTAAAAGTTGTGAATTTCTAGGGGTAAAAGTGTAAATATACTTAAATTTGTGTTTTGGATTAAATTGAATAGAGAGACTATTAAATGAGTTAATTTTGAATATATTTAGATCAAGAAAAGTGAAATTCGAATCTAGATCGGGGGAAAACTAAAGTTATCGACTAATCGACCTATTTCGTCGTTTTTACATCCGAGGTAAGTTCGTATATTATAAGTTTTGATACAAATGTATTTCATATGTTTTGATATTTCATAAATTGTGAATACGAGACTATGGATATGATCGATAGTGATTTGACGACGATTCGTCATTCGAAATCTCGGTTGAACTTTAGGAATAGTTTAGGATACTAGTGACATGTCATTAGAGGATACATTGAGTTGGCTTCAGGCCATGATATTAGCACTTCGGGTGCGAGTTATACCGATTTGGCTTCGGGCCATGGTATAGGTACTTAATGTGAGAGACTCTTGAGTATCTGACTTCTATTCTGAATGGTTCAACGGGTAAACGAAAGATGTGATTGAGTATGACAATGATATGAGATTGTATAGGTATGTACGTGACATGTATAAGCTTTAGTTCGAAGAAACTTGTGAAGAATACGATTAATATCATAATTGTGTATATGAGAGGTTTGTTAGCTAATATATGCTAAATGTTGATATATATATTCAATTTGTTGAATTATAATCTTGAGATTGAATTGAGTTTATTTTATACGAGCTTAATAAGCTTTATAGCTTACTTTGTTTATTTTCCCGTGTTTATAGTGTTACCAAGCTACCTCGGATTTGGGGATCGTCGGAGATTGCTTGACACTATCCACCTATCACTTGGTACCTATGAACTTTGGTATTTTAAGTATATGGCATGTGTAGGGACTTGGTCTTTTGGTATATGTATTTTGGCAATCTGTGTTGGCTTGTAAATATTAGGTTTGGTTTATATGTACATAGCCATGTGAGTTGGCTTATAATGATGAATTTGATGATGTATAAAAGTGTGCAAATGGTCTTTGTTTGAGTTTTGTAAATGCCTTATAAATATTAGTTATGATAGCATTTGATGCTTGTTTAAAATGGATATGGTGAATACCAAATGGTTGATGAATTCATAATTAGTATGCTTATGAGTCTAGGTAATTTGATGCATGTTCCAAAATGACCATAATGATGAATGAATAGGGTAAAATTTGGTATGTATTTGAATTGCGTATTGTGATATGGTGAGTCTTGTATTTGTTGGTATTGAAATGGAATAAATGATGCTTGGTTGAAGTTGATTGAATGCTTTTTTATGCCTTGTATTAGTATCAATTGGTTTGATGTAGGTGTGTACAAGTTTGGGTGGCAAATTGGCTTGGTAAATAGCTTATTTTTGTCCATACAGGTGTGTGTCTCAGATGTGTGTGACACATGGTTATGATACACAGTTGTATGGCCCTGGTGTTGAATTTGAAACCAAGTCAGTATGCTCCACACGGTCTCACACATGGGCGTGTGGCTTGGCCGTGTGGCATAAGTCAGTATACCCTACAGGATTGGCACGGCCTAGCACACGGCCTGGCACACGGGTGTGTCTGTGGCCGTGGGAGAGACACGATCAGGTCACACGAGCGTGTGTCCCCTGTTTTGAGAAAAAAATTTAAGGTTTCGCGAATGTTTCTTAAGTTATTAGTTTAGTCCCGAAACACTCCCAAAGCATGTTTAGGTCATCGTAGGCTCATATTAGGGATATACTGATTGAGGTTAAATGATAATTGTATGAAATGTGAAAATGTATGCAGAGTGAATATTTAATTGTTTTATAAGTTTGGTAATACTCTGTAACCCTATTCTGGCATTGAATACCGGTGAAAGGTGTTACAGGTACATCTGAATCTTTTACCCGTAACAGATTATAGCCAGAACGGAGATCAATCTTTGAAAATACAGTGGCACATTTCAATTGGTCAAATAGGTTATCAATACGAGGCAATGGATACTTGTTCTTTATTTTAACTTTGTTGAGCTGTCTATAATCAGTGCACAGCCTCAACGATCCATCTTTCTTTTTTACAAATAGAACCGGCGTACCCCAAGGTGAAAAACTAGGTCGAGCAAAACCTCTGCCAATCAATTCTTGCAACTGTGCTTTCAACTCTTTCAATTCGGTATGAGCCATTTTGTAAAGTGCTATGGATTTGGGTGTTGACCCCAGAACAAGGTCAATAGAGATTTCCACTTCTCTAATCGGTGGTAAACAGGTAATTCTTCTAGAAATACATCAGGAAATTCACAAACAGCCGGCACTGATTGAATCTTTGAATCAGATACTTTAGTATCCAGTACATATGCAAGGTAAGCAGCATAACCCTTTCTGACATACTTTTGTGCTGATATTATTGAAATCACATTAGGTAATCCATCCAGTTTGTGAAATTCATCATGAAGTAATTCATCGCTCTGACATGTCAATACAATATATTTTTTCTTACAGTTCACACTGCACCATATTGGGTTAACCAATCCATTCCCCAAAATCACATCAAATTCATCAAATGGAAATAACATCAAGTCAGTCGAAAAGCAATAACCTTTTGCCATCAACTAACAGTTTTTACAGACTTTATCCACCATAACACACTAGCCCAGGGGGTTTGAAACTTTCACCACAAATCCAGTGAATTCAACAGGTAAATTTTTAACAAACACTAAGTTTGTGCATATGTATGAATGTGAGGAACCAGGATCAATCAAAGCAGTAATATCATTATTAAGTAGAGAAAATGTACCAGTAATTACGTCTGGTGCAGAAACATCTTCTCTAGCCCAAATAACATATGTCATTGCCGGTGCTCATGCTCTAGATTTAACTATTGTATCTCTTGTAGTACCTATGTTAACACTAACATTGTCGGGATGGCGAGGTGGTCTGCCCCTTGAAACAGGATTACTTGATTTTGGAGTTAGTTCAACTTCTTTTTCAACCCTTTCCTGACAGTCTGTAAGAAAATGATCAATGGATCCACATCGGTAACAAGCTCCACTTCCAAACCAACGTTCTACATGATGAAATTTATTACAATGCTTACATTTTGGTTTGGGATTACCGACACTGCCCACACTGGTTACAGATGGAAATGAAGATCTCGGGTTAGAGCGTTGAGAACCTCGCTCTCTTCCTAAATATCCCAAAGATGTGGTAACACGATCATAGTACTTCTTTAATTTATTAGAAGCAGAAGATTGTGATTTAATCATAATTCCTTTATTAGAAACCCAAGCTTCTCTTTCAGCTTGTTTCTTTTCTTTACTCAATTATTCAGCTTTATGTGCCCGATCAGCCAGTATAACAAATTCTCTCAATTCAAGAATCCCAATCAATAGTTTAATATCTTCATTTAAACCCTCCTTAAATCGTTTGAACATGTCAGCTTCAGAAGGAACCCATTCTCTGGCATACTTGCTCAATCGAAGAAACTCTCGTTCATATTCAGATACAGTCATATTCTCCTATTTGAGCTCTAAAAATTCTTTCCTCTAAAAATTCTTTCTTTTTCTGATCTAGGAATCTCTAACTAACGTACTTCTTTTTGAATTCAGTCTGGAAAAATTCTCATGTAATACTTTCTCTAGGTACCACCAAAGTTATGGTATTCCACCAATGATAAGTTGTACCATTCAGTAAAGACACTGCACATTTCAAACATTCAGCGGGCGTACAAGATAATTCATCTAAAACCGGGATGGTATTTTCCAACCAAAATTTAGCCCTTTCTAGATCATCATCTGCGGTAGCTCTAAATTCTTCTATGTAACACCCCAAACCCGTCTTGGACGCTATGGCCGAATCTGGTGTGTCACATTGAAGCGTCTTTCGAAATTTTGTCTTGTTGGTAAAAATTCGTATTTAAGTTAAAACCCATTTAGTTTTATTGCTTGAGAATATTCAGAAATTTAAGTTATTACAATCTGGAACCAGCTTATCAAAATGTTTGCCTTATTTATTGTCGTTGATTTCTTAAACTGAATAAAACCGCGGAAGCTTCTCTAACTAAAAACCTTGAAGTTTAAAAATGTGTGTTTTTCAAAAAAAAAAAGTTGTGATTTTGAAAACTCCTTTGTATCCATTTGGCAGTTTAAAACAAGTAAATAAAGCCCAATTAAAAATTAAATCCAATACCAATGGCCTTATTACATAATCAAAGCCCAATATGAAATTTAAATAAATAAGTCTAAAGCAGAACACTAGCAATCGTGTGGCCACTTCCGAGTCCCTCGCAGCTCCAAATTGTCTTAGGTTGGGGATTACCTGTACAGTTAAAAGAAATGGTGAGTTTACGAAAACTCAGTGTGTAATCCCCTAACAGTCAATCAGTAACAATATATGCAGTAACAGTCTGGGCCTGAGCCCTATTCAGTAACAGTGCAGAGTGGGCTTTGGCCCATTACAGTGACAGTGTGGGCCTAAGCCTAATACAGTATTAGTACGGTGTAAATATGCATCCCACCCCAATCCAGCCAACACACCACTCGTACCAACCAACACGCCATGTGGGGATAAAATCGACCCACCCACCCAGCACACCAATATCGCAGCATAGCTACCAGTAATAATAATGCAGTCGAGCTACCAGAAACATTATATATGGCAACGCCACCAGTAACAGTGAATGTGGCAAAGACACCAGTACAATACTTCCTCCATATCGAAATCCCAACCTCGTGCAGTATGTCATGTCATAAATAGTTCATGTATGCAAAGTGTCCTACTCAGTACAGTCATACAAATAATCATACACTCATCAATCAACCTACCTCTAAAGGTAAAATGGTCACTTCCATCTAGTAAGGGTATAATAGTAATTTAACCTTGTAGGGATATTTTGGTCATTTTACTTATTTTGGGGTCTCGGTGGAAATAATGACCTCTCCAAAGGTCTATAGTCGATTTGAGCGACACATATAATTTAGATGGTCATAATGGGGTAAATTGACCCAAGGCCCATTATTCGGCCCAAGTGGGCCCACACACTCGTGTGGCCCATTTAGCCCAAATTTCGTCACAGCTATACGAACGATATAGCCTGGTCCAATATTTGCCACTTATCGTGGATTTATTCTGTGTAAGGCCCACGAGCCCATTGGGCCTACATGGCCCATTTCAGCCAAACGAGGCCCATATCTGCCCAAGAGCACGAGAACGCTCGTGGTGGCCTCTACAGTCTATCACCAACAATTCGTGGGCTCGGTTTACCACACGAGCAATCGCACGCTCGTCGGGCCACGAATGCCGAAGTTTTGACTTTTCAGATTTCATCGATTTACACTAGAAAGGGGTGTGATTAGACACCTATTTGCGCAACGAATAGATTACCCGAAGCGCGATCAACCTTGATCGAAACTTATGCGATTATTATTCTTAGATCGCTGGTTGTAACCAATTACACCCATCTTCTCGATTTACTGCCCCTTAGATGTATTTAATTAGCAATAATCATTTAATACAAGGCTTTAGTTGATGCCCAACGTCCAAAGAATTAAAGTTAGAGCAGATTGGGTATTCGGTCAACAGTATAAAACAAGCCTACTTACACCAAAGTATTCAGCCAAATAGGAGAAGGCAGAGATGTGCGGAGAAACAAGGCAGTCGATGCTCCACCAATTGTCAGAGACTATCATCCATAGGGTTTCGAAATAACAAGACAAGATTTGTGTCATTTAGTCTATATTGGAAAAGCAGAGAAACAAAAGAGAGGGTAAAACAGGAGATGTAGGATTCGGCTTACCACGGTGTTATGAACGGAAGAAGAGATCGTCCTTCACTACCAAACCAACTGGCACGGTAGAGAAAGAAAGAAGTAGTTGGCCACTCAGTCAAAGAGGAAAAAGAAATGTTGAGAAGAAGAATAAGAAGGTTCGGCTATGAGAGGAGCCAATTGAAGAAGAAATGGTAAGGGATAGTAGGTGCTAGATTTGGCCAAGGAGAGAAAGAAAATAGTAAAGATGGAGAGAAAGAAGCAGTTGATAGCAGTAGAGAACTCGGATAATCAAAAGAAATGACACGAATGGTCAGAAGAAAATGTCACGAATGGTCAGTTTCCCCCAAAATGGCAGCAAGAGAATTTGGCAGCACCTCTCTACTTCCTACACAGTTTAAGCAGCAGAATAAATACCAATTACGCAACCCAAGACTTGAACCTCAGACCTCACAGTTGCACAGACGCCACCTTGCCACTAGGTCACAAACTCTTCTTGTGTCATAAAACATGCATTAATATTTATAAGGCCTATATGCCAATGTCCAGATTCATTTAAGAGAAAAACTAAAAATTTTGCAAAAGCCAAGACTTGAACCCAGGCTTCTCAAACACTCCCAAACACACCCAAATCACTCAACCATAGAAGCAAACAGGTATTTGTGTCAGAACATGCAAAATTAAAGACCCTATATTTTTTTGAGGGCGTTACATTCTGCCCCATGCTTACAGATTTTATCTACCAGAGGCTTACCAGTTCTAACAGGTTCAGCACACTGTGGTATCTTAGGAACTATTGAGGAATAGGCAGGGGAGGTGGTTGTACAGCGGGATTTGTTCTTAAACACTCAGTAAACCATTCATTCATCAATTGAAAGAAGGCTTATTTTGCCTCCTCACTTTGGCCTTCAGATACGGGCCTTTCACTACCAGATGCAGATGCAACTCTTTGAACTGAAGCTGAAGCGTTGCTCCCAGCTTCCTCGAATTCAAGTCTAGCTTGGTTGGATGATATTACTATATGTAAAACACATTTAAAATGATTAGGAGACATCACACTATCACAAATTATATAATGGCATGTATAGCTAAACTCGTGTTCGCTACGTTAAATCTGAGAATCGGCTAAACCATAGCTCTGATACCACTAAATGTAACATCCTTAACTCCTATTCATCGCCGGAACAAAGTTACGGAGCATTACCAGAGTTTACAGAATATTTACGAATAAATCACGTCAATCACTATTCATTTTCAAAGATTATTCATAACGTCCCTTAAATGGACCATCGAGGCCCAAAACGAGTATTAGAATTGAGTCGAGACTAAATCAGGAACTCAGAGAATTTTTGCAAAATTCTATAATTTTCTAAGATACAGGCCTCACATACTCGTATGGTCCAAGGGACACATCCGTGTGACCCTAAAACACGCCCATGCTGCAGGTTGTGTTCGACCCCATGTCATTCTCTGACTTGTGCCACACGGTTTGTAACACCCCATACCTGGTCAGCACATTACGACCCGATCTGGAATGTCACAGGGAAAGGTTGTTTAAATGAATCTTTGGAATTTTAGAGAAATATCAAAGTTTTGAAACTTTTTGTTTTATGTTTCTATCTTTAAAAAAAATATTTAGTTAAGAGTTTCTTACCAACTCCTATTCCGTGAACTATTGGTTGAAATCGGGTTTTGTGATACGAAAAATCAAAAACCGGTGGTACTTCGAAACATGTCGTTTTGAAGGCAGTGTTTGTGGTTTAAAGAAAAATTCCCAAATTTAGTTATTAATCGCTCACCATCTTTTGTTAGCACTTGAAAACATGATTGTGTAGGTTTTTATTCTAGAAAACTCAGTATTCGACATCTCATAAGATAAGTTATAATAGCATAAAATCCAAAACACAAATTAAGGAGTAGGAGGCCTTATTACATAACAAAGTTCCAATTAAAACAAGTTTGAATAAAGGTAAGGAATTTACGAGAAAAATATTGCATGGCGACCTCAAGTCTGCCCCGGCTCCAAATCTGCGATCTAGGGATTACCTGCAACATTAAGCAGAGGAGTGAGTCACCGAGACTCAGTGTGTAATTCCCCTTACGAACACAATTTGGGCCTAAGCCCTAATAACATGGCATATCAATAGTGCATGCAATGCAACCCAGCCCATCCTAGATTTCCATCCACTACATCACCTGTATCCACCGAACACCCGTGGCATCAAGCCACTGTGGTCCCAGACCACTTGTTACAGAGTCACAGAATATATAAACATTGGGCCAACCCACTGTGGTCCCAGACCACTGAGACAAGTCACTAATAATTATATGTATATGTATATGTATACGTGGTTTCCAAACCACTGTGGTCCCTGACTACTGTGACAATAGTCACTGAATAGCACTTCCCCTCCATTATCTCCTATAACCCATGCACATAATATCATACTGAGGTGAGTGCTATATGCTTTCAATGAACAAGATATAATTAACTCATGCATTCAATATAACGGAAGTATCATCACAGCGGAATTTACCCGGTGTCTCTAACCTTACCTACGAGGGTATCTCGACTGACAGAACAGTCGTTTCGGCTTCCAGCCAACGCAGTTATTAACATGAATTGATTAACAAAGTAAAGTGTGGACATTACACACCTGGTAACGTGTAAAATTAGACTTTCTACGTCGACACTCTCACTAGCAGGGACGACAACTATTTGCCTATCCTAAGTAGATGCCGGCTCTCTACCACAGCCCGGTGGAAAGTCACGAACCGCTGATACAGTACGCTTCTTAAACTTAGGAGCAGCGACCACAGGTTCGCTCCCCTCAGGCTCCTTAGATGCACCCTCCTTGGATTGGCTAGCCCTTATATCCACGATAAGAGTCTTAATTAGTACTTAGAGAAAAACGTTTGATTGTCTATCAAAGAAATTCAGTTAAGGCCACGAAAGGGAAAAAGGAAAATGGACAACCCTAAATCAAGAGAATCTCATTATCTCACGAACCCAAATGAAATGATATGGTTTGGCAACCAACTGACCTTCAGCTTTAGACTACCACTGTTCGATTGATGGAGTATCCCGGAGTGAACGGAGTGAACGTTCCAAAAGAGAGAAGAGGAAGAAGGGGTTAGCCAAAATCTAAACACCAAGAACAAAATAGCCATTCGGCTAAGACCACACAGAACCGAAAAAGAATAAGAAAGAAAAGCAAGAGTCCCTCCCTACCTTGCACGATAGAACCCTACTTAAGAAGAGACTTTCGGCAACCCACAGAGATGCTTCTTGATATACGGTTGATAATGGTAGATGAGAAAAGGTGGTTCAGCTAACAGTAAAAAGTGTAAGAGTCGATTAATGTGATGTCAAAAGAGATTTGGCTAGAGAAGACAGAAGTAGAAAAGTAAAGAGTTTCGGCTTTTAAAAAGAAAGAAAAGAAAAAGGTGGAAAAGATGAATAGAGGAAGACCAAATATTCGGCTAAGAAATGAAAGAGGGTTCGGCTAAAGAAACAAAGGAAGTAGAAAGGAAAGGAAAAGAAGGAGAAGAAGAGATGCCCGAATGGTCACACTACTTTCGGCTAGTGCTAAAGGAGCAAAAGAGATGAATAGAAGGAGCTGATAGTTTCGGTACAGTGAGAAATAAGGAAAACGAATGAGAGAAAAAAGAGAACTCCCAAAGATTTGCAAAAATCGGGACTAACCCCTTAATGGCCGAAAATGCTAACATGAAGAATGCCTAAGACCTATGGGAAGTTCGGTACACCCACCTAGCAACTAAAACGAAATTCCCCCTCCAAGCTCCCCACATTCGGCCAACACCTCTACCATCACCCAATCCCTTGATTTGCTCCTAGTTTCACTCTCCAACACCCATTTGAATTGGTTTGATCAATTCAAACTCCACAAGCTCCTCATGTCCATCCATTTGAATACATTGACCCATTCAACCATCAATCTTGAAGAGTCTCTTTCGAATCCATCTTCTCTCTACCCTGACACCAAAAATAAAGCTTCATAATGAGGCTTACAGGATTTGAACTCCTCCCTTTCAGATCCTACAAGTGACGCCACCTCCACTAGGACACAAGCTTCTTTGTGTCAACAACTACACACAAATAGACTTAAGGCCTGCTCCTACTAGCTTTGTCCCCTAAAGTGCCGAAAGGCAAAATTTTACCAAGGCCCTGGCTTTTCCCTGAGCCTCCTCAGGACCCCCAACCACTCCAAAATAACAAACAACACATGCCAAACACACAGTAACACACAAATAATGCAGAGCCCCCAACTCTAGGATGTTACAGTTCTACCCCCTTAAAAAAAATTTTGACCTCGAAATTTACCTGATCAAAAGAGGTGAGGCTATTTCTGTCGCATCACATCCTCTGGCTCCCACGTGGCTTCCTCTGAACCGTGATTCCGCCACAAAAATTTAACCAACGGAACCATTTTTCTTCTCAACACCTTAACGTTTCGGTCTAGGATCTGAACTGGTTCCTCTTCAAACGATAAATCCGGTCTCACTTCGATTTCTTCCACTGGCACCATGTGAGATGGATCTGAACGGTAGCGCCTTATCATTGAGACATGGAATACGTCATGTATCTGCCTCAATTCTAGAGGTAACTCGAGCTGGTATGCTACTGGTCCCACTCGCTTCAACACTCGATAAGGCCCAATGAACCTGGGGTTCAACTTGGCCTTCCGTCCAAACCTCAAAACTTTCTTCCAAGGCGAAACCTTCAGAAACACCTGATCACCCATTGCAAATTCTATATCCTTACGCTTCAGATCAACATAGGATTTCTGCCTGTCGAAAGCTTCCTTCAACCAAGTTCGAATCAACTTAACTTTTTCTTCTATTTTGGAAACTAATTCCGGACCCAACATCTGACGCTCCCCCAACTCTGTCCAACAAGTAGGAGTACGATATTTCCGACCATACAACCCTTTGTAAGGCGCCATACGAATACTAAATTGGTAACTGTTGTCGCATGTGAATTCTGCCAACGGTAGGAACTCCTCCCAACTACTCCTGAAGTCAATGACAGAGCCTCTCAACATGCCTCTCAGACTGACCGTCAATTTATGGATGAAATGCGATGCTGAAGTCTAGTCTTGTACCCAACGCCTGATGCAATGCTTTCCAAAACCGTGACGTAAACCTGGGGTCTCTGTCTGATATAATAGACACAGGTAACCCATGTAATCTCACAATCTCCGCCACATACAGCTTGGCTAACTTCTGTAAAGAATAATCAACCTGAACCGGTATGAAGTGAGCGGATTTCGTCAACGGATCCACAATTACCCACACTGAGTCTTTCTTCGTAGGCGTAAGGGGTAGCCCACTCACAAAATGCATTGTTATCCTTTCCCATTTCCAAAGTGGAATCTTTACTAGCTGCAGCAATCCTGAAGGCAATTAGTGTTCCGCCTTCACCTGCTAACACGTCAAGCATTTACCCACAAACTCAGTAACCTCTTGCTTCAGACCCGGCCACCAAAACTGCTCAGGGAGATTCCGATACATCTTACTCTCGCCAGGATGCATAGCATATGGGCTACTATGCGCTTCCTGAAGGATTTTCTGCCTTAACTCGGAATCCCTCGGCATACAGGCCCTTTCGCGACAGCACAATTCTCCATCACTGTTCACACTAAAATCTGCCATTTCACCATCTGCCACTAGCTTGGACTTAACACTTAGCGATTCATCAGACAACTGCTTCTCCATTAATTGACTGACCCAAGAAGGCTTCACTTGAAGTTCAGCCAACAACCTTCCATCATCATATCAGTTGAGATGAGCAAACATTGCCCTCAAGTCTGATATCACCTTACGGCTTACGCGTCTGCCACTATGTTAGCCTCACCCGGGTGGTACTCAATCGAGCAGTCATAATCCTTCAACAACTCAATCCACCTCCGCTGCCTCAAATTCAACTCCTTCTGGGTGAGAAGATACTTCAAGCTCTTGTGATCTGTGTAGATGATGGACTTCTCCCCATATAGGTAGTGCCTCCAAATCTTTAGAGTAAAAACTACCGTAGCTACCTCAAGATCATGCATAGGATAATTCACTTCGTGAGGTCTCAACTGCCGAGCCGCATATGCTACCACCTTCCCCTCTTGCATCAACATACACCCCAAACCTGTGTACGACGCATCACAGTAGACGATAAATTCCTTCTCCGCCTCTGGCTAAATCAACACCGGTGCTTCAGTCAAAATGCTCTTCAACTTTTCAAAACTCTCCTGATGTTTATCTGCCCAGACAAACGGTACCCCTTTCTGTAATAACTTGGTTAACGGTGCAGCTATTAACGAAAACCCCTCAACAAACCTTTTGTAGTACCCAGCTAAACCAAGAAAACTCCGAATCTCTACCACCAACTTAGGCGGTTTCCAGTCCAACACAGCTTCAATTTTTCAGGGATCAACCCTAATCCCCTCAGCGGATACAACATGGCCCAAAAAGGTAACTTCTTTCAACCAAAATTCACTCTTACTAAATTTGGCGTACAACTGCTTTTCCCTCAGAATCTACAGAACCACCCAAAGATACGAATCATGTTCCTCTTCTGTACTCGAATAAACCAGAATATCATCTATGAACACCATAACAAACCGGTCCAGATAGGGTTGGAATACCCGGTTCATCATGTCCATAAACGTAGCTGGTGCATTTGTAAACCCGAACGGCATCACCAAGAACTCGTAGTGACCATAACGAGTTCGAAATGCTGTCTTATGAATATCTGCCTCCTTAACCTTAGGCTGATGGTATCCTGACCTCAAGTCTATCTTTGAGAAGACTGAAGCACCTTGCAACTGATCGAACTGATCATCTATCCTAGGCAACGGGTACTTGTTCTTAATCGTCAACTTGTTCAGTTGCCTATAGTCAATGCACATCTGCATCGATCCGTCCTTCTTCTTAACAAATAACACCGGCGCTCCCCAAGGTGACACACTGGGTCGAATAAAACCTTGGTCTAACAGTTCTTGAATCTGCGCTTTCAGTTCCACCAGCTCCTTCGGCGCCATTCTATATGGGGCAATAGACACTGGCGCTGTTCCCAGAAGAAGATTAATACTGTATTCCACCTCGCGATCTGGAGGTCACCTTGGAAGCTCTTCTGGAAAAACATCAGAGAATTCCTTCACTGTTCTGACATCTTTCACAGCTAACTCCTTGGCTTCCAAAGCACTGACGAAAGCTAAGAAAGTCTCGCATCCTTTTTTCACCATTCTTTCAGCCTTTAAAGTGGACACTACATTAGACAAATAATTCTTCCTTTCACCTATCACTAAAACTTCACTATCCTCAGGAGTCCTTAACACCATGCGCTTAGCAGCACAATCTAAGTTTGCTCGATACCTCACTAACCAATCTATCCCTAAGATTAAATCGAACTCCTCGAATGGAAATTCCATCAAACCAGCCAGGAAAACCATCCCTTGCACTTCTAAGGGCACATTCCTAAAGAGTCTGTTTACCTTTACAGATTGTCCTAGAGGGCTGATCACAGTCATCTCTCTAGAAGTAGTCTCAGATTCTATACTTAAAGTCTCAGATACCTTACTAGCAACATAAGAATGTATAGACCCAATATCTATCAATGCTGAAAAGGGTAAACCAAAAATAAAGAACGTACCAGTTATGACGTTAAGTGCTTCGCCCTTCTCTCGGCGTCTAGCTGCATAGACCAATCCAGGCTGTCTCGCATCTGTATTCCCAGCACCTCGGCCCAGTGCTCCACGCCCTCGACCAAAAACCAATTCCTCATCTGGCCAGTCCACGACCTCTCGGTGGTTGCCGCCCCCTCTTCCAGGCTATACATAACCCTGACCAACTGCCCGCGCCCTACTTGGCTCCTGTGGACAATCCCTTACCAAATGATCTACAGATCCACACCTATAACATCCCTTACTTCTTGCCCAACACTCCCCCGAATGATAATTCCCACATCTAGCACATGGCTGAGACCGCCCAACTGTAACAGTTCTCGTAACTCTACTCAGCCCATCCAACCTAGGCTTCTTTTGGAAACCCCCAGTAGATCCTGACCCAAAATTCCTTTTATTCCTACCTCTGTCCCTATCTTGATTCTGTCTTTCAGGTCGCTTCACCTCTTTGGCTATCTTAGCCTTCTCGACTAGAAGAGCAAACTCCCTTTCCCGTTGCAGAGCTATCAGCACTCGCAACTCGTCCCTCAGACCATCCTCAAATCGGACACAGCGCTCATGATCTGTGGCAACAATACCCCGGGCATAACGACTCAAATGTAAGAATTCCTCCTCATACTCCGCTACTGACTTGCTTCCCTGAACCAAATTCAAAAATGCCCTTCTTTGAGCATCCACAAAACTCGATCCAATATACTTGCCCTGGAACACCGGGTTATAGAAGTCCCAGGTGATACGGTCAGCTGCTGTACCATCCCTTACCGTGAGCTACCACTGGTATGCCTCGAATTGAAGAAGAGACACAACACTTTTCAATTTCTCTTCTGCGGTACAGTCAAGGTCATTCATGATGCGCTCAACCGCTTCTAACCAATATTCAGCTACGTTAGGAGCCACACCAGAAACGCCCCTAAACATTTTAGCTCTGTTAGCTCCAAGTAGTTCCGACACAGATTTCCGAGCTACTGATCCCGTGCTCACTCCAGTAACTCTTTCCAAAACGCGTAGGATCGCCTGAGACACAACATCGTCTCCACCAGCTTGATCCTGAAATTTCGCTTCTGTAACTGGTGGTGCTGTCACTTCACCTTCCAGCCGTTCAGACCCAACATCTCGGCCTCTTCCACGGCCTTGCATACCGCGTCCACGTCCTCTAGTACTCTTTACTACTAACGTGATTTAATCTGATTAAAAGTTTTATGAGTTAGTGTTTTCTTTCGCTGTTTGTTACATAGCAGTTTTATGTAAATAGCATTATGAGCAGTTCTCGCTATTTCATACACACCTAAGGTTCCAGTCTCTAGAGTTGCATTTCTTAGCACAAACAACCACAACATATCATACTCACTTCATGCAAAAGCAACTAAAAGTCAGAAGACTTACCGTGCGAATTTAGTGCCGGAGACTCAGGTGTCATGCTTCCAAAAGACATACATATATATCTAAATCATTTTCTAGCCGCTTTAAAACATTTTAACCCATACCCACGGTCGAGTTCTTTGCAACCTAGGCTCTGATACCACAATTGTAACACCCCATACCCTGTCAACACGTTACGACCCGATCTAGAATGTCATAGGGAAAGGTTGTTTAAATGAATCTTTGAAATTTTAGAGAAAAATCAAAGTTTTAAAACTTTTTGTTTTATGTTTCTACCTTAAAAAATATATATTTAGTTAAGAGTTTTTTACCAACTCCTTTTCCGTGAACTATTGGTTGAAATCAGGTTTTGTGATACGAAAAATCAAAAACTGGTGGTACTCTGAAACATGCCGTTTTGAAGGCAGTGTTTGTGGTTTAAAGAAAAATTTCCAAATTTAGTTATTAATCGCTTACCATCTTTTGTTAGCACTTGAAAACATGATTGTGTAGGTTTTTATTCTAGAAAACTCCGTATCCGACATCTCATAAGATAAGTTATAACAGCATAAAATCCAAAACCCAAATTAAGGAGTATGAGTCCTTATTACATAACAAAATACCAATTAAAACAAGTTTGAATAAAGGTAACGAATTTACGATAAAAATATTGCATGGCCACCTCAAGTCTGCCCCGGCTACAAATCCGCGATCTAGGGATTACCTGTCACATTAAGCAGAGGGGCGAGTCATTAAAAATCAGTGTGTAATTCCCCTTACGAACACAATTTGGGCCTAAGCCCTAATAACATGGCATATCAATAGTGCATGCACTGCAACCCAGCCCATCCTGGATGCCCATCCACTACATCACTTGTATCCACCGAACACCCGTGGCATCAAGCTACTGTGGTCCCAGACCACTTGTGACAGAGTCACATAATATATAAACGTGGGGCCAACCCACTGTGGTCCCAGACCACTGTGACGATCTCTGATAAGTATATGTGGGGCAAACCCACTGTGGTCCCAGACCATTGAGACAAGTCACTGATAAGTATATATATATGTATACGTGGTTCCAAACCTCTATGGTCTCGGACCACTATGACAATAGTCACTGAATAGCACTTCCCCTCCATTATCTCCCATAACCCATGCACATAATATCATACTAAGGTGAGTGCTATACGCTTTCAATGAACAACATATAATTAACTCATGCATTCAATATAACGAAAGTATCATCATAGCGAAATTTACCCGGTGTCTCTAACCTTACCCACGAGGGTATCTCGACTGACAGAACAATCGTTTCGGCTTCTAGCCAACGCAGTTATTAACATGAATTGATTAACAAAGTAAAGTGTGAACATTACACCTGGTAACGTGTAAAACTAGACTTTTTACGTCGACGCTCTCACTAGCAGGAACGACAACTATTTGCCTATCCTAGCTAGATGTCGGCTCTCTACCCTAGCCTGGTGGAAAGTCATGAACCGCTGACACAACACGCTTCTTAAACTTAGGAGCAGCGACCACAGGTTCGCTCCCCTCAGGCTCCTTAGATGCACCCTCCTTGGATCGGCTAGCCCTCATATCCACGATAAGAGTCTTGATCAATACTTAGAGAAAAACGTTTGATTGTCTATCAAAGAAATTCAGTTAAGGCCACGAAAGGGAAAAAGGAAAATGGACAACCCTAAATCAAGAGAATCTCATTACCTCACGAACCCAAATGGAATGATATGGTTCGGCAACCAACCGACCTTCAGCTTTAGTCTACCACTGTTTGATTGATGGAGTATCCCGGAGTGAACGGAGTGCACGTTCCAAAAGAGAGAAGAGGATGAAGGGGTTACCTGAAATCTAAACACCAAGAACAAAATAGCCATTCGGCTAAGACCACACAGAACCGAAAAAGAATAAGAAAGAAAAGCAAGAGTCCCTCCCTACCTTGCACGATAGAACCCTACTGAAGAAGAGACTTTCGGCAACCCACAGAGATGCTTCTTGATATACAATTGATAATGGTAGATGCAAAAAGGTGGTTCAGCTAACAGTAAAAAGTGTAAGACTCGATTAATGTGATGTCAAAAGAGATTCGGCTAGAGAAGATAGAAGTAGAAAAGTAAAGAGTTTCGACTTTTAAAAAGAAAGAAAAGAAAAAGGTGGAAAAGATGAATAGAGAAAGACCAAATATTCGGCTAAGAGATGAAAGAGGGTTCGGCTAAAGAAACAAAAGAAGTAGAAAAAAAAGGAAAAGAAGGAGAAGAAGAGATGCCCGAATGGCCACATTACTTTCGGCTAATGCCAAAGGAGCAAAAGAGATGAATAGAAGGAGCTGACAGTTTCGGTACAGTGAGAAATAAGGAAACCGAATGAGAGAAAAAAGAGAACTCTCGGAGACTTGCAAAAATCGGCACTAACCCCTTAATGACTGAAAATGCTAACATGAAGAATGCCTAAGCCCTATGGGAAGTTCGGCACACCCACTTAGAAACTAAACCGAAATTCCCCCTCCAAGCTCCCCACATTCGGCCAACACCACCACCATCACCCAGTCTCTTGATTTGCTTCTACTTTCACTCTCGAACACCCATTTGAATTGGTTTGACCAATTCAAACTCTACAAGCTCCTCATGTCCATCCATTTGAATACATTGACCCATGCAACCATCAATCTTGAAGAGTCCCTGTCGAATCAATCTTCTCTGCACCCTGGCGCCAAAAATAAAGCTTCATAATGAGGCTTACAGGATTCGAACTCCTCCCCTTCAAATCCTACAAGTGACGCCACCTCCACTAGGACACAAGCTTCTTTGTGTCAACAACTACACACAAATAGACTTAAGGCCTGCTCCTACTAGCTTTCCCCCCCTAAAGTGTCAAAAGATGAAATTTTACCAAGGCCCTGGCTTGACCCCGAGCCTCCCCAAGACCCCCAACCACACCAAAATAACAAACAAACCATGCCAAACACATAGTAACACACAAATAATGCAGAGCCCCCAATTCTAGGATGTTACATGGTCGGCCACATGCCCGTGTGCTAGGTCGTGTGGTTAATTTTAGCACACATGACTGAGACACACGCTCGTGTCTCTACCCGTGTGCTCAATTCTAAGTATTTTGTTTCTCAAATTTAAGGTGCAGGAGACACACGACATAACCACACGCCTATGTACCAGGCCGTGTGTCACACATGTTCTAGTCACACGCCCGTATGTCTGCCCGTGTGGACAAAATAAAGCCATTTCTAGCTTTATTTCTCACCCACAGTCATTCCAATGACCTGTACTAAAACTCATATCCAAATACAAACCTCATCAAGCATTCAAATTAAGCGAACTCTATCACTCAACATGGCATATCATCATATCCATACATGTTTATAATCTTACCTCTGTTTAGTCCATACATAGACATAATTTGATCAACTACTTAATCTATATATAGCTACCATAGTATAACATTACAAGTATATCAAAAAAATCCATTACTAGCCATTCCATACAAGCATCATTTTCAAGCCACTAATGGCCAAGTTATCCTATACATGCCATCATACCAAAATGATTTTACTATATAAACCCAAAATAAACTAGTAGATAGTGTGATGATGCTCCACTGATCTCCAACCTTCGCGAGTTTTTGAGTACTATAAAACAAGGAAAATAAAACTAAGTAAGCATTACATGCTTAGTAAGTTCATATAACAGGAATTAAAACTTACCAATACACATTTATTAACATTAAGCATTCAATAACATGCACTTTCATCAATTTGGCAAATTTACCTATACACATACACTCAATCAAACAAGTTAGTTACATAAGTGTTCACACATAAATCAAGTAAGCATAGATGAACTCATCATACTATATTCCTTTAAGACATTATTCATTTCATCCCATAATTCTCTTATTATGTCAAGAGTTGTGTCCGTTGAATAATTGAAATTCTGATGGATACTCAAGTATTACACTCAAGGTGTACAATTCAATAACCCGTCAATTCTTATTCAAGAGTACCTATTAGGGCACTTAATCAAAGAACACACTCTCGAGCCACATATAGGATATCAAGATTACTAGTCCAGGCTAAATCCTTTATGTAACGTATGCTCAGAAGAGCTCAATTAGGATTACTAGTCTAGGCTAAATCCTAGTTGTAACATATGCTCGAGAGGGATTATATTAGAATTACCCATTCGGGCTAAATCCGTTCTATAATGAGGTCAATAGGATTACTCATCTGAGCCAAATCCCGTCAACAACAAATGCAGGACTTCATTCATTTCGAGAAAGCACATATATTCATCGGAATTCAATATTCAAACGAAACTTAACCCTTTTTCACCGTTTAAAACATGTATCCAATTATCCATTATAGCATTCAAATAATTCACATCAATAAAAGTCACATTTCATACACACACAACATTCAATTTAACATATTTACTTGCTCGATTAAGTTACACGAACTTACCTCGACACTTGTTCGCGTTTAAAAATCTACTAATCCGAAACTTTTTCTTTTCCTCGGTCTAACCTCGAATTTGTGTTGTCCAGATCTATATAAATGAATTTATTCATCAATTTATCACATTTCATATTCAAGTGGACCCAATTTACATCCTAGGTAAAATTACCATTTCTCCCCCAACTTTTCCGTAAATTCTAATTTTGTCCCTAGGCTCTGAAAATGAAATTTATGCAATTTACTCCCTATTCCAAGCCTAACCAAAATTTCAATATACAATTTACAGCAAATATATTCTAGAAATTTTAGAAATTTTCTTCAATTTTCACAACTTTACATTTTAATCCCTAAATCATGTTTCCATCAAAAATCACTTTGTAAAAGTTGTTTATCTATCAACAACCTTTCATTTTCTACCATAAATTTCAAATTTTTAGCATATTCATCCATGACCTAATTTCCATACTTTGATAACTTTTCAAATTGATCCCCCCAATAGATCAATTAAGCTATCCTGATTTTAAAAATATCAAAATTACTAAAAACGGGACAAGAAAAATTACCCAATTATGCCAACAAAGTTTCTTCTCTCTCTCCTAGGGCTTCCATGCATTTTGGGGTTAAAGATGATATAAAATAAGATGATAATTCTTTTATCATAATTTAATTAATTAAATTATTTCAATTTCCAATTTAGTCCTTGTAACACCCCTTACCCGTGTTCAACGTCGGAACTGGGTACGAGGCATTACCAGACTTAACTTGCTCAACATTGGGCTATAAAATCTCATTTCAATTTAAAACTTTTCATTCATAAACATAACATCCTTATAATGGGCCTACAAGGCCCTAAACATACATATGGAAGGTTTCAGAACTAAATCGAAAACTTTTGTGCTCTTAGAAAATTTTTGCCTAAACAAGGCATACGCCTGTGTGAAATGGAACACGTCTGTATGATCACACATGCCCATGTTTGTAGCTCGTGTGGAATTTATTTTTCATTTCGAACCTACAGGGGTTTTCACACGGCTGAACACACGCCTGTGTCTATAGCCTGTGTCCCTCACACGCCTTAGCCACGCCCGTGTTCTCACCGGTGTGTGAAAACCTTAGCATTCTGTTTTTAGCGTCAGCAACCTCTTAAGGGCACACGGCCTAGGCACGCACCCGTGTGCTGACCGGTGTGACGAATTGAATTCTCGCAATTGGATACAAGGGATACACCGCCTATTAATACACCCATGGCGCTGACCGTGTTGACAATTAGAAGGCTATTTTCCAAGCCAATTGCCACCCTAAAACATAAACACACATATCCCTACACAAGTAACACATAACATGGGAATAATACACTATGAAGAATTGTAAATCATCATTCATACCCTTCGTATTTCACTCCATCAGGTGCATGAACTTTCACTTCATAAACTCATCATCATTAAATATATGAAACTTAACAAATATTGGCCAATTCCCAATGGCCATTTACAAAATTTGTGTGTAACATTAGTAGCCAACACTTTGGATTCCAAATATGACATAACACAAGATGACCAAGTTCCTATACATGCCATACTCAAAATAAATCAAGATTACTATACCAAAAGAATAGTTTATAGTGTGATCCGAACTCTGACGTCCTACGATCCCCGAGCTAGCTTGGTGATACTACAAGGAAAAGGGAAAAGAGAGGGGTAAGCATATAGCTTAGTAAGTTTGCATGAACTAATATAGCAACATAAGTACTCATGGTAAAATCCATTCATCTCATAGAACAATAACAACATAAGTTCTCAAGTGCCTAGGCATACTTACTCACACTTACTCTTACCCATCGCATATCACATTATAGTTTCATAACTTGTATTTTTACTCATGGTACCTGTATCACTTCATCACATAATTTAGCACTTATGCTAACTTGAACATAAACTTTAGTCATTATCATCCTTATATAACTTAACTCTTTATCATTGTTACATACTTAGCTCTTTTGCCCATTGAACTACTCGGAATACTGGAGGATACTCAATCTCATCATACATGTATCACGATGCCAATTCCATATCCCAGATATGGTCTTACATGGGATCACCTCTTGATGTCGATGCCATATCCCAGATATGGTCTTACACGGGATCACTTAACTCGATGGCGATGCCATGTCTCAGACGTAGTCTTAACAAGATCATACATATATGTTGATGCCATGTCCTAGACATGGTCTTACACGAGATCTTCTTTTGGTGCCGAAGCCATGTCCCAGACATGGTCTTATACGGGACCTTCCTTATTCGATGCTGATGACATGTCCCAGTCATGGTCTTATACGAGACCTTCCTTATTCGATGCCGATGCCATGTCCCAGACATGGTCTAATATAGGATCTACGATCGGTGCTGATGCCATGTCCCAGACATGGTCTTATACGAGACCTTCCTTATTCGATATCGATGCCATGTCCCGAACATGGTCTTACACGGGACCTACATTTGGTGCCGATGCCATGTTCCAGACATGGTCTTATACGGGATCTACGTTCGGTGCCGATGCCATGTCCCAGACATGGTCTTATACGGGACCTACATTTAATGCCGATGTCATGTCTCGACATAGTCTTATATGGGACCTTTCTTTTCTCAAGTTATGACATAGGTATCCTCGTTCCATTTTCATCCATTTTCTTTCCATTTCCATCCCAAAGAAGGAAAAAAACCTAAAGAAACTATTTATCCTTCGACCATAAATTAGTAAGTAAATTCAAGTCATTTTCTTGTATTATTTGTAGATTTGGGGTCATGGGAGCTTGGTTTAGATAGCCCATGTACCAATTTGTAAAACTGTTAAAGTTTTTAGAAGTTTTTATTGTTGAGAATTAGATGAAATTGGTGTGAAATTGTTAGAAATTAAACTTAATATATGAAACAGACTAAATTGAAAAGCTTAATTATTAGTTTCGTATATTAGAGACCAAATTGAATAAAATAAAAAAATTTCGTAAGGGTTGGTAGGGATAGAAAAAAAGGGTTCCTAATGAGTTTTGGTGAAATCAGATTCTAATCCAATGCCTTAAATTGAAAGTTATGCTTGTCCTGATTTTAGTGACTAAATTGAACAAATTGCAAAATCTTTGTAAATAGGTATTTAATTCTGAATTGGTTGAAAGTTGATTGTAAAATATGTTTTGTGATTATTCGTAGCTAACGATGTCACCAAATCTTTGAGAGAAAAATGAAAAGAGAAAATCGTCAACGATGGATGCTCAAAGCCTCAATTTTTACTTTTATGATTCGGGATAGAAATATTTGGTTTTATAAGAATGTTTTTTCTTTTGGAATCATTGAGGTGAGTATATTATGGTAATATGAAATGTTTTAATTGAATTTGATATGGGGCATTAAGATAGAGGACTAAAATGAAAAAATGGGAAATGATATGAAATACTTAAATGATGATATGTGATATGAACATTATATCAAAATATAAATCTTATAAAATGACATATATGTTTGACGATAAAATAGGGATGTGATTGTGAATTTGATCAAGGAACGATATATGTACTAAATTGCAAAATAATTGTTATGCGATAGAATAATGTACAAGGTAGAAAATGCATATATGAGTGAATATAGGGTATGTATATGCGAGTAAGATGATTACAAGTATGGAAATTCTTATATGTATAACTGATGCTCGTGTAAACTTAGTATAATGTTAGGATACGATTGGCATGCCGATAGGGTTTTATGCGCGCTTGTACGAGATATGTGATTACAAAGATCATTACTGATTATATCAGGATCCAACATTTGGTGCCAATCATAGAGTATGATATGTCTTTACAGAGACCCTGGTGTGGTAGAGGGATGTATATGCATATGAGAATGCATTTGATTCCTATGGGCTTTCCACTTCAGTGTTTAGTGTGGTATAGTTAACGCTCTTACTAGCTATCTGGTTTGATGTAGTTTACCTATGTATCTGAGTCCATTTTGCTAGGGTTTAATTAGGCGTAACATTATAATTGGAATCGAAAAACTTGAAAAGGTAATGAGATAGATTAATAATAGAATTTAGTACTGAAATGAACACGAATGAGTAGATAGACTCTAAATAAAGATTCAGATGATGTGTTAAATGGATTTTGATATGAAATGAACTTGATATCGAATGCCATAATAAATGGATTATAAATGTTTTAAATTGTGAATTGGTATAGATAGCTAAAGGCCTTGAGATTTGTTTTGGTACATGTAATTGGATTTGATCATTCTTTTTCCATGATAGTTGAATTAGTTTTCCTTGATATTTGTATACCTTCATTTGTAATTGATTATATACTTGTGTTACAATATAGAATATGTGTAACACCCATAACCCGTATCCTTCACTGGGCAAGGGTTGCGGAGTATTATTGAACAAACAGAACACTTAAATATACCTTTCATACATAGCCATAATCATAACATGAATCAATCATTCACATACTTATAGTCCCTAAATCGAGCCCTTGAGGCCCTGGAAATACATAAGAAACAATTTGAGACTAAATTAGAAACATTTGGAAAGTATAGGAAAATGTTACAAAAATTTGACTACAAGGGTCGCACCGTCGTGTGGCCAAGCCATGTAACATTTGAAATAGGGACACAAGGTCATGTCTCAGCCCGTGTCCTCACTCATGTAACTCACGAAATTGCCCCACACATACTAGGCCGTGTAACAGCCTGACTTACATGCTATAGAACCTAAAAAGGGCACACAGTCGTGTCGCTAGGCCGTGTGTCACATACAGCTGAGTCTGTAACACCCCAAACCTGGCCTGGACGTTACGGCTGGATCAGGCAATGTCATATGGTAGTGTGTTTGAAAACCGTAACTTTGCTTAAAATAATTCCCATTTAGAAACTTTTTTATTATTACTTATTAAATCTAAAATCGTGTTATTTAATCAATCAAAAGTTTTCAAAATGTTTATTCAATGCGGAAGCTTTTAGAATAGTTTGCGTATTTATGAGTATTTTGTTAAAATGTTTGTTTCTTTTAAAAACCCGAGATATCCTAATACTAGCAGTTATAAACCATAACCAATAAAAATCCCAAACTAAGATAAAAATCCACAGAGGCTATATTTACAATAAAATACCCAAATAAAATTTAAAACAATAAGTACGAAACAGTGTCAAAGAGGTCGTGTGGCCACCGCTGAGTCCTCCGCCGCACCGATCCGCCTAAGTCTGGGGGTTACCTGTACAAATTAGACAGAAGGGGTGAGTTTATGTAAACTCAATGTGTGATCCCTATAAGGATAAACAGATAGTATGCAATTAATCACAGTCTGGGTCTAAGCCATTTTTCAGTAACAGTGTCAGTTTGGGCCTTAGCCCATTTCAGTATAGAAGAAGTCATGTAGTAGGGCATTAGCCCCTTACAATAATGAAAGAGCGATATGAGATATGCGATCCACGAGAATCCTACCCCCGGCCTCTACACACACCATCTCCGTCCAACCCTACATTCCATGTGGGGATATAATCAACCCACCCATCCCTACACTCCAAATAGTACCGTAAGCGGCACTAGACAGTAGTTTGCAGCTGAGCTGCTAGTAAGTTAGGCTCGAAGCCTTTCAGTGCACTTCCTCCGATTAACATCAACCCCCAACCCAATGCAATGCAATATACAATTATGACATGCTATCTCATAGTAACAGTACATACAAAGTTAGCTCAGTAGAATCTCATCATTCTCAATAACATGCATATATATATCAGTCATACAGTAATTTCAGTCAATTAGGGGTCTAGGTAAGCTTACCGACCCTACAGTAGGTTCACAGTCGACTCGGGCGACCCATGCAACCTTAACAACAAAGTAGTGAAAATGGGCTCACATGCCCATGCTGTCTGCTCTTATGGGCCCACACGCCCATGTGGCCCACACGGCCCAAAATATCCTTGGCCGTGTGGATCATACGACTTGGCCAAAAAATCCCACACGCCCATGTGGTTCACTCGTGTGGGCTATACGACCCAATTTGGTCCAGCCCGTGTGCCGCATACGGCCCACCTCATCGATCACACGCTAGTGTTCCGTCACACGGCCTACCACGCGGGCGGCCACGCGCCAGTGTGGCGTAAACAACCCCATTTTTTGGCTTTTCACTGATTTCCATTTTCAGTATTTTGGTTACATACACCTGGTTTCGTTTCACAGCCAACGCAATCCTGAGAACACCAGCACCTAATTTTCCGATTAAAACACTAAATTAGACCTAAAAACAAGTAATCATACTACTTTCTCCAATTCCAAAGTGCCTACCTTAGACGATTTGATGCACCCCAACACTTATCACGTCAAAAGACTGGGTGCTTATAGAGATTCACCTATACCAACAAAAGAAGTAACAATCAATCTCACAATTGAGTGATTACTATCGAATTTAATTAGCCAGATAGATAATACGAATAACAAAATCAAACTACAATGGTACTTACGAAATCCACGACAGCATATTGATTAAAAAGAACGATCCATAATGAACTCGCATCAAGATTTAACCCAAAAGCGACTAACTTCTCACCTTCAATCATTGAAAAAAAATTTCCACACGATATAGAACTCCGATTGATGACTGCAGATGCTTGAAAACCTCCCCCTAACGTCATATACAAAACACATCAAAAGGGAAGTTATCAAAAAGAGACAAATTACCTACTAAGACTTACTGAAACCTTGACAATCAGAATTGGGAGACTTGATTTCGGCAGAACTTAATGCGATGAACAAAGAAGAAAATGAACAACGACGGAAAGGGAGAAATTCTTAGTGCAACTCCGGCAAACGAAAAGAGGAAAGGTAAACCAATGGCCAAAATCGGCAAGAATGGAGAAGAATAAGAAACTTTGGTAGAGGTTCAGTAGAGTTGAGGGGAGAAGAAACGACAGAAGAATAGAGTGACTTTGGGGATTTGAAAATAACAAAATAACAAAATAAAAATTCAGCCTTTTTATCCCTAAATCCCTCAAATTTCTCCTAAAACCGTCCAACCACTCCCACTATCCAAATCCCTAAATTTTCTCTCCACACTTTCCACTACCCCTCTACCACTTCGGCATTTCAGTTTAGTTCAAACACGTCATGGCACCATTAGCAAAAATAATACTCCAGCAACAGCTCAAACCCAAGATTTCTTAGACACTCTTAGAACACATAACCACTAAAGCAGACAGATTTTTGTGTCATTAATAACATAAACATATACAGATAACTTTGGAACGTTACAGAGTCACACGCCTATGTCTCAGGCCGTGTGGACATGAATTTACTCAAAAATCAAACCATTTCCAACTCTAAACCATACATGGCATTTTTGTGCACATAATCTAGACATCAAACCTAACCAAAACTTGCATGTAATGACCAATTCAATAGCCCTAAACCAATCAACCAATATGCCTTTCAAGGCACCTTAGTTGTAAACATTCAAGCTTGCCTAAACATTTATACTTTACATTTCAACCATACACATCTAGTTCAATACTATCTCAAATCATACCATAACTTGACCATATTGAAACCAATTCATCACATATCATTTTAGTCATTCAAACATGCATCATAAATTAATCACATTAGCACATACTACTAAGGCATAAAAAGTACCAAACCATGTAACTTGTACGAACCAAATCATCAAACGATCATACAACTAAACATCATTATAAGTCCACTTATACATGCCATTATAACCTTTAGTCAAAAATGCTCTAAAATTACCGAATTAACTGCTGGATAGTGTGATAGGTCTCTGATGAGCTTCCAATCAAATTGAACCTTCCGATGATCAATAGGAAAAGGAAACAACTAGCATAAGAAATAATGCTTAGTAAGTTCGTATAAAGGCAACTTAACTACTGACATATTAGAATAAACAACTAAGCATAATTTTTATTATATTTTAAGCTAAGTTTCATTTTCTATTCACTACACCTCTCATGGATAATTGGTGTAGCTTGCATATACATTTATATATTTTTCCTTATAAGCATTTCATATAACCATTTTACTTAAACATTTCTTCTTACCATAACACTTACACATTTAACATATAATCATTTGTAATTCATCTTTCGTTTCAAACTTTCTTATAAGCATACCATCCCGAAATCACTTTCTTTCAGCAACAAAGTGAAAGCTAAATAAATAAATTAATCATACATGTTATTCATATACAAATCACTTATAGGATTAGTATTGAAAATGGTTCATTGTATGCTTCATGTACTATAATAATTCAATCCAAACTCATACATATATGTGCATAAACATCTATCTTTAACCGAATAATCATCGACATATGATCAAGTAATTCATTGAACATTTAACATTTAACATTTACTAATGTCTTGACTATACGTTAGCCTTTATCATTTAAACAATTTTATAAATTCCATTCACATTTAGCCCAATGAACTAGTAAATTGACTCGAATACTCAGGTAACTACACCAAACCAGAGGCATCATAGATGCATAATAGGGGCACCAAAGTGCAGACAGGGGCACAAATGTGCAAACAGGGGCACCTTAGTGCCAATAGGGACACTGAAGTGTATACAGAGGCACCGTAGTGCAAATAGGGGCACCGAAGTGCAAATCCCGAACAAGTGTGCATACTAACCCTATTGGTATGCCAATCGTATCCTAATCGTTTACTATGTCCAAACGGGCATTTTAACCAAATTATAACTTTCATTAATCAGAGACACTACCATATTTCTCAATACACATCCTGTAACAATTCATAACCATTTTGGAATCACATATATCATATTTCATAAATATTCAATAGTTTTTTAATAAATCCTTTTTCACCTTATATTTAGTTATAATATTTTGATTTCCAACTCACATTTTAAACATCATATATATAAACATTCATAAATCAACAGTAATATCATATATATAGGTATGTACAATTCTATACCTACGAACTTACCTGGCTAAATTGCAGCAACGACTAAGCACAGAGGCTATTTGGTAATTTTCTCTTCTCCTTGATTTTCCACTTGTTCTTGATCTAAATTAAAAATTTTATTCAATTCATTAATCTAGACAGTAAAACCAATTCATATTATGCAATTTAGCCCTTTTTAGCATGTTTACAAAATTACCCTTAACTTTTCATTTTTATTCAATTTAATCCCTATGTCCTAATCATGCAAATAAACCAATTTTATTAAAAACCCATACCACCAGAATGTTAATAGCTTCCACTACAGCCCACATTTGTAACAATTTCTCATCAAGTCCTTAAATTATTATTACTTTAGCAATTTAATCCCTAAATAATCACTAATACCTCAAATTCATCATTTCACATCTAAAATAAAAAAATATTCATCAATGGAAACATTCAAAATCTTTAACAGTTTCAAAAAAGAAGGCAAGGGCTAGCTAGACCTAGTTGCAACGATCACAAAAACATAAAAACAATTTACAAGAAACGGAATCAAAATGGACTTACATGAAAATAAACAAACCGAATATTTTCTCCCTAGCTATGGTGTTTGGTCGATTGAAGAAGAAGAAATGAAGCTAAAATGTTTTAATTTCCATTAAATTACAAAATTACGGTTGAAATTATATTATTTAATTCACTTCAACCATTATGCTGTCCCACCATGATAAATATGGTATAATTTCTACTTAAGTCCTTCCTCAACTATTAACTAAGCAATTTGATCACCTAATTGTAATAATTATTTACTTTTGCACCTTTTACAAATTAGTCCTTTTCCTTCAATTAATTATCTAAAAATTAAAATTTCTAAACGAAACTTGAATATAACCTCAATAATACTTCGTCAATATTTATTAAAAATTTACAGCTCAATTTATAGAAACGAGGTCTCGATCCTCATTTTCTAAAACCACTTGACTTTAGGGTCTTTGTAGCACCCCTTACCCGTATTCAATGCTAGAACAGGGTTTGAGGCATTACCGGACTTATAAAACAAGCAATCACACCATTCTGAGTCATAAAAGTTTTGCCCAAATTAAAACCATTCATACTCGATAATGAAGTCCCTATTACGAGCCTACGAAGCCCAAAACATGTATTGTAGGTGGTTCGGGACTAAACCAAGAACTCAGGGAATTTTTATAAAACTTAGAAACTTTTTGCTAGATGTAGGGCTCACACGCCCGTGTGGTCCAAGGGACATGCCCGTGTGACCCTGGGACACGCCAGTGCTTCAGACAGTGTTCAAATTAGGGTGCTCTCTAACTTGTGCCACACGGCCGTGCCACACGCCCATGTGCTAGGCAGTGTAGCACACACAGCTGAGACACACGCCTATGTCTCTACTCGTGTGCTCTATTTTGGACACTCTATTTTGCAACAATTAAGGTTCAGAGGACACACGGCCAGAACACATGCCCGTGGGGCAGACCGTGTGTCACACATGGCCTAGACACACGTCTGTGTGTCTACCTGTGTGGACAAAAACAAGGTTATTACCAAGCCATTTTGCCGCCCTCACTTGAACACATCAACACAACATCACTTGGCACAAATTCAACCATATAAGAGCAACTAAACAACCACAACCAAGACAATAACATGTCATCCTCATGCCATTATTTATCATGCTTAGAACATCAACCTTTCCACACCAATTCATGCAAGATTCCACTTTCACAAATGACATTAGTATATAAATATACTCATAACTAATATTAGCCAACTTCCATGGCTATATACGAAAATGAACCATAAACCATTTTAGGCCAACACATATGGCCAAATTAATAATAACACAAATAACCCAAAGACCAAATCCCTATACATGCCATAAACTCAAAATATTTGAATTCATTTATACCCAAAATGACAGCTTGATAATATGATAGGATCTCCGATGATTACCAACTCGAGCTAGCTCGATGAGACTATAAAACATGGGAAAGGAATAGGGGTAAGCTATATAGCTTAGTATGTCTGTATGAAAATAATAAGCAGCTCTTAAAAATCTTTTATCAAGTTCAACAATTTAAACACAAGATAATACAAATTGCTATGAATCTCACAGTTTTAATTTTTTATTCAGTCATAATGTTTACTCTATCAACTTATAAGCATAATTTAGCATATTTTGGCATCAGCCTAACAATCAAAATCTCTCCTTTGTAACATATTATAGCAATTTAATAAATCATTTCAAACATCCTAGCAAACATGCACATTAATTATGTGTACTCATGTTTCCAAGCATATATCTTAATATATTTCAATTGCCTAAACTCTTATCTTCCCTTACTTCCACAACCATTTTAATAGCCAATTATGCCAATCTTTCCTTTTTCTCATATCCAATAAATCACAATTTTTGTGAATAAAACATGCTATATCATAACTCAGTTTAGCTGAAAACCAAACACATAATCGTCAACCGAATTTACCATGTATTTCATACATCATAAGTATTGACCAATAATCACAAGGTTTTCATAAAAACACCACTGTGGAAATCATGAACTCACAATTTCATGAAGTCAATGCTTATAAACGTTCGTACATACCTGTACCAATTCGTAATACTTACATACTCTTTCTCTCTTTTGACATACCTATTGAATTTCCTATTGAACCGTTTGGAATACTAAAGGATACTCAGGGATCTCGTACACACAGTACTGTACTAATGCCATATCCTAATTATGGTCTTATATGTAATCTCGTATCGATGCCAATAGCCCAGCTATGGTCTTATACGAAGTCTCATATCGATGCCATATCCCAAATGTGGTCTTACACGTAATCTCAGTAACCCCAATGTCATGACATTTGTATCCTATCTATTCCTAATGTTCAACCGAGACTTTCGCTAGATTGAATCTCTGTTGGTCATTTCCGTAGTATTTTACTCAATAGCATTCACATTTCATTTCAATAATATAGCATTTACCACAATAATATCAATTAAGCATTTATACACATATAATTTAAAGCTTATTAAACATACGAACTTACCTTGGCATAGAAATGGCAAAAAGGACTAAATCGTCAAATACTTATTTTTCCCTGTTCTAATCCTGAATCTTTTTTTTCTTGATCTATAACCTCACATTTAACTTATTTAATCATTATACTTTTCAAATCAGCCCAAAATCACATTATGGCAAAAATTACATTTTTCTCCTAAACTTTTGCATTTTACATTTTAGTCCCTAGGCTCGTAAAATGATTTTCATTCAATTTCATTACACCCAAGCCTAACCGAACCTATATCATGCTCATAACAATCTACATTTTTCATTTGTTCACACTTTTACTACTCATTTTACAACTTTTACAAACAAGTCCTTTTAAGCATTTTTACCGAAAATCACTTAGCAAAAGTCGTTTAACATACAACAAACATGCATTTTCCACCATCAAACATCAAAATACATACATGTTCAACATGGGTAAATTTTAGACTTTGACATCTCTTCAAATTGGTGGTAGAAATAGATAGATCATGTTACAAGGATTTCAAAAACATAAAAATCATTAAAAACGGGGCTAGAACGGACTTACAATCGAGCTTGAAAGTGGCCAAACCATAGCTATGGCTTCCCCCTTGTGAATTTCGGCCATGAGAAAGAAGATGGACAAATTTTGGCTTGATTTTTGGTTTTTAAATCATTTTAATTACCAAATTACTAAAATGCCCTTAATGAAAAACTTTAGAAACATACCTAACCATGTCCATTTTTGTCCATTATGAAGTATAATGGTCTAATTACCATTTAAGGACCTCCAATTTAAAATCTCATAGCAATTGGACACCTTTAACATATAGAATTCAAGTTTTCTACTTTTTTGCAATTTAGTCCTTTTAACTAAATTGGGTGCCCAAACGTCAAAATTTTTTAACGAAATTTTCATGAAATCGTTCCACGAAATTGCAAAAAATAAAAATATAATAAAAATGAATTTTACCACGTCAGATTTGTGGTCCCAAAACCACTATTCTGACTAGACCCAAAATCGGGTTGTTACAGTCTTACCACTTGAACCTAATTGTTCTCTTAAATAGCATAAATTACCAATTCAACATTTATTTTAATACATATTTTACTTGTAAATATTAAATAATAATATTTATGAACTCGCTCATCGGATTTATGGCCCCGAATCCACTATTTTCGATGCCACTGAAAAACGGGCTGTTACAATACGTATTAGTAGGCATTGAGATTATAAGTATCATGTCATGTTATAAATATTACTTTATGTTATATAATCTTGAATCATGAAAGCATCACTAAGCTTTGTCGCTTAGAATAAGGTTATTTGTTCTATGTGCTGACCGCCCCTCGCCGCCCTCGCAAACAACGAGAGGAAATCAACAATTAAAGACAACAATAGAATAAAATACTATGTGTGGTGTCTACAAGTATGACAAGTAGCTGTAATATAATTGTACAACAGGGTACGAAATATTCTAAGTATTAAACCCGTAGAAGTCAGCGATTGAACCAATTTTAGCTACAAATATGCACAATAAAGAGTCTAACCAACTAATTATTAAACACTATAGTACGACAAACCATAACGTAAGGAGTATGCACACTAATTTACGAGCTAGCTACAAAGGATTAAATTGTAAAGCATGCAAAGTTAAGGAATTAATAATAAAATAACAAACAGTGGTTGATTGACTTCAGTGTGGTTCACCAATCAAATTAGAGATTAAAATTGCTTAAACTCATAAAATGGTTCTATTTTACCTCTCGATCTCAATTTTACCAATCCGGTCTATCTCTCGATCTCATTGGCTAATCCAGGACTAACGGATTGGTGCACAGCAAGATTACCTCTTGATCTCACTTGCATAGATTTTCCCTTAAGGGAATCAATCCTTGGTTTTTAGGTGTATTCAATTTAGTCCAATTTATTGCAACTTAGTCCCTCATCCAAAAACTAGCTTACCCACATCTCTATCAACCAAACCCCTCTAAAGTTTTGTTACTTATGTTAAAAACTAAGGTGAGAAACATGAAATAAGAAACCATTTCAACCATTAACATAAACTTGAGAAAAAGATGAAAGTTTGGATTTTTAATCTAGAAAACTAGAAAGGAAAGTAAAGATGAGCATTCAACAGTCAAATGAAGAACAAGAAACATAAAAGTAAGTCTTTAGTAGATTAAACTAAAAGAAACTGAAATAACATTAAGATAAAGATTAAATTGTCATTACAAGCAAAGGAAATGGACTAAAAATGCAAATAAACCCTAGCTACAGTGTTAACTAACTTAATTAAGTTGAAGATTATTAAGAATAAGAAGAAAATTGCAGAAAGGTTAAATCTACAGCTAAGGAAGAAGCTAAAAATATGAAACCCTTAAAAAGATAAAGACAAAACCTATAGAAAACCATCTAAACTAAGCCTAAAGTGTTGTGTCACTCTCTCCATAGCCAAAATTGGTTGTTTTTAGTAGCAAAATTTGACCCCATTTTTTACCAAAATGCCCTTAAAGGGATCTTATCTGATTGGTGCTTTAGTTGGACATAGACTACCCCTGGCATCATTTTTTCCCCTCCACGATGTTAGACTACCCCTGCCATCATTTTTTCCCCTCCACAATGTTGATATCGCGATACTCAGGGTAGGATATCACAACATCGTAACCAGTCTTGGAATGGGGTGCCCCTCAAAAGGTGGATGATGTGATACCCGGAGTGGATATCGTGATACCACTGTAGGTGGTCTTTATCTTGGGCCTTTGGGAGTTGTCATGATATCCATGCATCGATGTCATGATACCCATTTCTTCAGTTATGTTTTCACACAATTTCATGCCATTGTCGAGTACCTATATCACTCAATTAGACGTTAGGGCCCCCAATGACACAATTAGTCAATTTGATTCTAAAAATGAGTAAAAGGAGGCATTTTACACTTATTTAATAGAAAATATAAAAACTACGCTAAACTACAGAAAAAATGATATTTGCTCGAAAATAAGCTCCTTGAGTATAATAGGGAAGCCTAATTTGAAACATTAAAGTATGGTAGGTCATGCACAAATGCAGGTATTTCTAGAGGCCCCAATAAGTGATGTTAGCATCTCTACCGTTGATTTTGATTCAACAAAATTTGTACAGTTTGTACGTTTTGGTCTTGTGGCATCTACCTAGGGACACTTAGTTAAATGTTAAAATGGTTAAGTTGTATATGATATGATCATATACAAGTGATTAGAAAGTCGTGTTTGGATGTGTTCATATAGTTGGTTTGAACCCTTAAGGTTAAAGGTTATGCTTTTGAACGAGTTTTTGGACTATAAATGGTTAAAGTTAGATTTGATAAGTATTGTTTTTTTTTTTTTGGGAGTCCATCACTTTGACACATATTTACTTGGTACTATTTCGTAGTTTTTTGATTTGGTTGCAAGGGAATACATATATGTGATTTCATGTAACGCCTTGAATTTGGGCCTAGTAGGTGATCGCTGAAATCAGAGCTTTAAAATTTATAAAGAAATGTGATCGAACCTAGAAACTAACTCTAACAACGTTTAAAGGCAAGTGTACCTATCGAACAGTAGTATAGCTTAGGCAAGACCGGATTATCGAACCCAAAGGAACTAAAAGTACTAATACTAACTTTCTTTTTATTATTTAGCCTAAATATTAAGTGAAGTTGTTTTAATCTAATCTACCACTAAGCTAAAGACACAAAGACAAAAAGAACGAATTGGGAAAATAACTTTAGGAAAAACTCAGTTGATCAAGACGATACCCTTAGGAAGAATCCACCTAGACTTCACTTGTTATTAAACCCTGAACCATATGATTTATTTACTTAGTTTGATCCATAAGACTCCCTAACGTATATTAAACCCTCTCTCGAGGCGAATAACGTCTAACCCTAGGTTAATTAGTGGAACTCTCGTTCTCTTATAATAACCCCCTAGAATAGCAGTAAATCGATCTATGGACTCCCATATTAGGTTTCACCCTAATCCGACAAAATCTCGTCACCCTATCTCTAGGCGTGCGATCAACTCCGCTTAATTATGCTAGATCTACTCTTAAGCAGGCCCTATTCCTCCTCCACCTAAGCACATCAAATTTGGATTAAGCATGCATAATTAAGAACAAACTAAGTATTTATCATATAATTTCAGAAAATAATAGCAAAATCCATCATAGGTTTCATCCCCTTCAAGTATCTGAAGGATTTAGTTCATAACTATAAAAGAAAACATCTCAAGAGAAAAGATAAAACAAAACATAAGAAATCCCTAAAACTCCCTGAAGGAATTGAAGGAGAGATCCGCTGTCTTGAGTAGAATTTCGGCTTCTTGAGATGGATCCACTTGCTATCTTCGAGTGATTCCCACAATTCTGACCTTTTCGACTTGGCTCCTTGGCCCAGCTAACTGCCCCGACAGAGGGCTTCTACCGAACTCCCCCTTCAAGTTGCCTCCTTGGGTGTTTATATAGACTTTGAGATGCCTTACTTGGCCCCTAAGTGTCCTAATTTAAGTAAAATTCCTACTAGGGTGTTTGAATAGGCTTTGGAGTGTGTTTTTTTACCTCCAAGTATCCTTTCCCGAATGAAATTGCTCTTTTCAGCGGCAGGGACACGGCCATGGCACACGCCCATGTGAATCGTGGCCAGGCCGTGTTCAGACTTTTAATGAGGCACGGTCGTGTGGTATTTGGGCCAAGCCGTGTTGATTTCTCTCTTGGCTCAATTTGGTCCGTTTTAAGCCTGTTTCTCGTTCTTTTCATCCTTGGATGCTTTCCTGAGTATAAAATATGAAAAGAAAGGATTAAGAGCACCTTTTTACATAAATCAAAGGATAAATCATCCAAAAGCAACTAAATGTGGGCTTAAAATATGTTACTTTTACGGTTTATCAAATACCCCCACACTTAAGCTTTTGCTTATCCTCAAGCAAAATTCTCAACTTACAATTAAAATGAACTTCCTTGATTCATAATATTCATCAATAATGTTTCACCATAATTCAAAGATAATTCATACATGGATAATTCAACTCAAAGAGTCCTAAAGATTCAAACAACCTAAGTCATAGTTTTTTATAGTATGAAAACATAGGTGTTTCCCCTTACCTGAATAATTACCTCTGATTCAAAATTGACAAGAGTTGACATCCTCACTAAATATTCATCAAATCCCTCAAAGTGTTTAAGGTTCCAAAATTAAGCACTCAATAAGTCGAACATGAAAATTTAATCCCATAGGCTTGCATGAAAATCAAATCTCCACCACTATTAAATGAGATGATACACAAATCAAAAGGTCTTTAACAGGGTTGTAACGGGGCTTAGGTTAAGGGTATGGATAAAGGTCTTTAATAGAGATTGACCTAACAAATTACCTAACTAGAAGTACGAACTAATGATAAGTAATTACATCAAATGAAAATTTGTAATACTAATACTGTAATACGAGCTTTTTCTTCAAGACTTCAAATTTACATGCATAAGCTCACCTAACATAGAACTAATAATGAATATACTTCATTTTTTTAAGCACACATCAAATAATAATAGAAAGGAACTTTTACAAATGAAATATAGAACATAGTAAGGAAACTTGTTTAAATCAAGTCTTGACAAAAAGGGAGTCAAGGAATGGTAATAACAAATACAAGATAGGTTTTGGGTTAACATTAATGGGTAAGTTAATAAAAAGATTGTTAGGATCAAAAAGGGTTCACTAAGGGTTAATTGTTAGGGTAGCTTTTTAGTGGTGTAAGTGGGTTAAAACCTAAATACCTTAATCATCTCTGTATATCAAATCAAAGGTGTGGTCTCGACATGTATAATCGATGCAAGTTCTAGAATAACAAATCAATGTTGACACACTCATAATCAAAAAGTGAGCATGAAAAGAATGTATGCTCTATAAAGCTCAAAATCTCACAAAAATTATGTAACACCCCAAACCCGGCCTAAACGTTACGATCGGATCTAGCAGGTCACATAAAAGGGTTGTTTATAAACTGCGCGTTTGTTAAAAATTTCGAGTTTAAATATTTATTCACTGGTAATCCTTTATTTAACATTTTGAAAAATGATTATTAAGGGTTTAGGAAATACCCGTATTGAACATTTAATAATAATAGGCAGTAATCAAATGAGAAGCTAAACCAAATAAAATACCAAAATTTAAGTTATAATGGCCTTATTACATAACAAAAACCCAAATAAAAATAAGGTAAAGTAGGAAAGTTTACGAAAAGTAAAGTCTTTATGGCCTCCACGAGTCCGCCTCGGCTCCCATATCCACGATCTACTGATTACCTAAGAGGTTAAGCAAAGGGGTGAGTCACCGAGACTCAGTGTGTAAATCCCCTATAACACATAAATGGCTCGAGGCCCACAATGGCATATCGGACCTTAGCCCACTCAAGATGACATAAAAATAGATGAATGCATCATGTCCCAGCCCAAACCTAGTTTTTCCATCCTCTACACGCCAACTCGCACCAGCCAATCACACCGTGGGGATTTCTACAATCAACCCTCCATCCGCTACACGCCACTTTGACAGTGATGCTATCAGTTATAATGCCGATCACTATGTGACCTTAAAATCAACTGTGGCTTAGCCACCAATCACCATGTGACCTTATAATCAAATGTGGCAGAGCCACCGATCACTATGTGACCTTATAATCAAGTGTGGCAGAGCCACCGATCACTATGTGACCTTATAATCAAGTGTGGCAGTGCCACCGATCACTATGTGACCTTATAATCAAGTGTGGCATAGCCACTGATCACTATGTGACCATATAATCAAGTGTGGCAGGGCCACCGATCACTATGTGACCTTGTAATCAACACTTCACCTTTATCATCATATCATACTAAATCTCATGCAATATGACATAAAAATTCGTGTATGCAATATGTCATGTATGCAAAACATATATCAAATATAAGTATAACATGAATTACCATCATAATCAGATAGACATAATACAACATAATCAAGCTAATCAACCTCTAAGGGTATAACCGTAATTTTACCTAGAAATGGTATTTTTGTAATTTACCTATCGAGTGTATTTCAGTAATTTCGCACCTACAATGGCTTTTTCGAAGGCCTAATGTCGCCCCGAGCGACTAAGCTACCATTTCCGGTCGTACCAGACTATTGGGCCTAAAACTTAATTTTGGCCCATTCGAGCCCACACGTTCGTGTGGCCCATCTAGCACTACACTATCATCCATTTTATTCAATTGGGCCTGCGGGCCCATTGGGCCCACTTCGACCCATCGTGGCCCAAGCAGCCTCAACCCACAAGAAAACTACTGATGGAAGTGGGCCCAAACAGCCTCAACCCACAAGAAAACTACTGATGGCCTCAACTATAGCGTCGAAGCCCTACACGTGCGCTCGTACGCTCGTGTGGCTACTATTATCGTGACTGGTACTTCGGCATTTGCCGCTCTACAACTAGAGTAGAGAAGTACACACCTGATAGGAATCTGGTGCTAATCCGCGCTCCGACCACTCCTGTGCCCAAACGCCCTCCAAGGTGTATTCATCCTCCTCCTAGAATGCTATATATATAGCTAGCTTCTCACCTTCCTTCTTTGTATCTTTCCGATGTGGTATCCTTCCATCAGCAGAGTTTAAATCCAACTCAAACTCTTCTCGTCCAGACCGTGAAATAAATACTCCCTTGCTTCTCATGAGATTCGAACCCAGACTCCCTTGCAACATAATCCACATCGCTAACCACTTGGCCACAAGCTCCTCTTGTGTCTTAAACCATGCGCAACTAAATATAAATTTATAGCCAAATACTAAGGTCTATGTAAAAAGAAACCCAAAATGCAAGAGCTAAGACCTGAACCTTGGACCTCCTTCCTTCCTTGTGGCGTTATCCCCTTGCCTCTTATGTGGCGTCATTTTGCCACTACACCACACACTCCACTTGTGTTATTTTCCTCTATATTTTACTCTTAAGGCCTACCTACGATCTCTTAGGGTTTTTCTCGCCTAAAACCAAAATTTTCCCAAAGCCAAAGTTTGAACCTGAGACTTCATAGAAGCCCTCTAACCTTCCAAAATCACTTACCTAATAGGTCCAACTTGCATTTAAGCCGACCTCTTGTTCTCCAAAAATTTTAAACGTTACTACGCCCAAAGCCCATTGGGTCCAATCCTACTAGGCCCAATTCCGGGATGTTACAAATTATGGTTATTTTGATGTCAACCTCGTAAATTTCAAACTTCAAGATAATATTCAAATTCAGGTCGACAACCTGATTTTTTTTTTCAAAAAAATAGACTTATCATGCTTGATTCTCTAGTATCCTTCAAATTTAATCATCAATGCACAATTATCAATGACTTACTCTAAAACATATCAATAAAAATCATAAATCAAAGGAATTTTCATTCTAATCATAATATGATAGACTTTCTTTAGAACAAGGCATAATCCAGGGATTTTCAAATGATGCTATAGTTAACCCCCCCACATTAGAGATGTAGATTGCCCTCAATGTACAAAGATAGATAATATGACAATATAGTGAGACAATCAAAAGATAGGAAGAGATGTGAAACTTCCTGAATTTTGGATGAAGTTAATGAAAAGAAACTAGGATAGGATTGGAGGTGAACGTGGGGAAGCGTCTCGAACCGTTTGAAATTGAATCCTCGAAGCAGCCGGTCGAATTTTGTTGTAACCTAAGCTAAATCTAAATGACATAAATAATAAAAAGAAAATAATAAAGAAATAAAAATATAAATAAATAAATAAATGAAGATAAAAATAAAAATAAAAATAAAAATGAAAAACAATAAAAATAAAATAAAATAAAAGTGAATAGTGATACAGTCTACGCCCATGTGCCTACCCGTGATGTCCACACGGCCATGGCCGTGTGCAAGGCTGTGTGGTATGGAAATCGTGTTTTACTTATTCAGTTAGTTTGTAGTTAGATGCTGAAAAAAATATGAAAGTAAAAATTAAAATAAAATATGACCCGAGAAGCGCTCGTTTATAGTCTTAAGCTAGACTTTACCTCTTATTCGAATGGTCATGGTGGTTTGAGGAGGTGAAAATCCTTTCTCATGCAATCAACTCGATTTTTGATATAAAGTTTAAGTCGGGTAATATTTACCTCAAAAGTGTTGAATTTAGGATTGCTTACCTAGACTATCTCGTATAGGAAGACATTAAGTACCTCAAAAGTGATTTCTTCATTTGTCTTTAGGTCTGAATTGGTGATTCGAGGATCTTCCATATTCATCAATACTCGATCCCCTATTTTGAAGTGATTTGTTATTCCTATCGACTTGTCTGGGGGTTCCTTCGGTTTTTCTTCGTGCGGTTTCTGTTTCTCTTTAAAGTGTGTCTTCCACTCTTCTAGTTTGTCGACCTTAAGGCTTTGTTCCTCATATAATTCTTCTTTATTGGCATGAGGTCTATGATTCAGCTCAGAACTGTGGCTTCATGGTGTTTTCTGTGATGAAGGTTGAACAAATTTTGTTATCAACTGAATTTACTTTCTTACCTTCATCAGTCGATGTTCTGGCCGAGTCAAGAGCTTGTAGACTGATTGATTCGTCACCTATACGAAGAATGATTTCTCCTATACCAAAATCAATTTTAGTCCTGGCATTTTCTAGAAAGGGTCTTCCTAAATTTAAAGGAATCGAATTGTCCTTATCCATGTCTAAAACGACAAAGTCTACTGGAATACGAATTTATTAATTTTGATTAGAACATTTTCTATCATACGCCTAGGAATTCTGATAGTTTTATCAGTTAATTGAATGGTCATCCTAGTTTGCCTAGGTTTCCCTAGACCTAGTTGTTTAAACATTTTATAAGGCATAACATTGACGTTTGCCCTTAAATCAGCTAAAGCATTATCAATAGATAAACTACCAATTAAACATGGAGTTGTAAAACTCCCTAGATCTTTTAGTTTTCGTGGCAGTTTATTTTGTAGAATTGCTGAGCACATTACGTTTAGCTCCACATGCGATGCCTCATCTTGCTTCCGTTTTTTTGTCAACAGCTCTTTTAAAAATTTTCTATAATTGGGTATCTGCGAAAGAGCTTCGACAAACGGTAAGTTAATATGTAATTTCTTTAAAAGTTTAAGAAACGTACCAAACTATTCCTCTCTGTTGTCCTTCTTCATTGCTTCGGAATATGGTATACGAGGTTGGTACTCTGTAATCACCGATTTTGGTATTTCATGGCTCACATCAACCTTACCTTCACCTACCACAGGCTCTTGCCTCGGGTCAGATTCCACTAACCTTTCACTATCATGAGTTGTTACGGCTTGAATTTGCTCTTTTCGGTTAGTTTCAGTGTTGCTTGGCAAGCTTTCTTGTGGTAGTTTGAAAATCTCTAATTGAATTTCAGAAACTATCTTAGTAAGTTGTCCAACTGACTTAGTAAGTTCCCCAACTTGGTTCTCGATCCTTCGAATCGATGCTTCTTGATCTTTGAGTGCTAGTTCAATGTTTTGGAAACGAGTTTCTGTCACCGCTATAAATTTTGTCAGCATCTCCTCAAGGTTCGACTCTTCTTCCTGTTAGTGAGGTGGTTGTTGAAAATTGGGAGGAAGTTCCTGTCTTTGGCTACTTTGATCATCCCACGAGAAATTGGGATAGTACCTCCACCCTGCATTATAAGTGTCATTATAAAAATTATTTTGAGGTCTAGAATAGTTACCCATATAGTGGACCTGTTCGTTCTTCATGCCATATCCGTAGGGTGGGTACTCAGGATTCGCCACACCTCCTGGATTCGAGTCATATTACATTACTGGGTGTACCTGTGTTGAACCATACCAACTGTCAGATTTTTTATTTAAAAGCCCTACCTGGTTGATAACATGGTGACCGCATCGAGGTTGAAAACATCGGCTGCTTTTGTTGGCGTTGTCCTCATAACTTGCCACCGATAGTCATTTAGCGCCATCTCCTCTATAAGCTATAATTATCTGCCAAAAGCAAATAAAAGAAAAATAAACAAAGTAAAAATAAAAATAAATTAAATAAAATAAAATAATTTGCAATAAAAAAAGGCTAAAGTTGTTTTCGAGTGTCAAATCCGCATCCTAGAGTCTTAGTCTCTATAGTTTCAACTCCTAAAGCTAACAGTTCTAGAGTATTCTATTTCGTAGAATTTTCGTACCACAGTAATAACACAATAATCATAAAATGAAAACAAATACTTACTTGACTTGGTACCGGATACTCATGGTGTCATACTTCCTTTAGAACATATATTTATAAATCAAAATTCTAAACAGCTTTGGAAAACGCTTTTGAACCCAAACCACGGCCGAGTTTTGCAACTGGGCTCTGATACCATAAAATGTAACACCCAAACTCGGCCCATGCGTTATGAGCGGATTTGGTATGTCACACGAGCAAAACATGTTAAACCCTTTTTATTCGTACTAAAATATTGCTTTGTTAAAATCAAGAAAACAAGTTTGATTTGATAAAATACTACTAACCTCGAAGATTTGATTGATAAATCGATAAATTTGAACTAATGATCTTACAAAATCGTGACCTTGAGAACGACTTTGAAAATTCAAAAGAGAATCCGAGTCTTTTGAAAATATCATTAATAGTTCAAGAGAAAAATATCCGTATTAAAAATATTTGTAAAAGTTTATTTTGAAATCCATTTGTTAATCGATTTTGGAAACCATTATTTAAGTTTTTAGAAAATTCCCTCTTTAAACCATTTAAGAAAAATAATAAAAACATCCCAACCGTAGAGCAAAATAAAAATAGTCCAGAGGCCTTATTACAACATTTAACCCAAAATAGTAAAGTAATAAAATAACGAGAAAGAAGTCTAAAGTCCAAATAAACCATTTTCGAAGTATGGACTCCCTCGAGTCATCCATAGCCCAAGTCCATACCATCAAGAATTACCTACAAGGGTTAAGCGAAATGGGGGTGAGTTAAAAGAACTCAGTATGTAACCCACTTACCGTTGTCCACTGGGCCGAAATCCCATCAAGCAATTATTTGGGCCAAAGCCCGTTTACAATAATATAAATGTATCATATATATAATATGCATATGATATGCAATTCCCAAACCAAACCTAGTTTTCCATCCGCTACACACCACCTGTACCAACCAACACCCCTGTGGGTGATCTTTAGTCAACCCACCCTGCCAACACACCAAACGTAGGCATTAAGCCATTTATATCAAATTTATGGACAAGCCACCAGATTAACAGAATTTACATGGCATTGTCATTTTTTTGATTTTGTGGTGAGCCACGAGCTTTTTTATATGCAGAGCTACAAGAACTTCTCTTCATCATTATCCCATCCCATGCAAAACATGTATATGATGCATAACAATTCACAACAATGTATTCAGATTTTTCTTACAAAAATTTATGGCCCATTATAACAATTTATCAAAGTTGGCCCATTAAGCAAATATCAATCGACCCACATAATCATATATCAATTTGGCCCACATAGCAAATATATTGATTTGGTCCACATAGCAAATATATCAGATTGGCCCACTTTAGCAAAATATCACATTGGCCCATTTAGCAAAATATCAAATTGACCCATTATCTCAATTAATCAATATGTCCATTCGGCCCATAAGTAATTTCGTATTTTAGCCCTTTAAGGGAATTTCCATAATTTGGCCCATAAGGGCAATTTCGTAATTCAGTAGTTTACCCACTAAGGGTAATTCAATAATTTCGCAATCCAGACTTAACCACTAATTTGGGCATAACAATTTAAAACTGTCCATCTGCGTTGTACTGACTAAATTGACTATAACTTGAGTTAGAATTCTCGAAATCTAAATCCGTAAATTTTCCTTGAAACTAAACTCATATATCTTCTTGCTACAATATTTTCCAGAATTTTGGCTTAACCATTTAGTACAGTTTATTCCTTAAAGTTTCCCTTGTTTCACTGTCCAACAATTCTAACCTCTCTTATCCAAAATTCATATATCTCACTGTACAGTTTCCATATATTGCTCACACTTATTTCTAATGAAAATAGACTCACTAAGGAATCTGTACATATAAACTATAACCCATAATGCACTTTGTACCATTTTATACAATTTTTCCAAGATAGATCAGGGAAACACAAAGTCAATCAGAACCAGTCTCACTAAAATTAAGATATCACAGAATATAAAAATCCTTTTTCTTCTACGTTTCTTCTATATTAAAATAGACATAGTAAGCTTTAATTTGATATCTTATTCACTTTTTAATTCCCTTTCTCCTATTTTTTGTGATTTTTCAAAAACACATCACTGCTTCTAACCGGAACTATTTTATTACAAAACACGATTACCACTATGATCATACGCATGCCCGAGTGATCACAGATGCCGGTTTTCGATTTTCTTCGGTATTTTGACTGATTCACAGAATATTTCATACAAACTTTCAGAGAAGTGTGAGATTACATGAAACACCCAACACCCGGCCCACGAGCCTTGACCGGATCTGGTATGTTCCTCGATGTAAACCGGTTCAAATTCTTTTGTCACTTTGAAAATCTGTGTGTTTTAAAGATAGTTTGCTGGTGGGTTGGGCTCGAGTTGAAAACAAATTTATTTTCTATTGAAACCCATTTAATTTCAACTGACAAAATATTTAAAGTTTATTCTAAATTAAATTGACTTAATCTCTAATAAATAAAATTTCGTAACATAGTAAATAAAACAGAAAATAACATAGTTCACTATGGCCTTATTACATCAAATAAAAACCCAAAATGAAATTTAAAGTACTTAGAAAAATAAAGGGTCCACATAATAATTCCCTTGCTGGGCATGGCCACCATTAAGCTCCTACCGACCCGGTCCATTACTGATCATCACCTGAAAAATGTTCCCACAACGGGGTGAGTCAACAGACTCAATGTGTACCACAACACTAAAATTTAACAATTCAGGCACAGATTATCATATCACATACGTATTCATATAACAGATAGAAAAGATGATGCAACCCGAACCCAAACCTAGATGCCATCCGCTACACATCACCCGTACCAACCTGCACACCGTGGGGACTACTAAGTCAACCCTCCATCCGCTACACACCATCGAAGGCAGTCGCTACAGTCGACGTGCCCATCGCCCTTATGAGTATTCGTGGTCTTAGGTCACCACACTCAGATATCATGGTCTTAGGTCTCCACATTCAGATATCGTAGTCTTAGGTCACCACATTCAGATCTCGTGGTCTTAGGTCACCACATTCAAATATCGTGGTCTTAGGTCACCACATTCACTTCCCCTTTTCAATAACCCATATGCCCCATATCATACATATTATGCATTAACATGCCAAATTTCACATTCTTATCACTTATCACATGTTAAATATAACATATTTCATAATCCTAGTAGGAGTGGGAAACGTACCTGAGTACTTTGTACCATATCATGGTACCTTAGCCACATTCTTACACTTTCATATTAACACATATATCAAGTTTAAGCCATAAATCTATTAAGATTAGTGTGGGGTGCACACCTGATTAGCTTAGCGACTTCACTCCAAATTTCGAAGATCTCGATCTAGCGTCCTAGATCTTTTGTTCCTATATTCGGCCAACATATAGTAATTTACTAAAAACCATTCGGCCATAAAACCAAATCCTATTAGGATTGTAGTAACTCAAAACTTACCTTGGTGTCGATTTCACTATAAATCAAATCCTGAAAACTTTGTGCTACTCCTCCCTTCAATCGGCCAACGCTAGATCATTTAACTTGATTAGTTTTCGGCTTTTAAGTAAATAAGAATTAGATGTTAAATCACTAATATACCTTGGCCGAATATATACATGTACTTACCTTATGATTTGAAATCCCGAAATATCCCTTCTTGAAGTCAACAACGCCTAAATCCTGAAACTTCCTTTAAGTAGTCGGCCATAGAGCAACAGTAGAGATTAGATCTCAGATTTCGATAAGCCTAATAGAAAAAGAATGAAATTCGAATTGGATCTTACCTTCACTGAAGAAATCGACAGCACCTATGTTTATCACCACAGAAGTATTCGGCTTGAGACTTGATGGAGAAAAGAGATGTAACTTACAAAGGTTCGATAACTAAGATATTTTGATCTAAGAATTTCACCAAAGAGGAACATTTGGGAGGGAGAGATTTGACTTAAGTAGAATGGGACAAAAAAGGTGAGAAGAGCAAGATGAAGAATTTGACAATGATTTCTTGAGTTTTCGGCTTGACAAAAATTAAGAGAAAAGAGAATAATGGCAGAGAGAATTCGGCAGAGGCTTTTAAGAACATAAAATAATGCAGAATGGCCTCCCTTTTCATTTTATTGCCGAAATTACTAGGCCAAGACTCCCTTACTTGGCCATCACTCTTCCTTATTTTCCTTATTATCTCCTTATTTAAAATTAATAGAAATAATCCTTCAATTATCTCTTATCTTAATTAATAATACCAATAATTATCCATCATTTATCCATCTATTTGCCGAATTTTCACAAAAATAAAACACCTCCCTTGTGCCTTAATGCCGTCCACTTCTCCCTCTTAATGCCGAAAAATAAAAGCTCCTTTTGTTTACCTTGTGGCTCGAACCTAGGCTCCCACCCCTTGTATGTGGCGTCACTTGTATGGGCTCTAAGTAGTGCCTTGTAGCCACTTTACCAAGCTGGTTCTTATGTTTTATTTCCCCTAGATATTTTCTTAAGACCACCCTGCTTCGTTTCCTTCTTTTAATACTTTAAACTTAACATTTCTAAAGCATTTCCTAACATTTCCAAGACATTTCCTTAAATTTCCAAGTCATTTCCTTACATTTCCAAGACAAGACATTTCCTTACATTTCCAAGACAAGACATTTCCTTACATTTCCAAGTCATTTCCTTACATTTCCAAGACATTTCCTTACATTTCCAAGATACTAAAAATGCACACATCACATCCATAACACATAAGACATACTAATGCATAGGCTATAATCCAGGATGTTACAGTTCTACCCCCCTTAAAAATAATTTCGTCCTCGAAATTACTTGGCTAACTGTATTCCTACTCACCACGCTACGCTTATGCTGCGCACTCTGATCTTAATAACACTATCATACTTCCTAGGCATAATCTCTAAATTCACATGCAAGGTTTGGGCACTTTACGTGAGTACATGATTGAGCTAATTCATAACAAGCAAAGTAATAAAGGGTATTCGGAACAAAGGCGTACCCGTTGTCACATCAGTACATCTTCCTCTTCGCGACGGCCAACCTGCATAAACCAATCTTGGTTGCCTCTCATCAGAACCTTTGCGCGCTCTATTATTCGGACCACACGACCACGGCGAATGGCTGTCCACCTCTACCAGCCAGATTAACGTTCTGAACTACTGGCCGACTTCCCTCCGGTTTCATTGGACAATCCTTAATCATATGGTCCTTGGACCCACACCTGAAACATCCTCCTGTCCTCTTCCAACACTCTCCTAAGTGTCTCTTCCCACACTGATCACAAGGGCGATCACGCCTCCCGTGGCGAGCTGCCTTGCTTGCCTTGCGGCCCATCAACTCTAGGCCTTTTATTCCCCGATGATCCCGACGATCCAAAAGCTCTGCTCGCGGCTGCTCCGATCAGAGTTCTGCCTCACGGAGTCCTTAATTCCCTCAGCTACTTTTGCCTTCTCGACTAACGTAGAAAATTCCCGCTCCTGATGTGGAGCTATCAACAACCTTATATCATCCCTTAGTCCATCCTCAAAACGGACACATCGCTCATGCTCTGTTGCCACTACTCCTCGAGCATACTAGCTTAACCTTAAAAATTCATCTTCATACTCTGCTACGAACTTGTTCCCTTAAACTAGTCCTCAGCTGTGGCACCATCCTGAACTGTTAACCACCATTGATACGCTTTATCGCGTAACAGTGCCACCATTCCTTTCAACTTCTCCTCAGGGGTCAGATCGAGCTCATCCATAATGCGCTCGGTTGCCTCCAACCAATACTCGGCCGTACTGGGTGCTACACCAGATACGCCACGGAATACCTCAGCTCTATTGGCACGAAGTCGCTCAGGTACCGACTTTCGAGCTCCCAAATTTCCTCCTGCACCAGCCACCAACTCAAGAACTCGCAGCACAGCCTGCGATACGGCATCATCCCCCGTTTGATCTTGCCATTCAGCACCAACAGCTGGTGGTGGTGGTGGCGGTGGTATCTCATTGTCAGACCCTTGACTCGATCTAACGGGTTTCGACATGGTCATTCTACCTCTACCGCGTCCTCGTACGTTACGTCCACGTCCCCTAGAGCTCATGTATACGTTCGCGCTTTAATCTAATTAAGGAATTTTATGAATTAATACTGGTTTCACTGATTATCCGCGAAGAAATTTTATGAAAGAAGTTTAGAAGTAGTTCTTTCGATCAATCAAAGTTCAAGTTTTCTATCCTAGTTCAGAGAAGCACATTCATCCAAACATTCATTCAGTGACATCCATTCCCTAGTATCTCCCATACACATTCACTCTTTGGACATTTCTGTCCGTTCCTATCCCAGGGGTATTTTCGTCATTTGTCCTACAGGGTATTTTCGTAATTTGTCAAAATAAGGTTCCTTGGTGATTTTGTCAATAAAGATATTTTGGTAATTTTGAAATCCCGGGGGTATTTCGGTAATTTTGAAATTTTAGGGGTATTTTGGTAATTAACCAGGGTAAATTGATAAATCTTAATAAATCAAGGGTATTTCAAAATTTGTAAAACTTAGGGGTTCTTTTTGAGAATTTGTTTTCCAAATTGGTAGTGTTGCAAAAATTTTGAAAATCAGGGTCATTTTGGTAATTTTGTAAGTTAGGGGCAATTTCGTAATTTTCCAAAATCAAGGTATTTTTTTTAATAATTTGCAAATTAGGGTTTTTGAACATTTTATAAAGTACAGAAATTTTGGATAAGAACTGTGGGTATTTTGGAAATTTCATAAACCAAGGGTATTTTTGTAATTTTACCATTAAGGGTCTTTTTGTAATTTCATAAATCGAAAATTTTTCGGAAAATTTTGTAAAAATAGTTCTCACAAATTAAAAAGGTAATTTTAAGAGTTTTAAAACTAGGGTTTTTATAAAAACACGGCTAGTTCCCTTTCGGGTTTTAGTTATTGGGTTTAGCCTATGAATAAGTCCTCATGGTTAGGTAAAACCAGTAGGCTGCGCACTGTAGGATTCCTGCGAAGAGTAGGTGAGTCACTAGGACTGCTTAAGTACCAAGCTCTTTCGGATCCAATCCTAAACATGCGCACAGGGGTTGCCACACCCTAACTCGACGACTTAGCCATAGGTTTGTTCAATTAGGCACTTAAGTCTTATGTGATGGTTGGAGTAACTAGTCCTAGGGTTCAAGTACTTAGTATAGTATCTACGTTCCATTTCTACCCTTCTACAATTAATAGTTCACACAATAGATAGAAGTACTTACCTGGTGGACTGCGGGTCGGAGACTTAGGTGCCATGCCAAAAACCTTCTTATTTCAAAAAAATGTTTTCATAAAACTTATTTGGGCTCGCTTTGAAAAGCGTTTTGGGCCTTAACCCTCGGTAGAGAGTTTGAAAGCAGACTCGATACCAAATCGAAACACCCCACTTTTGCCCACGAGCCTTAATGGGATCAGTATGTTCCTTGATGTAAACTGGTTCAAATTCTTTTGTCACTTTGAAAATCTATGTGTTTTAAAGATAGCTTGCTGGTGGGTTGGGCTCGAGTTGAAAACAAATTTATTTTATATTGAAACCCATTTAATTTCAAGTGACAAAATATTTAAAGGTTATTTTAAATTAAATTGACTTAATCTCTAATAAATAAAATTTCGTAACATAGTAAATAAAACAGAAAATAACATAGTTCACTATGGCCTTATTACATCAAATAAAAACCCAAAATGAAATTTAAAGTACTTAGAAAAATAAAGGGTCCACATAATAATTCTCTTGCTGGGCATGGCCACCACTAAGCTCCTGCCAACCCGGTCCATTACTGATCATCACCTGAAAAATGTTCCCACAACAGGGTGAGTCAACAGACTCAATGTGTACCACAACACTAAAATTTAACAATTCAGGCACACATTATCATATCACATACGTATTCATATAACAGATAGAAAAGATGATGCAACCCAAACCCAAACCTAGATGCCATCCGCTACATATCACCCGTACCAACCTGCACACCGTGGGGACCACTAAGTCAACCCTCCATCCGCTACACACCATCGAAGGCAGTCGCGGCGGTCGACGTGCTCATCGCCCTTATGAGTATTCGTGGTCTTAGGTCACCACACTCAGATATCGTGGTCTTAGGTCACCACATTCAGATATCGTGGTCTTAGGACACCACATTCAGATCTCGTGGTCCTAGGTCACCACATTCAAATATCGTGGTCTTTGGTCACCACATTCACTTCCCCTTTTCAATAACCCATATGCCCCATATCATACATATTATGCATTAACATGCCAAATTTCACATTCTTATCACTTATCACATGTTAAATATAACATATTTCATAATCCTAGTAGGAGTGCAAAACGTACCTGAGTACTTTGTACCATATCATGGTACCTTAGCCACATTCTTACACTTTCATATTAACACATATATCAAGTTTAAGCCATAAATCTATTAAGATTAGTGTGGGGTACACACCTGATTAGCTTAGCGAATTCACTCCAAATTCCGAAGATCTCGATCTAGCGTCCTAGATCTTTTATTCCTATATTCGGCCAACATATAGTAATTTACTAAAAACCATTCGGCCATAAAACCAAATCCTATTAGGATTGTAGTAACTCAAAACTTACCTTAGTGTCAATTTCACTATAAATCAAATCCCGAAAACTTTGTGCTACTCCCCCTTCAATCGGCCAATGCTAGATCATTTAACTTGATTAGTTTTCGGCTTTTAAGTAAATAAGAATTAGATGTTAAATCACTAATATACCTTGGCCGAATATACACATGTACTTACCTTATGATTTGAAATCCCGAAATATCCCTTCTTGAAGTCAACAACGCCTAAATCCCGAAACTTCCTTCAAGTAGTCGGCCATAGAGCAATAGTAGAGATTAGATCTCAGATTTCGATAAGCCTAATAGAAAAAGAATGAAATCCGAATTGGATCTTACCTTCACTGAAGAAATCGACAGCACCTATGTTTATCACCACAGAAGTATTCAGCTTGAGACTTGATGGAGAAAAGAGATGTAACTTACAAAGGTTCGATAACTAAGATATTTTGATCTAAGAATTTCGCCAAAGAGGAACCTTTGGGAGGGAGAGATTCGGCCTAAGTAGAATGGGACAAAAAAAGTGAGAAGAGAAAGATGAAGAATTCGACAATGATTTCTTGAGTTTTCGGCTTGACAAAAATTAAGAGAAAAGAAAAGAATAATGGCAGAGAGAATTCGGCAGAGGCTTTCAAGAACAGAAAATAATGCAGAATGGCCTCCCTTTTCCTTTTATTGCCGAAATTACTAGGCCAAGACTCCCTTACTTGGCCATCACTCTTCCTTATTTTCCTCTTTATCTCCTTATTTAAAATTAATAGAAGTAATCCTTCAATTATCTCTTATCTTAATTAATAATACCAATAATTATCCATCATTTATCCATCTATTTGCCGAATTTTAACAAAAATAAAACACCTCTCTTGTGCCTTAATGCCGTCCACTTCTCCCTCTTAATGCCGAAAAATAAAAGCTCCTTTTGTTTACCTTGTGGCTCGAACCTAGGCTCCCACCCCTTGTATGTGGCGTCACTTGTATGGGCTCTAAGTAGCGCCTTGTAGCCACTTTACCAAGCTGGTTCTTATGTCTTATTTCCCCTAGATATTTTCTTAAGACCACCCTGCTTCGTTTCTTTCTTTTAATACTTTAAACTTAACATTTCTAAAGCATTTCCTCACTTTTCCAAGACATTTCCTTACATTTCCAAGACATTTCCTTACATTTCCAAGACATTTCCTAACATTTCCAAGACAAGACATTTCCTTACATTTCCAAGTCATTTCCTTACATTTCCAAGACAAGACATTTCCTTACATTTCCAAGTCATTTCCTTACATTTCCAAGACAAGACATTTCCTTACATTTCCAAGTCATTTCCTTACATTTCCAAGACATGTCCTTACATTTCCAAGATTCTAAAAATGCACACATCACATCCATAACACATACGACATACTAATGCATAGGCTATAATCCAGGATGTTACATTACACACCATTTTAGATATGTATACGGAAGGTACGGGATTGCACACCTGATTAGGATTCCCTAAAGAACCACTCGTCAATGACCTAGAACAATAGCAACCAAAAGTTAGCCTCGAATTTCCAAAAGATTTCGTATCACTTACACTTGAATCACTTACCACTATGTCCAAAGGTAGAATATATCAAGTGATTTGTCCCTAAAACATATAGTCGATTATTTGAAACTTCAATCCAATTTGCAACATAGCCAAATAGAGATATAGCGAAAAATACAAAATGAACCCCCTTACCTTATCGATATTAGATCCAATTTCCACCGTTTGACTTTGGCTAGAACAATACACGGTCTCCCACTTAAAGCACTACGAAAAGAGGGTGATTAAGATATGAAGAAGTGGAAGATAACACCATTTCGATTAAGATCAAGAGTTACAACCGAATAGTGATAAATACCTATTCGGCTAGAAAGAAAAGAATATGAATGTAGAAAAGAATTCACTTACCGATTTAATCGAAGAAAAGAGTGTCAACCCAATTGAGAAAAATGATAAAGAAGAGATGAAGGTTTCGGCTATCAAGGAACATGGACAAAAGATGAATATGTGACCAATCCAAAGAGAAGAAAGAAACAAAAGAAATGCACTATTGTGCTAAAAGATTTCGGCAAGGAGAATAGCAATTTGGGAGAAAATGACACAAAGTTGCAAATGGGATTTTTGGCCAAAACAATACCAAGACCTTACCAAAAGCCAAAGTAAAATTTTAGCTACCTATCTACCCCCAAAACCGTCCATATGCATAAGCATAAGGGTCAAAATTTTGCCAACCATACTTTCCATAGCATTCTCCATGAAATAAGCCACTTGTTCCCCTTACTTGCCTTTTCCTTTTGATTCCTTTCCCCAACCTCAACCTTTCCTTAATTTCTTTAGCCACCATACCAAAAAATAAAGAAGTCAACCTTACCATATAAAGACCTTGGCCGACACTAAGGAAGGAATACAAAAATATAAGTCAAAAATTGCACACAAAGGGATTCGAACCTCTTCCCTCAAGGTACTACATGTGGCACCTTAACTTTCTTACCAATTGCTCAATTATACTAGCAATTTACTCTTTTATTTCTATAAGCCTTGATACCACTTACTATCTCTCCTTAATAGGCTTAAACACAAAATTTTACTAAGGCCCAACTTGAACCTGGAACTTCATAGAACCTCGTAACCTTCTAAATTCACTTAATTAATAAGTCCAATTTGCAATAATGTCATTCTCTTGTTCTCAAATTTTAAACACTCCTATGCTCAAGGCCCATTGGGCCCAATCCTACTAGGCCCAATTTTTGGATGTTACAAATCTCGTCACCCTATCTCTAGGCGTGCGATTAACTCCGCTTAATTATGCTAGATCTACTCTTAAGCAGGGTCTATTCCTTCTCCACCTAAGCACATCAAATTTGGATTAAGCATGCATAATCAAGAACAAACTAAGTATTTATCATATAATTTCAGAAAATAATAACAAAATCCATCATAGGTTTCATCCCCTTCAAGTATATGAAGGATTTAGTTCATAACTATAAAAGAAAACATCTCAAGAGAAAAGATAAAACAAAACATAAGAAATCCCTAAAACTCCCTGAAGGAATTGAAGGAGAGATCCGCCGTCTTGAGTAGAATTCCAGCTTCTTGAGATGGATCCACTAGCTATCTTCGAGTGATTCCCACAATTCTAACCTTTTCAGCTTGGCTCCTTGACCTAGCTAACCGCCCCGACAGAGGGCTTCTACCGAACTCCCCCTTCAAGTTGCCTCCTTGGGTGTTTATATAGACTTTGAGATGCCTTACTTGGCCCCTAAGTATCCTAATTTAAGTAGAATTCCTACTAGGGTGTTTGAATAGGCTTTGGAGTGTGTTTCTTTGCCTCAAAGTATCCTTTCCCGAATGAAAAACTCTTTCCAGTGACAGGGACACGGCCATGGCACCTGCCCGTGTGAATCGTGGTCGGGACGTGTTCGGACTTTTAATGAGGCACGACCGTGTGGTATTTGGGCCAAGCTGTGTCGATTTCTCTCTTGGCTCAATTTGGTCTGTTTTAAGCCCGTTTCTCATTCTTTTCATTCTTCGGTGCTTTACTGAGTATAAAATATGAAAAGAAAAGATTAAGAGCACCTTTTTACATAAATCAAGGGATAAATCAGCCAAAAGCATACTAAATGTGGGCTTAAAATATGTTACTTTTACGATTTATCAGTAAGATTGGGCCTTGTGCGTGGGAGCCGCTAGGAGACTGCACATAAAAGTTTGTGTGCAAGAAATATCACAAATTGGTTGTTGCTTTAATGGTTAAGTGATTAGGAGTGTTTGGGAGTGTTGGAGAATTCCTGGGTTCAAACCTAGGATTTAGCAAAAATTTATGTTTTCTCTTAAAGGAGCCTTGATGTTAGTGGGTAGGCTTTAAGAATATTTTTGGATGAATTTATATCACAAGGAGCAATGTGGTCTAGTGGAGGTGGCGTTACAAGTGAGCTAGTGGTCAGAGGTTCGAATCTCCGCTTGTGCAAATAAGGATTATTTTTGCTAATGGCCATAGAAGGAGGTGGAGTTGGACTGAGACTCTGTGGATGACTTGGTCATGAGTGTTTCAAAGAAATTTGAATTGAAGGTTGAGTGATTTAGGGGAGTGTTTCAAGGGAAGAAGATTGGATGAAGGAGTTTGATTGTAATTCAAACTCGGTTGGTGGCTAAATTCAAGGAGAAAATTAGGGAATTTGAAATGGTAAGGGTTGTTTGCAAAGATTTGAACTCCCCATTGTGCAAACTCGGTCATAGGACCTTTTTCCCATAGTGCCGAATTCTTTTGTGCCATTTCGGGTTTTTTTTGTTTTCAGTTTCTTTTCATTTTTTCTCTGTATTGTCGTGTATATTCTGAAATTTTACTGTTCGTGCAACCTTTCCATCTCTTTGCCGTTTTAGTATAGAAGTGATAGGCCAAATATAGGAGTTATTCTTACATGGTTGTGGCTATTCTTTTCTTTCATATCTGAATTGAACTTCTCCACCCTCTCCCTCTCTCATTTGTTTTGCGTGATAGAATACCTTTTGGTTTCTTCTCCCTCTATCTCTCTTTGTCGATATAAGCTTCCTCCTTAACACTATCTTTATCCATCATTTCTGATAGGAGTGTGACTATTCTTCGTGGGACTCAAGCCTAGAGTGTACTTTAGGAGGTCGAATGCTCCTAAGTAGTGGTAAGTTGTTGTTTTCTGGTTCCAATCTTTGTCATTCACGGTCTTAGTTAACAAGGTGGTAATCTTACAGATTTTGTCAAGTTTTGGAAGGCAGCTTTGATCGGTGGTTAAAAAGAGGAATCGATTGCTATTCAAGGTAGGCAATTAGTACCATTTTGGAATTAGGTGCTATAAAGAGGGTGCTAGTGGTAAAGTGATAGCAAAGGTGCCGGCTGAGATTAAGCACGTAGCCTCTACTCCCAAGTTTAAGAGGCGTGTGGTGTCGGCTATTAGGGACTTTCTGCCAGGATGCGGAAGGGTGGCTACACCAAACTCTGGTTCGAGTCGGCTAATCACAGTCGACCGATCTAGTCAAGGCAAGTGGTTGTTAAGAGTTTTTCTAACACTATTTGATAAGTGATTAACTGAATGTTATGTTTGAATATAGGTTTTGGCGATCATGAATTTTTAGTACTCTACGTGATCAGGTGTGTAACAATACCCTGTATTCGATAGTCGGCGAGAAAGTCGATAGAGTGTGTGTATTTGTATGCGGTATTCGATGATCGGCTAGAAAGCTGAAAGTATGTGTTGTTTACACTGCTATGACTGTAGATCAGCAAAATGCCAAAAAGCCAGAAATATTGCATATGATGCCACACGAGTGTGCGATCGTGCATGTGGTGAACCGAGCACGCGAACATGGGCGTTAGTCTGTAGAGGCCACCACGAGCGCTCTCGTGGTCTTGGGTTGTTCTGGTCCTTATTGGTCCGAAATGAGTTGTGTGGGCCCATATGAATAAAATGTATGTGATGTGGCAAGTGTTGTTTGGACTGTGACGTTTGCATAACTGTGGTTGTTTCTAGGCTAAATGGGCCACAAGAGTGTGTGGGCCAACTTGGGCCGAGTCGTTGTGACTGTTTAGGTTACTTAAGTCGCTCGAGGCGGGGTGGACCTTCTGTTGGGTCGCTGATACCCTGATTTGCAAAATTACCAAAATACCCTCGATTTGCAAAATTACTGAAATACCTTCGATTTGTAAAATTATCGAAATACCCCCATAAGGTAAAATAACTGAAATACCCCTATAGGGTAAAATGACCGGAATACCCTTATAGGGTAAAATGACTATTTTGCCCTTGTGGGTAAATGACTGACTTGGACTATGAATATGACTGATTTGACTGTGATCGTATGACTGTGTTTTAACTGACTTGACTATGGTCATGTGACTGATATGCTTTTAATATGTGTGTAAATGACTATTACTGAGCATGGCCATTTTGCATACACGTGTAATGATTGAGCATGACATACACAACATATTGCATGGGGTTGAGACATTGATATGAAGGAAGTTCTGATAGGGTCGCATGGGTCACATGAGACGACTGTGGATCCAGTATTGATCTGTTAAGGTCATACGGGCCGCATCAGACGACTGTGGACCGATGAATGGCTTAAAGCCGCGTAATATGATTTTGGCTCTGTGCCAACCTAAATATGGCTCTGTGCCATCTTAATTATAGCTTTGTGCTAATCATATTTACCCGTGGCTATGTGCCTAACATATATATAGATGACTCTGTGTCGATCATAATTACCCGCGGCTGTGTGCCTATTATATTACCGTCACTGATGGCTATGTGCCAGACTTATTACAGTTACCGATAGCTTTGTGCCATCCTGATTATGGCTCTGTGCCATCCCGTTTTTGGTTTATAACCATTTTGTTTATGGCTTTTAGCCGTTCTGTTAACTAGCAGCGTTGCTGCGATATTTATGGCTTTTAGCCATTCTGTCCACAGCGTCGAGCCATTCTATTGACTTAGTGCCGCAACTGGTGCTAAGCTTGGTGTGTTGGGTGGGTGGTTCGATTTTATCTCCACGTAAGTGTAGGGTTGGTACGGGTGGTGTGTTGGCTGGATCGGGGTGTGATGCATCCTCATACTATTGCATATCTATTTATGAGATCTGTCACTGTATTGGGCTTAGGCCCACTTGTTCTATTGTTGGTTTGGGCTAGGCCCAATCAATTCTGTTATAGTCTGTGACCCCAATGATATTGTAGTGGGCTTTGGCCCACGTATGCTCTAAACTGGACTATACTGTTACTGTTAAAGGGCTTTGGCCCAGACTGTTTCAGTTTCTATTTTTATATACTGACTCTTACTCTAGTAAGGGGATTACACACTGAGTTTTTGTAAACTCACCCCGTTTTTAACTGTGCAGGTAATCCCCAGTGTTTGGAGGATCGATGCTGCGAGGGACTCGGAGGTGACCACACGACTACGGCTGTTATGCTTTGGACTTTATATATGTTTTAAATTCTATTTTGCGTTTTAATTTCTGTAATAGGGCCTCTCTGGATTTAATTCTGAATTTGGGATTTTGTACATTTTATATCTGTTAGACGTAGACGAGTTTTTAACCCAATTATTGTTTTTAAAAAAACATATGTTTTGAACTTCCTTACCTTAAATTAGCTTCCACAACAAATAAGATTTTAAAGGCAATAATGTTTTAAAAGGGAACAACTTTTTAATGAACCACGTTTGAAATTGAACGAACACAAATTGAGACTTTAGTTTTTAAATATTAAGGAGGGTTTTTAATGAAAACATGTTTTTCAAAAAACACTTCAATGTGACACGCCAGATTCAAGCCTAACTTCTAGGCCGGGTTTGGTGTAACTGTAATATCCCAAAATAGGGGTTGCGAGTTTGGTAAATAACTCAAGTGTTAGGTGGCCTCAAGAGTGGTTTGATGTGTTTTTAGAGTTCCTAAAACTCTCGGATTAAAAAGGGAGTAATTTGAAAATTTTGAAAATTTTGGGTTAAAAGTGAAATTTGGCTGATGAAGGCCTTAAGTAAAAGTTTTGTAAAGTTTTGGACATGAAAGTCCAGGTAGCAAAGTGGCTTCCGTGTACCACTTAAGATTTGGCGCTAGGCAGGTTAGGGGATCGAGCAACGCTGGGCGCATGGTTTTTATTTTTAGGTTGTATGGAGTAATGGGCTGAGTAGGCTCTAAAAGAATTTATGCGAGGTTAAGACGCATGAAATCACTTGGCAAGGTGGCTAAGAGTGCTAGAGTATTTCAAGAGGGCTCAAGTTCGAGCCTTATTGTCAGCGGTGAGTGCATTTATTCTTTTTGGTTTGGCGCTTGAACAAAAGGAGCTAAAGAATAAGGGTTCAAAAGAATTTTCGACGCGTTTAATTGCACGAAATGCGCAAAGGGTCGAATGGCAGGAAGCATGGAGAACTTTTCTCCAGGTCTCGGGTTCGAGACTTAGGGGCTGCACCTGGGTCTTTCTTTTTTTGAGACCGGCGTGGGAACTTTATGGCAGCATGGGAAATTAATGCATGCAGCATTAATTATATTTTCTATGCTATGAATTATGGGCTAGTTATTTTTTTATTCTATTGTTTTATTATTATTTTTATTTTGCTTATTGTTTTCAAAAGCTGCTGAGGTATGGGTTTGTTTTTATGTTATTTTATTATTATTATGATTATTAGTTATGCAAGGATGAATTTTGGCTTTGGGAAGGATACATGTATGGCTGACCTTGGGTTGATAAAAAGAGAAGCATGGCCATTAACCTTTTTTATATTATTCAAGGATGGGTAAGGTGATAAACAATGTATTATTTTTTTTCAAGGATGATGGGTCTTTTGCTTGGGGAATGAACTCACTTTGAAGCATGTTTTGGAGGAGTTGACCGGCTTTGTGTTTGGCAAGGATGGATGGCCGAATTTCATACTTGATTTTCATTCATTCCTTTTTTTTTTGTGTCTTGACCGAAAATGGAAGAGAGAGCACGGAGTGGGTATTTTTCTCTTCTCCACTTCGTAAACGGCCTATGTTGAACTCTTGAAGGACCTTCATTTCGACTTTGAGTGTAAGAAAGGGTGCCAAATCTCTTTGCTTTGCTCTCCTTCTTCCTACATGTTGCATGGCCTGTTTTGAGTTGAACTAAAGGAGTGTTCATATGTGCTAAGCAATGTGGGCATTGGTAAGTGTATTCACCTTTTTGCAATTGATTTGGTTCTTTTTCTTTTGCATGCCGAAATCAAGGCTAGACTTTGATTTTTAAGAATGGCCAAAAATGCTTAAGGCCATATTGATGTGTTTCTATTGTGCTAGTGTTAAGGAGCTTGTAAAAGAGCCTATTGGTTTCGGCTATTCAAGGGATTTGGTATCTACAAGAGCAAGCAAACATTTTGGGACTTGGAAAAGATAGGTAAGATAGGTAGTATTCGGCCAAGGAGTCATTTTCAAAGTATTCTCGTGTTATACCGTTACTAACTATTGTTTAGTAGGGTTTTTGACACAACAAGAATTGGTGACGATCTCAGGATTTTAGTCGGGCATGGTAAATGGTGAGTGTGACATTCGGCCAAAGGCCTTGTTCATAGATTTGTGTAATAGTTGTTTCTAACAACGTTTTAATAGGACATTCGATGACTTCGAGAGCTAATCTACGAGAACAAGTGGTGTTTCGGGATCGAAAGAAGCTAGGTAAATGACTCTTGGCATTCGGCCTAAGGCCATTTTGGCGCTAAGTGTGACCGATTTTGGTTATGTATTTTAGGGGCTAATCGATGGAAGTAACAAAAGCTTTCAGGATTTTAGTCGATATTAGATTCGATAAGTCAGAACCTCGCTATAGTCAGGTGCGTAGTTATCGCACTGTTCTTTTGCTTGATATATGTATTGTAAGTATTATTTTATGTAAATATATGAGTTGTGCATGTTAATCGAAATAAAAGATATGATGATGGATACCCGTGGTGGGTGATTGAATAATCAGGTTAGTGGTTACTGTATTAACTTTTCGATTATAAATGATTACCGATAAGTGTAAAATAATGTGATGTGTATTGTTTTGAATAGTATGTTGCCACGAAATTTAATATATATGGACTATGTAAATATGGACTTTGTAATTGTATATTTATGTGTATGGACTATGTAAATATGGACTTTGTAATTGTATATTTATGCGATTGGACTATGGGAATATGGGCTTTGTAATTGTATATTTATGTGTATGGACTATGTGAATATGGGCTTCGTAATTGTATATTTATGTGTATGGACTATGTGAATATAGGCTTTGTAATTGTATATTTATGTGTATGGACTATGTGAATATGGGCTTTGTAATTGTATATTTATGGGTATGTACTGTGTGGATATGGGCCAAGCCCATTTATGAGGACATGTGTACTAACTATGCACTGAGTCTTGGTGACTCACTCCGATTTTTATTAAACCTTTCAGGTAGCGCTTAATGCTTGGAGCGGGTTTGGAGCGGGTACAAAGGTGGCCATGCAAAAGTGGATTTTCATGCAAAGGAATCTCTTGTTTAATGAATTAAATAATTTATATTTTCCGTATTTTGATTAAGTGTGTATTGTAAAAAGGCCCACTAAAGTATTTCAGTTCATTTATTAAGCATCGTTATTATTATGCCCTATCATGGATGGATGATTTAAAGGTTGATTGCAAACGGTTTTATTTTCTCAAGTAAAGTTTAAATCCGATAGTTTTATAACAAACTTCAATTTTTACTTAGAATATTACAAGTTACGAAAATGTTTTATTAAAGGAAACAAATTTTCAACGGTTTATCTCTTAAATAAGAATGTTTTTCGAAAGTGTTCCGCAATGGCATTCCAAATTCGGTCGAAGTAAATGGGCCAGGGTTTGGGGTGTTACAGTAACATCCTAAAATCTGGGGGTTTGTAAAAATTGGGTAATTGCATGTGTTTTGCTTGTTATGTTGTTATTTAGGCGTGTTTGAGGGGTCCTAGGGAGGCCTAAGGTCATGTTGGGGCCTTGGTAAAATTTTACTTTTGGACACTTAAGGGGGGAGAGCTGGTGGAAGCAGGCCTTAAGAATAATTGGTTGTGGTTGATAACACAAGTGGAGTGAATGGTGTGGTGGTGGCATCATTGGCATAGCAAGGGGGAATGAGTTTGAATCCCACATGCTGCAAAGTATGGCATTTATTTTTGTGCCCAGGATGGAGAGGAGGTGGTGTTGGCGTGGGACTCTGATGGGGTGGTTGTTGAATGAGTCAAAGAATTCAAAATAGGAGGAGGGAGTTTGGGGAGTTTGAATGGGTCAAGTGGTTGGGTGATTTCAAATGATGGATGGAGAGTGAATTGTGGAGGAAATGGGGGAGATAATCGTGGGAGAGGAGTGTGAGCTAGTGTTGGCCGAAAATGGGGAAGTGCTTGGGGGAATTCGGTCAACAGTTGTCTTTTGGGGGGATGTGCATTTGGTGTAGTTAGTGTGAGAGTGTGATAAATTTGCTATGTTTCTTATTGGTTTTTTGAGAGTAGTGTGACATTTCTAGGTGTCATTTGGGGTCTCCTTATTCATTTGTGCTTGTGTCGAACCTCCCATCTATTCTTCTCCATCTTTTCTTTTTATTTGAGTGTTAGCCGAAACTCACTTCCCATCATTCTCTCTTTTTGCTTCGTCTTCTACACCATTAACACCATAGCCGAAACTCCCTCTTTTTCTTCAGTATTCTTTCTACTCTTTTCTTCATCAACCAAGTTCTCTTCTCATCTTTTAAATCGGCTTCTCTCCTCTATTGCCAATAGCCGAATCTCTCTTTTCCATTTCTTACTATTTGTTTTCCCACATAGCCGAACCTTAATTCTTCTTCTTTGCTTCTCTACTTTTCTCCATCAAACCAAAACCCCTATTTGCTTTTCCCCTTTTTCTTTCTCATTTTAGACACCTTTTTTTCCTTGATAGTTGACAAGCACCAATAGCCGAATTCATCTACCCATCCTTTCTCTTTTGTTGATTAATTTGTTTATTATTTTTCTCTCATCTATTCGTTTTGCTTTCTTCGTTTGCACTCTCTTTTTCTTAGGCTGAACCTCTGCTTCTCTTACGACTCATCTATGATTCGAGGACGAATCTGTTGTTGTGCGGTTCTTCATTTATCAAGGTAAGGAGTTTTCTCTCTGGTTTCTTTGCGATTATTTTTCTTTTCGTTTTACTCTGCCATAATAAAATCTTCTTGTTAGACAACCACCATTCTTTCACTGTGATACTTTACTGATCAAGACTTTCTTCATGGAGGCGAGTGATAGTCGATCTAAGGGGGTTGCATTAAGGGAGCCTAAGGGGAGTGGACTCGTAGTCTCCGCTCTCAAGTTCAAACGGCGTAGGGTGTCAGTGCTTCAGGATTTTCCGTCGAGTTGTGGAAGGGAGTCGACATCCGATTTGGATAAAAAAATCGTAGTTGTTCGTGATAGTGAGGGTAAGTGTTATCAAATCATTTGTTTAGATGGGAATTAAAAAGCTCCCATTTGTTAGCTGATTGTGTGTGTGTTGGCTTAGGTGACGTCGACCGAGAGTGTCTAGTTCTCCATGTAATCAGGTGTGTAATCTCACACCTTATTTTGTTTGTTCATATTATTCTGAATGTCGGCTAAAAGCTGAATTACCCATAATGGGTAAGCTGTTGTGATACCCCTAGCAGGTGAGCTGGGAATAACCCAGGTAAGTAAATTTATGACTATATCCATTTGGGTAGATCTAGTATGATTATAGGTGATCTGATTATTTGCTATGCTAGGACATTCATGCATACACTATATTATTATGACATGATATGTTGCATGGGATTGGAATACTGATGATCGGGGAAGTGTATTTCGGTGGCTCTGCCACATATTTCGGTGACTCTGTCACATTTTGTCCAGTGGCTATGCCACATATATTTCGATAATCTAGTGGCTCTGCCACAATTTCGACGATGAGCAGCGTGACTGCCATCGAGGTGTGTAGCGGATGGAGGGTTGATTGTAGAAATCCCCACATGTGTGTTAGATTGGATACGGGTGGTGTGTAGCGGATGGAATATTAGGCTGGGCTGGGTTGCATTGCATGCATTGTCTGTATTAACATGCTGATAGGGCTAAAGCTCATTTTGTATTCGTAAGGGCTAAGGCCCAATTAATATTTGATTAGGGGATTACACACTGAGTTCTCGTAACTCACCCTCCTCTCTACTTAATCTTGCATGTGATCCCCAACAGTGAGGATTTGGAGCCGAAGTGGACTCTGTGGTGGCCGTACATCGTTTCTTTGGTAAATCCCATTTTACTTTACTTTAAATTTTTATTTTGGGTTTATGTTTTGTAATAAGGCCTTTGGTATTTTATTTGGTTTTAACTTTTAACTCAGTTTCTACTTATTATTAAATGTTCAATACGGGATTTTTCTAAAACCTTAATCCATGTTGTTTTTCCAAAATATTAACGAACAGGTTTTCAAACTATAATTGATTAAACACTGGGTTCTCTTAAACGTCGAAACAGTTTTCAAAATATCACATGTTCGAAATTCACTGAAGTTGATTTTTGTTATAGACAAGATTTTACCAACAATTCAAACTTAAATATCCTAATAAAAGCAGTGTCCAAATTAATCATAACTTTTCTAAAATGGACATTGAGTTAAACGGGTTTTTATAAACAAACACCTAAACTCGAACTTTTACAAAGAATACGAACATTTTTACAAACACGCAACTATCTTTAGCAACCCTTCCATGTGACATGCCAGATCCGGTCATGATGTCTAGGCCGGGTTTGAGGTGTTACATTTGGGGTGTTACATTTCATATCGTTTTAACTTGTAATAGGTTGAATTCACAAATAACAGGTTGCCATGTCGCGACAATGAACCCTTGGCGTCATGATGAGAAATAGATCAGGGTCCATGTTGTGAAGAGGTAGCCCGAAGTGACAGAAAACCTTAGTCATAGAGTCACATCGTGATGAAAAACTTCATGAAGTTACGACGTCAAATCACAATTTTGGAATCTTTACAGTTTGTTCCATTTCGACCCCAGGTTAATAAAAGAGCTTTCGTAGGCTCGTATAATACTTTGAAATGATAATGCAATGTATAATGAGCATGATTTTTTTGTATTTAATTGTATAATAATGTTGGATTGCTTATTATTGATTCTAATCGGGTCGGGGTATTGAAATGTTACATTTAGTGGTATTAGAGCTATAACTTTAGCCAATTCTCGAAATAAATTGATCTCATAATTGAGTCTAGAGGTAAATCCCGAGGTTAAGTCAAATTTGTTTCGAAATTTGGATGCTGGTTATAAATTCAATTGATTTATAGCTAAAGATGTTTGAGGAATCGAGAAATGTTGTAGATGATAAAAATTTCAACAATGATGATTCCATTGAGAATGAAAATCAAGTGGAGAGTGAAGTACGCATTGTTGATTGAACCAATACTCAATATAGGAATAAAGAGGATACACTTTGTCATGAGAGTCAATACGATGAGGGCATACTTCGAGTAATACAGATTTGCTTCAAGGAATAACAGATGCTACTTCGTGGACTTCATCGACGAATGCAATTCGTCAAGTTATCAGCTTAATAAGTATTGACCCTTCCCCAAATGAGAATTTTTGAGCATTTAGAAAGAGAATCGAGACCACTAGTTCTTAACCTCTGCCTAAGCGAATTAATGAGTCTTGATGGTAATTGAGATCAATTAAGCAAGTCAAAAATTTTATTTGGCAATACTAAGGGTCTAAAAAAATATGACCGTTCTAGCATGTGAACATTGTGAGAGGAGACACATAAGTGATTGTTTGAAAAAGATAGGCGTATGTCCTCAACGCAGATCCAATGGAGCATTTCACTCGGGTTTTCCCAAAAAATGCTAAGAAATTTGTTATTGTTAATCAGATATCCACCCTGCAGTTAGAAGTCAAGGAATTATTATTGGTGAACCAGTTTTGAGGGGTAGCCAGGAAAGAGAAATAAATTCAGCAACTCAATATCCTGAAGCTAGAGTTCCTAAGCAATCCTATGAGGTTCGATTCAAAAAAGAGGATGATGCTACCGAAGTTGTAGCAAGTAAACTTCTTTCATATTCTACACTAGTTCGTGCTTTAATTGACCTTGACACTATGCATTTATATATATACTCTAGTTTCATGAAATCGAAAATTTTGAAACCCAAAATATCGAAGGTTGTGATAGTTGTTTCTACTCCTTAGAGACAAACTATACTCATCGATCAAGTTTATAGCAGGTGACTGTTAGAAATATAGAATCGTTACCTGTTGATCTATCGGTCATGTTCTTTGGTAATTTTGATGTAATTTTGGAAATAGACTTGTTGACCGAGTATGTGTGATTTTGGAATGCGATAAAGAGAAGTTTTTTGTTCAAATTTTGGAAGGTATGGTTGTGTAAATGAAAGACATCAAATTGAGTGGCTTAACTCATATCATTTCATCGATTCGAGCTAATAGGCTTCTAGATTAAGGTTGTGAAGCATATTTAACCTATATTATTAACTCAAACTCAGAAAAAAGTCAAATCATCAAGATTCGAAAAGTGTCTGAGTTTCTTGAGGTATTTCCTAAGGAATTGACAAGGTTACCTCCTGATCGCAATGTCTACTTTGCAATTGAAGTTTACCCGGGTACAACTCCTGTGTCAATTGGTCTGTAACATATGGCATCGACAGAGTTAAAAAAGCTGAAATTTTAGTTGCAAGATCTACTAGACTGCAGCTTTATATGTCCTAGTATATTGCCCTAGGGAAATCTAGTTCTATTTGTTAAAAAGAAATATGTGTCAATATAGCTCTGTTTTAATTATCGGTAGTTGAATTTGTAACAGCCTGATTTTCAATGGTGTCAGAAACAATGGTTTTGAGACCAAAATTTTTACAAGTGAGTCCTTAAATATTATTATTAATGTTTATGAGTTAAATATGGTGCCATTTTGAATTGTGATTTGCTTAATTTTATTAATTGGTTAGTTAGTCAAGGTACAAGTGGTTTGTACCGAAAGTCTGTGGTTTTGGGAAATGAGTTATTGGGACCTCATTGTCATAAATCTAGCTCATAAATATTATTTTTTTAATATTTTTAGAGCTATAGTACAAGTGGATTGAAATTTGGTTAAGTAATTTTGGTGATTTGATAGTAATTAAGAAAATTAACAAAATAGTAAAAACTTTAAAAGTTAATCGGTACTAATTTTTATTTGTTAAAAGGCATAACAAATGAAAATTAAGGGTTTTATATGGAAATTTACCCTTTAATTGTTATTGGCCGGTCATGATAAGCTTTAATTGATTTTTTATACTTTAAATTTAATTAAGTTTAAGTTAAAGTTAATAAAAAAAAAGATGTTAAAACCCATTTTTTTTTTATGTTTTCTTCAACCTCCCATCATCCAAAATAGAAGTGAAATTCGAGAAGCCATAGTCGAACCTTCCCCAACCTTCCTTCTCATGCATGTAAGTTAAAATCGAGCCCGTTTCTTATAATTTTTATGTTTTTGAAATCGTTGCAACTAAGTCCAGCTAACTCGTATCTTCGTTTTCAAAATTGTCAAACATTTTTAAAGTTCTCATTAATGTTAACTGAAGTTTTTAAATGTTTATGGTAGATATTGAAGATTAGAAATGAAGTAAGATTAATTCGTTAAATAATTTTTGTTAGTTTGGAATTTAGGGACTAAATTGTGAATATCTTGAAATTGGTATGATTTTTTTATAAAGTGTGATAATAGGAGGTTGTATATGGACATAATTGAAGTGGGTTTAAAATTTGGAGTTCAAATTCAAAAGATATGATAAGTTCAGTTTTAGGGACTAAATTGAATAAAATGTAAAATTTTAGGGGCATTGGAATAATAAAATTTAATTGATATATACTTATAATAGGGTGATATAAGATGTTTGGAATTGATAAATTTAATTGAATTATTGAATAGAATAAAAAATTGGACTAAATTGAAAAAAATTAAGAAAATGACAAAAATTGTTAATTAGTCCTTAGAGAGTTGTTTGTTTGTTGTATTGACTAGATAAGTTCATATGGTATGTTTGTGTTAAATTTTTGTGCATTTAGAACTATAATTGAAAAATATGTTTAATTGAAATTTTAATTATTTACGATTCGATAAAAAAAATGTAAGATAGAGAATTAAACTAAATACAATGAAAAGCAAATTGAAATAATTATGGAATTGATTTTAAATTGGATTGAAATAGGATATATTATGTTATGATGAAGTGATGAATTGATGAAATAAGATGACTTGAATTGATTTGGACTGGTTAATGGTGATAAGGACTAAATTGAATATATGTGAAAGTATAATATAATGTTATAATGTCAAATTGAGCATATATTGAGATAGATTATTGCTACCATAAGTTGGATAAGTGTACTCATGATGAAAATAAATATGAATTGAGTTATTGGTTGATAATGAAATATGAAATAAATATCCTATTAATTAATCGGGCAGAGTCGGATATAATTGGCATATCATAGGATAGGAAGAGTTTAGGGTTACTTCGACTACAAGTCGGTAAGGCACTAGGTGACAATTTGTTTCAGTTATACCGATGAGACATTGGGTATCAAACTTATTGATAGCACTGGGCGCAACTAATTGTTTTGGGTTTATCTGATGAGGCACTGGGTGTCAAACTAATGTGTTGGTTGGATCTGTGTATCCGTTCAAGTCTGAGTCGTGTTAATAAGGAAATAAATGGTAAAAAAAAATTTGATATTTGAATTTGCAAATGGTGTGAAATGGAAGTGAAAGGTGAAATGGGATACAAAATTGTGGAATGAGTTGTGAACATTGATTTATTATGTTCAATGAATCCATGAATTTCAAAATTGAGATGAAATGTGATTCGTAATTTGTGTTATGAAATGAAGTAGTAATTGACAATAAATTTATAAAGATGCATTGATATGAAATGGGAATGAAGTTTATATGATTTAATATGAATTTGATTGAGAATTCAAACTATGAAATGAAAATTAATGTTTGTCATAAATTTGAAATGGGATGTATTATAGGTAAATAGATTGTATGATATGATTAAGATAGTGAACTAATTAAATGATTGTTTGTTTTATGAATGATAATGAAATGTTGTATTAAGTGAATTGAAATGTTATATGATTGAGTTAATATATACTATGATAAATGTTGAACTCACCTTTTTGTTATGTGATTTTACATGATAGGCAAACTTTACCAAGCTAAGTAGCATGTAGTGTACAATTATAACATGAGGTAAGTTACTTTGTTTTAATACTTGTGAACTTACTAAGTATTTGCAGTGCTTACTGCCTTGTTTCCCTTTTCCCTGTTGATGGTCAACTTGCAAACGTGTCAGGCAGATCGTTGAGAAACTCACACTATCCTAGTATTGATTCGGTGGTCTTTCTATCATTTAAATTTTAGTTTTGTGGCATATACGTAAGTGTACTTATATATGTTTACCTTGGTTGCATAGTTGGTTTGCACTTGGATAATGTTTGAATTATGGTATATGATAACGGTCCGTCTCGGGTTAGGAGGCGAATCGTTAATGTTGCCCGATCGTAAATTAGACAGTTTCTCGTTCAACTAACAAAAGGGATAATTTTATTGGAAATGATATCTTTGAAATGTAAAGATAGGTGATAGGTTGAAATGGGTACGTATTTGACACAAGAAAGAACCTTTAATAAAAATTAAAGACCCGAATCTTATAAGTTTCAAATTGATGGAATGAGTTTCGAAATAAAACCGAGACACACTATCTAGCGAGATAGGAACCAACGGTATAGGTAGATGAATGCCACACCCGAAAGGATGATAAGTTCAAAATAAGGAAAGAACGACGCCACTAGAAAACTAGATAAGTCAATTCAAACCTCGAGAAATTAGGAGAGTGAATACTCACCAAAAGAAAATTTTCTTTCATTCAAATTCAAGTTCTATTTGCAAATGAAAATAAACATCCTATTTATAGCTACTAGCCGAATGGCCAAAATACAAGTTTGAAAGTGAATTCTTGTGGGTGCCTTCAATTTGCATTATCTTCATGAAGTTGACGTCCAAGATTTTGATCACAAAGCTTTATGTTGTCCACCACCACCATTATTCCCACCATCGTTTATGCTTACCATCCATGTACCTTTTATTTAGCAAAATATTTTTAAATTCCAAGCTCCTCAAACATTAGCTTGCCGTCCACATTAATTGATTGTTCCACTAAACACCACACTCCAACATGCACATAGATATTTAAAAAAAATTGTGCCGTCCATCATGATCTTATAATGCTCCACCATGCCATAATATGCTTTTATATTTCATGTGCTTTATTATCTTCCACCTTGTCTCCCATTGAATTTGCATTTGCATCCTATAACTCCATGTTCCACGTGAAAACCCATGCTTGCTATTCAATTTTTTTATTCTCCCATTAATCTCCCATTGCCGTCCACCTTTGTTTACAAAAGACAAATTAATTATTTTATGCTTCAATTTCATAAGCACATGGCTTCTTCAAATCCCACTTTTATTTATTAATGCCGTCCAACATGCCTTTCTCCCATTATTCTCCCAATGCCGTCCATATCCTCATGCAAATGGAATGCTCATCCAACTTAATCAACACATGTCTTATTTCATTTATTTATTTATAGCTCCCACTAAGTATTTTGTTCATTCCCACTAGCCATTTCTTTAATACTAGCACATGCCTAATTATTTCTTTGAATATTCTCACGCATGGCATGAAATTCCCTTGCACTATGCCCTATACTTTGTCATCCAATTGTACTTGCTCCAATTTCCATTTGTTTATTTCCATCATAGCTCCATATTGCCACATGTTTATCTTGTAAAATCCACCATGCTTCTTTACTATTTTATTTATCATACACCAAGCCTCCAGGCCTTGTTATTTTATTGACCCACTTTGAATTTGTTTGTCTATTGAGTGTGTCGTCCATGGCCAAATGCATCCTTGCGTATTTGCCTATAAAAACACAAGACCAAACATTAATTTTGAATAAAAATTATCTTGAACAAAAGTTAAAATACTTTATTTTAAACACTAGACATATTAATATGATACTAATTATTTGGCAAATTAATTTGCTATAGAAAATCAGTTAAATAAATTAAGATGTTTAATTCATTTAATTAAAATTCAGCAATTTAATTTTCACGAAATTCAAAGACTCGATTTTATTTGAAGCAATAAAAATTAAAATTTGGCGTCGAGCTTCGTCGACTTGAAAATTCGGTGGGTGCCCCGGGCGTGCCCGTATCATCCCCTCCCTCTTCAAGACGATTCGTCCTCGAATCGACCTGTTGGTTATTCGAACAAAAATTCCTTGTTCGTCCTTCCTCGATCAAATGGGAAGGATGATAATAGCATTACCTGAAAAGAAAATTCAAGAATTAGCAAGCAATGTTTTAAACATACTTGCAACCCGAATAAAAACAACACCAAGCAATTAAATCGCATGCGAATAGGCATAAGAATTTTATCATACAGAAGGATCAATGCCTTGTCAAAATTTTGGAACAAAAGCAGATAAGCTTCAAAGCATGCATGTGATCTAATTAGATTCCACAAGACAAGATAATTATGCGAATAACACATCAATTGATAGATATAATCGTCAAAAACAAGTAATGAAGAAAAGGCATATGGCACTTGAAATTGAACATTTAAACCTTGCTTCGTATTCGCACATGAATAAAAATTATCAAACACAAAATTCTTTTTGTCTTCTTGTAAAATAAATAGATCATAAAGAAACAAAATAAGGCATTCAAATACTTCATGATCTAAATGTTTTACAAAATGGCAATCATCATTATGAGCTTTTTCAACATCTAAGATGAACAAAAATGTTTCAACAAATGATTCATGAAACTTATCGAAAACAATTATCCTTTTGACAAGAACCAAAACAGATAATTCATTATCAGACAAGATAGAACAATGAAGAACATCACGTTTTAAAGATTTTACAAGAATGGATTCAACAACGTGATTCTTGTCAATATCCGAAGAAAACAAAATGGGTTCATAGGTTTCAAGTGTCTTACCTTTGGGTGTTGAAAGAAAGAATTCGACTTTACCTTTACGTGCGGTATGACAAAAGTCATTCTTGCCTTGCTTGTCTTCACAAGTTGAAACTCGAAGTTCGAATTTATCTTGCTTGATCAAGACGAACTTTCTCTCTTTGGGTATGTAATGTAGTCGATGCTTAATTCGCGAATCAACATTTTTCAAACAAAATGGGAATTCCATGTACACAAATTGCATGCACCAACACAAAATTTTCTTAAGGAACGAATAAAAATTGAAAACAAAGTTGACAAAATTCGTTACCTTATTTAAAAACCAAGTATCAAAACAATAGGAATTTCTCACACATATTTGATGATACTTGCTTTTTTTACAAAACAAATCTAAACAAATTCCCGGTTTCGAGAAATCACACATGTTAGACCAAAAAGAATTATGTATGTTCAAGATAGAGCAATCAAAACTTTTAACATATTTCAAAATATATTTACAAAAACTCAATGATTTCATATTGGACAACGAATTAATCTCGTAATATCTACAATCAATCAAATTGGGGTTAGAAGAAAAATCTTCTTTATACAAAGAATTTGATGCTTCAAAACGCTTACCTTCCTTACCTTTTGACTCGGGAGGTTCAACTTCACCTTCAACTTTACCTCTTTCAATCAAAGAAATACGTCGCTCTTCCGGGAGGAGTTGAAGTGGTAGGCTTTTGTGCGATACGTCGGGAACCTGAAATGAAGAAGCAAAAGAAGAACATATTCCAAATGAGTTAGTTAAATCAACACTCTCTTCTACTTGCTCATCTCGTTTTCTCGTTTCTTTTTTACGCACTTTTTCATTTTCTCTCTCTTTTTCTTGTTCTCTTTCAGTGATTTTCTCAATGGCTTTTTTAAGCTTTATCAAAGCTTGCTCATTGTCTCTCTTTCTTGCCTCTTTTCTTTTTATTTCTTTTTCCTTTTCCTTTTCTTTGTTTTTATTACATGAAGTTACAAAAGAATCACAATAATAAGAATTTCCAAAAGAAGAAATATTATTTACGGATGAATCACGATAATTGCGTCGGAAGAATACTAAAGTGTAGGATTTCTTCGAATCATACGTCGAATAACTTGTGCTTTCTTGTCCGTCCTCCTTGAAGAGAATCGAGCTCGCAACTTTCTTCTCTCCGTTTCGAAGACCGCGTTGAGTAGGAGTCTTGGTAATAATCTCTTCTAGAATAGTCCTTGGTCGGGTATTGCCGTGCTGCTCTTAACTCCGTCCTTTGAGTTGAAGAAGTTCGCCCTCGATGATAGGAAGATGGGAGGTACCGTTTGCGCATCACGTCTTTCATTTCAGACCACGTTAATATTGGATACTCTCCATTTCGTTTTTGACTCTTGGTAAATTGGTCCCACCAAGTCATGGCATAATCGGTGAAACTATTTTCCGCCAGCCTTACTTTCTTGCTTTCCAAATAATCGTGGTACCCAAAAACCTCTTCTACTCAGATTTCCCATTCAAGGTATGCATCGGGATCAGCTTTACCTTGAAGCGGTGGAATGTTTTTGTTATTCTTCTTGAAGTCATTAAAACATCCTTGATCTCTAAAGCCTCGGTTTCTTTGATCGCGTGCGCTTTCGCCTTGGTTGTATGATGGATCGAACCAATCACTATCTACAACACTTCTTCTTTCGAAATTTAGAGGCATGCTATCGTTGCTGAAAGAAATATGTTATAAAAATAATAATAATAATAAATGAATAGAAAAAAAAAATTTAAAATACCTTGCCACAAAACTCACAAGTCACTCACAAAGAAAAATCACTCACACTCGTGTTTCACTCGTATTAAGGCTTTTCTTTGATGAATCACTCGTGTCTTTTACCGATATTTCTCACTCTCACAAATTCGTATTTCGTTTCTGAAAGACTTATTTACTGCTTGAGGGCCGGCTTCAAAATTGGCAACAAGGGTTTGATGTCGGGTATAAGGTAGGCTGAACAAAAGAAAAATTTTGGGTATACAGTAGGCTAAAGCGAGAAAAAAAGAATTTCGGGGGTCTTGAAGAAGGAAAGAGGGTAGAGAGGTGGTTTTGAGATCGGGGTAAAAGTATTTTCCACACACTTTTTTTTTAACTCGAATTTTTTTTTAACCACGATTTTTTTTGAACTTTTTTTTTGTATCTCTTTTTTTTTATTTGAACCCTTTTTTTTATCTCTTTTTTTTTTTTGAACTTCAAATACAATATATGCTAAATACAATGAAAATAAAATACAGCTTTTTTTTTGGATTTTTTTTGAAACTTACTCGGAAAAAACTCAAGACGATCAAAACGTGCCTAATTTAATTGGCTCTTATACCAGATGATAACGGTCCGTCTCGGGTTAGGAGGCGAATCGTTAATGTTGCCCGATCGTAAATTAGACAGTTTCTCGTTCAACTAACAAAAGGGATAATTTTATTGGAAATGATATCTTTGAAATGTAAAGATAGGTGATAGGTTGAAATGGGTACGTATTTGAAACAAGAAAGAACCTTTAATAAAAATTAAAGACCCGAATCTTATAAGTTTCAAATTGATGGGATGAGTTTCGAAATAAAACCGAGACACACTATCTAGCGAGATAGGAACCAACGGTATAGGTAGATGAACGCCACACCCGAAAGGATGATAAGTTCAAAATAAGGAAAGAACGACACCACTAGAAAACTAGATAAGTCAATTCAAACCTCAAGAAATTAGGAGAGTGAATACTCACCAAAAGAAAATTTTCTTTCATTCAAATTCAAGTTCTATTTGCAAATGAAAATAAACATCCTATTTATAGCTACTAGCCGAATGGCCAAAATACAAGTTTGAAAGTGAATTCTTGTGGGTGCCTTCAATTTGCATTATCTTCATGAAGTTGACGTCCAAGATTTTGAGCACCAAAGCTTTATGTTGTCCACCACCACCATTATTCCCACCATCGTTTATGCTTACCATCCATGTACCTTTTATTTAGCAAAATATTTTTAAATTCCAAGCTCCTCAAACATTAGCTTGCCGTCCACATTAATTGATTGTTCCACTAAACACCACACTCCAACATACACATAGATATTTAAAAAAAATTGTGCCGTCCATCATGATCTTATAATGCTCCACCATGCCATAATATGCTTTTATATTTCATGTGCTTTATTATCTTCCACCTTGTCTCCCATTGAATTTGCATTTGCATCCTATAACTCCATGTTCCACGTGAAAACCCATGCTTGCTATTCAATTTTTTTATTCTCCCATTAATCTCCCATTGCCGTCCACCTTTGTTTACAAAAGACAAATTAATTATTTTATGCTTCAATTTCATAAGCACATGGCTTCTTCAAATCCCACTTTTATTTATTAATGCCGTCCAACATGCCTTTCTCCCATTATTCTCCCAATGCCGTCCATATCCTCATGCAAATGGAATGCTCATCCAACTTAATCAACACGTGTCTTATTTCATTTATTTATTTATAGCTCCCACTAAGTATTTTATTCATTCCTACTAGCCATTTCTTTAATACTAGCACATGCCTAATTATTTCTTTGAATATTCTCACGCATGGCATGAAATTCCCTTGCACTATGCCCTATACTTTGTCATCCAATTGTACTTACTCCAATTTCCATTTGTTTATTTCCATCATAGCTCCATATTGCCGCATGTTTATCTTGTAAAATCCACCATGCTTCTTTACTATTTTATTTATCATACACCAAGCCTCCATGCCTTGTTATTTTATTGACCCATTTTGAATTTGTTTGTCTATTGAGTGTGTCGTCCATGGCCAAATGCATCCTTGCGTATTTGCCTATAAAAACACAAGACCAAACATTAATTTTGAATAAAAATTATCTTGAACAAAAGTTAAAATACTTTATTTTAAACACTAGACATATTAATATGATACTAATTATTTGGCAAATTAATTTGCTATAGAAAATCAATTAAATAAATTAAGATGTTTAATTCATTTAATTAAAATTCAGCAATTTAATTTTCACGAAATTCAAAGACTCGATTTTATTTGAAGCAATAAAAATTAAAATTTGGCGTCGAGCTTCGTCGACTTGAAAATTCGGTGGGTGCCCCGGGCGTGCCCGTATCAGTATATGTTGATGTGGAATGGTTTGAAAGTATGAAAGTATGAAAGTATAGACTAAGTTTGAATAAGTGATTTTGGTATGTTCTGGTGCCTATTGAGGCATATTAGTTAGCTGATTAGAAAATGTCAAATTTTGGAAATGTTGAGCTAGTTGTTTTAAAAGGGAGATATATGATATTTTAGCTTGTATAAAGAGTTATATGCATATGGTTTGAATGTTAAACAATGACTTCTCTTAAATGTAAATGGTCTTGGTCCATATGAAATTAATCATTTACTTTTAATATGTTTAAAGACATGTTCATGTATATATATATGTGTGTGTGTTTTGTTAGGTGGGAGTGGATGTTGGATTGATGATGGAATGGCATGTATATATATATATATATGTTTAATGGGTCATAGTATGCACTTAGTCCTTGATAAGTGAATGCATTCATTTGAATTTTGGAAAGTTTGTGTTTTGCAATTGATAACAAATGTATGTGACTATAGATGTCCATGATGAAATACTTTAAAGAATCGGTTTGGTGTTCATTGGTTAGTAAGGATGATTATATATTAAACTTATGCTTTACAGTTTTGTATAAAATGTATAGATAAGTGGTACATCTAAGTATCATTGAAGGAATGTGTTTGAATGGTTGAATTATGTTTGTTTGTATGTATTGGATAAGTTCCTGTAGATGTTGTGTGTGTGTTTGTATGCATTCTTAATATGGTAGTTGATTTGGGCATGGAATGAACTTTTAAACTTGTGATTTTGTAACACCCATTACCCTTATTCAACGCTAGAATGGGGCTCTAGGCATTACCGAACCTATAACACAAGCATTCACACAATTTCGAGTTATAAATTTGTGTCCAAATTAAAACCATTCATAATCAATCATAAAGTCCCTTATACGAGCCTGCGAGGCCCAAAACATGCTTTGGAAGTGGTTCGGGACTAAACCAGGAACTATAGAAAATTTTATAAAACTTAGAATTTTTTTCATTTTACAGGGGTCACACGCTCGTGTGGTTCAAGGGACACGCCCGTGTGACCCTGAGACACGCTTGTCCTACAGGCCTTGTTCAAATTAGGGTGCTCTCTGACTTGTGCCACATTGCCGTCCCACATTCCCGTGTTCAAGGCCGTGTAGCATACAAGGCTGAGACACACTCCCGTGTCTCTGCCTGTGTGCTCAATTCTGGACATTCTGTTTCTCAAAATTAAGGTACATGGGAAACACGGCTAGAACACATGCCCGTGGGGTTAACCGTGTGTCACACACGGCCTAGACACACGCCCATGTGGACAAAAATAAGTCTATTTTTCCAAGCCATTTGCCATCCTTATTTACACCTACTCTTACACCAATTCAATGGCACAATTCATGGCATACTTAGGCAACCAAAATATCCACAACCAAGGTAATTACATCACATCCACATGCTAACCTCTAACATGCATAAACATTAGGATCTATCAATACAAGTCATGCAAGTTTCCACATTCATGCAAGGCATCATCATATGAATATACTTATACCAATATTAGCCAATTTCTAATGGCCTTAAACAAAATGAACTTCTAACCAACATAAGCCAACACATTTGGCCAAATCAAATATGACACATAACAAAATGACCAAGTCCCCTATACATGCCATAAATCAAAATATTGGCATTTCAATGGTACCTAAAATAATGGTTGATAGTGTGAATGGATCTCTGATGATCTCCGATCCCGAGCTAGCTTGGTGACACTATAAGATAAGGGAAAGAAAGGGAAGTAAGCTATACAGCTTAGTAAGTTCATATGCAAATAATAAACAACATTAATTATACGTTTATCATATGCATAACATAGCACGAATCAACATAAATGTCATTAAAACTTCATGAACATAACATACTCAATCATATTCTTACCAATAGATCATCGTATACCGAATCTATTCCCATTGCGTTTTTCGTACATACCTACACTAACTCATAATGCAATCACATACTTTCTCATCTTTGACATACCCGTTGAACCGCTTGGAATACTATCGGATACATTGAAATCTTTGCACATAAGTGCCTCTTATGTAGCCAATGCTACCACAATTTTCATAACACATATAAGCTTGCTCTCGAGCTATCCTCGGGCCTACTCACACAAGCTGTCAGGTATTCGCAACATATGTCGGTATACCTGTAACAGTCCGGTTTATACCCTAGTCAAAACAGTGATTTTGGGACCACAAATCCGAGTCCGTATAATTTTTTTAATATTATTTTCTATGACTATGATGTGTGAATATGCATGTGCTAAAGTTTCGTAAGTTAATTGGTCTATTTGTGTGCTTAATTTGATGAAAGGATTAAATCACAAAAAGTTTAAGAAGTGGCTTTTCATTTGATTAATGACCAAATTGATGTGGCTTTATTATGGTGGAGTTCTTAAAAGATAAATAGTCTATTTTTATGATATAGTGGACGGCAAAGGACATGAATTGTAACAGTCCGGTTTACACCTTAGTCGGAATAGTAGTTTTGGGACCATAAATCTGAGTCCGTATAATATTTTAATATTATTTTCTGTGTCTTTGATAAGTGATTAAGCATGTGGTAAAGTTTCGTAAGTTAATTTGTCTGTCTGTGTGTTTAATTTGACAAAAGGATGGAATTGCATTAAATGTGAAAGTTGCTTGCTATTTGTTAAAGTATCAATGTGTTGTGGCTTTGTTAAGGTGGAGGCCTTATGTTGTTATTATACCAAATTATAAATAGTGGATGGACAAAATTCTTAAATGCCCATATTGTATAATTGATTTAATTATATGAATGAAGGCTATTTTGGTAATTGAATTATTAACATTAGATTAATGAAACAAAAGATGAGTGTTCATCTTTTATTTCTCTTCTTTTGACTAAAAAACACAAAGAAAAAGAAAGCTTTGAAGCCTAGCATATTCGGCTACTTACAAGCCAAATTCAAGGTAAGTTTTTAGTCGATTTTCGATACTTTCTACGTTTTTGCAATCGTTGCTTTGAGAGCTACAAAACCCATGTATTAATTTTGTGTATTGATGATGTTTGTGAGATATGCCATTGATGATATGTTGAGATTTGTGTTGATATATGGTGTTAAATGTAAGATTTGAGCTAGGTGAACATGTTTTGTTCTTGAATTTTTGGTGAATTTAGCTAAATAGGGCTAAGTTGAGAAAACAGAAATTTGAGGGACTAAATTTCAAATTTGATGGAAAATATGGGCTTGTATGATATATATGTGCATTCGGCTAAGCTTGGATGTGTGATGATTTTGTGAATTTGATGTTTTGAGAAAAATGGACTAAATTGATAAATTATGCAAATGTAAGGGTTAATTTGTAAATAGCCTTAAATGTGTGTCTTTGGATTAAATTGAATGAGTTAGTGAATAAAAGGGTTAATTCTAAATATGTATAGATCAAGAACTGAGGAAAACGGACTTAGATCGCGGGAAAGCGAAAGTAATCGAGTAGCCATTTCTGTTTCTGTTAAATCAAATCCGAGGTAAGTCATTATGCAAATAAATATATTCGTATGGAATTATATATGTTCTTATGACTATTTTTATCGATGAATACTCATGATATGATCTATTTATGAATTCTAAAATAAGGATTACTTAGTGACAATGTTCGAGAAGTCCCGTACGAAGCTAGGAATAGATAGGATTAGCTATGTCATGACATAGGTATCTGTTCTGTTTTATCATGTAAGACCACGTCTAGGACGTTGACGTTGATTTGAGATTTCGTGTAAGACCTCAACGTTGACGTTGATTTGAGATTTCGTTGGCATCGATATGAACTTTACGTGTAAGACCATATCTGGGACATTGACATCGTATTGATTCATGTAAGACCCTGTCTAGGATAGTAGCATCGATATCTGAGTGCATATAAGACCTCGTCTGGGACGTTGGCATTGTACGACTATTCCGAGCTTTCTGAGTATCCTATAGATTCCTAACAGTTCAACGGGCAAGTCTATGAAACGAATTTCAATTTCGAGCTAAGAACAAATACGTGAATGTATGTTCGTTCCAAGTATGTTTCATATGTACACTAAATGTGTATAAAAAGGCAAGTACCTAAGTGATTTTATATTGGAGGAAATGTACAATTGAATATGAGAATATGAATGAGATACAAGAATAGTTATGTAAGAGATTTGTGTATACATGTGATTCTTGAATTGATGAATGTGGCAATTAGGGCCAAGGATATGGTTTAATGCACATATGTGAGAAATACACTATGAATAGGAATTGTGCCAATGTCTTTATATGCTTAAAAGTTTTACATGTTAAGTTTATTAGTATTATGTCTTATTTAGCTTTTGGAAAGCTTACTCCGTGTGTGTGATTTCTCTGTTTTATAGGTCATCAAAGCTACTGAAGGCTCGGGACTGTCAAGGATCGTCATCACACTATTCAACTTGCTTTGGGTACATTTTTGAGATATATTTTGCTAGATATGGCATGTATAGGCTAGTCCTTTGTATTGGTAAATAAAGTGATTTTAGCCATGTGATTTGGCTAGTTATATGTTTGTATTATGTTTTAATGAATGTAGTATATAAAGTATGCTTTGGTATGGTTGAAGCATATGAATTGGTCAAGTTTGGGTAAGCATTTGGATGAATTATACTTGATATACATATGTTTTGGTCTTGGAAGTTGGCCTGGTTGAAATGGAAATTGAATGTTTAGATTGAATGTTTGTTTTGGTTGTCTAGTATGCATGTAATGTGTTGTTAAATCTTGCTTGTAGGTATGACCTTAATGGGTGGCATTTTGGCCTTGAAAATGGCCTATAATGTCACACGGTCGTGGCACACGGGCGTGCCTAGTGACCGTGGGCTATGTATATAGCTAGCACAAGAGTAGACTGCCTTGGCACACGGACGTGTTTGCTGCCTAGTAGCCGTGTGATTTTTGACAGGATCGACCACGGCCTGGGTACACGGGCGTGCTTAGTGGCCGTGGAAGATAAGTCAGTCTCGACCACAGGGAGGACACAAGGGGTGTCTAGCAGCTGTGGGAGGCACATGGCCTGCCCACACGGGTGTGTAACCCCTGAAACTTAGAAAAGTTTAAATTTTTGAGAATGTTTGTATGTGTTTCGGTTTAGTCCCAACTCGGTTTATAAGCATGTTTTAGGTCTCGTTGACCGTATTAAGGGACATTATGTTTGAGATTGGCGGATGAATGTATGAACTTTTGAAAATGTTTTCGATTGGTCCGGTAATGCCTTTAACCCTAGTCCGATGCCGGATATGGGTTATGGGTGTAACAGTAATATCCTGAAATTGGGCTTGTGCATTTTTGCTTAATTTTATGAAATAACATGCCTTATGTGTTATGGATTTGTTGTGTGCATTTTTAGAACCTTGGAAATGTAAGGAAATGCCTTAGAAATATTAAGTTTTAAGTATTAAAAGAGGGAACTGAAGCAAGGTGGTCTTAAGAGAATTAGTAGGGGAGAATATGACACACAAATAGGCTTGGAAAAGTGGCTTGGAGGCACCACTTAGGGCCTCTGGAAATGACGCCATATGCAGTACAAGGAGGGCTTGTGTTCGAGTCGCAAGGGAAGAAAATAAAAGTTTTATTTTGCTGCAAGGAGAGATAGTGATGAACGGCATTAAGGCACTTAAGGGAGGAGTTTAATCCCTTTTAAAATTCGGCTAGATAAGGGGATAATTGTTGGATTAATTTGATTAATCTTTAAATGAGGAGATAAATAGGAAAATAAGGGATATGATAGTGATGGCCAAGTAGGGGACTCTAGGCTTTGTAATTTCAGGAAAAGGAGGAAAAATATGGCCATTCATCATTCTTTCTTTCTCCTTTTCTCTCTGCCGAATTCTCTAGTGCATCTCCTCTCCTTCTTCTTTTATTCTTGCCAAGCTGAAATTCAAGCAAAGCCTAGCCGATTTCTTCACTTTCCTTTCTTCTTCTTCTTTTCTCCTCTCAATCTTCCAAAAGCCGAAAGCAGCTTTTTATTGACCATAGCCGATTGGTTCATTCAAACCCCAAAAGCTGAAATTTGAAGTGCTCAATAGGTAGTCCTAGCCGAATACCCTGTAGATCAAGCAAGGGTGCCGTCGACAATAGTGTTAAGGGGTAAGGATCTATTGTTATCGTATTATGTCTTTTCTTAAAGCTGAAATCAAAACTCTAATGCCATTAATGATCTTTGGCCGAATTTTTGAAGGAGAAATTCAGGATTTCTAAGCATAGTCGACTGTGAGGAGAACCATTCGGGATTTAAGGTAAGGTATGTGGTATTCGGCCAAAGGCCATGTATTGTGATATAAAGTTAGAATTAAATCTAACCTATGCCTATAGGTATTTCGACACCTTCATAATCAAGTAGCTATTTCGGGATTTCAAAATCGCAAGGTAAGCACTTATGTACAATCGGCCAAAGCCCTATTTTAGTACCTAGATCTAATTCTCACATGTTTAAAAGCCGGAAACTAACCTGTATAGTAATTTAGTGCTAATCGATTCTAAGGAAGGAGATATCGCAAGATTTTGGGATTTACTAATAGTCAAATCGGTAGCAAGGTAAGAAGTTGGATTCGTAAATCTTTTGGGATTTGATCTTATAGCCGAATAGGCTTTGTGCTAAAACACTTGGTATTGACCGAATGTAGGGATTAAAGGTTTAAAGCTTAGGTCGGGATTTTCAGTGAACTTGCTAAATGAATCAGGTGTGTACCCCACACTACTTCTCGATAGGTTTATGTTTGTATTTCATTAAATATGTTAATAAGAATGTGAAAGCTATGGCTAAGGTACCATGTAATGGTACAAGTACCCAGGTACGTTACTTTAACCTTAAGTTAATAAGTGATATGAATAGCGGAATATGGTACATGTGTAAATAATGATAAGAATGTGAAATAAGGCCTATGGCATGAGATTGCATGATATGAATGGTATATGGGGCATATGGGATATTGTGAATAGGGAAGTGAATGTGGTGACTTATGTCACGATATCTGAATGTGGTGACCTCGGTCACATTATCTGAATGTGGTGTCTCATGACACAAAACATTATCTGGTGGCTATGCCACAATATTTATAAGGGCGATGAGCACGTCGACTGCAGCGACTGCCTTCGATGGTGTGTAGTGGATGGAGAGTTGACTTAGTAGTCCCCACGGTGTGCAGGTTGGTACGGGTGATGTGTAGCGGATGGTACCTAGGTTTGGGTTCAGGTTTGCATCATATTATTTAAATGTTATATGTACATGTATGACTTGATATGCCTAAATTTGTTAGGACTTAGTGTTGTGGTTACACATTGAGTCTGTTGACTCACCCGTTGTGGGAACATTTTTCAGGTGACGATCAGTGATGGACCGGGTCGACAAGAGCTTAGTGGTGGCCATGCTCAACTTGAAGTTTATTAAACTTTGGACTTTTACATTTTAAGTACTTGGATTCATTTTGGTATTATTTTCGGTTGTAATAAGGCCATAATATTAACTGTTTAATGTATGATTTTTATTTGAATTTATTATGTTACGAATTTTTATCAACTAAAGATTAAGTAAATTTAAGTTAAAGTAAACTCTAAATGTTTTGTCACCTAAAATAAAGGGGTTTTCAATATAAGATAAACTTGTTTTCAACTCGAGCCCAACCTAAAAATAATCTTTCTTTCAAAACACATAGCGTTTCCAAAGTAACAAAAGAATTTTGAACCGTTTCACATCGAGGAACATACCAGATCCGGTCGAGGCTCGTGGGTCGGGTTTGGGGTGTTTCAGTTACATTTGGTTGGTATCAGAGCTATGATTTAGCCGATTCTCAGGCTAATGTAGCGTGTCAGAGTCTAGCTATACATGCCATATACCTGAATAGTGATAGTGTGATGAATCTTGACATATAAAATGTGATTTCTTTATAGCAATGGATCCCAAAAGAGCCGTAGCTGACAACGTAGAGAGTAATACGCCTGCTCCTGCACAAGGGACAACGCTCTCTGATTCGAGACCGGCTATGAGCAGTCAAGAGGGAGAAGCTAAACAAGTTTTCTTCCAAATGATGAGTGAGTGGTTCACTCAATTTGTAAAGAATAACCCGACTATTTCACAACCCCCGCCCCCTGTTAATCCCCTCAAGCATCTGATATACCTCTGACTGCAAATCTGAATCCGTGGAATAAGCCTCCGGTTGACAAGATCCGTAAGTGTGGGGTTGAAGTGTTCCGATCTACTAATGATGATGATGCTGAAAAAGTTGAGTTCGGGTTAGAAAACACGATCCGAGTATTTGATGAGATGTTTTTTACTCTGGAAGAGTGTATAAAGTGTGTTGTGTCATTACTTCGAGATGCAGCTTATCAATGGTGGAAAACTTTGATTTCTATTGTTTCGAAAGGGCGAGTTACGTGGAACTTCTTTCAGATCGAGTTCTGAAAAAAATACATCAGTGAAAGATTCGTCGATCAGAAATGAAAGGAATTTTTGGAACTAAAACAGGGCTGAATGACTGTTTCAGAATATGAACAAGAGTTCGTGAGACTGAGTCAGTATGCTCGGGAATGTGTATCATCTGAAGCGATAATGTGAAAAAGGTTCGAAGATGGTCTTAATGAAGACATTCGTTTGTTGGCCAGGATCTTAGAAATAAAAGAGTCCGTAGTACTCGTTGATCGAGCATGCAAAGCTGAGACACTCAGGAAGAATAAAAGAAAAGCTGAGTCTGAAGCTCGAGATATGAGAATGATATTTCAGAGTAAATCATTTCAGTCTGCTCCGAAAAGATTAAGAGATAATCAAAGTCGTTTCAGAAATAATGTGGGACATTCGAACAGAAATCGATCTAGATCGCAAATGAGTTCAAAAACCCCAATAGCTTCAGTGGCCAGTGTTGGAAATGTCCAGACTGAGAGACCTGAATGTAAACCTTGCAAAAAAAGGCATTCGAGAAGTTGTAGACTTAATGACTGAGCTTGCTTCAGATGTGGATCACTTGATTATTTTATCCGTGATTGCCCTGAGTCTGTCGAGCCAGAGACTGTTCAGAATCTGAGATCTGATAATGCACCTGTGAGAGGTAGACGTTCGAAGAATGTAAGAAATGTCAGTGGTAGTCAGAGAACCACGAGAGATAATGTTGCCAAGTTTGAAGCTAGAGCGCATGCCAGATTGTATGCTATCCAAGCTCGAGAGGAGGCTTCATCACCAGATGTTATAACGAGTACTTTTACACTTTATGATACTTCTGTGATTGCAATGATAGACCCTGGTTCTAAACATTCATATATATGCATGATTTAGTATTCAGCAAAACTTTGCCTGTAGAGTCTACTGAGTTTACTATAAAAGTATCGAACCCCTTAGGTAAAAGTGTCCTGGTTGACAAAGTATGCAAGAACTATCCGTTAATGTTTCAAGATATCTGTTTCCCTGTTGATTGATGCTTTTTCCATTTGATGAGTTCGATATCATTTTGGGTATGGACTGGTTGTTTATGCATGATGCTATTGTGAATTGTAAAAGAAAAACTATTGACTTAAGATGTCCGAATAATGAAATTGTACGGATTGAGTCAGATGATTTTAATGGATTGCCTGCTGTAATATCTGTATTAAAAGCTCAAAGTTATGTGAAAAAGGGATATGAAGGAAATTTTTCTTATGTGATTGATTCGAAAGCATCTGAAAAGAAAATTGAATCAGTGCCTGTGGTATGCGAGTATTTTGACGTATTTCCTAAAGAATTACCGGGTTTGCCTCCAATTCGTGAAGTTGAGTTTAGTATTGATCTATTGCCTTGTACAACACCTATACCGATAGCTCTGTATAGAATGTCACCAACAGATTTGAAAGAGTTAAAGTCACAGTTGCAAGAATTGACAGATAGAGTGTTTGCTAGACCAAGTTTTTAGCCTTGGGGAGCTCCTGTTCTGTTTGTGAAAAAGAAAGATGGCACAATGAAGATGTGCATCGATTATCATCAATTGAATAAAGTGATGATAAAGAATAAATATCTATTTCCTTGAATAGACGATTTATTTGATCAGTTAAAAGGAGTTACTATGTTTTCAAAGATTGATCTGAGATTGGGATACTTCCAGTTGATAGTGAAAGATTCAGACATTCTGAAGACTACTTTCAGAATGAGGTACGGGCATTATGAGTTTTTAGTTATGCCATTTGGACTAACCAATGCTCCTGCTATTTTTATGGATCTGATGAATAGAATTTTCAGACCGTACCTAGATCGATTTGTTGTGGTGTTCATAGATGATATTTAGATTTATTCACGTGATGAAAATAAGCATGTCGAGCATTTGAGAATTGTGTTGCAAAGCTTAAGAGAAAAGAAATTGTATGCGAAATTTAGCAAATGTGAATTCTGGTTGCATGAGGTTAGTTTTCTGGGGCATATTGTGTCAGCTTCTGGAATTCGAATTGATTCAAGCAAGATTTCTGCTATTCTGAATTGGAAACACCCGAGAAATGTATCTGAAGTCTGTAGTTTTCTGGGTTTAGCTGGTTATTATCGTCGATTTGTGAAAGGATTTTCAACGATAGCTACTTCGCTGACTAGATTACTTCAGAAAGATGTTAGATTTGAATGGTCGGATAAATGTCAGAAAAGTTTTGATCAGTTGAAAACTCTGTTAACAAAAGCTCCAGTGTTAGCTACGATTGTGTTTGCACTTGAGATTTGGCGCCATTACCTGTATGGTGAGAAATGCCATGTGTTTTCAGATCATAAAAGTCTGAAATATCTGATGACTCAGAAAGATTTGAACCTACGTCAAAGAAGATGGTTAAAGCTGTTAAAAGATTATGAGCTTGTGATAGATTATCATCCAGATAAAGCGAACGTTGTTGCTGATGCGTTGAGTAGAAAATCATTGTTTGCATTACGTGCTTTGAATGCTTAGTTAGATTTGTCTGATGATAGTTCTGTGTTAGCTGAATTAAAAGTAAAACCATTGTTTATACAGTAGATATGTGATGCTCAAAAATCTGATAATGAGTTATTAGAGAAACGAGCTCAATGTGATTTGAATTCTGAATTTGAATTTCGAGTTATTGACGATTACTTGAGATTTCAAGGTCATCTCTGTGTTCCGAGAAATTTGGAATTGATTCAGCTGATTTTGTGTGAAGCTCATGACAGTCGTCTATCTGTTCATCCGGGAAGTATGAAAATGTATCATGATTTGAAACGACGCTATTGCTGGTATGGTATGAAACGAGACATTTCTGACTTTGTTTCGAAATGTTTAATCTGTCAACAAGTGAAAGCCGAACATCAAGTTCCGTCTGGGTTGCTACAACCGATTCTGATTCTCGAGTGGAAATGGGATAAAGTAACAATGGATTTTGTTTTTGGTTTGCCTTAGACTCCGAGAAAGAAAGACGCGATTTGGGTCATAGTTGACCGATTGACGAAATCTGCCCATTTTATTTTGGTAAGATTTGACTATTCACTTGACAGATTAGCTGAATTTTATATTTCTGAGATTGTTAGATTGCACAGGATGCCTATCTATTGTGTTTGACAGGGATCCAAGGTTTACATCGAGGTTCTGGAAGAAATTGCAAGAAGCTTTAGGCACGAAACTGCATTTCAGTACAACTTTTCAACCGCAAATAGATGGTTAGTCCGAGAGAATCATTCAGATTCTCGAAGATATGTTAAGATGTTCTATACTTGAGTTTAACGGTACGTGGGAATAGTATCTACCATTGATTGAATTTGCATACAATAACAGTTTTCAGTCAAGTATCAAAGTGGCACCTTATGAAGCTTTGTAAGGACGTAAATGTCGTACACCTCTGTATTGGACTAAGCTCAGTGAAAATAAGCTACATGGGGTTGATTTGATAAAAGACTCAGAACAGAAAGTGAAACTGATCCGAGATTGTTTGAAAGCAGCATCTGATTATCAGAAGTCTTATGCAGACTTGAAACGAAAAGATATAGAATTTGAGATCGGCAACAAAGTGTTTCTGAAAGTTTCTCCGTGGAAGAAAGTGCTTCGATTCGGACGTAAAGGCAAGTTAAGTCCGAGGTTCATCAGATCATTGAACCAGTTGGGCCTGTTGCATATAGATTAAGGTTGCCCTCTGAGTTAGAAAAGATATACAATGTATTTCATGTCTCGATGCTACGTAGATATCGATCAGATTCATCACATGTGATTGCTCTATCTGAAATTAAAATTCGATCTGATATGTCTTATGAAGAGGAACCGATTTCTATCTTAGCTTGTGAAGTGAAAGAGTTAAGAAACAAGAAAATTCTATTAGTAAAAGTACTATGGAATTGACACGGAATAGAAGAGGCTACTTGGGAGCCTGAAGATTCAATGAGATAACAATATCTGAATCTACGTAACGGTAAGACTTTCGGGGACGAAAATCCCTAAGGGGGAGAATTGTAACAGTCTGGTTTACACCCTAGTCGGTACAGTGGTTTCGTGACCACAAATTCGAGTTCGTATAATATTTTAATATTATTTTATGTGTCTTTGATAAGTAATTAAGCATGTGGTAAAGTTTCGTAAGTTAATTTGTCCGTCTGTGTGTTTAATTTGACAAAAGGATGGAATTGCATTAAATGTGAATGTTGCTTGCTATTTGTTAAAGTATTAACGTGTTGTGGCCTTGTTAAGGTGGAGGCCTTATGTTGTTCTTATACCAAATTATAGATAGCGGATGGATAAAAGTCTTAAATGCCCATATTGTATAATTGTTTTAATTATATGAATGAAGGCTATTTTGGTAAATGAATTATTAACATTAGATTAATGAAACAAAAGATGAGTGTTCATATATTATTTCTCTTCTTTTGACCGAAAACACAAAGAAAAAGAAATCTTTGAAGCCTAGCATATTCGACTACTTACAAGCCAAATTCAAGGTAAGTTTTTAGTTGGTTTTCGATAATTTCTACGTTTTTGCAATCGTTGCTTTGAGAGCTACAAAACCCATGTATTAATTTTGTGTATTGATGATGTTTGTGAGATATGCCATTGATGATATGTTGAGCTTTGTGTTGATTTATGGTGTTAAATGTAAGATTTGAGCTAGGTGAACATGTTTTGTTTTTGAATTTTTGGTGAATTTAGCTAAATAGGGCTAAATTGAGAAAATAACAATTTGAGGGACTAAATTTCAAATTTGATGGAAAATATGGGCTTGTATGATATATGTGCATTCGGCTAAGCTTGGATGTGTGATGATTTTGTGAATTTGATGTTTTGAGAAAAATGGACTAAATTGATAAATTGTGCAAATGTGAGGGTTAATTTGTAAATAGATTTGTAAATAGCCCTAAATGTGTGTCTTTGGATTGAATTGAATGAGTTAGTGAATAAAAGGGTTAATTCTGAATATGTATAGATCAAGAACTAAGGAAAATGGACTTAGATCGCGGGAAAGCGAAAGTAATCGAGTAGCCGTTTCCGATTCTGTTAAATCGAATCCGAGGTAAGTCATTATGCAAATAAATGTATTCGTATGGAATTATATATGTTCTTATGACTATTATTATCGATGAATACTCATGATATGATCTGTTTATGAATTCTGAAATAAGGATTACTTAGTAACAATGTTCGAGAAGTCCCGTACGAACATAGGAATAGATAGGATTAGCTATGTCATGACATAGGTATCTGTTCTGTTTTATCATGTAAGACCATCGCTGGGACGATGGCATTGATTTGAGATTTCGTGTAAGACCTCTTCTGGGACATTGGCATCGATATGAACTTTACGTGTAAGACCATGACTGGGACATCGGCATCGTATTGATTCGTGTAACACCCTGTCTGGGACAGTGGTATCGATATCTGAGTGCATATAAGACCTCGTCTGGGACGTTGGCATTGTTCAACTATTCTGAGCTTTTTGAGTATCCTACTAGATTCCTAACGGTTCAATGGGCAAGTCTGTGATACGAATTGCAATTCCGGTCTAAGAACAAATACGTGAATGTATGTGCATTCCAGGTACGTTTCATATGTACACTAAATGTGTATAAAAAGGTACGTACCTAAGTGATTTTTGATTGGAGGAAATTTACAATTGAATATGAGAATATGAATGAGATACAAGAATAGTTATGTAAGAGATTTGTGTATACATGTGATTCTGGAATTGATGAATGTGGCAATTATGGCCAAGGATATGGTTTAATATATGTGAGAAATACACTATGAATAGGAATTGTGCCAATGTCTCTATATGCTTAAAAGTTTTACATGTTAAGTTTATTTGTATTATGACTCACTAAGCTTTTGGAAAGCTTACTCTGTGTCTGTGATTTCTCTGTTTTATAGGTCGTCAAAGCTACTGAAGGCTCGAGACCGTCAAGGATCGTCATCACACTATTCAACTTGCTTTGGGTACATTTTGGAGGTATATTTTGCTAGATATAGCATGTATAGGCTAGTCTTTTGTATTGGTAAATGAAGTGATTTTAGCCATGTGATTTGGCTAGTTATATGTTGGTATTATGTTTTAATGAATGTAGTATATGAAGTATACTTTGGTATCGTTGAAGCATGTGAAATTGGTCAAGTTTGGGTAAGCTTTTGGATGAATTATACTTGATATACATATGTTTTGGTCTTGGAAGTTGGCCTGGTTGAAATGGAAATTGAATGTTTAGATTGAATGTTTGTTTTGGTTGTCTAGTATGCATGTAATGTGTTGTTAAATCTTGCTTGTAGGTATGACCCTAATGGGTGGAAATTTGGCCTTGAAAATGGCCTATAATGTCACATGGTCGTGGCACACGGGGGTGCCTAGTGACCGTGGGCTAAGTATATAGCTAGCACAAGAGTACACGGCATTGGCACACGAACGTGTCTGCTGCCTAATAGCCGTGTAATTTTTGACAGGATCGACCATGGCCTGGGTACACGGGCGTGCTTAGTAGCCATGGAAGATAAGTCAATCTTGACCACGGGGAGGACATACGGGGGTGTCTAGCAGCCGTGGGAGGCATATGGCTTGCCCACACGGGTGTGTAACCCCTGAAACTTAGAAAAGTTTTAAATTTTTGAGAATGTTTGTATGTGTTTCGGTTTAGTCCCGACCCGATTTATAAGATGTTTTAGGTCTCGTTGACCGTATTAAGGGACATTATGTTTGAGATTGATGAATAAATGTATGAACTTCTGAAAATGTTTCCGATCGGTCCAGTAATGCCTTTAACCCTAGTCCAATGCCGGATACGGGTTAGGGGTGTTACATGAATAACCTTGTATCAAAATGTTTTATATATTTGATTAAAGGTTAAATAAGTAATTTACGTATTAAATTATGTTTTGATTAAATAAAACATGAAAATGGACATTCATTCATGCATTCATCCACTAAAAACACAAAGGAAAGAAAAGTTTTGAAGCTTTGTATATTCGGCTATTTACAAGCCAAATTTAAGGTATGTTTTCGATAATTTTTACGTTTTTGCAACTGTTGCTTTGTCTACTATCAAGCTAATGTCTCAATTTTGTGTATTGATGATGTTTAGGAAATATGACATTGATTATATGTTGAGCTTTGTGATGAATTTAGTTGTTAAATGAAAGTCTTAAGCTAGATGAACATACTTTGTTCTTAAATTTTTGATAAATTTAGCTAATTAGGGCTAAATTGAGAAAATAGCAATTTAAGGGACTAAATTGTAAATTTGATGGAAAATATTGGCTTGTATGTGATGTATGAACATTCGGCTAAGCATGAGTATGTAATGATTTTTTGAATTTGATGTTTTGAGAAAAATGGACTAAAATGATAAATTGTGCAAATGTGAGGGTTGATTTGTAAATAGCCTTAAATGTGTGTCTTTGGATTGAATTGAATGAGCTAGTGAATAAAAGGGTTAATTCTGAATATGTATAGATCAAGAATAGAGGAAAATGGACTTAGATCGCGGGAAAGCGAAAGTAACCAAGTAGCCGTTTTCGTTTCTGTTAAATCGAATCCGAGGTAAGTCATTATGCAAATAAATGTATTCGTATGGAATTATGTGTTCTTATGACTATTATTATCGATGAACACATATTATATGATCTTTCCATGAATTCCGAGATAAGGATTACTTAGTGACAATGTTCGAGAAGTCCCGTACGAACCTAGGAATAGATAGGATTAGCTATGTCATGACATAGGTACCTATTCTATTTTTTATCATGTAAGACCACGTCTGGGACGTTGGTCTTGATTTGAGATTACGTGTAAGACCACGTCTGGGATGTTGGCATCAATATGATCTTTAAGTGTAAGACCACGTCTGGGACATCGGCATCTATTTGATCTTTACATGTAAGACCATGTCTGGGACATCAGCATCGTATTCATTCGTGTAAGACCCTGTCTGGGACAGTGGCATCGATATCTGAGTGCATATAAGACCTCGTCTGGGACGTTGGCATTGTACGACTAGTCCGAGCTTTCTGAGTATCCTATTAGATTCCTTACGGTTCAAAGGGCAAGTTTGTGATATAAATGGCTATACAAATAGTGAATCCGTTTTAGGTACGTTGAATTATACACTAAGTGTGTTTATAAGGTAAGTATCTATGTGATCTTACTATGATGATTATGTATATTGGGATAACATTATGATATGTGATAGTAAGCATGAAAGAGCTTTGCATATATAAGACTTTTGAATTGATGAATGTGGCAAATATGGCCAAGTACATGAACCAAAGCATATTAAGTAATTAAGATGTGCCAATGTACCTATGTACATATATGCCCTGTATCTTAAGTTTATTTGTATTATGACTTACTAAGCTTTTGGAAATCTTACTCTCTGTGTGTGTGTTTTCTCTGTTTATAGGTCGTCAAAGCTACTGAAGGCTCAGGACCGTCAAGATCGTCATCACACTACTAAACTCATTTTGGTACACTTTGGAAATGCATATAACTAGATATGGCATGCATAGGCTAGTATTTGATATAAGCATGTTATATGAACTTAGCCATGAGATTTGGCTTGTAATATCCCGGGTTAGGGGCTATTTTGTGTTGCATGTTATTGCATGTGTTTGGTGTGCTGTGTTGATATTTCGGTGTTTTAGGGGCTTAATTATAGGCTAGGTGTATGCCTGAGTGAATGGGAAAATTTTGGTTTTTGGGTGTTAAGTCAGGGGAGCTGATGGAGCTGAGGGATGTGTATTTTATGTTGTGTTTCTGAGCACAAAAGAGGAGCTGGTGGAGTGGCAAAGCATGCGTCACTTGGGAGCTTGGTGTGGCGTCAATTCCATGAGGTGGAGGTCTAGTGTTCGAACTGTATAGTCCCCATTTTGACTTCTTTTTGGGACGGCATGGAGAAGAGGTAGAAGGCAAGTGAAATTCTACTTGGACTTGGTCTTCACTTTCAAATGAAAGGTGGAGAGCAAATATAGGAGAAAGACTTGGTCCACTCTTTTGAAATGAGTGGTGGTGAGTGTGTTTGGGGTTTTTGGCCGAATTTGAGGGAGTGGGGAGTGGGAAGTGACGGCATAGTGTGGGTTAGGGGGAGGCCGAATACACTTTTAGCATTTTGGTTGGTTCGGTCAATAGAATGGTAAGCTAAAATTCTTTTCTTATTGTCAATTGCCAAAATCGAATTTCAAATAAAAACTCTCCACTTTTCTTTTGAAAACCGAAAAACCCAAGCACTCTACTTCTGCGAATTTTTGCATTTGTTTTCTATACTTAGTGTTGTTGGTCGAATGCTTTTCTCCCTATTTTCTTCTTCTCTTCATTTTGTATAAGCTGAAACCTATATCACTTTTCTCACACTTTCTTCTTCTTTCTTTAATAGTGCAAGCCGAAACTTACCTTGTTCCTAAACCAAAATCTTCATACATTCTTTCCATTTCTTCTCTGCTAGACTCTCTTTTATTTTCTTTCAAAGCCGAAAGTGGGGGTGTTAAACACTCAAGCGAACCCTTCTCATCTGTTGGCGATTCCTTCTCATCTTTTAAACCATATTTTCCTCTGTTGTACTTCGAGTTCTAGCCGAATACCCTTCTCTTAGCTTTCATCTTGGCCGAATATAAGTGAAGGGTGATCCTGGTTGGTTGATCGATCTTTGGTGTTTGGTAAGTAGGGGTAAGAGGATTACTTGTTAGACTATTCCTTTTGGATTTCATTTTAGATAAGGCTGCAAGTGTTTAACCGTTATTCTTTTCAAGGTGGTGGCCAGAGTGTCTTAGAAGGACCTTGGTGTTTCGAGATTGGTAGAAATCAAACCAATAGCAAGGTAAGAGTGTTTCGACAACTCTTTTGGTCTAATGGTGTTGGCGAATGTCTTAGAGGCCTAACCCCTAATGTTTGGCCGATTGTAGGATCTTGTAATCGAGGGGCTTAGATCGTTCTCGTTGGATTTTTAGACTCGTGATTACCAGGTGTGTAAACTAACACCCTGATACTTAGTAATATAATCAATAAACCGATTTGACTGTTAAAATTATAACAGTATGATGGACAAGTGAATACCCAAATGGGGTATGTGGACGATTCGGGTAAGTTTGTTCTTTTATGAGTGCTTTTAATGAAGTATAATATCATGACCTATGTTTTGTATGTATGCTATGAGAGATAATGCTTGGTATGTTGGCATAATATGCATGACTTGCACGAGATGCATGATTACATGAGTATGGTATGTTGATGGGTGACATGAGAGGAGGAGCGGTGATATTTTGTCCGACGAGCACCGGTGCTTTGGTAGCACACTTTGTGACTTTGGGTCACTGGAGGTTTGGCACCTCCAGAGGTTTGGTACCTCGGCGTCTCGTCCCGATGGCTCAGTACCACGATGGGTTGGCCCCACAAATGATTATATCTGGATTGACGCGGTGTTTTGGTAACACACGATGGGTTGGCCCCATCACCAGATTTGTGACTACGGTCACGGTGCTTTGGTAGCACATTGTGTCTTTGGGACACCAGAGGTTTGGCACCTCATTGCGACTTGTCCCGTGGTTTGACCACCGTGGGTTGGCCCCACTTGAGATATGGGATAAATCTCGCTAGTGTTTTGGTAACACGCGATGGGTTGGCCCCATCATTGGATTTGTGACTACGGTCACGGTGCTTTGGTAGCACAATTGTGTCTTTGGGACACCGGTGGTTTGGGACCACATTGATGGATAATGTGTCTTTGGGACACCAAAGTGTTTTGGTAACACATTGTGACTATATCGTCACGGTGGTTTGGCACCACCGGTGGTTTTGGTACCACGGGGTAGAAAAAGGCGATACGGATGGTTAGGACTGGGTTGCATTAATTATGTTGCTATGTATGATGTGTGTTAGCATGTTGTTCCATCGGGAGCGGGATTTACACACTGAGTCATTCGACTCACCCTCTCCTTTGACATTTCGGGTGACTCGTGAGACGCGGACTTGGAGTAAGGATGGACTCGGGTGCTCATGCCATGCGGAATAAAAGTTTTACTCAGATATTATGCTTTGGGTATTTTAGTTATTTACATTCAGTTGGGTTTATTTCGGATTGTAAAAAAAAAAGTCTTTAAATTATGCCTTGATATTATGTTTTAAGTTTGATTTTAATATGCTTTAATAGAATAATTGGGGTAATTTGCTAAAACTTAGCATAACAACGATTTCAAAATTTTAACGAAATGTTTTCAACTATACCATCGGGTATCACATTGATTTTATAAACCAATAAAGATCAATTGTTTTCTAACGTAAAATCCAATTTTTACTAAGTTTAAATGTTTTAGTAACGACATTAAACAACTTGTTTTCAAAAAGGAACAAAGTTTTATCAAATCTATTCAGTACAAATTCGAAATTTTCAAACACGTTTTCCTCGTAACATACCGCATCTTGGTCGTGGTGTTTGGACCGGGTTTGGGGTGTTACAATTATGGTATCAGAGCTAAGTTCAAAAGCTCGGCTGTGGGCTTGAGGCCCAAACTGTTTTCAAAAGTTTGTTTTAAGTGTTTTGGGATTGAATACATGGTTCACAAGGCATGGCACCGAGTCTCGGCACCGATTCGCGGGTAAGTAATTCTAAACTCTTTCGTGAATTATTATTTGTAGAAGGGTAGGTGATATGGGCGTAGTTAGATTTATAGGACTTGAACTCTAGGATTAGATCACTCAAACACTTGAACTAAAGCATAAGACTTAAAGCACTAAACCAATCTATGATTCGACCACGGGGCTAGGGTGTGGTAACCCACAGACGCATGTCTAGGAGAGGATCGGGAAGAGCTTGGTATTTAAGCAGTCCTCGTGACTCACCTCCTCTTCGCAGTATCCCACCACAGTGCGTAGCTCGAGTTCACCACGACCAAGAAGGCTCGGTCATAGACTTAACCTAACGACTAAAACCCGAAAAGGGAATTAGCTATGTTTTCGAAAATACAACAACAACCCTAATGTTTTCACACTTTTCGCAATAAACTCTTTCAAAACCGAAAATGTCACATTTACAACAATTATCTTGAAAAACCTGATTTATGGAAAATTACAAAAATGCCCTCAGGGTAAATTTACTAAAATGCCCTCGGTTTATAAAATAGCAACCCAAAGATTTTGCCCAAAATTTCAATGATGTTACGAAATTCAAACATTCTGTTTTACAAAATGTCAATCGAAAATTTTGATTTTGGAAATTTACGAAAACGCCCTCAGTTTGTGAGAATTACTAAAATACCCCTGGTTTCCCAAAACGAAGTATTTTACAAAATTTTCAAAGAACACTCTCAAATTTTTGGAATTTCAAATTGACCGGTTTACGAAAGTTTAAAATATCGTTTATTACTTAAAATATACCTGTAGGAAAATGACGAAAATACCCTTGGGCTAGAAATGGGCAGCAATGTCCGAAGATTGAATAGGTATGGAAAGGGTTAAGGAATGGATGTATGACTTCTTTTGGGTGAATAGGATAGAAGATTGAAACCTTGGTTGCTTGAAAGAACCCCTGAATAAACTCCATTCATAAAATTTCTTTGCGGTTAAGAAAGTGGAAGCGATACTAATGCATAAAAATCTTCTTAATCGTAAACGTAGATCGTTTAGTCATGAGTACTCGAGGTGGGCGTGGCCGTAATACTCGTGGTCGAGTCAGGGGGGTAGAATGACGGTTTTCGAACCCGTAGGATCCGGTCGGGGTCGAGAAAATGAGATGCTTGCCCGCCACCACGGTGGAGGCGGTGAGTTCGAGATCGATCGAGAGGCGATGCGATGTCACTGAGCGATCTTTGCGGGTGTTGGAAAGGGTAGCTGGTGTAAGTGGTGGTGCGGGAGTTAGGAAATCGTTCTGAGAGACTCAGGGCTAATGGGGCCGAATTTTTCCGAGGTGTATCGGGTGTTGCTCCAAAGCTTCTTTGAATATTGGCTGGAGGCAACCGAGCGGATCATGGATGATCCGACTTGACTGGTGAAGAGAAGTTGAAGGGCATCGATCGCTTCTTCGGGATGAGTCATATCGGTGGTGGCTCACGGTTCGGGACGAGTGTGGCGGTGAGGATCCGACATGGGATTATTTTAGAGCTGCATATCAAAAGAAATACATCGGGGCTAGTTACATCGACTCTGAAAGGCATTTCGAGGCTCGTTCGAGGAGTAAATCGCATTCTTGAGCACAGGTGAGTTCCCTGGTCGAGTAGGTATGCCAGGGCATTGTAGCCACCGAGCATGAGAGGTGTGTTCGTTTGAGGATAGGCTTCGAGACGAGTTGAGGTCGCTGATTGCTCCTCGCCAGAGAGCGAGTTTCTTTGTCTTAGTCGAGAAGGCTAAGGTAGCCGAAGGTGTTAAGGAGTCGGTAAGACGAGCATGGACAGGAGTAGGCTTAAGAGGAGCTTTGGGTCTTGGGATCGCCCGCAATCCGCGAAGAAGAGGCTAGACCGAGTGGGACGAATCGACCGCTAGGTTCGTTCTTCGCCAGGCGAGGACCGCCGCAGATGTGTCGGTGTGGGAAAACTCATTGGGGTGGTTGTTGGGTGGTGGAAAAGGTTGCTTCGAGTGTGGTTCTCTCGGATCATCGCATTAGGGGGACTGTCCGCGTAGGATGGCGAGGATTGATCGAGAGTCGGGCCGTAATGTCGATTCAGAGGTAATGGACCGCCACCACGAGGGGCCGTGGTAATGGCAGAGGTGGTAATGGATTTGGTCGAGTGTCGTGGAGCACCGGGAGGGTGCGCGGTAGTTACGAGGCACGACGGCCAGTGTCCGTGTATGCAGCTAGGCGCCGCGAGGAGGCGACGCACTGCACGTAATCACCCAGACGTTTTTGATTTTTGGTTCTCCTATATCGCTTTAATTGACTTGGGTTCCACGCATTCGTATGTTGCTAGTAGTATAGTTGAGACCATGGACTTAGATTCTCGAGATATCTTCTAGGCGATGACCTGCATTTAGCCTCTAGGTCACTCTGTAGTGGTGGATAAGGCTGTATAAGGATGTACCCCTAGAACTCAAGGGGTAGTTTTTTTTCTTGATCCGATGGAACCGCCGTTTGAGGAGTTCGATCGATTCTCGGGATGGACCTGGTGGTGAAGTACCGGGCCAAGGTGGATTGCGCGCTAAGCGCATGGTTCTATCGACGGATAAGGAGATGAAGTGATTATGATAGGTAATAGGAGAGATTACTTATCCAATGTGGTATCGGCACTAAAAGTCGTGTAAAGATGGTCGGGAAAGGCTACTGAAGCGTATGTGGTTCATGTGTATGCCTTGGAGGCTAAAGAGTCTCTGTTGTTGAAAGGTTCGCATGTTAAGGAATTTGTGGATGTGTTTCAGAGGAGCTTAGGGTTTTTGCCACGGATCGTGAGGTAGAGTTTGGGATAGATCGCTACCGGGAGGCTGCGCCGAGTGTCTATTGCTCCATATAGGATGGCACCAAAGGAATTGGTGGAGCTTAAGGCTCAGATTCAGGAGCTGTTGGATCGAGGCTTCATTAGGCCAAGTGTTTCACCGTGGGGAGCGCCGGTATTATTCGTCAAGAAGAAGGACGGTTCGATGCGGATGTGTATCGATTACCGTCAACTGAATAAGCTGACGATTAAAAACAAGTATCCGCTACCACGGATAGATGACTTGTTTGATCAGCTGAAAGGTGCATCGGTGTTTTCAAAGATCGATTTGAGGTCTGGGTACCATCAGTTGAAAGTTAAAGAAGCGGATATCCATAAGACAGCGTTTCGGACTCGGTACGGGCACTACGAATTCCTGGTAATGCCGTTCGGGTTGACTAACGCTCCGGAAGCTTTTATGGATATGATGAATAGAGTGTTTCAGCAGTATCTGGACCGTTTCGTCGTGGTTTTTATTGACGACATCTTGGTTTACTCAAGGTCGGAAGAAGAGCATGATGCACACTTGAGAGTGGTATTGCAGATGTTGAGGGAGAAGCAACTCTATGCTAAGTTCAGTAAGTGCGAGTTCTGGCTTAGTGAAGTGACGTTTTTGGGTCATGTAGTATCAGCTGAGGGGATTAGAGTGGATCCTCGGAAGGTTGAGGCAGTTTTGGATTGGAAGCCTCCTAAGTCGTCACGAGAGATCGGAGTTTCCGGTTTGGCGGGATACTAGAGAAGGTTTGTTGAGGTTTTTCGTTGATTGCAAAGACCGGATGACTAAGTCATTAAGGAAGGGAGTTCCGTTCGTTTGGACCGAGAAACAGCAGCAGGAAAGTTTTGATAAGTGAAGAAGATCTTGACTGAGGCTCCTGTTTTAATTCAACCTGAGGCTGGTAAAGAATTCACGGTGTACTGCGATGCATCACACACGGGATTGGGTTGTGTGCTGATGCAGGAGGGTAAGGTGGTGGCTTACGCTTCTCGGCAGCTGAGGCCACACGAGGTCAACTATCCGACGCACGACTTGGAGCTAGCAGCTGTAGTCTTCGCTCTAAAAATCTGGAGGCACTACTTGTACGGTGAGAGATCAATAGTCTACACAGATCATAAGAGTTTGAAGTATCTACTGACTCAGAAGGATCTGAATTTGAGGCAGCGTAGATGGGTTGAGTTGCTCAAGGACTACGACTGTTCGCTTGAATATCATCCGGGCAAGGCTAACGTGGTGGCAGACGCGTTGAGCCGTAGGGTTGTTTCGGACTTAAGAGCTTTGTTTGCCCATTTGAGTGCTGTATGACGACGGAGTATTCTCGCGGCAGAGCTGCGAGTTAAGCCTACTTGGGTTGAGCAGATCAAAGAAAGCAGATTGGAGGATGAGGTTACGAGTGCGCGAAAGGTTACAAGTGTGAGAGAATGGTGGTTTGGAGGGCTACTGACTTGGCTAGGGATGAGGTTCTGTGTTTTCAAGGAAGGCTTGTATGCCTAAAGATGTTGAGTGAGGCAGAAGATTCTTCAGACGCGCATAGCGATGATCCTTATGCTATGCATCCCGGAGGTAGTAAAATGTATAGGGATCTTAAGAAACGATTTTGGTGGCTGGCTTGAAGAAAAAGAGGTGACAGAGTTTGTTGGGAAGTGTCCGACTTGTCGCCACAGTCAAGGCTGAACATCGATTTGCCGTCGGGTTTGCTTGACTGTGAAGATTCCTCGGTGGAAATGGGAAAGGATAACTATGGATTTCGTCGATGGTTTACCCCTTACGCCAAGCAAGAAAGATTGATTTGGGTTATCGTGGACCGCGTCGACTAAGTCGGCCCATTTCATTCGGTGAGAGTGGACTATTCACTTGAGAGGTTGGCGAAGCTTTATGTGTCGAGATAGTAAGGCTACACGGTGTTCGATTTGATTATCTCGGATAGGGATCCCGAGTTTACGTCGAGGTTACGAGAGCGTTGCATCAAGCTCTGGGTACTCGTTTGGATTTCAAAGACGACTTTTCACCCGCCATGATCGGCGGTCGATCAGTGGTTATTCAGATCTTGGAGGACATCTTTGAGGGTTGTGTTACGGACTTGAGGCGATTGGGAAGAGTTTCGCCGTTAGAAGGTCGCGCCTACAATAATAGTTACCAAGCGAGCATCAAAATGGCACCATATGAGGCGTCAGTATGGTAGGAAGTGTCGCTCACCCACATGTTGGGAGAGTTAGGAGAACGTCGATTGTTGGGACCCGAATTGGTTCTTTGAGACGAAGACAAGGTTAAGTTGATCCAAGCTCGTTTAAAGGAAGCTTCGGACCGGCAAAAGTCTTATGCCGATCTTAAGCGAAGAGATATAGAGTTCGCTGTGGGAGATCGGGTTTTCTTAAAGGTCTCGCCTTGGAAGAAGGTGCTGAGGTTTGGCAGAAAAGGCAAGCTTAGTCCGAGATTTATTGGGCCGTATAAGATATTGAAACGAGTTGGACCAGTGGCGTATCAGCTTGAGTTGCCAACAGAGCTTAGTCAGATTCACGATGTTTTTCACGTTTCGATGCTTCGGAGGTATCGTTCAGATCCATCGCATGTAGTAGCAGTGGAGGAGATCGAGGTAAATCCAGATTTGACCATGGATGAGGAACCAGTGCAGATTCTAGATCGTGATGTCAAGGTTCTGCGTAGAAAGTCCGTGCCTTTGGTTAAGGTTCTTTGGCGGAATCATGGTGTGGAGGAAGCCACGTGGGAACCCGAGGATACGTTGAGACAGCAATACCCGCAACTCTTCTGACCAGGTAATTTCGAGGCCGAAATTATTCTTAAGGGGGGTAGAACTGTAATATCCCGGGTTAGGGGCTATTTTGTGTTGCATGTTATTGCATGTGTTTGGTGTGCTGTGTTGCTATTTCGGTGTTTTAGGGGCTTAATTATAGGCTAGGTGTATGCCTGAGTGAATGGGAAAATTTTGGTTTTTGGGTGTTAAGTCAGGGGAGCTGATGGAGCTGAGGGATGTGTATTTTATGTTGTGTTTCTAAGCACAAAAGAGGAGCTGGTGGAGTGGCAAAGCATGCGTCACTTGGGAGCTTGGTGTGGCGTCAATTCCATGAGGTGGAGGTCTAGTGTTCGAACTGTATAGTCCCCATTTTGACTTCTTTTTGGGACGGCATGGAGAAGAGGTAGAAGGCAAGTGAAATTCTACTTGGACTTGGTCTTCACTTTCAAATGAAAGGTGGAGAGCAAATATAGGAGAAAGACTTGGTCCACTCTTTTGAAATGAGTGGTGGTGAGTGTGTTTGGGGTTTTTGGCCGAATTTGAGGGAGTGGGGAGTGGGAAGTGACGGCATAGTGTGGGTTAGGGGGAGGCCGAATACACTTTTGGCATTTTGGTTGGTTCGGTCAATAGAATGGTAAGCTAAAATTCTTTTCTTATTGTCAATTGCCAAAATCGAATTTCAAATAAAAACTCTCCCACTTTTCTTTTGAAAACCCAAAAACCCAAGCACTCTACTTGCGAATTTTTGCATTTGTTTTCTATACTTAGTGTTGTTGGTCGAATGCTTTTCTCCCTATTTTCTTCTTCTCTTCATTTTGTATAAATGAAACCTATATCACTTTTCTCACACTTTCTTCTTTCTTTTTAATAGTGCAAGCCGAAACTTACCTTGTTCCTAAACCAAAATCTTCATACATTCTTTCCATTTCTTCTCTGCTAGACTCTCTTTTATTTTCTTTCAAAGCCGAAAGTGGGGGTGTTAAACACTCAAGCCGAACCCTTCTCATCTGTTGGCCGATTCCTTCTCATCTTTTAAACCATATTTTCCTCTCTGTGTACTTACGAGTTCTAAGCCGAATACCCTTCTCTTAGCTTTCATCTTGGCCGAATATAAGTGAAGGGTGATCCTGGTTGGTTGATCGATCTTTGGTGTTTGGTAAGTAGGGGTAAGAGGATTACTTGTTAGACTATTCCTTTTGGATTTCATTTTAGATAAGGCTGCAAGTGTTTAACTGTTATTCTTTTTCAAGGCGGTGGCCGAGTGTCTTAGAAGGACCTTGGTGTTTGAGATTGGTAGAAATCAAACCAATAGCAAGGTAAGAGTGTTTCGACAACTCTTTTGGTCTAATGGTGTTGGCCGAATGTCTTAGAGGCCTAACCCCAATGTTTGGCCGATTGTAGGATCTTGTAATCGAGGGCTTAGATCGTTCTCGTTGGATTTTTAGACTCGTGATTACCAGGTGTGTAAACTAACACCCTGATACTTAGTAATATAATCAATAAACCGATTTGCCTGTTAAAATTATAACAGTATGATGGACAAGTGAATACCCAAATGGGGTATGTGGACGGTCGGAGTAAGTTTGTTCTTTTATGAGTGCTTTTAATGAAGTATAATATCATGACCTATGTTTTGTATGTATGCTATGAGAGATAATGCTTGGTATGTTGGCATAATATGCATGACTTGCACGAGATGCATGATTACATGAGTATGGTATGTTGATGGGTGACATGAGAGGAGGGAGCAGTGATATTTTGTGCTGACGAGCACCAGTGCTTTGGTAGCACACTTTGTGACTTTGGGTCACCAGAGGTTTGGCACCTCCAGAGGTTTGGTACCTCGGCGTCTCGTCCCGATGGCTCAGTACCACGTGGGTTGGCCCCACAGATGATTATACGGATTAGCGCCGTGTTTTGGTAACACACGATGGGTTGGCCCCATCACCGATTTGTGACTACGGTCACAGTGCTTTGGTAGCACATTGTGTCTTTGGGACACGGAGGTTTGGCACCTCATTGCGACTTGTCCCCGTGGTTTGACCACCGTGGGTTGGCCCCACTTGAGATATGGGATAAATCGCTAGTGTTTTGGTAACACGCGATGGGTTGGCCCCATCATTGGATTTGTGACTACGGTCACCACGGTGCTTTGGTAGCACAATTGTGTCTTTGGGACACCAAAGTGGTTTTGGGACCACATTGATGGATAATGTGTCTTTGGGACACAAGTGTTTTGGTAACACATTGTGACTATACGTCACACGGTGGTTTGGCACCACCGGTGGTTTGGTACCACACGGGGGTAGAAAAGCGATACGGATGGTTAGGGGTAGGTTGCATTAATTATGTTGCTATGTATGATGTGTGTTAGCATGTTGTTCCATCGGGGAGCGGGATTTACACATCGAGTCATTCGACTCACCCTCTCCTTTGACATTTCGGGTGACTCGTGACGCGGACTTGGAGCGGGATGGACTCGGGGTGCTCATGCCATGCGGAATAAAAAGTTTACTCGAGATATTATGCTTTGGGTATTTTAGTTATTTACATTCATTGGGTTTATTTTGGATTGTAAAAAAAGTCTTTAAATTATGCCTTGATATTATGTTTTAAGTTTGATTTTAATATGCTTTAATAGAATAATTGGGGTAATTTGCTAAAACTTGGCATAACAACGATTTCAAAATTTTAACGAAATGTTTTCAACTATACCATCGGGTATCACATTGATTTTATAAACCAATAAAGATCAATTGTTTTCTAACGTAAAATCCAATTTTTACTAAGTTTAAATGTTTTAGTAACGACATTAAACAACTTGTTTTCAAAAAGGAACAAAGTTTTATCAAATCTATTCAATTACAAATTGAAATTTTCAAACACGTTTTCCTCGTAACATACAGCGATTGGCCGTGGTGTTTGGACCGGGTTTGGGGTGTTACAATTGTGGTATCTGGCTAAGTTCAAAAGCTCGGCTGTGGGCTTGAGGCCCAAACTGTTTTCAAAAGTTTGTTTTAAGTGTTTTGGGATTGAATACATGGTTCACAAGGCATGGCACCGAGTCTCCGGCACCAGTTCGCCCAGGTAAGTAATTCTAAACTCTTCTGTGAATTATTATTTGTAGAAGGGTAGGTGATATGGAACGTAGTTAGATTTATAGGACTTGAACTCTAGGATTAGATCACTCAAACACTTGAACTAAAGCATAAGACTTAAAGCACTAAACCAATCTATGATTCAGCCACGGGGCTAGGGTGTGGTAACCCCTGTACGCATGTCTAGGAGAGGATCCGGAAGAGCTTGGTATTTAAGCAGTCCTCGTGACTCACCTCCTCTTCGCAGGTATCCCACCTGGTGCGTAGCTCGAGTTCACCCTGACCAAGAAGGCTCGGTCATAGACTTAACCTAACGACTAAAACCCGAAAAGGGAATTAGCTATGTTTTCGAAAATACAACAACAACCCTAATGTTTTCACACTTTTCGCAATAAACTCTTTCAAAACCGAAAATGTCACATTTACAACAATTATCTTGAAAAACCTGATTTATGGAAAATTACAAAAATGCCCTTAGGGGTAAATTTACTAAAATGCCCTCGGTTTATAAAATAGCAACCCAAAGATTTTGCCCAAAATTTCAATGATGTTACGAAATTCAAACATTCTGTTTTACAAAATGTCAATCGAAAATTTTGATTTTGGAAATTTACGAAAACGCCCTCAGTTTGTGAGAATTACTAAAATACCCCTGGTTTCCCAAACGAAGTATTTTACAAAATTTTCAAAGAACACTCTCAAATTTTTGGAATTTCAAATTGACCGGTTTTACGAAAGTTTAAAATATCGTTTATTACGAAAATACCCTGTAGGGAAAATGACGAAAATACCCTTGGGCTAGAAATGGGCAGCAATGTCCGAAGATTGAATAGGTATGGAAAGGGTTAAGGAATGGATGTATGACTTCTTTTGGGTGAATAGGATAGAAGATTGAAACCTTGGTTGCTTGAAAGAACCCCTGAATAAACTCCATTCATAAAATTTCTTTGCGGTTAAGAAAGTGGAACGATACTAATGCATAAAAATCTTCTTAATCGTAAGCGTAGATCGTTTAGTCATGAGTACTCGAGGTGGGCGTGGCGTAATACTCGTGGTCGAGGTCGGGGTAGAATGACGTTTCGAACCCGTGAGGATCTGGTCAAGGGTCGAGAAAATGAGATGCGGCCCGCCACCGGTGGAGGCGGTGAGTTCCGAGATCGCATCGAGACGATGCGATGTCACAGCGATCTTTGCGGGTGTTGGAAAGGGTAGGTGGTGTAAGTGGTGGTGCGGGAGTTAGGAAATCTGTTCTGAGAGACTCGGGCTAATGGGGCCGAATTTTTCCGAGGTGTATCGGGTGTTGCTCCTACCTTTCTGCGAATATGGGTGGAGGCAACCGAGCGGATCATGGATGATCCGGACTTGACTACCAAGAGAAGTTGAAGGGCATCGTATCGCTTCTTCGGGATGAGTCATATCGGTGGTGGCTCACGGTTCGGGCAGTGTGGCGGTGAGGATCCGACATGGGATTATTTTAGAGTTGCATATCAAAAGAAATACATCGGGGCTAGTTACATCGACTCTCGTGAAAGGCATTTCGAGGCTCGTTCGAGGAGTAAATCATTGTCGAGTACACAGGTGAGTTCCCTGGCCGAGTAGGTATGCCGGGGCATTGTAGCCACCGAGCATGAGAGGTGTGTTCGTTCGAGGACGAGCTCGAGAGCGAGTTGAGGTCGCGATTGCTCCTCGCGAGAGCGCGAGTTTCTTTGTCTTAGTCGAGAAGGCTAAGGTAGCCGAAGGTGTTAAGGAGTCGGTAAGGCAGAGCATGGACAGGAGTAGGCTTAAGAGGAGCTTTGGGTCTTCGGGATCGTCTGGCAATCCGCAGAGAAGAGGGCTAGACCGAGTGGGACGAGAATCGATCGCTAGGTTCGTTCTTTCGCCAGGCGAGGACCGCCGCAGATGTAATCGGTGTGGGAAAACTCATTGGGGTGGTTGTTGGGTGGTGGAAAAGGTTGCTTCGAGTGTGGTTTCTCGGATCATCGCATTAGGGACCGCCCGCGTAGGAGGATGGCGAGATTCGATCGAGAGTCGGCCGTAATGTCGAGTTCAGAGGTAATGGACCGCCACCACAGAGGGGCCGTGGTAATGGCAGAGGTGGTAATGGATTTGGTCGAGGTCGTGGAGCAGGCGCGGTGCGGGTAGTTACGAGGCACGCGGCCCAACCGTGTATGCGACTAGCGCGCGCGCGAGGCGGCGCGCACCGGACGTAATCACCGTGACGTTTTGATTTTTGGTTCTCCCTATACTGCTTTAATTGACTTGGGTTCCACGCATTCGTATGTTGCTAGTAGTATAGTTGAGACCATGGACTTAGATTCTGAGATATCTTCTAGGCAGATGACTGTACTTAGCCCTCTAGGTCACTCTGTAGTGGTGGATAAGTCAGATAAGGATGTACCCCTAGAACTCCAAGGGGTAGTTTTGCTTCGCGATCCGATGGAACCGCCGTTTGAGGAGTTCGATCGATTCTCGAGGATGGGTGGGTGGTGAAGTACCGAGGCCAAGGTGGATTGCGCGGCTAAGCGCATGGTTCTATCGACGGATAAGGGAGATGAAGTGATTATGATAGGTAATAGGAGAGATTACTTATCCAATGTGGTATCGGCACTAAAAGCTGTAAAGATGGTCAGGAAAGGCTACGAAGCGTATGTGGTTCATGTGTATGCCTTGGAGGCTAAAAGTCTATTGTTGAGAAGGTTAAATCTTGTTAAGGAATTTGTGGATGTGTTTCGGAGGAGCTTAGGGTTTGCCACCGGATCGTGAGGTAGAGTTTGGGATAGATCTCGCTACCGAGGGATTGCGCCGGTGTCTATTGCTCCATATAGGATGGCACCAAAGGAATTGGTGGAGCTTAAGGCTCGATTCGGGAGTCGTTGGATCGAGGCTTCATTAGGCCAAGTGTTTCACCGTGGGGAGCGCCGGTATTATTCGTCAAGAAGAAGGACGGTTCGATGCGGATGTGTATCGACAAAATCAACCGAATAAGTCGACGATTAAAAACAAGTATCCGCTACCACGGATAGATGACTTGTTTGATCAGCTGAAAGGTGCATCGGTGTTTTCAAAGATCGATTTGAGGTCTGGGTACCATCAGTTGAAAGTTAAAGAAGCGGATATCCATAAGACAGCGTTTCGGACTCGGTACGGGCACTACGAATTCTCGGTAATGCCGTTCGGGTTGACTAACGCTCGGAAGCTTTTATGGATATGATGAATAGAGTGTTTCAATGAGATCCGGACCGTTTTCGTCGTGGTTTTTATTGGCGACATCTTGGTTTACTCAAGGTCGGAAGAAGAGCATGATGCACACTTGAGAGTGGTATTGCAGATGTTGAGGGAGAAGCAACTCTATGCTAAGTTCAGTAAGTGCGAGTTCTGGCTTAGTGAAGTGACGTTTTTGGGTCATGTAGTATCAGCTGAGGGGATTAGAGTGGATCCTCGGAAGGTTGAGGCGATTTTGGATTGGAAGCCTCCTAAGTCGGGTCACAGAGATCGGAGTTTCTGGTTTGGCGAGGATACTACAGAAGGTTTGTTGAGGTTTCTCGTTGATTGCAAAGACCGGATGACTAAGCACATTAAGGAAGGGAGTTCCGTTCGTTTGGGACCGAGAAAGCAAAGCAGGAAAGTTTTGATAAAGTGAAGAAGATCTTGACCGAGGGCTCTGTTTTAATTCAACCGAGGTGGTAAAGAATTCACGGTGCATCTGCGATGCATCACACACGGGATTGGGGTTGTGTCCGATGCGGGAGGGTAAGGTGGTGGCTTACGCTTCTCGGCGGTGAGGCCACACGAGGTCAACTATCCGGACGCACGACTTGGAGCTAGCGGTGTAGTCTTCGCTCTAAAAATCTGGAGGCACTACTTGTACGGTGAGAGATCAATAGTCTACACAGATCATAAGAGTTTGAAGTATCTACTGACTCAGAAGGATCTGAATTTGAGGCAGCGTAGATGGGTTGAGTTGCTCAAGGACTACGACTGTTCGCTTGAATATCATCCGGGCAAGGCTAACGTGGTGGCAGACGCGTTGAGCCGTAGGGTTGTTTCGGACTTAAGAGCTTTGTTTGCCCATTTGAGTGCTGTATGACGACGGAGTATTTCGCAGAGCTGCAGGTTAAGCCTACTTGGGTTGAGCAGATCAAAGAGAAACAGTTGGAGGATGAGGTTCTGAGTGCGCGAAGGTTACAAGTGCAGAATGGTGGTTTGGAGGGCTACAGCTTGGCTAGGGATGAGGTTCTGTGTTTTCAAGGGAAGGCTTGTATGCCTAAAGATGTTGAGCTGAGGCAGAGGATTCTTCAGGACGCACATAGCAGTCCTTATGCTATGCATCCTGGAGGTAGTAAAATGTATAGGGATCTTAAAGAAACGATTTTGGTGGCACGGCTTGAAGAAAGAGGTGGCGAGTTTGTTGGGAAGTGTGTCGACTTGTCGCCCAGTCAAGGTCGAACATCGATTCTGCCGTCGGGTTTGCTTGACTGTGAAGATTCCTCGATGGAAATGGGAAAGGATAACTATGGATTTCGTCGCTGGTTTTACCCTTACGCCAAGCAAGAAAGATTCGATTTGGGTTATCGTGGACCGTCGACTAAGTCGGCCCATTTCATTCCGGTGAGTGGACTATTCACTTGTGAGGTTGGCGAAGCTTTATGTGTCGAGAGATAGTAAGGCACGGTGTTCGTTTCGATTATCTCGGATAGGGATCCCGAGTTTACGTCGAGGTTTCGAGAGCGTTGCATCAAGCTCTGGGTACTCGTTTGGATTTCAAAGACGGCTTTTCACCCATGATCGGCGGCCATCGTAAAAGGTTATTCAGATCTTGGAGGACATCTTTGAGGGTTGTGTTCGGACTTGAGGGCGGTTGGGAAGAGTTTCGCCGTTAGCCGAATTCGCCTACAATAATAGTTACCAAGCGAGCATCAAAATGGCACCATATGAGGCGCTGTATGGTAGGAAGTGTCGCTCACCCACATGTTGGACATGAGTTAGGAGAACGTCGGTTGTTGGGACCCGAATTGGTTCTTCGAGGCAGAAGACAAGGTTAAGTTGATCCGAGCTCGTTTAAAGGAAGCTTGGACCGGCAAAAGTCTTATGCCGATCTTAAGCGAAGAGATATAGAGTTATTTGTGGGAGATCGGGTTTTCTTAAAGGTCTCGCCTTGGAAGAAGGTCTTGAGGTTTGGCGAGAAAAGGCAAGCTTAGTCCGAGATTTATTGGGGCGTATAAGATATTGAAACGCGAGTTGGACCGATGGCGTATCGGCTTGAGTTGCCAACACGGCTTAGTCGATTCACAATGTTTTTCACGCTTCGATGCTTCGAGGTATCGTCGAGATCCATCGCATGTAGTAGCGATGGAGAGAGATCGAGGTAAATCCAGATTTGACCATGGATGAGGAACCGGTCGCGATTCTAGATCGTGATGTCAAGGTTCTGCGTAGAAAGTCCGTGCCTTTGGTTAAGGTTCTTTGGCGGAATCATGGTGTGGAGGAAGCCACGTGGGAACCCGAGGATACGTTGAGACAGCAATACCCGCAACTCTTTCGACTGTGTAATTTCGAGGCCGAAATTATTCTTAAGGGGGTAGAACTGTAATATCCCGGGTTAGGGGCTATTTTGTGTTGCATGTTATTGCATGTGTTTGGTGTGCTGTGTTGCTATTTCGGTGTTTTAGGGGCTTAATTATAGGCTAGGTGTATGCCTGAGTGAATGGGAAAATTTTGGTTTTTGGGTGTTAAGTCAGGGGAGCTGATGGAGCTGAGGGATGTGTATTTTATGTTGTGTTTCTAAGCACAAAAGAGGAGCTGGTGGAGTGGCAAAGCATGCGTCACTTGGGAGCTTGGTGTGGCGTCAATTCCATGAGGTGGAGGTCTAGTGTTCGAACTGTATAGTCCCCATTTTGACTTCTTTTTGGGACGGCATGGAGAAGAGGTAGAAGGCAAGTGAAATTCTACTTGGACTTGGTCTTCACTTTCAAATGAAAGGTGGAGAGCAAATATAGGAGAAAGACTTGGTCCACTCTTTTGAAATGAGTGGTGGTGAGTGTGTTTGGGGTTTTTGGCCGAATTTGAGGGAGTGGGGAGTGGGAAGTGACGGCATAGTGTGGGTTAGGGGGAGGCCGAATACACTTTTGGCATTTTGGTTGGTTCGGTCAATAGAATGGTAAGCTAAAATTCTTTTCTTATTGTCAATTGCCAAAATCGAATTTCAAATAAAAACTCTCCCACTTTTCTTTTGAAAACCGAAAAACCCAAGCACTCTACTTGCCGAATTTTTGCATTTGTTTTCTATACTTAGTGTTGTTGGCCGAATGCTTTTCTCCCTATTTTCTTCTTCTCTTCATTTTGTATAAGCCGAAACCTATATCACTTTTCTCACACTTTCTTCTTCTTTCTTTAATAGTGCAAGCCGAAACTTACCTTGTTCCTAAACCAAAATCTTCATACATTCTTTCCATTTCTTCTCTGCTAGACTCTCTTTTATTTTCTTTCAAAGCCGAAAGTGGGGGTGTTAAACACTCAAGCCGAACCCTTCTCATCTGTTGGCCGATTCCTTCTCATCTTTTAAACCATATTTTCCTCTGTTGTACTTCTGAGTTCTAAGCCGAATACCCTTCTCTTAGCTTTCATCTTGGCCGAATATAAGTGAAGGGTGATCCTGGTTGGTTGATCGATCTTTGGTGTTTGGTAAGTAGGGGTAAGAGGATTACTTGTTAGACTATTCCTTTTGGATTTCATTTTAGATAAGGTGCAAGTGTTTAATCGTTATTCTTTTCAAGGTGGTGGTAGGAGTGTCTTAGAAGGACCTTGGTGTTTCGAGATTGGTAGAAATCAAACCAATAGCAAGGTAAGAGTGTTTCGACAACTCTTTTGGTCTAATGGTGTTGGCCGAATGTCTTAGAGGCCTAACCCCTAATGTTTGGCCGATTGTAGGATCTTGTAATCGAGGGGCTTAGATCGTTCTCGTTGGATTTTTAGACTCGTGATTACCAGGTGTGTAAACTAACACCCTGATACTTAGTAATATAATCAATAAACCGATTTGCCTGTTAAAATTATAACAGTATGATGGACAAGTGAATACCCAAATGGGGTATGTGGACGATTCGGGTAAGTTTGTTCTTTTATGAGTGCTTTTAATGAAGTATAATATCATGACCTATGTTTTGTATGTATGCTATGAGAGATAATGCTTGGTATGTTGGCATAATATGCATGACTTGCACGAGATGCATGATTACATGAGTATGGTATGTTGATGGGTGACATGAGAGGAGGGAGCAGTGATATTTTGTGCTGACGAGCACCAGTGCTTTGGTAGCACACTTTGTGACTTTGGGTCACCAGAGGTTTGGCACCTCCAGAGGTTTGGTACCTCAGCGTCTCGTCCCAGTGGCTCGGTACCACGATGGGTTGGCCCCTACGATGATTATACGGGATTGACGCCGGTGTTTTGGTAACACACGATGGGTTGGCCCCATCACCGAGATTTGTGACTACGGTCACGGTGCTTTGGTAGCACATTGTGTCTTTGGGACACCAGAGGTTTGGCACCTCATTGCGACTTGTCCCTGTGGTTTGACCACCGTGGGTTGGCCCCACTTGAGATATGGGATCGTCTGCTAGTGTTTTGGTAACACGCGATGGGTTGGCCCCATCATTGGATTTGTGACTACGGTCACCAGTGCTTTGGTAGCACAATTGTGTCTTTGGGACACCAGTGGTTTGGGACCACATTGATGGATAATGTGTCTTTGGGACACCGGTGTTTTGGTAACACATTGTGACTATCGTCACGGTGGTTTGGCACCACCAAAGTGGTTTTTGGTACCACGGGGTAGAAAAGCGATACGGATGGTTAGGACTGGGTTGCATTAATTATGTTGCTATGTATGATGTGTGTTAGCATGTTGTTCCATCGGGAGCGGGATTTACACACTGAGTCATTCGTCTCACCCTCTCCTTTGACATTTCAGGTGACTCGTAGACGCGGACTTGGAGCCGGGATGGACTCGGGGTGCTCATGCCATGCGGAATAAAAGTTTTACTCAGATATTATGCTTTGGGTATTTTAGTTATTTACATTCAGTTGGGTTTATTTCGGATTGTAAAAAAAAAGTCTTTAAATTATGCCTTGATATTATGTTTTAAGTTTGATTTTAATATGCTTTAATAGAATAATTGGGGTAATTTGCTAAAACTTGGCATAACAACGATTTCAAAATTTTAACGAAATGTTTTCAACTATACCATCGGGTATCACATTGATTTTATAAACCAATAAAGATCAATTGTTTTCTAACGTAAAATCCAATTTTTACTAAGTTTAAATGTTTTAGTAACGACATTAAACAACTTGTTTTCAAAAAGGAACAAAGTTTTATCAAATCTATTCAGTACAAATTCGAAATTTTCAAACACGTTTTCCCTCGTAACATACCAGATTCGGTCGTGGTGTTTGGACCGGGTTTGGGGTGTTACATGGCTATTGATGTGTTGAGAATTCGCTTGAATGAATGTGATACGTGAAGTATGTTCTTGGCATGGCTAGTTGATATATGTAATGGTCAAGTTTTGATTAAGCAAATGAATGATTTATGCTTGTGATGAGATGAGATTTAGTCTTGTAATTTGGATGGTTATTTTGGTTTGTTCTTGGTTGCCAAATAGGCATGAGATGTCATTGGTGATTTTGCTTGTAGGTAAGACCCATGTAGGTGGCATTTTGGCCTTGCAAATGGCCTATTTTGCCACACGGTTGTGGCACACGGGCATGCCTAGTGACCGTGGGGCTAAGCCAGTAGCTAGCATAAGAGTACACAGCCTTGGCACACGGACGTGCCTAGTAGCCGTGTGATTTTTGACAGGATCGACCACGGCCAAAGCACACGGGCGTGCTTGGTGGCCGTGCAGCAAAGGTCAATTTCGACCACGGGGAGGACACACGGGTGTGTCTAGCAGTCGAGGGAGGCACACGGTCTACCCACACGGGCGTGTAACCCCTGAAACTTAGAAAAGTTTTAAATTTTCCAAGAATTTTATATGTGTTCCGATTTAGTCCCGACCCGATCTATAGATGTTTTAGGTCTCGACCTAATAGGGGGACATTATGGTTGAAGTTAATATTCAATTGTATGACACTTCTGTAAACGTTTCCGATTTGTTCGGTAACGCCTTTAACCCTAGCCCAGTGACGAATATGGGTTAGGGGTGTTACAATACCCAGGCACTGGTAGGACGTACAGGACCAGCACCCGAGATACATAAATCACATAATTACATGGGTTCCTAGTGACATGTCACTTGTATCCTAATCTATTCCTAAGGTTCAACCGGGATTTCTCTCTTGTCGAAACTTCGTCGAATATGCTCATAGACTCAATCATACAATCCATGCAATATCAAAACATTAAAATACAAATATAACATTGCATTATTAACATACGAACTTACCTCAGTACAAAAATAGTGAAAATGGACCTAATCGTCAAACACTTTGTTTTTCCCTCGATCTAGGTCCCAACCTCGTTTTTCTTGATCTATAATAGCAAATTTAACTTATTTAATACTCACATTATTCAATTCAATCCAAAAATCATATTATGGAAAAATTACATTTTTGCCCCTAACTTTTCAAGTTTTTACACTTTAGTCCCTAGGCTCGTAAAATGAAATATAGTCAATTTCTTCAAAACTCAAGCCTAGTCGAACAATTTTCATACTTATAACAGCCCATATTTTACATTAAATCACACTTCTACTACATATTTTTCAACTTTTACAAATAGGTCCTTTTAGGCATTTTCATCAAAAAAACACTTAGTAAAAGTTGTTTATCCAACATCAAATTTGCATAATTTACCATTAAACATCAAAATACACTCAAGTCTAACATGAGTCAAACCCTATACCTTGATCATATCTTAAATTAGCGGTAGAAATAGATAGATCGGGTTACAACGACTTCAAAAATGCAAAGAGCATTAAAAACGGGGCAATAACATACTTACAATTGAGCTTGAAAGATGAGAAAACACTAGCTATGTCTTCCTTAGTGAATTTTGGCCATGGGAGAAGAAGATGGACAAGATTTTGGCTTTATTTTGCTTATTAATTATTTAATTACCAAATGACCAAAATGCCCTTTCTTTAAAACACCCAAATTTCACCTAAATCATGTCCATTTTTGTCCAACAACTTAACCAATGGTCTAATTACCATCTAAGGACCTCCAATTTAAAATCTCATAGCAATTGGACACCTTTAATATATAGATTTAAAGTTTTTCACTTTTTGCAATTTAGTCCCTTTAACTAAATTGAGAGCCCAAACGTCAAAATTTTCGAACAAAATTTTCAAGAAATCGTTCCATAAAACTGTAGACCATAAATATATAATTGCAATAGTTTGATATAGACTCTAGTCAGAATAGTGGTTTCGAGACCACAAATTCGAGGTCAGAAAAATATTTTAACATTATTTTTAGTGTTTACAGTATATGATTAAGCATGTGTGAAATTTCAGTGTGAAAATTTTATCATTTGTGTGTCAATTTGCGAAAAAGGACTTAATCGCATAAAATGCAAAAGTTGTGTGCTAATTGTTAATGTGCTTAATTGCCATGTCTTATTAAATGAGAAGTCCTTATGTTGTTATTAAGCCATTAATAGATTGGATGAGCATAAATGGGTATATATTTGATGATTAAATGGTTTAATGACCAAGGGTAAAATGGTAAAACTTGAATTAATGTATAATAAATAAAATAAACATGAAAATGAAGCTATTATTATCTTGTTCTTGCCGAAAATATCAAGAAAAAGGAAGAAAAGAAACCAAGCTAGGTTAGGCCATGGTTTTTCTTTGATAAGGTATGTTTTTGTTTCGATTTTTGATAATTTCTACGTTTTTGTGATCGTTGCTTAGCATACTATCAAGCCCATGCCTTAATTTTAGAATTTGATGATAATTTTCAGTTATGCCATTGTTGATTTGGTAAGCTTTGTGATAATAGTTAATGAAATATGAAAGATATGTGATAGATTAACATATTTTGTCTTTGAATTTTTGATGAATTTGACTATTTTGGGCTAAATTGTGAAAATGAGGAATTTAGGTACTAAAATGTGAAATAAATGAAATATGTGGGCTTATATGAGGTAGGAGAAAATTTGGCTAAGCATGTGTATATGGAAATTATAGGTATTTTGAGATTTTATGAAAGAAAGACTAAAATGTCCAAATGTGCAATTATAAGGGCTAAAATGTAAAATGCTTTAACTATGTGTTGTGGATTGTTTTGGATGAAAATGTGATTGAATGAGTTGAGTTTAATATTATATAGATCAAGAAAAGAGAGATTCGGATCGAGATCGAGGCAAAGACAAAGTGCTCGATTGATCGACTAGTGTTGTTATTTCTACGTCCGAGGTAAGTTCGTGTATATTACAAACTGTTTAAACAATGTTTATTTGTTATGAAATGAATAGAAATGTGAATGTTGAACTAGAAATGTGAAATGTGAATTCAAAGAAATGTAGCACTAATGTGCGTAAATATAATGGTTACTACAATAAATTGCACTAAGTGTGCGAGATAAAGAAATGCATCGGTTATATTAGTTGGCACTGTGTGTGCGATATTGAGATGTCTTCAATTTAAAGTGATGGCACTAAGTGTGCGATACTATCGTAGCTTTGGCTAATTAAATGGCACTGAGTGTGTGAAATCATCGAATGTTTAAAAAGGACGAATGAATTATGGCTTGGAGCATTGAGTGTAAATATGATAAATAAATAGGTGATGGTACAGGTATGTACAGAACCTATATGGTTGATGATTTTTTGTATGAGTTCAATGGAGGTATGTGTGAATGAATGATGAAAATGAGATGGTCTGAGTAGAATTAAAAATGCTTGTATTTGAATCTTTAGATAAGGTATGAAAGTGAGCAATAGCTAGGGGTGATATTGAGAAGTGATGTGAATTAAATCAAGTGATAGTTAAATTTGGTTATTGAATCTAAACTGTTGAGTTAAATGTGTTATATTACGAACTTACTAAGCTTTAAAGTTACTGTGTGAAGTTTTTCTCTATTTTACAGTGTCATTAAAGCTAGCTCAGATCTACGGATCGTCAACGACTCAATCACACTATCGGACATCTATTTTGGTACTTTTGGAAGTTGTATTTGCGGTATATGGCATGTATAGGCTAGTGATTACGGAATGTTTTGAGATGTTTAGATCTTGCCATGTGATATGGCTTGATAGTTGAATGACTTTAGTGTGTGTTTTGGAGATGTGAAAATATAGTTATAAGGTGTATATGTGATGTTATGTGAATGATTATATTGGTATGTTTATGTGATATGTAAGTGGTATGTTCCATGCTTGAATTGGTTGATGGGAATGGTGTTTAAAATGTATATTTTGTGATGTTGTAATTGAGCATGTAGGCTAACCCAAAGTTGGGTGGCAAATTGGCTTTGCAAATGGTCTATATTTTCCCACACGGTTGAGCACACTGGCCTGTGACTCGACCGTGTCCCTTAAGATTGTAGTTTGATGTAAGAGTATGCCCAAAGACCAATCATGAGATGGTTGTAATAACATACTTAATTTACCATGTTTATTAATATAAAGCGTTGTCATTATTATTTCAGTTTTTCTTTCTGTGTGTATAAATAAACTGTTTCATAATAATGTCCTAAGAATAATATGATTATTCTTAAAAGATCCTTAGTCGAGTATTATTGTTGACTAGGACAACAATAATGCATTAAGACTAACATGTAGTTGATTGATGATAAAGAGTTGTCATTGATGTGGATTGTCAAAATCAATGCATGAATATGTGTGTTAGAGAACAACATATTGGATTGACCCGTTATGAGTATGTTTATTGGATTATTATGTAATTGTCACAACATTACTCATAGTGATTAATATGTATATGATCCTCGGACTTGAGATAATTATTATCTTAACATCGTGAGTTGTATATTTTGATACTGATCAAACGTATAATCGTAATTGGTTGTTCTATAAAGATCGATGTTGGATATACCACAATCTATGTAGAGGATATGGTTGATCAATATAGGATAAGTCCCTCCTACATAATGGGAGTAATATCTTAGGCCACTTGATTGAGTGAGACTAGAAATGCATGGCCATGCTCAAATAAGTTGACATGAGATGTCATACTAATTTTTATATCATAGTCTACTCAAGATATCAAGAAACATGGGATGGACTATACAAGTGTGACTATTCCATGACTTGTGTCCATTCCAGAGGTAAAGGACTTAAGGATTAATGTATGAAAGGTTAATCACAAAAAAAGTTATGTGGAATCATGACTTCTTCTAACTTAGGTAGCAATGATGCATTGCTAGATGCCCTCATTGTTTGTGACATTAGAATCGTTCTATTATTATCGCTAACGTTGCAAGAACCTACTGAGGTCACACCCTATGGTTTAAATGAACGGAATAAAATATAATTGGTATTGTTTTTAGTTGTCACATGAATTAAATTAATTAAAGAATTAATTTAATTGGGCAATCAAATATTGAACATATTATATGTACAAGGATGTTGTACACATAATGACAACATAATTCTATTAATATATGAATTTGATTCATATATAAATTTAAATAAATATAGTTTATCGAAATCCTTATTATAATTAATGTAATTAAATTTTTGGATATAATTAATGTAATTATAATTTTGGTTAAAAACTTTATTGTATTTATTTAATCTTATGATACATTCAAGAGATACCAATTATAAAAGGGTATTAAAAGGATACCTAATAATGGGCCCAATGAAAAAGATACCCATTATAAAAGGCCCAATTAAAAGGATACCCAATATAAAAGGTATTTAAAAGAGGCAAAGCTTAAGGAAAACCCTAAGAGATTGCTTGTTAGGTCTAGCAAACGTCAAGCAAATAAACCTCCAAAATAGTTTTGGAGATTTCTTCCGCTCATAGTCAAACCGGGTGGATCACATAGAGGCCGACATCGGAAAAAGGTTGTGGCTTGATTCGACAAAGAGATCAAAACTCTTGTTGCCAAGGCGTCATTGTCTACTCAGATTGAAGTTTTGGTAATTTGAAACCTTTATTTCACCCCGATTCGTTTCCTCACACATGGATCCATGGTTTGGATCGCTGGATCTAATTTTATTCTGCTGCGCCATGGGGTATCGGCGTTCCAACAGTGGTATCAGAGCCACTTGTGTGATACGAACTCAAGTTTAAATACTTGGGTAATGCAATTGTATGAGATTCATGTTTTGATCTTATTGTATTTTCGATTGTTTAAATCGTTTAAGCATAACTCGATAACTGTTCCTTTCGGAAATTGATTAAATGTTAATCATGGTGTTGTGGCCTACTTGATTTTATGTTATTACTGTTAACTATTAACAAATCTGTAATAATGCGACGGTGGTATTTATAGTTTCCGAAGTAAGTGTTAATCGCTAGTGGAACAAGGGTTGTTCCGATATGAAACCTCGGCGATTAAAATCCTAAAAACACGATTCGTTGATAAAAAGTTATCAAATCGTGAGGTTTCATTTGATCGGGATATGCGATTTGTACTGCGGGGCGGAGGTCTCGATGATGTGGGGGCCGCCCCAAAGACTCGAGGATGAGGATTCGAGGATGGCTCGCCGCGCCTTCGCCCGCTTCCTCCGACATCCTCGGACCTCTCGCAAAAAGTTTTGTTAATAAAAGAAATTTATAAACTTGATGGGCCACAAAAGGTTGAAAGGATATTTTATAATTGACTTTAAAATAATAATAATAATTGAATTATGTATGCTATTTTTGACTAGCACGGTGTTTGAAATGCTTAGTTATAGCCCAATGACCCATTCGATAAAAGGTTGTATTTTTTTTTAAATACGGCCTGCGTGTCGTGCCTTACTACTATTCTATTGTATTTCTCTTCTCATCTTATTCCTCGTATGTAAAATGAGTTTCAGATATTGTAATTTGCAAAAGAGTTCTTTGTGGGCCAAACGAGAAGGAAGGTGGGACAATGATTAAGAATGATAGCTTCTGAAATGGCTTACACCTTTAGGTTTCTTTTTGGTTTTCCCATTGGCTTGGGTTGAACCACCTTAGTTTATGGGCTATAACTATTGCATTTATTTATTGCTTTATTTGTTCATGTATGAGATGCTATGGGTGTCTAAAGCATGCCAATTTTTTTATATATATTAAAATTTGAAGGTAATAAACCCTATTAATTGATGAGATCGATTAGAAGACTAAATGAAATGAAATAGACCGTAATTGGTGAGATGCAACAACCTTAATAAAATCCCTCTATTAAAATATTAAGTCAGCATGGCCTTCCAATTTTGCCCTCGTTAAGGCCTCGATCAATACTATGTAGGTTCTGCCAAAGCGAAGTACTAGTATTTATCTTGGTTAAACGCGAAGAATAAACAAGTGATATTCGCTGGTTAAAAATTGGTTAATGACTTAACTAGGTTACTCTAATAGGATTAGAAACCTAGAGGCAAGTAAATTGGATAAATCATAAGATGATTAGAACAAGAGTTGTTCACCAAATATTAGGAGTTACATATGATGTAATTAGCAAATGTTGCTTACCTAAATAACCATAATCTTAAGAGTAAAGCCAAAGCTGACTTAAGAGGTGGTGAAATATGGATCCTTAACCTACTAGAAATACTTTTGAGAAAGATTTTTCAAATTAATATACGAGGTTATTAATTTTGAAATAAAATAGTGGGAATATCATTTAATAAAGTCTTTTTAATGATTGATATAAAAATGGTAAATTTACTCACATGCATATTTAATTGTTGTAGATATATTATGGCTGCAAACAATAGCACACTCTCATTGCGATCGGTCCTTGAGAAGGACAAATTGAATGGTTTGAATTTTCTTGATTGGTTCCGTAACTTGAGGATTGTCCTTAAACAAGAACGGAAATTATATGTCATTGAACAACCACTTCCTAATGAACCACCCGCTAATGCCTCCTCGGGACTCGATAGAGATGCTTACAAGAAGTATCTCGATGACATGATAGATGTTGGATGTCTTATGCTTGCCACTATGAATCCTGAACTTCAAAAGCAACATGAGAACATGGTTGCTTATGATATGATCGAGCACTTGAAAGAACTTTATCAGGGGCAAGCACGGCAAGAGAGGTTTGATATCTCTAAAGCCCTATTCCAATGTAAGTTGGCTGAAGGAAGCCCAGTAGGACCTCATGTCCTTAAGATGATTGGCTATATTGAAAGCCTATCTAAGCTTGGGTTTCCATTGAGCCAAGAGTTGGCCATCGATGTTATTTTGCAATCGTTGTCGGATAGCTACAAAACCGGTTTGTCCTCAATTTCAATATGAATGAAATTGACAAGACTCTACCACAATTGCTCAAGATGTTACGAATCGCTGAAGGCAACTTGAAAAAGGTTGGACCCAAGCCCATACCGATGGTCCGTAATAACAAGGGCAAGGGAAAGGCCAAAGTTCAAACAAAGCCTAAGGGCAAAGGTAAGCCCAAATTTGGAAAAGGAAAGGCTACAATGAAACCTAAAGGTGGGTTGTCTAAGGAAGGAAATCTGTTTTCATTGTGGTGTGATGGACATTGGAAACGAATCGCTCTGTCTATCTTGAAGAAGTCAAGAAGGCTAAAGCAAGCGGAATGTCCGCTTGTGTATTTATGTTATTGATATTAATTTATCAACTACTACTTCTTGGGTATTAGATACTGGTTGTGGTTCTCATATTTGTACTTCATGCATGTGGACTACAAAGGAGTAGGACTTTGGCTAAAGGAGATGTGGACCTACGAGTTGGAAATGGAGCAAAAGTTGTCGCATTAGTGTGGGAACATATACTTTATCTTTGCCTAGTGGACTTGATTTATGTTTAGAGGATTGTTATTTTGTGCCCGCTTTGACTAAAAACATTATTTCAATTTCTTGTTTAGACAAAATTGGTTTTGAGATAATTATTAAGAATAATTGTTGTTCATTTTATCTCAATAATGTTTTCTATGGTTCGGCACAATTAATTAATGGCCTCTATATTTTAGATCAAACTAATCCCATTTACAACATAAATACTAAAAGATCTAAAATAAATGACTCAAATCAAACTTATCTTTGGCATTGTTGTTTGGGCCACATAAGTGAGAAACGCATATCCAAACTCCATAAAGATGGTCTCTTAAATTCATTTGTTTTTGAACAATTTGAAGTATGTGAATCTTGCTTATTGGGAAAATGACTAAATCTCCTTTCACTGGGTAAAGTGAACGAGCTAGTGATTTATTAGACCTAATACATTCGATGTATGTGGACCAATAAATACACAAGCCGAGGTGGATTTCACTACTTCATTACTTTCACCGATGATTTCGTGAGATATGGGTATGTTTATCTCATGCGCCATAAGTCCGAGTCCTTGAAAAGTTCAAGGAATTCAAAAATGAAGTACAAAATCAACTAGGCAAAACTATCAAGTCACTTCGATCCGATCGAGGTGGAGAGTACTTGAGCCTAGAGTTTGATGATCTTTTGAAAGAATGTGGGATTGTCTCACAACTTACTCCTCCCGGTACTCCTCAATGGAATGGAGTATCCGAGAGAAGAAATTGAACTTTGTTAGACATGGTTCGATCCATGATGAGTCATGCTCGATCTACCGACTTCCTTTTGGGGATATGCACTTGAGACATTGCTTTCACATTAAATCGTGTTCCATCTAAATCGGTTCAAAAGACGCCATATGAGATGGACCGGGAAACGCCCTAGTATGTCTTTTATGAAAATTTGGGGTTGTGAAGCTTATGTTAAATGTCGACGCCTACTAAGCTTGAACCCAGATCTCAAAAGTGTATTTTTGTGGGGTATCCAAAAGAAACCAAAGGATATTATTTCTTTAATACCACCGAGAACAAAACGCTTGTTGCTCTGGTGGTGTTTTCCTAGAGAGAGAATTTACTTCTAGAAAAGGAAGTGGGAGAAAGATTGAACTTGAAGAAATTCGAGAATCACAAGATACCATCGAACCAGTAGATTGAACAACAAGAAATTCCACAAGAAATTGAGGAACAAACAACCACCGTAGAAACACAACCACCACTTGCAGATCTTTAAGAGAACGCCGTGCACCGAGAGATATGGATTTCTCATTACAACGCATGGTGACGTTCTTCTTATAGATCAAGATGAGCCTAGGACTTATCAAGAAGCGGTGACAAGCCCAGACTTCGAGAAATGGCTTGAGGCCATGAGATCCGAGATGGATTCCATGTATGAAAACCAAGTATGGACTTTGATTGATCCACCGTAAGGGTTAAACCTATAGGGTGCAAATGGGTTTTCAAAAGAAAACTCGACATGGATGGTAACGCACAAACATACAAAGGGCGATTAGTCGCTAAAGGTTTTCGCCAAATTCATGGTGTTGACTATGATGAAACCTTTTCTCCTGTAGCTATGTTTAAATCCATCAGATCTTGCTCGCCATACCTGCATTTCATGATTATGAAATCGCAGATGGACGCCAAAACAAATTTTCCTTAACGGAAACTTGAAGAGGATGTGTATATGACACAACCTTGAAGGTTTTGTAAATCCAAAGGATGCTAGAAAGATATGTAAGTCGCAAAGATCCATTTATGGATTAAAGTAAGCTTCTCGAAGTTGGAATCTTCGTTTTAACGATGCAATCAAAGAGTTTGGTTTTGTCAAAAATGAAGATGAACCATGTGTTTACAAGAAAGTTAGTGGGAGCACTATCACATTCTTGGTACTATATGTGGATGACATACTTATCATGGGAAATGACATACCTACTTTGCAGTCTATTAAGACTTGGTTAAGAAGTTGTTTTTCTATGAAGGACTTGGGGAAGCCACTTATATCTTAGGAGTCAAGATCTATAGAGATAGATCAAGGCGACTACTAGGTCTAAGCCAAAGTACATACATAGATAAAGTAATCGAAAAGGTTCAAAGTATGGAAGAATCTAAAAGAGGATTTCTACCTATGAGACATGGTATTTCACTCTCGAAGGAAATGTGTCCTTCAACTCCACAAGGGAGAGAACGATGAGTAAAATTCCATATGCTTCCGCTATTGGATCTATCATGTATGCTATGTTATGTACCCGCCCGCATGTATCGTATGCCTTAAGTATGACGAGCGGTGTATCAAGTAGATTCCGGTGAAGGTCACTGGACCATTATCAAGAGTATCCTTAAGTACTTAAGAAGAACTAAGGATACGTTCCTATTATATGGAGGTGAGGAAGAGTTAAGTGTAAAAGGTTACACTCGATGCGACTTCCAAACCGACAAGGATGATTCTCGATCGCAATCAGGTTTTGTGTTTTGCCTTAATGGTGGTCTTTGTGAGTGGAAGAGTTTAAAGCAAAGTACATGAGTCGATTCTACAACAGAGGTTGAGTATATATTGCAACCCGGTGAGGCAAAGAAAGGAAGCGGTTTGGATCAAGAAGTTCATTATTGGACTAGGGGTTGTGCCTAGCATATCGATGCTATAGAGCTCTGATGTGATAACAATGGAGCTATTGCACAAGCTAAGGAACCCAGATCTCACCAAATGATCCAAACATATACTTAGACGCTACCATCTTATTCAAGAGATTATCGATCGAGGGGATGTAGAGATATGCAGAGTACCTTCAGATGATAACATTGTTGATCCCACGACCAAGCCTCCGACATGCCAGGCATGATCGTCACACTAAGTCACTTGGTATTAGATATATGAGTGATTGGTCTTAGTGCTAGTGGGAGATTGTAAGAGTATGCCCAAAGACCAATCATGAGATGGTTGTAATAACATACTTAATTTACCATGTTTATTAATGTAAAGCGTTGTCATTATTATTTCGCTTTTTCTTTTTCTGTGTGTATAAATAAAACTGTTTATAATAATGTCCTAAGAATAATATGATTATTCTTAAAAGATCCTTAGTCGAGTATTATTGTTAACTAGGACAACAATAATGCATTAAGACTAACATGTAGTTGATTGATGATAAAGAGTTGTCATTGATGTGGATTGTCAAAATCAATGCATGAATATGTGTGTTAGAGAACAACATATTGGATTGACCCGTTATGAGTATGTTTATTGGATTATTATGTAATTGTCATAACATTACTCATAGTGATTAATATGTATATGATCCTCGGACTTGAGATAATTATTATCTCAACATCGTGAGTTGTATATTTTGATACATCAAACGCATAATCGTAATTGGTTGTTCTATAAAGACCGATGTTGGATATACCACAATCTATGTAGAGGATATGGTTGATCAATATAGGATAAGTCCCTCCTACATAATGGGAGTAATATCTTAGTCCACTTGATTGAGTGAGACTAGAAATGCATGGCCATGCTCAAATAAGTTGACATGAGATGTCATACTAATTTTTATATCATAGTCTACTCAAGATATCAAGAAACATGGGATGGACTATACAAGTGTGACTATTCCATGACTTGTGTCCATTCCAGAGATAAAGGACTTAAGGATTAATGTATGAAAGGTTAATCACAAAAAAGTTATGTGGAATCATGACTTCTTGTAACTTAGGTAGCAATGATGCATTGCTAGATGCCCCCATTGTTTGTGACATTAGAATCATTCTATTATTATCGCTAACGTTGCAAAAGAACCTACTGTGGTCACACCCTATGGTTTAAATGAACTAATAAAATATAATTGGTATTGTTTTTAGTTGTCACATGAATTAAATTAATTAAAGAATTAATTTAATTGGGCAATCAAATATTGAACATATTATATGTACAAGGATGTTGTACACATAATGACAACATAATTCTATTAATATATGAATTTGATTCATATATAAATTTAAATAAATATAGTTTACCGAAATCCTTATTATAATTAATGTAATTATAATTTTCGGATATAATTAATGTAATTATAATTTTCTGTTAAAAACTTTATTGTATTTATTTAATCTTATGATACATTCAAGAGATACCAATTATAAAAGGGTATTAAAAGGATACCTAATAATGGGCCCAATGAAAAAGATACCCATTATAAAAGGCCCAATTAAAAGGATACCCAATATAAAAGGTATTTAAAAGAGGCAAAGCTTAAGGAAAACCCTAAGAGATTGCTTGTTAGGTCTAGCAGCCGTCAAGCAAATAAACCTCCAAAATAGTTTTGGAGATTTCTTCCGCTCATAGTCAAACCGGGTGGATCACGTAGAGGCCGACATCGGAAAAGGTTGTGGCTTGATTCGACAGTAGATCAAAACTCTTGTTGCCAAGGCGTGTCGCTGTCTACTCGATTGAAGTTTTGGTAATTTCAAACCTTTATTTCACCCCGATTCGTTACTCACACATGGATCCATGGTTTGGATCGCCGGATCTAATTTTATTCTGCTGCGCCATGGGGTATCGGCGTTCCAACATTTGAAACAAGTCAAACTCGCACACGGGCCAGACACACGGGCGTGTGACAAGCCGTGTGAATTAAGTCAGTGTTGCCCACGGTCAAGCACACGGGCGTGTCTTGTGGCCGTGTGGACAAGTCAGTATGTATGCCCTGTTTTGCCATAGCTTGGCACACAGGTGTGTCTGATGCCGTGTAAGGCACACGGCCTACCCACACCGACGTGTGACCTCTTTAACTTTGAAAAATGTTTAAGTTTTAGAAAAATTTTATATGTGCTCGGTTTAGTCCCGACTCTTTCTTAAGGCATGTTTACGGTCTCGTAAACCTTCTCAAGGGACTTCGTGACAATTATTAATTATGATTAAGTGATGTATGAGTTATGGATGTTTAAATGTCATGATTTGATCGGTAATACCTCGTAACCCTAGTCCGATGTTGGATACGGGTTAGGGGTGTTACAATAATAAAAATGAATTTTACTGCGTCGAATTTATGGTCCCGAAACCACTGTTCTGACTAGAACCAAAATCGAGTTGTTACATATTTAGTCTCGAATTTATTAAATTATATTTGTATACTCGATTTAGTCTTATTTGGTTCATAACTTCTATTATGCATTCATTTAGAATAACTTGATGATTTAAATTGAATCCAATGTTATGATTTACGTGTGAATGTTTCAATAACTGTAGTAGCATCTTGAAACTCAGGTCCAACAACCGGGACAATTAAGAATTGGTATCCATTGTTGTGTATCAACGATTTATTCGGTCAGTTGTAAGGTGCATCAATATCCTCCAAGATTGATTTAAGATCGGGATATTATCTGTTGAAGGTGAAAGATAGTGACATACCAAAAGCAGCGTTTCGTTTCTGGTAAGGTCATTCTGAATTTCTTGTAATGCCATTTGAGTTAACGAATGCACATACGATGTTCATTGATCTCTTGAACTTCATTTTTTAGTCCTAACTAAATCATTTTGTAGTGTTATTTATCGATGATGTCCTAATATACTCCAGATCAGAGGCTGATCACGATAAGCATTTGAGAATCATACTGTAAGTATTGCGTGAGAAGCAGCTATTCAGGAAACTCAATAATTGTGAGTTTTGGTTATCTTAAGTGGTATTTCTAGGGCATGATATCTTAGCCAAGGGAATTCAGGTTGACCCTAAAAAGATCAAAGCTATCCTTTAGTGGAAAGCGCCAAAAAAATGTGTCTGAAATTTGAAACGTCCTTGGCTTGGCCAGTTATCACAGGAGATTTGTGAATGAGTTTTCTAAAATAGCTTTTTCGATGAAAAAACTATTGTATAAAAATTTGCCCTTCATGTGGGATAATTAGTGTCAGGATAGTTTTGAGAAGCTAAAAGTTATGTTGATCGAAATGCCAATCCTAATCTAGTCTAAATTGGGGAAAGAATTTGTTGTTTATAGTGATGCTTCTTTCAATGGTTTAGGTTATGTCTTGATGCAAGATGGTAAAGTAATTGCGCATGCGTCCCGGCTGCTGAAAATTCATCAATGCAACTACTTAACTCATGATTTAGAGCTTGCTGTTGTGGTTTTTGCTCTAAAGATCTGGAGGCACTACTTATGCGATGAAAAGTGCCATATTTATATGGATTACAAAAATTTCCAATATTATCTCTCCCAAAAGGATTTGAACCTGGGATAACATCATTAGATCGAATGACAATGTTTGTTCATTTTCTAGTGGTGAGAACTGATTGATCACTCCTGAAGCTGACTAAAATTTATATTCATGAGATAATTAGACTACATGGTGAGCCTATTTCTATTATCTCTGCTGAGATCCTCATTTCACCTTAAGACTCTAGAAGCAGTTGCATGACTCATTAGGTACAAGGTTAAATTTCAGTACAACATTCCATCCTTAGTCTGATGGCCAACCAGAGTAGGTCATTCGGGTGCTGTAAGATATGTTGTGAGCCTGCATTATTGATCTCGATTCTGTCTGGGAATATTATTTACCATTAGTTAAATTTGTGCATTATAATAGTTTCCATTCGAGCATTCAGATGGCCGCATATAAAGCTCCATATAGTCATTGATGCAGAACGCCTACCTGTTGTATAACACCACTCACCCGATCTAGAAGTTATAAAGGTGACATTGATAAATTTAAAACTTTAACCTTTTGTTCCTGCAACACATCTTATTCTGGAAAACGAAGATTCCAAAAATGAACGTTCAGAAAATAATAATTTAGTTAAACCTTTCGTACATTCTTTAGAAAATCTCGTACTCAGAAACACTTATTTTAGAGTAAAATCACTTAATCACTTTCTTAGTTTAGCAGTAGAAATTTTCAAATTTTTAGTTTTGAAAACCGATTTTTAGTTTGATAATTCATGCGATTTTGCAGTTTAACGTTAAAAAATACCAAAATCCAACAAATAGAACAAAAACCAAAAACCAAGCCCAAAAACATAATTACAGTCCAAAAAGTCCTAAATAGTTAAAAACGTAGACCATCTTATTTAATTAAACTAGAACCCAATCCGAGCTCCCGTGCACCGTCCAATCCTAAGATTGTTGAATACTTGAGAAGTTAGAAAAATTGGGTGAGCTTACCAGGTGAGCGTGTAACACAACCCAAACAAACAGAATAGGCACAGATGCTGTTTTCAGATACAATCACATACGCAAATCCAGAGACAGATGCAGATGCAGATACTAACCCAAATATAGATGCACACACATATGCGGATACAAATACATACACAGATTTAGATACAGATGTAGACACAAATTCTACCCCCATCTACTACACACCATATCCATCCCACCAATACGCACCAAAGAGGACTACAAGAGCCCATCTGACCCCACACACCTATAAGTGAACGTATGTCACTTTTCAAAATAGCGCAGTCAAGCTGCTTGAAATAATGCGGTAAATTGCCAAAATCAAATAAGTGTGGTAACCATAATGAATAAGTACTTGTTACCTAGGACCTATGATTTGTTTGACCAACTGAAGGGAGCCACTATGTTTTCCAAGATAGATTTGAGATCTGGATATTACCAGTTGAGAGTCAAAGACGCAGTTTTGCCAAAAACTGCATTTCAGAAAAGGTATGGACATTACAAATTTTTAGTCATGCTTTTCGGTTCAACAAATTCCCCTGTCATGTTTATGGATTTGATGAACCACATCTTTCGGCCATATTTGGATAAATTTGTTGTAATCTTCATTGATGATATACTAATTTACTCTCGTGATGAGAATGAGCATGTGTAGCACTTGAGAACAGTTTTGCAAACTTTGAGAGATAAATAGTTATATGCCAAGTTTAGTAAAAGTGAATTTTGGCTTAAGGAAGTCAGATTTTTGGGGCACATTGTTTCAACTGACAGTATTCGAGTTGACCTGAGTAAGATTTCAGCGATTGTTGAATGGAAACCGCCAAGGAATGTAATCGGTAGGAGTTTTCTGGGCCTAGCTGGCTATTACCGACAATTTTTCAAGGGATTTTCCATGATAGCTACTCCGATGACAAGGCTACTACAAAAATATGTGAGGTTTGAGTGGACAGAAAAGTGCCAATAGAGTTTTGAGAAATTGAAGGCATTGTTGACCGAGGCTCCAGTTCTAGTACAACCCAAACCAGGAAAAGAATTTATGGTCTATAGTGATGCATCCTTAAATGGATTGGGTTGTGTACTCATACAAGAGGGCAAGGTGATAGCATATGCCTCTAAACAGTTAAAGCCGCATGAGAAGAATTACCCGACACACGATTTGGAGTTAGCCGCTATTGTATTTGCACTAAAGATATGGAGACACCATTTGTATGGTGAAAAATGTCGGATATTTACTGATCATAAGAGCCTAAAGTACTTGATGACCCAAAAGGAGTTGAATCTAAGGCAACAAAAATGGTTAGAGCTAATAAAGGACTACGAGTTAGTGATTGACTACCACTCGAGAAAGGCGAATGTGGTCGTTGATGCCTTGAGTAGGAAATCCTTGTTTGCATTGAGATCCATGAATACACGGATAGTTTTCTCGAATGATGGTTCTATTCTAGCTGAGTTGATAGCTAGACTAATGTTTCTCTAAGAGATTTGTGAAGCTCAGAAAGGCAACAGTAATTTATAGGCCAAGAGAGCTCAATACGAGTAAGGTTCTGAGTTAAATTTTTGGATTAATTTTGAAGGATGTCTGATGTTTCGAGATAGGGCTCGTGTACTCAGAGATGATGAGCTTATTCAAAAAATTTTGCATGAAGCACATAGTGGATGTTTATCGGTACATCCAGGCAGCACAAAAATGTATAATGACTTGAGAAAATGGTATTGATGGCTGAGTATGAAGAAAGATATTTTAGAGTCTGTATCAAGATGCCTAATTTGTCAACAAGTGAAGGCTGAACACCAAGTACCTTCAGGTTTACTTCAGCCTATTATGGTTTCTGAGTGGAAATGGGACCGTATTACTATGGACTTTGTGACGGGTTTACTGTTGACACCGAAAAAGAAGGTGCCGTATGGGTCATAGTTGATAGACTTACGAAGTCAGCCCATTTCATACCAGTGCGCATTGACTATTCGCTTGATAAGTTGGGGGATTTGTATGTGTCAGAAATTGTAAGACTTCACGGAGTACCGCTGTCGATTATTTTAGATAGAGATCCGAGATTTACATCACCGTTTTGGAAAAAGTTGCAAGAAGCCTTGGGCACAAAGTTGAGTAATATAGATACTTGAAGACATGCTTCGATGTTGTGTTTTGGAATTCCAAGGTAATTGGGAAAAATACTTACCATTAGTGGAATTTTCCTACAATAACAGCTTTTAGTCGAGCTTGAAAATGGTGCCTTATGAGGCATTGTATGGGCGTAAGTGCCAAACCCCTCTGTATTGGACTGAACTCAGAGAGAATCAAATTCATGGGGTCGATTTGGTCAGAGAAACTGAAGAAAAAGTAAAAGTGATACGTGATTGTTTAAAAGCTTCTTCTAATAGACAAAAGTCCTACACAGATTTGAAATGAAAGGAGATTAAGTTTCAAGTTGGTGATAGGGTTTTTTTAAAGGTGTCACCATGGAAGAAAGTTCTCAGATTTGGCCGAAAAGGCAAATTGAGTCCACGCTTTATTGGACCGTATGAGGTTACCGAGAGGATAGGGTCGGTAGCTTATCGATTGGCTTTGCCATCTGAGTTGGAAAAGATTCATGATGTATTGCACGTATCTATGTTGCTTCATTACTGATTAGACCCTTCGCATGTAATTATACCGACAGCGGTTGAAATTCAACCGGACATGACTAATGGTGAAGAGCCAATTAAAATTTTGGCACGAGAAGTTAAGTAGTTAAGAAATAAAAGTATAGCCCTTGTAAAAATACTATGGTAAAGACATGGGGTAGAAAAGGCTACATGGGAGCCCGAGGAGGCTATGAGAAACCAATATCCCAACCTTTTTACTGGTAAGATTTTCGATGATGAAAATCCCTAAGGGGGAGAATTGTAACAGCCGATTTTGGGGCTAGTCAGAACAGTGGTTTTGAAACCACTAATCTGAGGTCGTAGAAAATTATTCTAGTATTATTCTATGTGTTATAGCATGATTATATGAGTGCATGAAACTTTTGGTGCATTAATTTTAGCGATATCATGCTTAATTGCAAAAAAGGACTAAATCGCATAAGGTGCAAAGTTTTGTTCCATAAGCTAAAAGTACCAAATAGCCATAGAACCTTAAATTGGAAGTCTTTAAAGTGAAATTAGACGCATAGAAAGGGGTAGGCCGGCCATAGAGACAAAAGGGGAGACATGGTCAATGGTTAAGTAGCATTTCGTGACTAAATTGATTTTTATCACAAAATAAAGAAAAGTTATCATCTTCCCCATTTTTCTTCTTCTCTCCACCAAAAATATCAACCAAAGAGGGGTTTTGGAAGCCTAAAATTTTCAACAACTTGTCACCTTTGCAAGTAAGTGATTTTGGTGGTCTTTCTTAATAATTTTTGTACTTTTGATACCCTTATAGCTTGAGCTCTCTAATGAGGGGACTATTTTGCAAAATGGTTGAAAGTCTAGGGTCTAGCCATGAGAGCATTAGTGTTTTTTGCTGAAAGTTTATGGAAGAAAATGAGTATTTGATGATTAATAAACAACTTTTGTGAAAGAAGTTTCCATGAAAACAGCTAAAAAGGATCTTTTTGTAAAGGTTGTAAAATAGATGGTAAATGGGTGTAATAATTGAAATTTTTAGTTGTTATAAGAAGGAATATAAATTGGGTAGGCTCGGGTGTGTGAAAAATGAACACATTTCATTTTACGAGCCTAGGGGTAAAATCATAATTTTATGAAAGTCTAAGGGCAAAACAGTAATTTTTCCCAAAGTGGAAATTCTTAGGTTGTCTTGGTTTATGTGGTGATTAAATGAGTGAAATTGTCATTTTACATCAAGGAACATGAAGTCTGGACCGAAACCGAGGAAAGAACAAGATGTTGGACTAAATTGAAAAAATATACATATTTTGGGTACCGAGGTAAGTTTGTGTGTAATAAAGCTACATAGCGTTATTGTATTTTTTTAAATGCTTGATATCATGAGAAATGCCTATTATTTTTAAGAAAATGATTAATGATGCCTAGATGAAAGTATAATGAGATTGTGTTAAGTTGAAGTCCCGGTTGAACATTCGGAATAGCAAGGATACTATTATCATGACATGAGAGAATGTAGGTCCTGTGTAAGACCATGTCTGGGACATGGCCTCGGCACCAAAAGGAGATCTCGTGTAAGACCATGTTTGGGACATGGCATCGGCATTGATATACGATCTCGTATAAGACCATATCGGGATATGGCATCGACATCGAGACATGAGATCCCGTGTAAGACCATATCTGGGAAATGGCATCGGCATCGAGATGTGATCCCATGCAAGACCATATTTGGGATATGGGATTGGCGTCATGTTACATGTATGATGAGATTGTGTATCCTTCGATATTCCAAGTAGTTTAACAGGTAAAGAGCTAAGTTTATGTTAAAAATGACAATGAGTTAAGTTACGTTCAAGATAGCATAACTGCTAAATTACATGATGAAGTGATACAAGTACCTATGAGTAAAACACGAGACATGAATCCGAAATGTGATACGTGATTGGTAAGAGTAAACATGAGTAAGTTGTGTCAAATGCTTGAGAACTTGTGATGCTATTATTCAATGAGATGAATGGATGCTATCATAAGTCTTTATGTTGATATTTATTTCATGCAAACTTACTAAGCTTTATGCTTACCCCTCTCATTTACCTTTTCCTTGTAGTATCACCAAGCTAACTCGAGGATCATAGGACGTCGGAGTTCAGATCACACTATCAACTTCTCTTTGGTATAGCAAAGTTTGATTAATTTTGAGTATGGCATGTATAATGCACCAGTCTAGTTTATACCCTAGTCGGAACAGTGGTTTTGGGACCACAAATCCGAGCCCGAATAATATTTTTAATATTATTTTCTGTGCCGTTATTATGTGACAAAGCATGTGGTAAATTTCCGTGAGCTAATTTGACTATCTGTGTTTTTAATTTGACAAAAGAATTAAATTTCATTAAATGTGAAAGTTGCTTGCTATTTTTCAAGGTATTAAAGTGTTGTGGCTTTTTAAATATGAGGACTTATGTGGCAATTATGCCAAAAGTATGTGAGTGGACGGTAACATGCTTATGTAAATTGTTTTTATATGTTATTATTGTAAGTTAAAGTTATATTACATATATTATAATAAAAGAAAACAAGGTAGTGGAATTCATTCATGCTTATACCACCGAAAAACACAAAAAAGAAAAGAAAAGAGAAAGAAGCTAGATATTCGGCATTCATCAAGCTTGATTAAGGTAATTTTTTACTTCGGTTTTTGATAACTTCTACGTTTTTGAAATCGTTGCTTCGAGAGCTCTAAAACCCATGTCTCAATTTCATGAATTGATGATGTTTGCGTAAAATGCCATTGATAATATGTCAAGCTTTTTGATGATTTTTGGTGTTAAATAAAAGATTTGAGCTAGATGAACATGTTTTGTTCTTGAAGTTTTGTTGAATTTAGCTAAAAAGGGCTAAATTGAGAAAATATTATTTTGGAGGAATAATTTGTGAATTTGATGAATTGTATGGGTTTGTATGATGTTTATATACTGAAAGCTTGGTTGTGTATTAATTTTGTGAAATTGATGTTTTGAGAAAATGGACTACATTGATATATTGTGCAAATGTGAGGGTTAATTTGTAAATAGCCCTAAATATGTGTGTATGGTGTGAATTGGATGAATTAGTGAATAAAAGGATTAATTTGAATATGTTTAGATCAATAACCAAAAGAAAACAGACTTAGATCGCGGGAAAGCGAAAAGTAACCGAGTAGCCATTTTCATTCGATAAACCGAATCCGAGGTAAGTCATATTGCTAATAAATGTAAATGTATTGAATTAAGTTTATTTACATGACTATCAATGATAGCGACTGCATTTGTGATGCTATGTATATAAATTCTAAGATAAGGTAGACATAGTGTTAAGTCGGAGAAGTTTTGTATGAACTTAGGAATACAAAGGTATCTGTTGTGTTTTATCATGTAAGACCACGTCTGGGACGTTGGCATTGATTCGATAATCGTGTAAGACCCTGTCTGGGACAGTGGCTTCGATATCTGTTTATATATAAGACCTCGTCTGGGACGTAGGCATCATTATCTGTTTATATATAAGACCTCGTCTGGGACGTAGGCATCATTATCTGATTATATGTAAGACCTCGTCTGGGACGTAGGCATCATTATCTGTTTATATATAAGACCTCATCTGGGACGTAGGCATCATTATCTGATTATATGTAAGACCTCGTCTGGGATGTAGGCATCCTTATATGTTTATATGTAAGACCTCGTCTGGGATGTAGGCATCCTTATATGTTTATATATAAGGCCTCGTCTGGGATGTAGGCATCATTAACTGATTATATGTAAGACCTCATCTGGGACGTAGGCATCATTATCTGTTTATATATAAGACCTCGTCTGGGACGTAGCCATCATTATCCGATTATATGTAAGACCTTGTCTGGGACATAGGCATCATTATCTGATTATATATAAGACCCTGTCTGGGATAGTGGCTCCTATATCTGAGAGCATGTAAGACCTCATCTGGGACGTTGGTGTTATACGACTATTCCGAGCTTTCTAAGTGTCCTACTAGATTCTTATTGGTTCATTGAGCAAGTGTGTGGTACGAATTACAAATCCGAGCTATGAACCATTATGTGATATTAAATCCGACTCAGGTACGTTTATTATACACTATATGTGTATATAAGGTAAGCATCTAAATGATCTTACTATGATAATATGTATATGTGTATATAAGGTACGTTTATTATACACTATATGTGTATATAAGGTAAGCATCTAAATGATCTTACTATGATAATATGTATATGTGTATATAAGGTACGTTTATTATACACTATATGTGTATATAAGGTACGTTTATTATACACTATATGTGTATATAAGGTAAGCATCTAAATGATCTTACTATGATAATATGTATATGGAAATTATGATATGATAACAATCGTTTTGGCTAGATGAGCTCTGTGTTTATATGATTCTTGAATGGTGAAAATGGTTAATGAAGTATGAACCAACGCAAATATGTGAGGGTTGATAAGTGATTGATTTGCCAATGAATTTATTTGCATATAAGCCTTCCATACTAAGTTTATTCATATATATATTGACTTACTAAGCGTTTGGAAAGCTTACTCTGTGTGTGTTTAATTTGTTTTATAGGTCGTCAAAGCTACTAAACGCTCGGGACCGTCAAGGATCGTCATCACACTATAAACCGTTTTTGGTACTCTTTGGAAATGTATATAGCTAGATATGGCATGTATAGTCTAGTTATGGACAAGTCGATGTATATACCTAGTCATGAGATATGACTATTTTGGTTCATATTATGCATTGATGAATGTGATATATGATGCATATATTGGTAAGATTGAAGTTTTTTTTTTATATGGTCAAGTTTTGAGTAAGCACATGAATGAATTATGCTTGTGTTGATATGAGTTTTAGTCTTTGAAATGGTCATGGTTGGAATTGGTATTGAATGCATGGTTGGTATGATTATTTTGGTATGTTTTGATGGTTATATGTTCATGAGATATCTTGTTAAATATGGCTTGTAGGTTTGACCCTTATGGGTGGCATTTTGGCCTTGTAAATGGCCTATAATGTCACTTGGTTGGTACACAGCGCGTGCCTAACGGACCGTGGGTGAATTGTAGGATGCAGTTTAGTATCACACGACCTCGACACGGGCGTGTCATCTGGCCGTGGTGTACAAGTCAGTAGCTAGCTAAGAGCACACGGCCACGGTACACGGGCGTGCTTGGTGGCCGTGGTGGGGAAGTTAGTATAGGACCACGGTCAGGATACACGGGCGTGTTTGGTGGCCGTGGGGATCAAGTCAGTATATAAACACGAAAGGACACACGGGGGTGTCTAGAAGCCGTGGAGGGCACACGGTCTCCTCCCACGGGCGTGTCTCCCTTATAGTTTAAAAAACTTTCAAATTTTCATAAAATTTCATATGTACTTCAGTTCAGTCCCGACTCGACTTCTAAGCACAATTAGGGTCTCAAGGACCCGTATAAGGGACATTATGTCTGAGAATGATGATTGAATGTATGATTTTGTCTGTGAACGTTTTCGATATGTCCGGTAACACTCCTAACCTTAATCCAGCGACGGACTCGGGATAGGGGTGTTACATTTGGTTGGTATTAGAGCTACGGTTTAGTCGATTCTCAGGCTAACGTAGTGTGTCAGAGTCTAGCTATACTTGCCATATATTTGAATTCTGATAGTGTGATGAGTCCTGACGTGTAAAATGTGATTTTCGTATAGTAATGAATCCCAAATGAGCCGTAGGTGACGATGTAGAAAGTAATGCGCCTGCTCTTGCTCAAGAGACAGCGCCCTTTGAATCGAGACCGGCTACAAGCGATCAAGAGGGAGAAGCTAAACAAGCTTTCTTCCAGGTGATAAGTGAATAGTTCACTCAATTCGTAAGAAATAACCCGACTGTTTTGCAACCTTCGCCCCCAGTTATTCCTTCTCAGACTACGGTTGTACCACCGGTTATGTATCCAAATTTGTTGAATAAGCCTCCGATCGATAAAATCTGTAAGTATGAGGTAGAAGAGTTCAGGGCTGCTAGTGGTGACGATGCTGAGAAAGCCGAGTCTGGTTAGAAAACACTATCCGAGTATTTGATGAAATATCGTTGAGCCGTGAAGAACGTATTAAATGTGTTGTATCTTTATTACGAGACGTGACCTATCGACGATGGAAAACTTTGATTTCGAATGTTCCTAAAGAACGGGTCACATGGGATCTCTTTCAGTCTGAGTTCAAAAAGAAATACATTATTCAGAGATTCATTGATCAGAAATGAAAAGAATTTTTGGAGTTGAAACAAGGTCACATGCGTGTCACTGAATACAAACAAGAGTTTGTGAGATTAAGTCAACATGCTCGGGAATGCGTTTCGACTGAAGCGATAATGTGTAAAAGATTCAAAGATGGTCTAAATGAAGATATTCGATTGCTAGTTGATAATCTGGAGATAAAAGAGTTCATGTTGTTAGTTGACCGAGCGTGCAAAGCTGAGTCTGAAGTCAGAGATATGAAAAAGAGATTTTTGGGTAAATCATTTCAGTCTGCCTCAAAGAAATTTCGAGACGAACATAGCCGTTTAAAGGTTAATGTGAGGCATTTGCGTAGAGATCGAGCTAGATCACAGTTGAGCTCTAAAGCCCCAGCAACTTCAGTGGCTAATGTTGGTAATGTCCGGACTGAGAGACCTGAATGTAAACATTATGGAAAAAGACATTCGGGAAGCTGTAGATTAAATGACAAAGCTTGTTTCAGATGTGGATCGTTTGATCATTTTATCCGAGATTGTCTGGAGACTGTTGAGCCAGAGACTGTTCAGAATCCAAGATCTGATAGTGTACCTGTGAGAGGTAGATCTTTAAAGAATGTAAGAAATGTTAGTGGTAGTCAGAGAACTACGAGAGACAATATTGTCAGATCTGAAGCCAGAGTGCCAGTCAGAGCGATTGCTATTAGAGCTCGAAAGGAAGCCTCATCACCTGATGTGATAAATGGTACTTTATTCTTTATGACACTTCTATGATTGCTTTGATAGACCCTGGTTCTACGCATTCGTATATATGTATGAATTTAGTATTTAGTAAGACTTTGCCTGTAGAGTCTACTGAGTTTGTTATAAAAGTATCGAACCCCTTAGGTAAAAGTGTTTTGGTTGATAAAGTATGCAAGAACTGTTCGTTAATGTTTTGAGATATCTGTTTCTCTGCTGATCTGATGCTTTTACCATTTAATGAATTCGATATAATTCTGGATATGGATTGGTTGTTTATGCATGATATTGTTGTGAACTATAAAAGAAAGACTATTGATTTGAGGTGTCCGAATAATGAAATTGTGCGAGTTGAGTCTAATGATTTGTATGGATTGCCTGCTGTGATATCTGTTTTGAAAGCTCAGAGTTACGTGAAAAAGAGTTATGAGGCATATTTTGCTTATGTGATTGATTCAAAAGTATCTGAAAAGAAAATTGAGTTTGATAATGAATTGTTAACGAAACGAGCTCAGTGTGAAATAAATTCTAAATCTGAATATCAAATTGTTGATGGTTGTTTGAGATTCTGTAATCGTATCTATGTTCCGAGAAATTCAGAGTTGATCCAGTCAATTTTGAATGAAGCACATAATAGTTGTTTATCTGTTCATTCGGGAAGCACCAAAAATGTATCATGATTTGAAACAACGTTACTAGTGGCCTGGTATGAAACAGGACGTTTTTGACTTTGTTTTGAAATGTTTAGTTTGTCAGCAAATGAAAAATAAACATCATGTTTCGTCCGGTTAGTTACAACCTATTCTGATTCCTGAGTGGAAATGGGATAGAGTGACCATGGACTTTGTTTTTGGTTTACCTCAGACTCCGAGAAAGAAAGATGCGATATGGGTTGTGGTTGATAGATTAATGAAATCTGCCCATTTCATTCCTGTAAGATCTGACTACTCACTTGACAAATTAGCCGAGCTTTATATCTCTAAGATTGTGAGATTGCACGGGGTGCCACTGTCTATTGTATCTGATAGAGATCCGAGGTTTATGTCGAGATTCTAGAATATATTGCAAGAAGCTTTAGGCACGAAATTACATTTCAGTACAGCTTTTCATCCGCAAACAGATGGTCAGTCTGAACGAATTATTCAGATTCTTGAAGATATGTTAAGATGCTGCATACTTGAGTTTAATGGTACGTGGGATCAGTATCTGCCGTTGATTGAATTTGCGTATAACAATAGGTTTCAAGCGAGTGTGAAAATGGCACCTTATGAAGTTTTGTACGGATGTAAATGTCGTACACCTCTGTATTGGACCGAGCTTAGTGAAAATAAGTTACATGAGGTTGATTTGATAAAAAATTCAGAACAAAAAGTGAAACTGACTCGAGATTGTTTGAAAGTAGCATCTGATCGTCAAAAGTCCTATGTAGACTTGAAACGAAAAGATATAGAATTTGAGATCAGCGAAAAAGTATTTTTGAAAGTGTCACCATGGAAGAAAGTGCTTCGATTCAGACGTAAAGGCAAATTAAGTCCGAGGTTCATCGGACTGTATGAGATCATTGAACGTGTTGGGCCTGTTGCATATAAATTGAAATTGCCTTCTGAACTAGAAAAGATACACAATGTATTTCATGTTTCAATGCTTCGTAGATATCGATCCGATCCGTCACATGTGATTGTCCCATTTGAAGTCAAAATCCGATCTGATATGACATATGAAGAGGAACCGATCCATATCTTAACAAATGAAGTGAAAAAGTTGAGAAATAAGAAAATTCCGTTAGTAAAAGTACTGTGGAATTGACACGGGATAGAAGAGGCTACGTGGGAGCCTGAAGATTCATTGAGACAGTAATATCCGAATCTGTTTAACAGTAAGATTTTCGGGGACGAAAACCCCTAAGGGGGGAGAATTGTAACAGTCTGGTTTATACCCTAGTCGGAACAGTGGTTTCGGGACCACGAATCCGAGTCCGAATAATATTTTTAATATTATTTTTTGTGCCGTTATTATCTGACAAAGCAAGTGGTAAATTTCTGTAAGCTGATTTTGACTGTTTGTGTTTTTAATTTGACAAAAGAATTAAATTTCATTAAATGTGAAAGTTGCTTGCTATTTGTCAAGGTATTAAAATGTTGTGGCTTTTTAAATATGAGGACTTATGTGGCAATTAAGCCAAAAGTATGTGAGTGGACGGTAACATGCTTATGTAAATTGTTTTTATATGTTATTATTGTAAGTTAAAGTTATATTACATATATTATAAAAATAGAAAACAAGGTAGTGGAATTCTTCATGCTTATACCATCGAAAAACACAAAAAGAAAAGAAAAGAGAAAGAAGCTTGATATTCGGCATTCATCAAACTTGATTAAGGTAATTTTTTACTTCGGTTTTTGATAATTTCTATGTTTTTGTAATCGTTACTTCGAGAGCTCTAAAACCCATGTCTCAATTTCATGAATTGATGATGTTTGCGTAAAATGCCATTGATAATATGTCAAGCTTTTTGATGATTTTTGGTGTTAAATAAAAGATTTGATCTAGATGAACATGTTTTGTTCTTGAAGTTTTGTTGAATTTAGCTAAAAAGGGCTAAATTGAGAAAATATTATTTTGGAGGAATAATTTGTGAATTTGATGAATTGTATGGGTTTGTATGATGTTTATAAACATTCGACTAAGCTTGGTTGTGTACTAATTTTGTGAAATTGATGTTTTGAGAAAAATGGACTAAATTGATATATTGTGCAAATGTGAGGGTTAATTTGTAAATAGCCTAAATATGTGTGTATGGTGTGAATTGGATGAATTAGTGAATAAAAGGATTAATTCTGAATATGTTTAGATCAAGAACCAAAGAAACCGGACTTAGATCATGGGAAAGCGAAAGTAACCGAGTAGCCATTTTCATTTCGATAAATCGAATCCGAGGTAAGTCATATTGCTAATAAATGTAAATGTATTGAATTAAGTTTATTTACATGACTATCAATGATAACGATTGCATTTCTGATACTATGTATATAAATTCTAAGATAAGGTAGACATAGTGTTAAGTCGGAGAAGTTTTGTATGAACTTAGGAATACAAAGGTATCTGTTGTGTTTTATCATGTAAGACCACGTCTGGGACGTTGGCATTGATTCGCTAATCGTGTAAGACCCTGTCTGGGACAGTGGCTTCAATATCTTTTTATATATAAGAACTCGTCTGGGACGTAGGCATCATTATCTGTTTATATATAAGACCTCGTCTGGGACGTAGGCATCATTATCTGATTATATGTAAGACCTCGTCTGGGACGTAGGCATCATTATATCTTTATATATAAGACCTCGTCTGGGACGTAGGCATCATTATCTAATTATATATAAGACCTTGCCTGGGACGTAGGCATCATTATCTGATTATATGTAAGACCTCGTCTGGCACGTAAGCATCATTATCTGTTTATATATAAGACCTCATCTGGGACGTAGCCATCATTATCCGATTTAATGTAAGACCTCGTCTGGGACGTAGGCATCATTATCTGATTATATATAAGACCCTGTCTGGGACAGTGGCACCTATATCTGAGTGCATGTAAGACCTCGTTTGGGACGTTGGTATTGTACGACTATTCCGAGCTTTCTGAGTGTCCTACTAGATTCTTATTGGTTCATTGGGCAAGTTTGTGATACGAATTACAAATCCGAGCTATGAACCATTATGTGATATTAAATCTGATTCAGGTACGTTTATTATACACTATATGTGTATATTAGTAAGCATCTAAATGATCTTACTATGATAATATGTATATGGAAATTATGATATGATAAGAATCATTTTGGCTAGATGAGCTATGTGTTTATATGATTCTTGAATGGTGAAAATGGTTAATGAAGTATGAACCAAAGCAAATATTTGAGGGTTGATAAGTGATTGATTTGCCAATGAATTTATTTGCATATAGGCCTTCCATACTAAGTTTATTTATATATATATTGACTTACTAAGCTTTTGGAAAGCTTACTCTGTGTGTGTTTAATCTATTTTATAGGTCGTCAAAGCTACTGAAGGCTCGGGACCGTCAAAGATCGTCATCACACTACTAAACAGGTTTTGGTACTCTTTGGAAATGTATATAGCTAGATATGGCATGTATTGTCTAGTTATGGACAAGTTGATGAATATACTTAGTCATGAGATATGACTATTTTGGTTCATATTATGCATTGATGAATGTGATATATGATGCATATATTGGTAAGATTGAAGTTTTTTTTTATATGGTCAAGTTTTGAGTAAGCACATGAATGAATTATGCTTGTGTTGATATGAGTTTTAGTCTTTGAAATGGTCATGGTTGGAATTGGTATTGAATGCATGGTTGGAATGATTATTTTGGTATGTTTTGATGGTTATATGTTCATGAGATATCTTGTTAAATATGACTTGTAGGTTTGACCCTTATGGGTGGCATTTTGGCCTTGTAAATGGCCTATAATGTCACACGGTTGTGGCATACGAGCGTGCCTAACGACCGTGGGTGAATTGTAGGATGCAGTTTAGTATCACACGGCCTCGACACGGCCGTGTCATCTGGCCGTAGTGTACAAGTCAGTAGCTAGCTAAGAGTACACGGCCACGGTACGCGGGCGTGCTTGGTGGCCGTGGTGGGGAAGTCGGTATAGGACCACGGTCAGGATACACGGGCGTGTTTGGTGGCCGTGGGGATCAAGTCAGTATATAGACACGAAAGGACACACGGGGGTGTCTAGAAGCCGTGGAGGGCACACGGTCTCCTCCCACGGGCGTGTCTCCCCTATAGTTTAGAAAAGTTTCAAATTTTCATGAAATTTCATATGTGCTTCAGTTCAGTCCCGACTCGACTTCTAAGCACGATTAGGGTCTCAAGGACCCGTATAAGGGACATTATGTCTAAGAATGATGATTGAATGTATGATTTTGTCTGTGAACGTTTCCGATATGTCCGGTAACACTCCTAACCTTAATCCGGCGACGGACTCGGGATAGAGGTGTTACATATAGGAACTTGGTTATTTTGTGATATGTAATATTTGTTAGCCAATGTGTTGGCTATTAGTTCTACTCATTCATTTTGTAAATGGCCATTGGAATTGGCCAATATTTGTTAGGTTTTATATATATTCAATGATGATGAAATTCATGGAGTGCAAGATTGTGTAAATGATTGAGTAATGGGTAAATTATGTGCATGATGAATGTAGTGTGTGTTAAGATAAAAATGTATAAGTGTGGTTGCTCTTTAGGGTGGCAATTGGCTTATAATTGTCCACACGGGTAGAGACACGGGCGTGTTTCTAGGCCGTGTGTAACACACGATATGCTCAATGGGCGTGTGATGTGGCCGTGTGTCCCCCTGCCCGTTAAGTTGGCAAGTCAGAATGCCCAGTAGTAAACACACGGGCTGAGACACGGCCGTGTGTCTCAACCGTGTGGAAGACACGGTCATAGGACATGGGCATGTGCCCAGGCCGTGTAAAGTCTGCCCACACGGGCGTGTTCCATTCCACACGAGCGTGTGGCCCTATTTTGTGTAAAAATTTTCTAAGTGTTCAAAAGTTTCCGGTTTAGTCCCGAACCATTCTGTATGTATGATTAGGGTCTCATGGACTTATGATAGGGAAGTTATGATCTCGAATGAGAAGTTTTGAGTTGAAATGAAATTTTGTGACTCGATGTTGCATGTTTGAGCAAGTTAAGTACGGTAATGCCTCATACGGTTCCGGCGTCGGATATGGGTAAGGGGTGTTACATCACTGAATCTGCAAGCTCATTCTATCATCAATTGAGCAAAAATAATATATAAGTTACAAGTTCAAAGATAAGGATTGGAACAAAACTAACAAAAATTCAAGGAAAATGATTTAAACCCAGACCTCACACACACAAGCACAACAGCTATCCACTGAACAAGATTAACTCACTTGATCAAATTTCCACAACCTTAATTCATAAACAAGACATGACCACTCTTGGTTTCACTAACCCAATTTTTGGGGTGTGACATGTTGGTCAGAATTAAGCGAAAAAAAAGTCTTTGGGCTAGAATTGATACGGGAATCTAAAATTATGGTAAAAATGATCAGGGGCAGATTGAAAGTAGCGTCTGATAAGAAAAAGTCGTATGCTGATCTAAAATTGAGAGATATCAAATATACAATAGGTGATAAGGTATTTTTGAAAGTATCTTCATGGAAAAAGGTCCTGCGCTTTGATCGCAAGAGGGAAATTGAATCCCAAATTTATCAAGCCATATGAAATCATCGAGATAGTTTTACTAGTTGCATATCACCCACCTCTATCGTCGAAATTGAAAAAGATTCATGACGTATTCCATGTATCAATGCTCTGCTTATATCAATCTGACCCATCTCATGTTATCTTGTTGGAAGAAATTGAATTTCAACTTGATTTATCTTACAAGGAAGAACCAGTCGAAATCTTAACTTGAGAAGTGAAAGAGCTAAGGAAAAAACGAGTGTCATTGGTAAAAGTCTTATGGCGCACTCTTAGTGTAGAAGAAGACACCTATAAACTGAAAGAAACAATGAAATCTCAATATCCCCACCTCTTTCCATGTAAATTTCCAAGACAAAATTTCTTAAGAGTGAGAATTGTAATGACCCAGTCTTTAGTGGTGTCAAAAATACAATTTTGGGACATCATTTCCATAAACCGAGCCCGTAAATATTAACTAAAGATATTTATGGAGTTAGTGTATAAATGAATTCAAATTTGGATAAGTAATTTAGCAAAAATTTTGATTAATTAAAGCCTAGAGACTAAATTGTAAAGTTTAATCGTTATAGATTTTTAATTACAATAAGGCTTAGAGACTTAAGTAGAAATTATCCAAAGAGCCAAAATGGCTAATTGACCATTTTGAATCATGTGCTAGTGGACATTAATGTAGGTGTTGATTAATTAAAAAATTAAAGATTTATTAGTTAAGAAAGCATAATTAATTAAGTAAATTGTAACACCTTATACCCGATCCAAATAGTCGGGACTAGGTTCTGAATGTCATGTACGACCCAATGACCTACCAAAATTTCTTGAATAATTTATATAAGTGTTTAGACTCTGTTACATTAAGAAATATAACTTTTTAAAAATTTACCAGCTTAACAATCTTAGCGGTACTTACAATTCTGAATTAAAGCTTCAAATTTATAATTGGTTAATTAATAGCTAATCCGCCCTAAAACCCCAATCCTAAGTTAATTACAAACCCTGAAATGAGTTAATCTTCTTAATTGGTTTAATATGTTCAGTGGTTTGTTGATTTTATTGTATATGTACTTTAGTTATTTAATTTCTCATATTCAACTCTTTTATGGTTTGTCGTAATATATGATTTAATTATTACTATTTAGACTTATTATTGTAAAATTATTTTCTATAGATTTATTTCATCCTCCCTTGGGTGCGATCCTTGGAATACTTCATGTATTCCATTGTACACATATATTGTATTACTGTAACACCCTTTACCCGTATTCGGGCCGAAATAGGGTTTGAGGCATTACCTAACTAATCTTACTTAAACATCTCAAATAGGGTTATAAAAATTTCGTTTAAACCCATCATTTGCACAAACTCGGCCTAAAAGGCCCTAAACATACTTCCGAGAAGTTTGGAAACTATTCCGGGAACTTTTACGAGTTCGAGAAACCTTTTTAACAAAATAGGGGTCACACGCCCGTGTGGGTCTAGGACATGCCTGTGTGCCCCTAAGATATGCCCGTGTCCACCCGTGGTCGACACTGACTAATTTCACACGGCCTCGACACGCCTGTGGCCATAACCTGTGTGCTAAAACTTAGCATTCTGACTTATCCACATGGACAATTATCAGGCTATCTACCAAGCCCTTTTCCACCCTACATTGCATACATTCATATGCTATTTCAAAACATTCTCAAATCATCAATTAAAACACATGAATTAACACATTTGGTTCATAAAAAAAATGAAGTCTTCCTCCCATACATGGGGTAAAACTATTTCTAGTACAATTTCAATCGACTTTTGTCATCATCTATGTCTATATACAACCGTTCCATAACTCATTTAGGCCAACACATTTGGCACATTAACAATGACTTAATCAACCTTAAGTACTAGCCCTATACATGCTATGACTCCTAAAGACTTGATACCTCATACCAAGTGTCTGCTCGATAGTGTGAAAACATCTCCGGCGATCTCCAACCCGAGCTAGCTAAATTAACCTATAAAAGATGAGAAAGGAAGAGGAGTAAGCAATAATGCTTAGTAAGTTCATATGCTTATAATAATCAGATGTTGATAATCATTGATTATACTTAACCGTAAGGTATTATAATGAGTTTTTCATCTTAAACTCATAGTTACCTACACAATAACCTTTGAAGCTTACTCATTTTGGTTCTTACCATTTCCTAATCATGCCACGAGCCAAATGCTCATATTCCTTAGCATGTATTCCTGCACTTGTCACCACATAATCGTATAAAACAATTTTCAATAAACCACTCATACTACTCATTACTCATGGTACACACATCATGAATTCTCACTAATCCATCCACAATGCTAAATTACTCGATGGTCTCGCACTTAGCCCACCTCAATCAGATAGTAGGGTAGTATCGCACATAGCCTACCAAAATGGTAATTATAGTGGTATCGCACATAGCCCACTGTTATTATACATTCATGGATAGTTATCCACATGCATTTGTCTATTTCAAATGTTTATCCGGGAACATCTTCACACTCTACCATTCTTACTTAGTTTTCTACTATCATCGTTCGCATTCACACAATGCATTAATAATTATAACTTATGCAAACAAAGTGCATCATTTACACATAACCCACTATAAGTTCATCAGATACCGAATTCATCTCAATTCAGTTCTAACACATACCTGTACCTCTCATGGTATAACACATTCATTCTCAATTTTCAACATACTTTTTAAGTCACTAAAATTGTTAAATAACTCCCTTGAGTCTCATACATATAATGTCACATTGACATCATACCCCCGATAGGGTCATACATGAATTAACATATCGATGCCATGTCCCCGACATGGTCTTATACAAAATATCACACCGATGCCATGTCCCTGACATGGTCTTATTCAATATCTCTCACTGAGGCCATATTCCAATATATCCTTACACAGAACCTTAACTATCATCATTTCATACTATTCTTAGATTCAATTCTCGTAACAACTCATCAACACGTATTTAATACATTCATTGCGTAATTATACATTCAATACAACATTGGAATATGAAATAACCCATACGTACTTGCAACGTTTGCATACAAACTTACCTCGATACCGTAAAGGGAAAAAGGGGAGTCTATTTGCCCACATTTCTCTTTTCTCCCGTTCTAGGTCCGAATCTCGTTTTCTTCAATATAAAACAATAAAATTTACTCATTTAATCACTTAATGATTGTATTACAACATAATCTCTACTTAGGCAAAAATTACTATTTTTGCCCCTATACTTTGGCAAAATTACGATTTTGCCCCTAGGCTTGTAAATAAATTTTTATCACATTTTCTTATTAAACAAGCCTAGCTGAACATTTATCCTCTTACAACTATCCACAATTCCAACTATTTCATGCCTTAATGAACAAATTACAACTTTTGCATTTTAGTCCCAATTAGGTGTTTTTATAACCACACATTTTACAAAAGTTGTTTATCAACATCCTATCATTCATTTTCTTCCATAAAAATTAATCAAACAACATAAATAATCTCATGGTAAGTCCCTATACTTTCAACCATATTGCAAACTAGTCTTCTAGTTAGCTAGCTTAAGCTTTGAGGATTCCAAAAATACAAAAATCATCAAAAACAACCATCAAATTGACTTACTAGAAGAGAAAATGAGTTGCTGAAATTTCAAGCTTCCAAAGCCCTCCCATAGTTGATATTTTCAGTTGGAGAAGAAGACCAAATAAAAACATGATAACTTTTGCTTATATCATCTTATTTTATTCATTTTCTCCAACTAATATCACCAAATTTTGACCACAATAAATTCACTTGTCCCCTATGCACCCTATGGCCGGCCAACTCAATTAACAAGGCCAAATTGCACATTTGGGACCACCAATTTATAATCCATAGCTATATGGCACCTCTAGCAAATAAAACAGAACTTTCTCACTTAATGCGATTTAGTCCTTTTTCGCGATTAAGCAAGAAATCACTAAAATTAAAGTTCCAAAATTTTCATGCATCTTTATAAACATGTTATAACACATAAAATAACACAAAAATAATTTCTCTAACCTCAAATTAGTGATTTCGAGATCACTGTTCTGACTAGCCCCTAAATCAGGCTGTTACAATTCTCCCCCTTAGGGATTTTCGTCCCCGAAAATCTTATCAGAAGGAGTTGCTACCAACATTCTTAAAACGTTTCCATGAACTCTTCAAAATCACAAATCCACTTATCCTCAAGTTTCTCTTGCCAACAACCTTTAAGGTGTGATACCAATTTGGAACTCTGTACATGTCCAAATGATCGTTTGGATCTTTACTGGTTTATTCACTACAATTCGAATGGCATCCCCGTCCTTGGGAATCAGGTCACTACGAATTTGAAATCTATTGTACTTATCTCACTTCCTCACCAGGATATTCACCGACTGTATTAGTCCTAACTTGAGCACTCTAAAAATTCAGCTTTTAGCAATCGACTACTTCTGATCATAAACTCAATTATCAAAACATTTATGCATATAACTGCACTTTTTATTCTTGTATTAGTAGAAATGCTACTACTAAATTTCCTACCAAAACTTTTTGTATAAGTTCTTCAAGGTAACCTCAATAATGGAAATCTTATTCGACCTGAATTTTATTAACACCTTAAACAAACTCATTCAGAGCTTATCTATGAATACCCTTCACTATCTTCCTTCTAAGTTCCTTTGTTTCGAGAGGACAACTCACTCTAGTAATTAACCTCGCTAAAACTGGAATATTACTCACTAAGGTCAATCGATTGACTATCTCGCATTGCTTAACAAGATTCTTCCATCCCGACATTTGCACTATGTCTACTATCTGAGAAGTATTACAATATCTATACACACCACTGTAATAGTTCAAGCTGTTTTCACTATTTCACTTTCAAAAATCTTCTGCAGCATAAAATACTTTAACTCATCAAAATTTAGAAGACACACGTTGGTTGTTTTTTCCATGGATCATTTCATAACATCAAACTCACAACACAGACACAAAAGTGATCATCTTTAGATCACCAATCTGGCACCTCTTTTTCTCGCTTCAGACTGAACTCAGTACTAGAACTTTCAATTAATAGTTCCTTCAATAGCTTTCAACTTAACCATCACAATTTGAACATTTCAATGAGCATACCTCTGTATCATGCTCCCTACTCACGTACACACAGAGTTTTATTCTTCTTATTGATTCATGCGTGAATATACACAGAACTTGAATCATATTTCAAATACATTTAGCTACTCTTTTCTCCACACTGAGAATATATTTCAAGCACACTCTCATCTGAGTTTATCTTGCCATGCTAATCTAAAACCTTTACTATCGTCATATCTCACGATAGCAGGGACATCTCGATTGAATTCATTAAATCTATTCAGCATGCCCGAAAACCCACCGCATAACATGAAACTTGTGATTTCACTTCTTGTACTAGAATTGTCGCTTTTCTTTGATCAAATCAAAAGCACAATCATAGTAAATATGACTATCGCAACTCAAAGAACACACCCTTTATAAATAACCATGATCAACGAAAATATAAGAGAAATCCCACATGAAGTTTCATCAGCAAGTTCCTCCTCAAAGTATCCGAATAGGATTACGAGGAGATAAAGGAATGTCGATTTCAATTAATTAAATCAAAAATCGTTTAGTTTGATTTTTCAGTCAGCTAACATTCTCACACAATCACAATTTCATGAAAAGAACGACCACATCACTCTTGAAGGGAAACAGATATTAATACATAATACCCAAGGAGATCATTATAATCCATTCATGGCATTAACTAACCATGCATAAGCCACAGGCTTCGAGCCAACTTACTCATACTTGCCCTTATATAACACGTTCCGTGCCACATATTGTAATCATTTATTCATGATTCGTTCATGAATACTTGTATTCACTCCTTCACGTGACTTTAGTACTAATTTCATTTCTACTTCTAACTCGTCTACTTATTCCGCTGACCACTAGGAAATAGTCACAGACGTATATTCATCGTCATTCATGTAAGTACGAAACCAATGCCACATCCCCGAGGTGGTCTTATATGGAGTCACATCTAAATGCCAATGTCATATCCCAGATAAGGTCTTATATGGACTGTCACGTCAAATATCGATGCCATATCCCGGATAGGGTCTTATACGATCCTCATATTCATTACCGAAGCCATATCCCAAATATGGTCTTATACGGGATCTTACTCATTTCTCATCTTGATAATAGCATTATCATATTCATTATAGTCCCCTAGGACTTCAACCTCATGTTCAACAACAATTACTCTATTTAGTAAAGTATCATGTATCAACGTGATACAAAGCATTCTCAATTATGCTAACATAAATATTGCATTAATCACATGCAAACTTACTTAACTTGACTCTCATGGCCACATACATATGATTTAACATTCATAATTAATGAAATATCATCGTAGTCACACAACTCGCTCTAAGCGAGTTGTCACACTTACTCATGCTACAATGGTTTCTATCACCCATAATTTCGAATAGTGACTTCACTTACTCAAGTTCCACCTTAACGTCTACTCGAGTACTCAACATTAAACTCTAATTTCTCTTACCATTACTTATCAATTTAGAGAATGTCTTATGGGTTCGAGTACATCATTTACTTGATTTCCATAGTCCAACTATAGTCTTACTCGTATCACAACATCATAGCCCAGCTATTACTTTAGATGTCGTCACGATGCCATAGCCTCGCTATGGTCTTATACGAAATCTCATATCAATACCAATGCCATATCCCAGATACGGTCTTACATTGAAACTCATATTGATGCCGATGCCATATCCTAAATATGGTCTTGTACGAGATCTTATATCAATATCGACGCCATATCCCAAATATGGTCTCACAAGATTTCATGCCAAAGCCAGGTCCCGGACGTGGTCTTACATAGAATTACTATTCGATGCCGACGCCCTATCCCAGATATGGTCTTATACGGGATCACGTATCGTCACCAATGCCATGTCCCAGACATGGTCTTATATGGGATCACATGTACCACCATGGTCCAACCATGGTCTTATTCATCATTTTATCATTGAACGACCGCATTCATCTCCTGCATTCTACTTAGTCAAACTTCCCAGTTTAACTCTCACACCATAATACGTGTGGCTTCATACAGAGTCATGAAATAAAACATTATACATCCTCTACTTTAACAGTCGCACATGAGATTCAACTATGTGGACATATTGATCATAAATCATTCAAACAATCTTACATACACATATACCCCGTTCTCTGGGTAAATGTACTCACTATATGCACCTAACCCAATAGGTTGAGTATATAACACTGTATGCATATCAAGCCAATACAGATAACCTTATCACTTTATAACTCTCATTTCAATCTTCAACTTAGGATTATCTCATTTCATGCCTTATCACACACATGTCATAAACTTCTATTCATACCTCTCTGAATTTCATTAATGCCTAAGATCATTTCAATTACCTCATTGCCACTTATAACATTATTGGATTTAGCTCTGTTGGAAATCATCTCTATCTTAACAAAGCAATTTCGTTAGAGCCGAGAGATATCACACTATCACGATCCACATATGGCATATATAGCTAGACTCTTACATCACGCTAGGTTAGTCCGAGAACCGACTAAACCATGCTTTGATACCACTAAATGTAACACTCCTTACCCATATTCAGGCTGAAATAGGGTTTGAGGCATTACCTAACTGATCTTACTTAAACATCTCAAATAAGGTTATAAAAATTTCGTTTAAACCCATCATTTGCACAAACTCGACCTCAAAGGCCCTAAACATACTTCCGAGAAGTTTGAAAACTATTCCGGGAACTTTTATGAGTTTGAGAAACCTTTTTAACAAAACAGGGGCCACACGCCCGTGTGCCCCTAAGACATGCCCATGTCCTCCACCCGTGGTTGACACTAACTAATTTTACACGGCCTCGACACACCCGTGGCCATAACACGTGTGCTAAAACTTAGCATTCTGACTTATCCACACGACATATACACACGCCCGTGTGCTTCAGCCGTGGGGCGAATTAAATTCCAAGTGCAAAGTGCACACTTCACACGGCCTGGACACACGCCTATGTGCTAGCTGTGCCTCCCACACGGTCTAGACACACGCCCATATGTTGGCATCATTGACAGAGAGGTTTCGGTATTATATCTTGAAAATATCTTTACACTTAATAGGATAAATAGGAACGTTAAAGCCTATAGATACAATATTTTTAATTTTTTTAATTTTTATTTGTTTAATTTATTTTAAATTTTTCAGGTTGTTTGTGACATGAAGCTCTGGCACCTCAATCGAATCATACCCAAATCCGAAGCAAATACTCAGGCGCTCTTGTAAGTTAATGAATACCAATCCACCCACAGTAATTAATTTACCCTGGGAAAATTTGTTATTTGAAGATCCACGAGAGCGACAAGCGAATATCCAGGAAGAAGTCCTAATGGATCAAAGGATGTTACGTGAGTAAGCCCTACCTACACTAGATGCGATACGAAGCAACATAGAAAGGCCAGTAACTAACGCCAATAATTTTGAGCTAAAAGTAGCCATGATCCAGATTATTCGGAACACCTTGCAATTCAAAGGAAACATGGTAGAAAACCTGAACCAGCACTCAAAGTGGTACTTACAACTCTGCTACACCTTCAAGTACAACGGGGTATCCGACAATATTATGCGTCTACAGTCATTTCCATTCTCTTTGTGCGATAATGCAGCTAATTGGTTGGATTCATTAGAATTAGGTTCCATTACAACATGGAATGATCTAGCAAAACTTTTCTCTATATGTAATGCCCTAAAAATTTAGGGACTTTAATTTTTCATGTTTAGACACAAATTGCTTGGGGTTCACTTTTTTGCATTTTGGGTTCTCTCAAGTCTTATCTGTACTGCGAAACTGACCACTCGTGTCATTTTCCCTTTGACCATTCATGTCATTCTTTCTCTTCATCTTTGATATTTTCTTTCTCTCGTAGCCGAACCTTCCCTTCTCTTCTTTTAACTTATGTTCATCTTCTATTCTGGGCTGGCTGAATATCACTGTTGATAATCCTTCTCTGTGTCGATCTACTGCAAAGGTTTTGACTATCGGTAAGTGATCAAAGGCTATTCTTTTCTTTTCTTTTAAAAACAAATGCACTTGTGTTCTTCTTTTCTTTTCCAAAACCGAATAACCCCATTAACCAATTGTTATTTCATTCTTCACGTACTGCACTCATTGTGATTCTAGGGTCTTCCTCGAGGAGTGGTGAAGTGTGAACGATTTGGAGGAGTCACACTTTTGTTCTCAAATGTCCAGTAAGGTAATAAGGCTACATCATGTTTTTGGGGATGGCCGGATATGCCCTACCACTTTCTGATCGGTTCTTGACTGTACTTTAGGAAAGTAGCGAAGGTGTGTGATTGTTTCTGAGCAGCGAACGTTGAGGGATTAAGGCACCCTCATTCAAACAAGGTAAGAAAGGTATTTCGAATTAAGTGTTATTAAGAGGGTGTTACCCTAACAATTAAGGACTAACACTGGATCTCGATGATTCTAGGTTGGGTGCTCGTAGATCTTGAAATGACTCCGTACACTATCTCCGCTATGAATCGCCAAAAATCGAAAAGTCGAAACTTCGACATTTGAGGCCTCACGAGCGTGCAATCACTCGTGTGGAAAAACTGAGCCCACAACTGTGGGCGGTAGACTGAAGAGGCCACTACGAGTGTTCTCGTGCACTTGGGCCGTTATGGGCCTTGTTAGGCCAAAATAGGTCGTGTGAGCTCAATGGGCTCGTGGGCCCCACCCAGATAAAATTTAAGAAAGATGGTAGAAACTGGATTGGGCTATATAGGTCAATAGTCGTGATTGAATTTGGGCCAAACGGGCCACACAAGCGTGCGGGCCTATTTAGGTCGAATATTGGGTTTTGAGCCCATTTACACTGTTTCGACCAAATGGATTATCTGATCTGCTCGAGGCGACTGTAGGCCTTCGGAAAGGTCGTTAACTGTATCGAGACCCCAAGGTAGGTAAAATAACCAAAATACCCCTAAACGATAAAATTACCATTTTGCCCCTAGTACAAGAAAATGACTATTTTACCCGTAGAGGTAGGTTGACAAATGAAGGTATGTATTGTATGACTGTATTGAGTAGGACGTATTGCATACATGAAATATTGATGACATGGTATACTGCATGGGGTTGGGATTACATTATGGAGGAAATATCATTATCGATGGCTCGCACACATATCGATCATGGTGGCTCGCCACAATTATCATGCATCTTGGTGGCTTTTGCCACATTTCACATTACTAGTAGCTCTCATTGCGTTATTATTCTTTGGCGCCTATCTGCCGCAATATTGGTGTGTGAAATTTGGGTGGGTTGACTTTGTCCCCACGTGGTATGTTGGGTTGGTACGGGTGGTGTGCTGGCTGGATTGGGGTGGGCTTGCGTACTTGTACCATACTAATACTATATCGGGCTTAGGCCTACACTGTTACTCTATTGGGCTAAGGCCCACACTGTACTGTTACTGAACAGGGCTCAGGCCCAGACTGTGATGGCATGTATTACTGATTGAGTGATAGGGGATTACACACTGAGTTCTCGTAACTCACCCTTTTTCTTTTAATTATACATGTAATCCCCAGTCTTAGGAGGTTTAGAGCTGCGAGGGACTCGGAGAGGTCCACACAATCGAGGATGTTTATTTAAACGTAATCATTTAAATATTTTATATTGGGTCGATATTTTTGTAATAAGGCCTCTAGTGATTTTTGATTTCTTTTAATTGGGTTTTTAGTTTTTTATTTTGAACTGCCAAAAAGATTCAAACAAGTTTTCACAAGTGATAACTATTTTGCAAGGCAAACACATATTTTCAACTTCAAGATAACTAAAAATAGAGTAGCTTCCGCGAATTTAAAACAACAGTAACAAACATGGTAATCGTTTTACTAAGGGTTGGTTTTTATAACTTACCAATTATTTCCTAAGAAATAAGAACTAAATGGATTTTTACTCGAACGATTTCTCCCATCAACCTTGATTTCAAAAAACACTTCGATGTGACACACCAGATTCAGTTGTAACGTCTAGGTCGAGTTTGGGGTGTTACATTTAGTGGTATCAGAGTCAAGTTGCAAAACTCGGCTGTGGAATGGGTTTTAAAAGCTTTTCTGAAAGTGAGTTTTAAAGAGTTAAAGAATTGAAACATTTTTGAAAAGTGTATAAGTATGGCACACCGAGTCTCTGGCGCCAAATCTGTAAGTTCTCTAAATCTGATTACTGTAATACCGTGAAACTCTAAAGAGAGGGAACTGAGACTGTAAGAGACTGTAAATTGTAGTGAGACCTCGATCTGCGAAAACAAACCCCTAACAACTGCTTTCCATAATACATTTGTTAATAACTATTGAAATTATAATCTGATGCATAATACTTTCTAATCAGATAAAGCGCATATCGAAATGAGCATAAGAGGTACTCGCGGAAGGGGTACACTAGGCCACGGTAGAGGCCGAGAAAGTGCTTAGGCCAGATCATCGGCATCGGGCCATATGCCTGCTGGGGAAGCACCAGCCTCACCAGTAACTGAGACAGGGTCGTATGATCGAGCAGCTAGGGATGATGCCCTATCCCAAGCGATGCTCCGCGTTTTAGATAGGGTTGCTGGAGCTAGTTCTAGAACAATGGGCTGAAGGTCAATTTTAGAGCGACTCCGGTCAAATAGGGCAGAAATTTTTAGGGGTATTTTGACTGAACGAATAATGGACGACCTTGATTGTACTACAGAGTAAAAATTAAAAGGGGCAGTTGATAAACCATAATTTATACATATTTTGACCCCATGCTTAGCATATTTTTGGATGACTTTTCATTAGATTCGATGAATTCGATGCTCCTAATCCGTTAATTTCATGTTTTACACTCGAAGAGCCTAGGAAGTCGAAAAGAATGAGAAATAGGCCAAAAAAAGACAAAATGAGCCTACCTCAGAAATCAACACGACCTGGACTGTTGCAAACGGGCAGACCACATGGCCGTGTGTGACAAGCAGAATCGAGCACGGCCTAAGCTATTGAACACGACCGTGTGTGATGATCAGAATCGAGCACAGCCTAAGCTATTGAACACAGCCATGTGTGACGAGCAGAATCGAGCACGGACGTGTCCCTGCTGAACCCAAGTTTAATTCTATTCGAAAAAGACTACTTTTGGCCCAAGAAAGGTGCTCCAAAGCCTATATAAACACCCTAGAAGAGGACCTAAGGGGACACACAGAGTAGAAAGCCAAAAATATTTGAAGACAACAATTGGGAGCAGCTTGGAAGAAGGATCTCCATCAAAACTGAATATCTCCTATCAATTTCTCTTGAAGTTTTTTGGGTTTTCTTATGTTTCGTAGTTTTCCTTATTTTAAGATGTTTTCCTCTATCAGTATGAACTAAATCCCTTAAATACCTGAGGGGATGAAACCTAAGACGGATCTTATTACTATTTGATTTATAAGATAAATACTTATTATTATTCTTAATTGTGAGTTCTTATTCTTGTTTTGATCATTCAGGTTATTGATTCAAGTCGAATGTGCTTATTCAGAGGAGTCAAAGTCCCTATTTAAGAGTAGATCAACACAATTAAGCGGAGTTGAATGTAATCCTAGATATAGGACGACGTAAATCTATCGGATTAGAGTCAAATCTAATAAGGGAATCCATAAATAAAGTTAATGCGACAATATGGGGTTTTAATTAGAAAGAGATTTCAATTAATCAACCTAGAGTCAGTTGTTTTTAGTCTTGAAAGAGATATTAACATAAATCAGGGATTTTTATGGATTAAGTCAAGTGAATAAATCATATGAATCAGAAGTAATAAGTGAAGTCTAGGTGGATTCTTCCTTGGGTATTGCCTCTCTCATAAAGTTGTCTAAAAAGTATTTTCCCAATTCATTCTGTCGTGTTTTTAATTAGTTTAGTTTAAAAGAAATCACTCCAATTCTTAGGATAAATAATAAGAAGATAGTAATTACTAGTACTCTTGGTCCTTGTGGATACGATATTTTCGGTCTTACCATAACTATACTATTAAACAATAGGTGCGCTTGCCTTTATTGTGATCATAGTTAGTTAAAGACACATCAAGTTTTTGGTGCCGTTGCCGGGGACTAAGATATTAGGAACATTAAATTTTTATTAATTTAGCCATTTTTATTTTCTTGCAATTTATTTTTATTTTTATTTTTCTAATTTTACACTTTCTTTGCTTCTAGCAGATATTTTTAGTTTTTTACTAGAAGGAACCCGTTAGGACCATTACGTTTTTACAATGAGATAGAAAGTACCGCGCGCAGAAACCGTAGACAAATAAGGTGAAGTCTACAATACATAGAGGAAAAGCAAGAGGACGATACTAATATTACCAAGGATATGGATGATAATAATCCGCTACCTCCTCTGGCTGCCGTAAATCCAGTGAATCAAAACCCTACTCCTCGTACTATGTATGATTATGCTAAGCCTACTTTAACAGGAACTGAATCAAGTATTGTTAGACCTATTGTTCCTGCAAATAATTTTGAACTGAAACCTAACACTATTCAGATGATTCAACAGTTTGTTCAGTTTGATGGTTTGCAGGATGAGGATCCAAACAATCACTTGGAAATTTTTTTGGAATTATACGACACTTTCAAATGCCATTTGCCTTCAGTTATTTCCCTTCTCATTGAGGAATAAAGCTAAACAGTGGTTGAACTCGTTACCACGAGGATTAATCACTACATGGGAACAAATGACTGAAAAAATTTTACTTAAATATTTTTCGCCGGCTAAAGCGGCTAATTTAAGGGATGATATTCCTTCTTTTTTACAGATGGATTTAGAAACACTTTACGATGCATGGGAGAGATACAAGGATCTACTGAGAAGATGCCCGCACCATGGATTACCATTATGGCTACAAGTTCAAAACTTTTACAATGGTGTGAACACCTCAACTAGGCAATTGATAGATGCCGCTGCCGATGGAACCCTAAATAACAAAACCCCTGAAGCGGCTTATGAGTTTCTAGAGGAGATGTCACTGAATAACTATCATTGGCAAGTTATGATGACGAAGCCAACAAAAGCCGCTGGCATTTTCAACCTCGACGCAGTCACCATGCTATCAAACCAGGTAGAGCTTTTAAGTAAAAAGATTGATGGGTTGTGTGGTTCTTCGCAGGTACATCCAGTGATGCAGTGCGGTATGAATGGGGGAGGAATAAGCAATACATAATATCCATCCTACAACCCTGGCATAGAAAGTGAACATATGAACTATATGGGTAATAATTCTAAACCTCAGAATAATCCCTATAGTAACACTTACAATTCAGGTTGGAGGAACCACCCAAACTTTTCATGGGATGGATATGGAAACCAAAGACAACAACCCCCTCCAAGTTTCCAACCATCAACCAGCAAGAGAAAAATCTGAACCTTGAAGATATGCTAGCAAAGTTTATTTCGGTGTCAGAGACTCATTTTTAGAATACCGAAACGACATTGAAAAATTAGCAAGCATCAATTCAAGGGCTTGAGAATCAAATTGGACAGCTGGCTAAGTTAGTTTCCGAAAGGAAACCAGGTAGTTTACCTAGTCACACTGAACCTAACCCAAAAGAGCATGTAAAGGTAGTTACACTAAGGAATGGGAAGGTGTTGGTTGAAGTTGAAAAGAAGATGCCATAAGAAACTGATGAGCCAAAAGGTGAGGAAGTAAACGAGAATGTAACACCAGTACTTAAAGAGTATAAACCACCGATCCCATATCTAGAAAAGTTGAAGAAAGACTGCATGAACGCACAATTTGGTAAATTTCTTGAACTTTTTAAACAATTACACATTAACTTACCTTTTGTTGAAGCCATTTCGCAGATGCCGACATACACAAAATTCTTAAAAGAGCTTTTAACAAATAAAAGGAAGTTTGAAGAACTATCAACCGTGGAGCTTAACGAGGAATGTTAAGCTATTCTCCAAAATAAGCTACCAACCAAATTGAAAGATCAAGGAAGTTTCACTATCCCCTGTTTAATTGGTAGTTTAAATATTAAGAAAGCATTAGCTGATTTAGGTGCCAGTATTAATTTAATGCCTTATAAAATGTTCAAGCAACTTGGTCTGGGGGAACCAAAACCTACTAGGATGAGTATTTAATCAGCTAATAGATCCATTAAATATCCTAGTGGAATTATTGAAGATGTTTTGGTAAAAGTTGATAAATTCATATTCCCTGTTGATTTTGTTGTGCTTGATATGGACGAGGACGTTGAAGTGCCTTTAATTTTAGGACGCCTATTTTTAGCTACTGCTAGGGTTGTTATTGATGTAGGCGATGGTAAACTTGTGCTAAGGGTAGGTGACGAGGAAATTATTTTTAAAATTTATGATGCTATGCGATATTCTAGAGAACAAGATGATTCCTGTTATTTTATCGACGCTATTGATCATTCTATTCAAGATTCTTTTCAGGAAATCATACATAAAGGCACGTTCGAACTGTGTCTTACCCAAGGTGAGGAGGCAGATGACGATACCAATGAGATGGGGAGATAAAAAGTGAGTTAAATTCTAATACTTCTTCCTCAAGACAAAAGAAGTATGAGGGAATTGAAATAAACGACAAACTAAAACAAAAACCCTCTATTGAAGAGCCTCCCAAATTGGAATTGAAACAGTTACCAAATCACTAAGAGTATGCATTCCTTGGAGATAATTCTACACTACCAATAATTATTTCTTTAGAATTGGAACCCAATGAGAAAGACGAGCTACTACAGGTATTAAAGGAGCATAAAAGAGTCATAGCTTGGAAGAATTCTAACATTAAAGGAATAAGTCCATCATTTTGCACCCACAAAATTTTAATGGAAGATGAATACAAACCATGTGTGCAACCTAAAAGATGATTAAATCCCAATATGAAGGAACTTATTAAAGCTGAGGTAATTAAACTTCTAGATGCTGGAGTTATTTATCCTATTTCTAACAGTACTTGGGTAAGTCCTGTGCAGGTTGTTCCAAAGAAAGGAGGCATGACTGTTGTAGCCAACGAAAAGAATGAATTGATTCCAAAAAGAACAGTCATGGGTTGGAGAGTCTGCATTGACTATAGGAAGTTGAACGATGCCACAAGAAAATATCATTTTCCCTTACCCTTCATTGATTAGATGTTAGAAAGATTATCTGGGCATATGTACTATTGCTTTCTAGACAGACTCTCCGGCTACTTCCAAATCCCAATACCTCCTAAGGATCAAGAAAAGACAATATTTACATGTCCATATGGTACGTTTGCTGATCGTAGAATGCCTTTTAGATTATGTAATGCTCCTGCTACGTTTCAGTGCTGCATGCTAGCCATCTTTGATGAACTTGTGAAAGATATTATGGAGGTATTTATGGACTACTTTTCGATATTTGGTAATCCTTTCAACCTTTGCCTTAAAAATTTAAAACAAGTTCTAATGAGGTGTGAGGAAATGAACCTTGTGCTTAATTGGGAAAAGTATCACTTTATGGTTCGAGAAGGGATTGTATTAGGTCACAAAATTTCTAGTAAAGGGATTGAGGTTGATAAATCAAAAATTGAAACCATAGAAAAATTACCTCCCCCTAGTTCAGTTAAGGCTATTAGAAGCTTTTTAGAACATGCTAGATTTTATAGAAGATTTATTAAGGATTTTTCTAAAATAGCTAAGCCTTTAACGAAATTCCTAGAAAAAGATGTGCCTTTCAATTTTGATCAGGAATGTTTAGATGCATCCAATACCCTCAAAAATAAATTAATAAATGCTCCAATTATAATTGCACCTGATTGGAATTTGCCCTTTGAACTAATGTGTGATGCGAGTATTTTGCAGTAGGTGCGGTTTTGGGACAGCGAAGAGACAAGCATTTTCAGTAGATTTATTACGCTAGCAAGACATTAACAGACGCACAAGAAAATTACACCACCAAAGAAAAAACGTTGCTAGCTATGGTTTTTGCATTCGATAAATTCAGACAGTATTTGATATTATCTGAAGTTGTCGTTTACACTGACCATTCAGCTCTTCGTTATCTTTTAACTCAATCTGATGCAAAACCTCGACTCATAAGATGGATTTTACTCTTACAGGAATTTGATTTGGAAATTCAAGATAAGAAAGGAGCTAAAAATCTTGCGGCAGACCATCTTTCTAGGGTTAAAAACCCACATATCAAAGAATTTGATGAGAATAAGATAAATGATTCATTTCCTGAAGAACAACTCTTGGTTATATCCGACTCCGATGTACCTTGGTTTGCAGATATTGCAAATTACTTAGCTACTAACATCCTACCAAAAGGGTTGACACATCATCAAAAGAAGCGATTCTTTGCTGATGTGAAAAACTATTTTTGGGAAGACCCTTTTTTTCGTAAATTGCAGATCAAGTAATTCGAAGATGTGTTACAAAGGCAAAAGCAAGCAAAATCCTAGAACATTGCCATTCAAGACAACCCAGAAGACATTACTAATGATGTCCCTTCACATCACGAGGAGCCACCTTCTGCGCCACCACCGCCTCACCGACTAGTGCATGCGGCTGCTTCACTGACTGACATCTTTGAGCACCTCACTCGTTTCGAGCAGTACTGCACTCAACAATTTAATGACAATGCTCGACGATTCGGCGGTATCGAGGTGACTCTACAACAGATTTGTCAGCATTTTCACATATCACCACCACCCCCACCTTGCGACCCATCTGCCGATGAGGACCTTTGAGTCCATTTATTTTTTTTTCATTTTATTTTAATTTAATGTTTAAACTCTTTCTTTTTATCTTTCTTATCTTTAATTTATATTAGTATATTTTAATCTCTTTATATCTCTGGCTGTTTATTGTCGAGTAACCATAACGAAATCCATTAATAAAACCCTCTAAAACTATACTAATGACTCTGCTGTTTAAAAAGGTTCAAGGTGCTACTAAGGAACGAACAAACTACTGGAGTATTCTCCCCCACCTTCACCTCTGCCTAGTTCATCATACTTCTCATTTGACCTATTTCTACAATTTTCAATTTCTAAGGATGTCATCCATAATTCAGGAAGTTTTACCTCCTTCCCTCTCTTATGATTTTCCGCTTATATTGCTATTATCTATCTTTGTACATTTAGGACAATGTACATCTTTAGTGTGGGGAGGTTAATTATAGTATTATTAGAAAATCCCTGAATTATATCTTGTTATTAAGTAAATTTTCTCATATTACTAATTAGAATAAAATTTCTATTGACTTATGATTTTTATTGATATGTCTTGGATTAAGTCATAGGTAATTGTGCATTGATCGTTTAAACTTTAAGACATTAAAGAATCAAGCATGATAAGTCTATTTTCAGGATTAAAAATTTGTTAGGTTGTTTCCCTAAATTTAATATTACTTTGAAGTTTAAAAGGTTGACATCAAAAACCATAAATTTTGTGAGACTTTGAGCCTTTTAGAGCATATATTTTTCTTGCTCACTTTATTGTTGGTTATGAGTGTGTCAATATTGATTTGTTATTTTAGAACTTGCTTCGATTATTCATTCGAGACCACATCCTTAATTTGATATACTGAGATGATAAAGGCACCTATGTTTTAACCCACTTATTCCGTTAAAAACCTACCTTTATAATTAACCTCTAGTGAACCTTTTGAGCCTAATAAACCATTTCTTGACTCACCCATTAATATTAACCCAAAACCCAATTTTTGCTTCTCCTACTTTATTGACTCCCTTTTTGTCGAGATTTGATTTGATCAGTTGCCTAACTATATTCTTTATTTCAGTTGTTAAATTCATCTTATATTGTGATCTTATTCTTAAAAAAAAGTTGGAAATATATTCATTATTAGTTCTATGAGCTTAAATGGTTAATTTCACATTTTGAGAAGAAGCTCGTGTTATTTTTCAATTGTAATTATTCAGTATTAGTTTATTTTGCTAGTTAGGTAAATTGTCAATTCAATCTCGATTCTAATCCTCTAATTCAGCCTTTATCCACACCTCTAAACCAAGCCCATTACAACCCTTTTTAAGACCTTTTGATTTGTGTATCATATCATTTCATAGTGGTGGAGATTTTATTTTCATGCAAGCTTATGGTAATAAATTCTCATGTTTGACTTTTGAGTGCTTAATTTGAACCTTAAACACTTTGAGTGATTTGAGTGAATCTTTAGTGAGGATGTCAATTCTTTTCGGTTTTAGATCAAATGTAATTATTTAGATAAGGGGAAACACCTATGTTTTCGTGCTACAAAAATTTATGACTTTGATTGTTTGAATCTTTAAGGACTCTTTTAGTTAAATTATCAATGTATAAATTATTTTTGAATTATGATGAGATATTATTGACAAGAATAATGAATTGAGAAAGTTAATTTTAATTGTGAGTTGAGGATTTTGCTTGAGGACAAGCAAATGCTTAAGTGTGGGGATATTTGATAAACCATAATTTATACATATTTTGACCCAATGCTTAGCATATTTTTGGATGAATTTTCATTAGATTCAATGAATTTGATGCTCCTAATCCGTTAATTTCATGTTTTACACTCAGGAGAGCTTAGGGAGTCGAAAAGAACGAGAAACGGGCCAAAATTGGACAAAATGGGCCTACCTCGAAAATCAACACGGCCTGAACTGTCACACATGGGCAGACCACACGGCCGTGTGTGACGAGCAGAATCAAGCCCGAGCGTGTCCCTGTCGAACCCAAGTTTAATTCTATTCGAAAAAGACTACTTGTGGGCTAAGAAAGGTGCTCCAAAGCCTATATAATCACCCTAGGGGAGGACCTAAGGGGACACACAGAGTAGAAAGCCGAAAATACTCAAAGACAGCCATTGGGGGTAGCTTGGAAAAAGGATCTCCATCAAGACTGAAGATCTCCTATCAATTCCTCTTGAAGTTTTTGGGTTTTCTTATATTTTGTAGTTTTCCTTATTTTAAGATGTTTTTCTCTATCAGTACGAACTAAATCCCTTAAATACCTGAGGGGATGAAACCTAAGACGGATCTTATTACTATTTGATTTATAAGATCAATACTTGTTCTTATTCTTAATTGTGAGTTCTCATTCTTGTTTTGATAATTCGGGTTATTGATTCAAGTCGAATGTACTTATTCAGAGGAGCAAAAGTCCTTGTTTAAGAGTAGATCAACACAATTAAGCGGAGTTGAATGTAATCCTATATATAGGACGACGTAAATCTGCCGGATTAGAGTCAAATCTAATAAGGGAATTCATAGATTGAGTTAATGCGACAATAGGGGTTTTAATTAGAAAGAGATTTCAATTAATCAACCTAGAGTCAGTTGTTTTTAGTCTTGAAAGAGATATTAACATAAATCAGGGATTTCTACGGATTAAGTCAAGTGAATAAATCATATGGATCAGAAGTAATAAGTGAAGTCTAGGTGGATTCTTTCTTGGGTATTGCCTCTCTCATAAAGTTGTCTAAAAAGTATTTTCCCAATTCATTCTCTGTCATGTTTTTAATTAGTTTAGTTTAAAAGAAATCACTCCAATTCTTAGGCTAAATAATAAGAAGATAGTAATTACTAGTACTCTTGGTCCTTGTGGATACGATATTTTTGGTCTTACCATAACTATACTATTAAATGATAGGTGCACTTGCCTTTATTATGATCATAGTTAGTTACAGACACATCAGCAGTGTTCTTACTGCAAGATGAGGCCTACCAATAGTGCCTTACCGTGAGAGAAGGTACGTAGGCCGACCGAGTAATATAGGATTTCTTTAAGGCGGCCTTCCAAGAAAAATATATGAACGTAAGTTATGTGGACGCCCGACAAAAGAAATTTCTGATCCTGACCCAGGGGAGTAAGACAGTGGCAGAATATAAAGCAGAATTCTTGTGGTTAGGTCGATATGCTCGAGGGATAGTAGCAACTGAGTATGAACGTTGTGTGCGTTTTGAGAGTAGTCTTCGGGATGAGCCAAGGGTTTTGATAACTCCACAGAGGGAGCGAGATTTTGCTGCTCTTGTAGAAAAATCAAAGATTGCTGAAGAGGTGAAGTGCTCGAAGCGTCGGAACCGTGAAAAAGATAAGGGCAGATATAAGAGGGATTTTGGACCCTCAAGTTCTTCTAGGAGGCCTATTAAGAAGACCAGGTTTGATGTTCGGACTAGAGTTCTGGTTGCTATTAATAGACAGCAGCCTTGCGCTGATTGTGGGAGATCTCACCAGGGTGAGTGCTGGAAGAGGATTGGGGCGTGCTTTAGATGTGGGTCCATGGATCATCGGGTTAAGAATTGTCCTTAGAGGCCTATTCAGATGCAAGCTGTAGGATCGGATCATTCTCAGTTAGTGAGAGGTGGTCAGCAACCACTGAGAGGCCGTGGGCAGGCCAGAGGTGGAAACGTTATGGGACGAGGTCATGGAGCCCCAGTCAGAGGTACTGGTAACACTAAAGTGATACAGCCAGCTTTGGTATATGCTACTCGTTGCCGAGAGGATGGTGACGCCCCTGATGTCATAATCGGTACGTTCCTAATTTACAATGTACTCTACACTGCTTTAATTGATATTGGGTCTACACATTCGTACGTTGCATGCATTGTGTCGAGAACTTTGGGTATTCAGTTCGAAAATACTGTTAGTGAATGACTGTGATAAGTCCACTGGGACAGTCGGTTAGGGTAAATAAGCTATTCAGAGATATGCCCCTTGAGGTTCAAGGAGTAATTTTTCCAGCGGAATTGATGAAACTGTCGTTTGGTGAATTTGACCTTATTTTGGGTATGGATTGGCTGGTGAAACACTGAGCTAATTTAGACTGTTCTGCTAAGCGTATGGTGTTGAAGACTACTGAGGATGAGGAGGTGGCTGTGATTGGGGAGCGAAGGAATTATTTTTCTAAAGTCATCTCAGCATTAAGGGCTGAAAAACTGGTTAGCAAGGGTTGTGAGGCATTTTTAGCCTATGCTGGAGTATTTGACTCTGAGGGTCCTTTTACTGGAAATATCAGGACAGTTAAGGATTTTTTTTTGATGTGTTTCCTGATGAGCTCCATGGGTTACCTCCGAACTACGAAGTCGAATTTGGTATTGAGCTCTTACCTAGAACAGCTCCAGTGTCCATCGTCCCATATAGGATGGCACTGAAGGAGCTGGTGGAGTTAAAGGCTCAAATTCAAGAACTTCTGGACCAGGGATTCATTCGATCGAGTGTGTCTCCATGGGTAGCACCAGTGTTGTTCATAAAGAAGAAGGATGGGTCCATGCGCATGTGCATCGATTATCGGCAATTTAGTAAGCTGACTATCAAGAATAAGTATCCTTTGCCGAGGATCGGCTATCTGTTTGATCAGCTGTGAGGAGCTTCAGTTTTCTCCAAAATAGATCTCTGTTCTGGGTACCATCAACTTAGGGTTAAAGAGGTTGGTGTGTATAAGACTGCGTTTAGGACTCGTTATGGTCACTACAAGTTCTTGGTGATGCCGTTTAGGCTGACGAATGCACCAGATGCTTTTATGGACCTGATGAACTGAGTATTCCAGCCTTACCTGGATCAGTTTATGGTGATATTATAGACGATATCTTGGTGTATTCGAGAATCGAGAATGAACATGATGCACATCTCTGAATTGTTCTGCAGATTTTGAGGGAGAAACAACTGTACGTTAAATTCAGGAAGTGTGAGTTCTAGGTACGAGAAGTGACATTTCTTGGTCACGTGATATATGCCGAGGGGATTAGGGTGGATCCTTAAAAAATTGAAACCGTACTGGATTGGAAACCACCAAAGACTGTATCTGAGATTTGAAGCTTTCTGGGTCTGGCAGGGTACTACAGATGTTTTGTTGAGGAGTTTTCCTCGATTTCTGCACCTCTAACTAAGTTATTGCGTAAAGGGGTTCCGTTTGACTGCACTGATAAGCAGCAAGAAAGTTTTGAGAAACTGAAGAAAGTTCTGACTGAGGCCCCTATCTTGATACAGCCAGAGTTTAGGAAGGAATTTACTGCCTACAGTGATGCATCACACATTGGATTGGGCTGTGTACTAATACAGGAGGGTAAGGTGGTGGCTGATGCGTCCCGTCAGCTTAAGCCTCACGAGGTGAATTACCCAACTTATGACTTAGAGTTAGCCACGATGATATTCACACTGAAAATTTGGAGGCATTATTTATAGGGCGAGAAGTGTATTATCTACACAGATCACAAGAGCCTCAAGTTCCTCATTGCGCAAAAAGGAGTTGAATCTTAGGCAGCGAAGATGGGTAGAGCTGCTTAAGGATTACAACTGCTCGATTGAGTATCACCCTCATAAGGCTAACGTGGTAGTTGACGCACTGAGCCGTAGGGCTGTGTCCGATCTGAGAGCAATATTTGCTCGTCTCAGCTTGTTTGATGATGGTAGCCTGTTAGCTGAGCTTCAAGTGAGATAGACGTGGACTAAACAAATTAAGGGGAAACAGTTGGTGGATAAGTCACTAGTTTCTCGTTTCCAACAAGCTGAGAATGGAGAGACTGCAGATTTTGGGTTAAATGGTGAGGGAGTACTATGTTTTCGTGGGAGAGTTTGTGCACCGAGAGATTCTGAGTTAAGGCAATCTATACTGCGAGAGGCGCATAGTAGTTCACACGCTATACATCCTGGCAGAAACAATTTATATCGAGATTTGCGTGAGCTGTACTGGTGGCCAGGGCTGAAACACGAACTTACTAAATTTGTGAGTAAGTGCTTGACACGTTAGCAAGTTAAGGCTGAGCACCAGCTGCCTTCTGGGTTACTGCAGCCAGTTAAGATTCTACTTTGGAAATGGGAGAGAGTAACCATGGATTTTGTAAGTGGGCTACCCTTAACGCCTACTAAAAAGGATTCGGTATGGGTCATTGTAGACCAGTTGACTAAATCTGCCCATTTCATACCAGTCCGCACTGACTACTCATTGCAAAAGCTGGCAAAGTTGTATGTCGCTAAGATTGTGAGACTGCATAGGGTACCGGTTTCCATCATATCTGATAGAGACCCTCGATTCACGTCTCAGTTCTGAAAGAAATTACACGAGGCTTTGGGTACTAGGTTAGACTTCAGTACTGCGTTCCATCCTCAGAGAGATGGTCAGTCAGAGAGGGTGATTCAGATACTGGAAGACATGTTAAGAACCTGTGTTATTGATTTTCGAGGCAGCGGGGAAGACTATTTGCCGCTGGCAGAGTTTGCGTATAATAATAGCTACCAGTCTAGTATTCTAATGGCACCGTACGAGGCGTTGTATGGTCTTAGGTGTCGTACCCTACCTGTTGGACTGAACTAGGCGAGCAGCGAGTTTTGGGGCCAGAGTTAGTTTCTGATACTTAAGAAAAGGTAAAACTGATTCGAGACCGGTTGAAAGAAGCGTCAGACAGGCAGAAGTCTTAAGCAGATCTTAAACACCGAGAGATTAAGTATTCCGTGGGAGACTTTGTATTTCTTAAGGTCTCTCCATGGAAAAAGATACTGAGGTTTGGGCGAAAGGGGAAGCTTAGCCCTAGGTTCATTGGGCCTTACCGCATACTGAAGCGTGTAGGACTAGTCGCCTATCAACTTGAGTTCCCTCCAAAATTAGACTGGATTCACGATGTCTTTCATGTCTCCATGTTGAGACGTTATCGCTCTGATCCCACACATATAGTACCAGTCGAGGAGATCGAAGTTAGGCAAAATCTGACCTTCGAGGAAGAGCCAGTATAGATATTGGACCATCAAATTCAGGTGCTAAGGAAGAAATTGATCCCACTGGTTAAAGTGATTTGGTGAAATCACAGTACCGAGGAAGCCACGTGGGAACCTGAGGAGGCAATGTGACAACAATACCCTCACCTATTCTGACCAGGTAAATTTCGAGGCAAAATTTCTTTTCGGGGGGTAGAGTTGTAACACCCCAAAAATTTAGGGACTTTAATTTTTCATGTTTAGACACAAATTGCTTTTTTGCTTTAATGGCTAAGTGATTTGGGTGTGTATGAGAGTGTTTGAAAAGCCTGAGTTCAAGTCTTGAATTTTGCAGAATTTTTAAATTTTGCTCTTAAAAGGATCTGGACGCTAGGACCTAGGTTTTATTAATTATCGTGCTTACCTTAAGTCATAAAAAGCCTATTGGTGCAGTGGTAGTGGCGTTGCAAGTGTGGCAAGGGGGTCTGAGGTTCGAGTGTTGGCGCAGCATAGGGGGCATCTATTTTGTAGCTGGGATGGCTAGAGTTTGTGTTGCAGTGGAAGTCTGATGGATGAGAGGAGTTTGAATTAGTCTTGAAGTTGTTATGGAGGATATCACAGAGGGATAAGGGGAGTGATTTGTGGAAATTTTCAATGAATTTGAAGTGTGAGAAGAGTTGTGGCCATGTGGGACTCTAAGGTCTTAGTGAAATTCAGCTAGGGGTAAAAAAGGGAACATTTTTGGCACTAGGATTCCCTTGTTCGGTTCTTGTGAGTGTTCTGAGAGTTTGGGGTTTTTTCACTTTTTGCATTTTGGGATCTCTCAAGTCTTATTTGTACTGCTAAACTAACCACTCGTGTCATTTCCCCTTTAACCATTCATGTCATTCTTTCTCCCCATATTTGATATTTTCTTTCTCTCATAGTTGAACCTTTCCTTCTCTTCTTTTAACTTATGCTCATCTTCTATTCTGGGTTGGCCGAATATCACTGTTATAATCCTTCTCTATGTCGATCTACTGCAAAGGTTCTGACTATCGGTAAGTGATCAAAGGCTATTCTCTGATTTTCTTTTAAAATCAAATGCACCTGTGTTCTTCTTCTCTTTTCCGAAACCAAATAACCCCATTAACCGATTGTTATTTCATTCTTCACATATTGCACTCATTGCTATTCTAGGGTCTTCCTTGAGGAGTGGTGAAGTGTGAATGGTTTGGAGGAGTCACACTTTCATTCTCAAACGTCTGGTAAGGTAATAAGGTTACCTTGTGTTTTTAGGGATAGCCGAATATGCCCTACAACTTTCTAATCAGTTATTGACTGTACTTTAGGAAAGCAGCGAAGGCGTGTGATCGTTTCTGAACAGCGAGCGTTAAGGGATTAAGGTCACCCTCATTCAAACAAGGTAAGAAAGGTATTTCGGATTAAGTGTCATTAAGAGTGTGTTACCCTAACAATTAAGGACTAACCCTAAAAATTAAGGACTAACATTTGCTCTCGATGATTCTAGGTTGGGTGCTCGAAGATCTTGGAACGACTCCGTAAAAAGGTGTGTAATCACACTATCTCCTCTATGAATAGGCAAAAGCTGAAACTTTGGCATTTGAGGCCTCACAGCGTGCGATCGCTCGTGTGGAAAAACTGAGCCAGCAACCGTGGGTGGTAGACTGAAGATGCCACTACGAGTGTTCTCGTGCATTTAGGCCGTAATGGGCCTCGTTGGGCCAAAATGGGTCGTGTGAGCCCAATGGGTTCGTAGGTCCTACACAAATAAAATTTACGAAAGATGGTAGAAATTGGAGTGGGCTATGTAGGTCACATAGTCGTGATTGAATTTGGGCCAAACGGGCCACATGAGTGTGTCGGCCCATTGGGCCGAATATTGGGCTTTGAGCCCATTTAAACTGTTTCGACCAAATGGATTATCTGTGTTGCTCGAGGCTACTGTAGGCCTTCGAAAAGGTCGTTAACTATACTGAGACCTTAAGGTAGGTAAAATGACCAAAATACCCCTAAAAGGAAAAATTACCGTTTTACCCCTAATACATGAAAATGACTATTTTCTCCCTAGAGGTAGGTTGATAGCTGAAAGTATGTACTGTATGACTGTACTGAGTAGGACATATTGCATACATGGAATATTGATGACATGGCATACTGCGTGGGGTTGGGATTCTGTTATGGAGGAAGTACTGTTACTGGTGGCTCTGCCACACATACTGATGATAGTGGCTCTGCCACAATTGCTGTTACTGGTGGCTCCACCACAATTACTGTTTCTGGTGGCTTTGCCACATATATCATTCTTCGCGGCTTTCTTTGCGTTATTATTCTAGAAGCTATCTTTGCAATATTGGTGTGTGAAATTTGGGTGGGTCGACTTTGTCCCCACGTCGTGTGTTGGGTTGGTACGGCTGGTGTGCTGGCTGGATTGGGGTGGGATTGCATACTTGCACCATACAGATACATTATCGGGCTTAGGCCCACACTGTTACTCTATTGGGCTATGGCCCACACTGCATTGTTACTGAACAGGGTTCAGGCCTAAACTGTTACTGCATGTATTACTAATTGAGTGATAGGGGATTACACACTGAGTTCTCGTAACTCACCCTTTTCTTTTAACTGTACAGGTAATCCCCAGTCTTAAGAAATTTGGATCTGCGAGGGACTCGAAGAGGGCCACACGATCGAGGATGTTTGTTTAAACGTAATCATTTAAATATTTTATATTTGGTCGATATTTTTGTAATAAGGCCTCTGGTGATTTTTAATTTCTTTTAATTGGGTTTTTAATTTCTTATTTTGAACTGCCAAATAGATACAAATAAGTTTTCACAACTAATAACTATTTTACAAGGCAAACACATATTTTCAACTTCAAGATAACTGAAAATAGAGTAGCTTCCACAAATTTAAACCAACAGTAACAAACATGGTAATCGTTTTACTAAGGGTTGGTTTTTTATCATTGTTTTAAGCGATGTCAAAGTCTTAAAATTTATATAAAGAATGATCGAACCTGGAAACTAACTATGACAACGATGTGAGGCAAGTACACCTATCGAACAATAGTATAGTTAAGGCAAGACCGGATTGTTGAACCCAAAGGAACCAAAAGTACTAATACTAACTTTCTTTTTATTATTTAGCCTAAGAATTAAAAAAATTTTATCTAATCTAAAATTAACTAACTACTAAACTAAAGACTCTAAGAAAAAGAAGAATGAAATTGGGAAAATAACTTTGAGGAAAAACCAATTGATTAAGATGATACCCAAGGAAGAATCCATCTAGACTTCACTTGTTATCTAACTCTGAACCAGACGATTTATTCATTTGACTTGATCCGTAACATTCCCTAAGTTATATTAATCCCTCTCTCGAGACGACTAACATCTAACCCTAGGTTGATTAATTGGAATCTCTTTCTAATTAAAGCCCCTAGAATTGCATTAACTCGATCTATGGACTCCCATATTAGGTTTCACCCTAATCTGACAAAATCTCATCACCCTATCTCTAGGCGTGCGATCAACTCTGCTTAATTATGCTAGATCTACTCTTAGGCAGGGACTTTTGCTCCTCCACCTAAGCACATCATACTTGAATTAATATCCCGAAAATATCAACACAAGAATTAAGAACACATAATTAAGAACAAGTCCAATATTTATCATATAGTTCAGTAAACGATAACAAGATTCATCTTAGGTTTCATCCCCATCAGGTATCTGAGGGTTTAGTTCATAATAATAAAAGAAAACATAAGAAATCCATAAAACCCTCTGAAGGAATTGAAGGAGAGATCTTCCGTCTTGAGTATGATTCTGGCTTCTTGACATGAATCAATTGGCTATCTTCGAGTAAATCCCCACAAATCTGCCCTCTTTAGCCTAGCTGGACGCCCCCTGACTAAAGCCTTAGGCTCTCCCCTTTTAGGTTATACTTGGGGTGCTTATATAGGCTTCTGAGTGTGTTTCTGTGCCCCTAAGTATCCTAATCTGAGTGAAATTTCTCTTTGTCACAACATGGACACGCCCATGGCACACGCCCGTGTAAGTCGTGACCAGGCCGTGTTCGAGACTGTTGAGTGAGGCACGGTAGTGTGGTTTTGGGCCCAAGCTATGTTGATTTTGTGATATGGCCTATTTACTCCATTTTGGGCCTGTTTTCTATTCTTTTCGTCATCTGGTGCTCTTCTAGGTATAAAACATCAAAACAAAGGATTAAGAGCACTAAATTACACAAATCAAGGCTTAAATCATCCAAAAGCATGCTAAATGTGGGATTAAAATATGTTACTTTTACGGTTTATTAGTTTTTATAACTTACCAATTGTTTCCCAAGAAATAAGAACTAAATGGATTTTTACTCAAACGATTTCTCCCATCAACCTTGATTTTGAAAAACACTTCGATGTGACATGCCAGATTCGTCCGTAATGTCTAGGCCGGGTTTGGGGTGTTACACTATAAATTTTTCCCTATAAGTAGAACCATTCAAATCAGGCGAGAAATCTCCAATTTTACATAATATGAAGGGAAGTCTCAGTACGAAGCATGGAAACGCTTCAAGACAATGCTAAGGAAGTGTCCACACCACATACTACAAGCATGGTTGCAGATCTAAATCTTTTACGACAATGTTGACGATAACATTAGATCCAACTTAGACGAAGCCGCCGAAGGACCTCTCATGTTCCATACGTACGAATTAGCCTACAAAATCATAGACGACATGGCTATGAATTCATACATGTGACCAAACAAAATATTTGTGTACAAATCAAATCCTCCAATTGTAAAAGTTGTGAACGAAAATAATGATGATAATCAGTACCAACAAATCCTACAAAAGCTTAACCGCTTAGAGACAACTGTCAAGCCGTCGAGATCCCTATTCATATACTTATAATCTCAGTCGAAGGATTATCCAAACTTCAAATGGAGGGGTAACCAAGGAGATGCAAATCAAGCACAAACCCAAAAAAACCCTCCTTACCAACCTCCACCATTACAAGGATCTGTGAGTGACGACCATGCTGCATGTAACAGCCCAATTTTGGGGCTAGTTGGAATAGTGGTTTTGGAACCACTAATCCAAGATCAGAGAAAAATATTTTTATATTATTTTACGTGTGTTATATCATGATTATATGAGTGCATGAAAATTTTGGTGCATTACGTTTGGTGATTTCATGTTTAATTACGAAAAAGGACTAAATCGCATAAAGTGCAAAAGTTTTGTTCTAATAGCTAGATGTGTCAATTAGCTATGAAACATTAAATTAGAGGTCCTTATTGAGTAAATAGACCATAAATTTGTTAGCGGCTGGACATGGAGACAAAATCATGAAATGTCAAAGGATTAGGTGGGGTTTTAGTGACCAAATTAACTAAAAATAAAATAAAGAAAGAAAGCATAGTGTCCATCTTCCTCACCACTGAAATTTTTAGCAAGAATTAGGGGTTTTTGAGGCTAAAACTTTTAGCCAAGCTATCCTCTTGCAAGTAAGAGATTATGATGGTTATTTTTGATGATTTTTATGTTTTTGGAACCCCTAAAGCTTAATCTAGCTAATGAGGGGACTATTTTGCAAAATGGTTGAAAGCCTATGGTTTTTCCATGAGAGCACTAGTGTTGTTTGCTAAAATTTTATGGAAGAAAATGAGTATTGGATGATTAATAAACAACTTTTGTGAAAGGAGTTTCCATGAAAACACCTAAAAAGGACCTTTTTGTAAAGGTTGTAAAATAGATGGTAAATGTGTGTAATAATTGAAATTTTTAGTTGCAATAAGAGGGAATATAAATCGGCTAGGCTCGGGAGTGTGAAAAAAAAACACATTTCATTTTACGAGCCTAGGGGTAAAATCATAATTTGACGAAAGTCTAAGGGCAAAACTGTAATTTTTGCCAAAGTAGAAATTTTTAGAATGTATTGTTTTATGTGGTGATTAAATGAGTGAAATTGTCATTATAGATCAAGAAACACGAAGCCCAGACCGAAACAGAGGCAAGGACAAGGTCGTGGACTAAATTGAACAATTCCACATATATTTTGGTACCGAGGTAAGTTTGTGTGAAATTAAGCTACATAATGCTATTATGTTTTTAATTTCTTGATACCATGAGAAATGCCTATTATTTTTATGAAAATGATTAATGATGCCTCGATGAAAGTATAATGAGATTATGTTAAGTTAAAGTCCCAATTGAAAAATCGGAATAGCAAGGATATTGTTATCACGACATGAGAGAATGTAGGTCCCATATAAGACTATGTCTGGGACATGGCCTCGGCACCGAAAGGAGATCTCGTGTAAGACCATTTTTGGGACATGGCATTGATATCGATATACGATCTCATATAAGACCATATCTGGGATATGGCATCGACATCGAGACATGAGATCCCGTGTAACACCATATCCGGGATATGACATCGGCATCGAGATATGATCCCATGTAATACCATATCTGGGATATGTCATTGGCATCGTGCTACATGTATGATGAGATTGAGTATCCTTCGATATTCCAAGTAGTTCAATGGGTAAAAAGCTAAGTTTATGTTAAAGATGACAATGAGTTCAGTTACGTTCTAGATAGCATAAGTGCTAAATTACGTGATGAAGTGATTACATGTACCATAAGTCTTCATGTTGCTATTTATTTCATGCAAACTTACTAAGCTTTATGCTTACCCCTCCCATTTCCCTTTTCCTTGTAGTATTGCCAAGCTAGCTCAGGGATCATAGGACGTCGGAGTTCAGATCACACTATCAACTTCTCTTTGGTATAGCAATGTTTGATTTATTTTGAGTATGGCATATATAGGAACTTGGTTATTTTGTGTTATGTCATATTTGTTAGCCAATGTGTGGCTATTAATGTCATTAAATTCATTTTGTAAATGGTCATTGGAAATTGGCCAATACTTGACAAGTTTATATATTTAATGATGATGAAGTTCATGAAGTGCATGCTTGTGTGATGGGATGAGTAATGAGTAAAGTATACACATGATGAATGTAGTGTAAACCTATGTTTGGATGTCTTGATTTTGGGTATTATAAGTGCCTTATGGTCATGACGTATATTGCGTTGAAATGGTATAAGTGTGGTTGCTTTGTAGAGTGGCAATTGGCTTGGTAGATAGCCTTATAATTGTCCACACGGGTAGACAGATAGGTATGTGTCTAGGCCGTGTGCGACACATAGTCAGCCCCATGGGTATGTTGATAGGCCGTGTGTCCCCCTGCATGCTAAGTTGGCAAGTCAAAATGCCCAGTAGTAAACACACAGGCTGAGACACGACCGTGTGTGTCAACCGTGTGGAAGACACGGTCTAAGGACACTAGCGTGTGTCTTGGCCGTGTGACCTTAATGGGATGATGATGTCATAAACAGAATGTCAAGGTTATCACACACGGGTGAAGACATGGGCGTGTCATGGCCATGTGAAGGACACAGTCAATAGACACGGGTGTGTGCCCAATCGTTTGAAAACCCCTGTAGGTTTGAAATGAAAAATAAATTCACATGGGCTAGGAACATGGGTGTGTGTCACCACACAGCCTGCCCATATGGGCGTGTTTCATTCCACACAGGCATGTGGCCCTCTTCTATGTAAAAAATTTCTAAGTGTTCAAAAGTTTCCCGTGTAGTCCCAAACCATTCCGTATGTATGATTTGGGTCTTATGGACATATGATAGGGACGTTATGATCTCGAATAAGAAGTTTTTAGTTGAAATGAAATTTTATGACTCGATGTTGTATGTTTGAGCAAGTTAAGTACGGTAATGCCTCATACCTAGTTCCGGCGTCGGATACGGGTAAGGGGCATTACACTACATGTGGTCAAAGATTCGATCAATTAGAGAGGGAGATGCAAACAATGAAGACAAACATTCAACAAGTCCAAGCTACATGTAGACAACTAGAATCCCAAATGGACAGTCTCTGCGACCAAATGTTTCAAAAGCAAAGCGGGCAAAGTCTCCCCAATAACACGAAAAATAATCCTCGTAGAGATGGGAATGCGCATGTAAAAGTGACCACCTTGCGAATGGCTTAAGAATTGAAGACACCCAACCAGCTCATCCGAGAAGAAGAAGAGGTTCTTGAAGAGGTCGACGAACCCATGAAGAAAGAAGCCAAGCACCATGAGCCTATCGAAGAAATAGCTGAACCGGTGTCTGATCCGGTCATCGCAAATTCGAGCACAACTAAGGTACCATTCCTGACAAAGCTAAAGGACAAGCAAAAGAAGGATGAGGTAAATTTTATTAGTTTTATTAATTTATTTAAACCCCTCAATATCAATCTTCCACTCTTAGAGCTTATCGATAAAATTCCAAAATATGTCAAGTACCTAAAGGAAATTATGGCACAACATAAAAAGATGAAAAAGGGTGAGCAAAATGACATTGATGCCTCGTGTAGTGCACTAATTGCGAAAAATATACCCCAAAATTGAAAGATTCAGGTAGTTGTCCAATCCAATAAAGATAGGGGATCGACATTTTAGCAAAGCCCTTTGCAATTTAGAGTTAGCATAAATTTAAGGCCCCTATCAATTTATCAGAAACTCAAAATCAGGGATCTTAAAAATACCTCGATAATGCTACATCTAGTTGATAAATCCTTGGGACACCCAAAAGGTGTACTCAAGGATGAATTGGTCAAGGTACAGGAATTTCTGACCACTTTTAAATTGACGATTGGTCTCAAATGAAATGAGCTAATTATAAAAATCAACGATGAGATAGAAGTGTTCAAATGTGGTTGTGATTCCTAAAATGAGGGATTACTAAGGGAAGAGTGTTATGTTTTATTCGATTTAAGTCCTAACGGCCTCAAGCGAAGGTACTTCTCTAGTTGTGCAAGTATAGGTGCTTATAAGATTAGAGAACGGGATAAATAGTGAGATCCCGAAAGGACTAAAATCAACTGGAAGAGATGTGATGCTCGAGAACATTGGATAAAGTCGATGATGAAGTTTAAGGAACTGTCGGATAAGTCTGGTAACACAACATACTTTTTAAAACCATCGAACTTAATTAATTTGTAAATATTGTATATTAGGTTTTTTTTTATTAGAATAAGAAATTAGATTTGTTATTTTAGGTTATAATTTGAAGAAAACAAGTTTCCAGGAGCTATGGAAGAGCTAGGAGGCATTTGGAGGCTACTACGGACAATAAGTAGACTTTGACAAGTCCCAGAGGAGCTAAATAGAGACCATGTCACAATGTGCCAAGGCCATGCCATGACACAACCCCTTTAAACCTAAAAACCCAAAATTTTGTCATCGTGGCGCAACATAGAACCCTCATGGTGTGACACGCAGGTCATATTTGGAAACTTTTTGATCTTGGTTCGACGCAATCTTTAAAGATATTCCTCAAGTTTGCATTGCAAGTCAAGCCCGAGAGTGCCACTATATAATGTCCATATCAAGAGCCAATACCCTCCAAGCCAACAAGTTCAATACTCTTTCAAGTATAGCCTTCTTTTCTCCCAAACATAGAAGAAACTAACTACTCAAGGAATAGCACCAAATGGTAGCAAGATGGGGTGTAGATGGAAACTCCGAGTTATTTGAATTGAATGTGGAGACAAATCAAGCAAGTGGTAGATTATCACAGCCAAATAAGTAGACATTGAAAGAAAAAATCTAGCAAATACGATAATAATTGGAATATCAAACCGCATGTAGTAAGGAACATGAGAAATTGGCAACCCGAGGGGCTGAGAAAAATGGGATTAAATACTTTCAATGGTGACAACCACCCCCAAGTGAAAAGCTTTCAACTACTGTCAAGCCAACAAGTCAATTACATGACACCAAAAAGAACAAAGAGCAAGTTATGTCAAAGAGGGACTACATTCAAGCACATTTTGAATACAGTGTGCTGGGTATTGCCTACTACAATTCGATCGCAAAACACTACACTCAGAAACATCGCAAAACACTACACTCAGAAACATGGCATAAAAACTCTTCCATGGGCAGCACCATACCCGCAACCATTAAAAACCACAACCACAAATGGAGATGCGGCAAACCAAGTGAGAAGCACAGTTAAGAGGTCAACATCAAGCAGTAAGCATACTACAATGCAACACAACATTCCTCGAGATATTGATCCAAAAGAATCAACAAAAAGGAAGCCAAACAATCACATATCAATTCCAAAAGAAAACAACAAAGATGATCACATCAAATACAAGAAGAGGAGAATTAGGAAGGTAGTGGAGGATTCAGAACCTGATTCCGACTAATTCTGAACATTTTTATTTATTTATATTTGGACTTTTTACTTTAATTTTATTTGGGATGATTTTTGTTTCGGTTAGTTAGGATTTAGTATTTTATACATATATTAGTGTTTGTTTGAGTTTTTTCTTTATAGGAACCCCACAATTTTTAACAGCACCCTAATTATAAGCCAAAACTGTAAGGAGAAGGAGTCCCACTAATTGAGTTGCACATACCACGTCAATCAGATAACATCTTTCCTTTATATTTTTATTTCACATTAGGGAAAATGTGTCGAATAAAGTGTGGGAGTGACTTAGGAAAATTTTAAAATTTTCAGTTATTTTGTTTTGTTTTTCTAGTTTGTAGTAGTTTTCTATTTTTATTTTTGCATGTTTTCCATGTGCTTAAGCTTGTAGAAATACAAGTGATTGGTTAGGAGTATGTTAATAAAATTTTGTAAATAATCTATAAATTTAGTTTGATAATAATTTATTCTTAATTATCTAAGTTTAGACTACTTAGTTCAATTTATTACACTATGAATAGATTTAAGATGTTAAGTATACCACATGATAAATAGGTATATAAATAGTATGCATGTTTAACTGAATTATAGGTTGTCAAAATTGATAGACTTGGCCAATTAATCCATGTGTAGAATTAACTAGGGATGACCTAAGGCACTGTTTGGTAGACAATTGTTCGAGTAGAAAAGTTATCCCGTAAATATTTTCCTAGTACCTAATTTGAAGCCTTAATCTATTTTCTTAATGAACCATAAATGAAACCCAAAGCCTAAAGAATAATTTATTTGATACTTTATTTCTTGGTTCTTGCATGGATTTAGACGTCTAATCATTAATATTGAGGGTTTAGGAAGATACATCATGATGGTTTTGTAACAGCCCGATTTTGGGCCTAGTCGAAAAAGTGGTTTTGGGACCACAAATTCGACGTAGCAAAGTTCATTTTTATTATATTTTTATGGTCTACAGTTCCACGGAATGATTTCTTGAAAATTTCATTCAAAAATTTTGACGTTTGGGCACTTAATTTAGTCAAAAGGACTAAATTGTAAAAAAGTGCAAAAGTTAAGTTCTACATACTAGAGGTGTCTAATTGCTATGAAATTTTAAAATGAAGGTCCTTAGATGGTAATTAGACCATTTGTTAAGTTAGTGGACAAAAATGGACATGGTGAGATAAAATTTCAAAGTTTTAAGTGAAGGGCAGTTTGGTCATTTGGTGAATAAATGAATAAAAAGGGAAAATCAAGCCAAAAATCTTGTCCATCTTCTCCCCCTTGTGCTAAAAATTATAAGGAAGACATAGCTAGGGTTTGGCCAACTTTCAAGCTCGATTGTAAGTCCGTTCTTGCCCCGTTTTTAATGCTCTTTACATTTTTGAAGTCGTTATCACTCAATCTATCTATTTCTACCATTAATTTAAGGAATAATCAAGGTCTAGGGTTTGACCCATGTTAAATATTTATGTATTTTGATGTCTAATGGTGGATTATGCATTTTTGATGTGTGATAAACAACTTTTGCTAGGTGGTTTTTGATGAAAATGTCAAAAGGACCTATTTGTAAAAAGATTATAAAATGTGTGTAAAAGTCTGACTAAATGAAAAATGTGGATTGCTATAAGTATAAAAGAGGATCGGCTAGGCTTGGGAATTGAAGAAATTCAATAGATTTCATTTTTTGAGCCTAGGGGTAAAAATGTAAATATGTTAAAGTTTAGGGGCAAAAATGTAATTTTTCATAATGTGATTTTTGGATTGAATTGAATAATGTGAATAATAAATAGTTAAATTCTCTATTGTAGATCAAGGGAAATGAGGTTCGGACCTAGATCATGGGAAAAACAAAGTATTTGACGATTAGGTCGCATTCCTACTATTTTTGTACCGAGGTAAGTTCGTATGTAAATAATGTATTGTTTTATTTATGTTTCTAAATGCTTTAATATTGTATGAATTATGATTGACTCCTTGAACGTAATCAACAAAGTTCGACAAGCTCAAAAATCTCGATTGAACTTTAGGAATATTTAGGGTACAAATGTCATGACATTAGGGTTATTGAGATTTTGTGTAAGACAATATCTGGGATATGGCATCGATATGAGATTTTGTGTAAAACCATAGCTGGGCTATTGGCATCGATATGAGATCCCATGTAAGACCATATATGGGATATGGCATTGGTATGGTACTGTGAATGCGAGATGTCTCGAGTATCCTTTAGTATTCCAAGTGGTTCAACGAATAGTTCGACAGAAATGTTAAAGTTGTGAAAGACTTCGATATGTTGCACTTAGGTTCAGGTATGTACATAAGAATCATGCTTAATAAGCTCGATATGTGATGAACCCTCGGTAAGTTTGTGATTGAGTAAGTTTGACTATGAGATTTATAATGACATTTATGTTAATTTACATCATGTTAATTATGTGTTAAATGTGTGTTGTAATGCCTATTATTTGCATAGGAACTTACTAAGCTTTAAAGCTTACTCCTATTTCTTTTCCCTTGTCTTATAGTGTCACCAAGCTAGCTCGGGGATCAGAGACTGTCGGAGATTCACTCACACTATCAACAAATCATTTTGGGTACCGATGAATTTAACATTTTGGGTTATGGCATGTAGAGGAACTTGGTCATTTTGTTATGTGTCATAATTGATTTGCCCAAATGTGTTGGCTTATGATGATTGATAATTCATTTTGCAAATGGCCATCAAAATTGGCTAATATTGTTTAAGTATGTATACATATGATGCTGCTTATCATTGATGTGGGAATTTGCATGCTTGAGTTGATAAGTATGTGATGGTTGTATGTGATAGATGGTAGTATATGAATGAGTGTTGTTGCCTTAGTTGTGGCTGATTTGGTTGAATGTATGTGTTTGGATTGGTGTTATATTTTGTTGCGTAGGTTTGTGCATGGAAGGGTGACAAAATAGCTTGGAAAATAGCCTTGTTTTTGTCCACACGAGTAGTCACACAGGAGTGTGTCTAGTCTATGTGTGACACACGGCTTACCCCATGGGCTTGTGTTCTGGCTGTGTGTTCCCTGCACCTTAATTGTTACCAAATAGAATGCTCAATAATGAGCACACGAGTAGAGACACGAGCGTGTGTCTCAGCCGTGTGGATAGCATGGCCTCGAACACGAGCGTGTGCCCTAGCCGTGTAAAGTCTGCACCTATTTTATAAAAAAATATGAAAATATAATCGATCACACGGCCTAAGAACACGGGCGTGTGACTCGGCCGTGTGACCTCAATTTGATGATGACATCATAAATAGAAAGCTCCATAATTTGAACATGGGCTGAAGCACGGGTGTATCTCAAACCCACACGAGCGTGTGACCCCTTTTACATGAAAAATTTTCTAAGTTTCCCAAAAGATTCTAAAGTTATCGGTTTAGTCCTGAACCACTTCTGATGCATGTTTTGGGCCTCGTAGACTCGTGATAGGGACAATACAAATGTATGTAAAAGGTTTTAAACTTGGATGGAAATTTATGTCTCGGTTTTATATGTTTGCTTGTGTTTATATTCGATAATTCCTCGTACCCTATTTCGGTGTTGAATACGAGTAAGGGGTGTTACATTATGGTATTAGAGCTATGGTTTAGTCAATTCTCGGACTAACGTAGTGTATGTGAGTCTAGCTATACATGTCATATTACTACCTGTGATAGAGTGATATCTCCCGTCTCTGATGAAATTGTTTTGTTAAGGCAGAGATGCTTTCCAACTGAGCTATTCTCGAAAACACTGAAAGTGATACTAACATATTTGAAAATGTGTTTGTGAGGAGTCGAAACTTGGAAAGGTAAGAATAAGAGTTCATGATATGTACGTGATGAAATGGAATATTGTTCCGGTTGAATGTTGTATTTCGATGGATTATGGTGATTTTATGAAACATATAAAATATTTTAAATGTTGCAAAAAGGATTTAGCCCAGAACGACAATCCTGAATTAAGCCCTCTCGAGCATATGTTATGAAATGGATTTAGCCCAGACAGGTAATCTAGAGAAAGCCTTTATAGCATACATTATCAAAAGAAATTAGCCTAAATTGGCAATCCTGTTATGTCATATGTGGCTCTAGAGTGTGCTCTATGAATATATGCCAAATGGGCACTTTTTAGTATGAATTGATGGATTGTTGACATGCATACCTTGAGTATACTATATGAGAATCCATCTAAATTACAATAATTTAATGGGAATTATTCTTAAAATATGGAATGGTGAAATGAAATGGAAGTTTATATTGTGATAAGCTCATTCATGTTTGTTTGGCATTCATATGATGTTATGTGCCTAATTTGTTTAATTAAGTGACTGTGATAAGTAAACTTACTCAAAATTTATGAAATGTATGTTTAAGTACACTTGTTTGAATAAAGGTAATCAGAAAGTTCGTGTGACATAAATATGTATGTTAATTGGTTGAAGTGAATTATATTATTTTGAAGATATTATGTTGATGATGAATGCTAAGTTATATGTGTGTATTTATAAGAGTCGAATTAGAGCCTTTATGACCTCACCCCCTTACCAATATGGTATTTTATAACAAAATTTCCCGCTATTTAAGTTGAATGAGCTTGCAAGTAAGAGATTGAAGAGTTCAGTAGAATGACTAATAATGTGGTCAGTGTTAAGAATAGTTCGACAAGTGAATACAGTTCTGGAAAGGATGCCAGGTTATTGTAAAGATCATTTGGATTTCACGATGTCACAGTTAAATAAAAAGTTAATCTCGGCTAATCGCCTCATTCAGGTATGATGTCTAAAGTATGTATTTGCTGGAAATTCCTCCGGATTGATTTTTATTAGTGAATGGAATAATACGGGATTAATGATGATAAAATTAGTCAGAGAAATAATATTTGAATCGTAAAGATGTCTGAGTGTAACCGTTGCAATTGAATAGATTATGATGATCTCTTCTGGGTATTTTATATATTCATTTATCCTCATAGATGTATATGTGATTGTTCGTTTTTTGATGAAATTCTTATCGTATGAGAATACTAGCGTCTTATAATGTTAGATGAGAGTACTATTGATCTGGTTGGTTGATGTACAGCATTTCTTAGGACTTCCAGTGGGGTATCGTATCTTGGATTTCTTTATCTCGGTTTTCTTATTATCCCTATTTGTAAATTATCAATCATGGCTCATCTTTAAGGTGCGTTCTTTGGCTTGTGGTAACTATGTCTATTATGGTTGTATTTCTAGTTCGATTATGGTAATGTGGTGATCCTGGTATCAGGATTTCTCTAATTTTCGTGAAAGGAATTGACATCAGCAAAGGTATAGATAGTGGGAGCTCAAGCTCAAATTGTACGATGGTTTTCTTTTCTCAGGTAAGTTTGATTAAGGTCAATGAGTTCAATTAGAATATTTTATTTCCTCGAACTAATATGATTGTAAAGATCTTTTGACTAGCATGTGAGGAATTTTTGAAAGATTGTATGTTGAGTTGTTTTAACAGCATGAAGAAGGGAGTATTTTGATATGATATTATTTGATAGTTGAGATTGACTGTAACAGCCTGATTTTGGGGCTAGTTAGAATAGTGGTTTCGAGACCGCTAATCCGAGGTTGAAGAAAATTATTTTGATATTATTTTATGTGTTATAGCATGTTTATAAGGATGTATGAAAATTTTGGTGCATTAACTTTAGCAATTGAATGCTTAATTGTGAAAAAGGACTAAATCGCATAAAATGCAAAAGTTCTATTATACAAGGTAGAGGTGTCTAATAGCCATAGAATATTAAATTGGAGGTCCTTAAAGTGCAATTAGGCCATTAGGAGGGTACGGCCGGCCATAGGAAACAAGGAGACAAGGGCATTAAATTTTGGTAAAAATTTTGGTAAAATTAGGTGATAAAAGAATGAATAAAATAAGCTAAATAGAAGAGATATCATCTTTTCACTATTCATGCTTCTTCTCCACCGAAAATTGAAGGAAATTAGAGGATTTTGGAGTCCAAACTTTCAGCCAATTTTTTCTCTTGCAAGTAAGTGATTTTAGAGGTCTTTCTTGATAATTTTTGTACTTTTGGAACCCCCAAAGCTTAAGTTAGCTAATGACGGGACTAATTTGCAAAATGGTTGAAAGTTTAAGGACTTACCATGAGAGTGTTTGTGTTGGCTGCTAAGTTTTTATGGAAGAAAATGAATGTTAGTTAAGGAACAACTTTTGTGAGAGGTGTTACCATGAAAAACACCTAAAATGGACTTAGTTGTAAAAGTTGTAATTTAGTAATAAATGCATGAAATAATTGGTTTTGTGAGTTGTTGTAAGAGAAGTAAATGTTCAACTAGGCTTGGTTAGTGAGAAAATGTGATGAAAAATGATTTACGAGCCTAGGGGCAAAATAGTAATTTTGCCAAAGTATAAGGGCAAAATGGTCATTTTTGCCTAAGTAGAACTTTTGATGTATCATGAATTATAAAGTGATTGAATGAGTAAATTTTATTATTATAGATCAAGAAGAGTGCGGAAACAACCTTGACCGAGGAAAAGGCAAGGTTACGGACTAAGTCGTCGATTAACACATTTTGCACCGAGGTAAGTTTATGTGTAAATGATACATCTTTAATATATATAGTGTTACTTATTGGTGCATTGTATGAATGAAACCAAATATGATTGAGATTGATTGATATTGATAGATAGTAAGTAATTCTCATATGAACCTCGGGATAGATATGTAAGTGCGGAAAATTATCTGTAATAACCATTTGGTGGGCTGTGTGCAATACCACCGTAATTATCCTTTTGGTGAGCTATGTGCAATACCACCTTATTATTTATTCACGATGGGCTATGTGCGATACCATCATTGATATTATCATTTGGTGGGCTATGTGCGATACCACCGTAAATATTCTTGTTGGTGGGCTAAGTACGATACCACTCTATTGTTGATTAATGGTGGGCTGTGTACTAAACCATCGGGTATTTAGTATTATTCTGAATGGTTCATCGAGAAATTTGTGTAAGTAATGTTTCATGTGGCTTTGTGGTGATGAATGTAGGGAATGTGTGCAAGTAAATGAGAGCATTATATTGTTATATGGTTAGAATGTGGTAAGAAATAACACAAGTAAGCATGGTTATGGAAATGTGAAATGTTCCTGTTTAGTATGTAATGTTGTGGATTGATTGGCAGATGTTGTGATGCTTATTGTTTGCATGTAAACTTACTAAGCTTAAAGCTTATCCTTTTCTTTTTCCCTTGTTTTATAGTTTCAAAGAGTCGGTTCGGGATACAAAGATAATCAAAAGATAACCCACACTATCAGCTCATCTCGGTATACCTAGATTTAAAATTTTGTGTGTGGCATGTATATGGGCTAGGCTTAGTAATATGTCTTGTTATTTTGGCCAAGTGTGTTGGCTCCTTCAAAGATGAACTTTTGTAAATAGTCATAGTTGATGGCTTATTGTTATTAATATATGAAAAGATGAGATTATTCATGAATGTGTATGATACATGATTGAGTTGCTTGGTAAATGGTTGAATGTGATTGATGTTGTATGAGTTAGGGTGATAAAAAGAGCTTGGAAAATAGCCTTTTTCTTATCCACACGAGTAGGCACACAGGCGTGTGTCTAGGCCGTGTGTGACGCTCGGTCAGTCCCATGGGTGTGTGACCAGGTCGTGTGTCCCCTGCATGTTAATGTTGCAAGTTAGTGTCGACCACAGGCTAGACACATAGACGTGCGCTTAGGCCGTGTGCCCCTTATATGGTTGCTGACGTCACAAACAGAATACCCAGGTTTTTCACACACGGGTGAGGACAGGGGCGTGTCTAGGCTGTGTTGAGAACACAGGCCAAGGACACGGGCGTGTGTCCGACCGTGTGAAAACCCTTGTAGGTTTGAAATGGAAAATAAATCTCACATAGGCTAGGGACATGGGCGTGTGTGACCACACGCCTGCCCACACGGGCATGTGGCCCTGTTAAGGGAAAATTATTCTAAGTTTACAAAAGTTCCCGATTTGATTCCGAGGCCCTCCGTTTGCATGTTTAATGCCTCGTAGGTCCATAAAAAAGAATGTTTTGAGTGTGAATGAAAAGTTTTAAATTGGAATGAAATTTGATAGCCCAACGTTGTATGTTCAAGCGAGATAAGTCAGCTAATGCCTCGTACCTGGTTTCAATGTTGAATACGAGTAAGGGGTGTTACATTGACTCAGTTGTTTTTATCTGAGTGAGCTGGTTAGTTGAAAGGTAACTTAAGTTACATGCATTTACGTTTATCCTCAGGTAAGAGGATAAAATCTTGTATATACATGGGTTAAAACTGTTCTGATTGATAAAGTTATCATATTTGTGAAAGTTTGAATGGTCTGTTGTATGTTAGCAAAGTTGAAAACTGATGAAGGTGTTATTAACCGAAACATTGGTTTTGGGTTCTGTTTGAATTGAGTAAAGAATTCATAAGTTTTCAGTGGTGCACTATTGGACGGATTGGAATATGCTTAATACAAGAATGTAAAGTGATAGTTTATGCTTTCAGACAGATAAAGTCACATGAAAGGAACTGTCCGACGGGTGATTTAGAGTCGACCACTTTTTATGTTTGTGTTGATAATTTGATGGCGTCGGTTGACAGACGAAAAATTTCATATGTTTCCTAATCCTAAGAGTTTAAAGTATCTAATGCCACAGAGGGATCTAAATTTAAAATAGCATAGATGGCTTGAACTATTGAAAGATTGTGAGTAGTTATCGATTAACCTTTGGGAAAGCAGATATAGTTGCAAATGCTTGAATGGAAAACCTTTGATTTTTTTATGAGTATTGGATACATGATTAATCTTATTTGATGACGATCTAAATCTAGCTAAATTAGAAGCTAAAGCGATGTTTTCTTTGCAAGATTGAGAATATCAGGAATGTGATAGTGAGTGGTAATCTACACGAGTACAGTGTGAGACGACTTTTGATTTTGAATTTTAGGTCGAACCTGATGACTGTTATCATTGTTCTGAGATAGAATTTGGGCACTGAATAATTCAGAGCTTATGCAGAAAATTTTGTACGAAGCTCAGTAGTAGCTCGTTTGTTCATTCAGGAAGTAATAAAATGTACAGTTATTTGAAATAGATTTTCTGGTGATAAGGTATGTAACATGATAGATTGGTTGAGTTATATGCTTCAAAGACTATCTGATCAGAAATCATACAGAAAGTAAAAGTGATTCATAGTAGTTTAGAATCCACTTCAGATTGCCGGAGAATGTATGTGAATTTGAAACATGGGGAAGTAAAATTCCCGTTCAGCGATAACATATTTTCAAAAGTATTACCTTGGAAAAGGATTCAACATGTGTTTTTTGTATCTATGTTGCGATGGTATCGATTGGACTATTTGGATATGAATTCTCCGATAGAGATTAACATTCAGTCGATGTGTTGTATAACGAAGAATCGATTGAAATTTTGACACAAGAGATTAAAAATTGGGAAAATAAAAGCATAACCTTAGTGAAGATTCTTTGGCAGTGTCACGAGATAGAGGAGTACGTGGAAATCGAATTTATATTCCGGAAAAGATTTTCGGGGACGAAAATCCCTAAAGGGGGGAGAGTTGTAACAGCCCGATTTTGGGCCTAGTCGGAATACTGGTTTCGCGACCACAAATCCGATGCAGCAAAGTTCATTTTTATTATATTTTTATGGTCTACAGTTCCATGAAATGATTTCATGAAAATTTCGTTTGAAAATTTTGACGTTTGGGCACTCAATTTAGTCAAAATGACTAAATTGTAAAAAGTCCAAAAGTTGAGTTCTACATGCTAGAGGTGTCTAATTGATATGAAATTTTAAATTGGAGGTATTTAGATTATAATTAGACCATTTGTTAAGTTAGTGGACAAAAATAGACATGGTGAGATAAAATTTCAAAGTTTTAAGTGAAGGGCATTTTGGTCATTTGGTAAATAAATGAATAAAAAGAGAAAATCTAGCCAAAAATCTTGTCCATCTTCTCCCTCTTGTTCCGAAAATTATAAGGAAGACATAGCTAGGTTTTGGTCAACTTTCAAAATCGATTGTAAGTCCGTTCTTGCCTCGTTTTTAATGCTCTTTACATTTTTAAAGTCGTTATCACTCGATCTATCTATTTCTACCATTAATTTAAGGAATAACCAAGGTCTAGGGTTTGACCCATGTTGGATATTTGTGTATTTTGATGTCTACTGATAGATTATGCGTGTTTGATGTGTGATAAAAAACTTTTACTAGGTGGTTTTTGATGGAAATGTCAAAAGGACCTGTTTGTAAAAAGATTATAAAATGTGTGTAAAAGTGTGATTAAATGAAAAATGTGGATTGCTATAAGTATAAAAGAGGATCGGCTAGGCTTGGGAATTGAAGAAATTAAATAGATTTCATTTTTCGAGCCTAGGGGTAAAAATGTAAATATGTCAAAGTTTAGGGGCAAAAATGTAATTTTGTCATAATGTGATTTTTGGATTGAATTGAAAAATGTGAATAATAAATGAGTTAAATTCACTATTATAGATCAAGGGAAATGAGGTTCGGACCTAGATCATGGGAAAAACAAAGTATTTACGATTAGGTCACATTCCTACTATTTTTGTATCGAGGTAAGTTCTTATGTAAATAATGTATTATTTTATTTATGTTTCTAAATGCTTTAATATTGTATGAATTATGATCGACTCCTTGAACATAATCAACAAAGTTCGACAAGCGCGAAAATCCCGGTTGAACTTTAGGAATAGTTAGGGTACAAATGTCATGACATTAGGGTTATTGAGGTTTCGTGTAAGACCATATCTAGGATATGGCATCAATATGAGATTTTGTGTAAGACCATAGCTGGGCTATTGGCATCGATATGAGATCCCATGTAAGGCCATATATGGGATATGGCATTGGTATGGTACTGTGAATGCGAGAGTCCCGAGTATCCTTTAGTATTCCAAGTGGTTCAACGAGTAGTTCGACAGATATGTTAAAGTTGTGAAAGTCTTTGGTATGTTGCACTTGGGTACAGATATGTACATAAGACTCATGCTTAATAATCTCGATATGTGATGAACCCTCGGCAAGTTTGTGATTGAATAAGTTTGACTATGAGATTTATAATGACATTTCTGTTAATTTATATCATGCTATTTATGTGTTAAATGTGTGTTATAATGCCTATTGTTTGCATAGGAACTTAGTTTTAAAACTTAGGCTCTGTTTGTTTGATGGAAAATGTTTTCTGGAAAATATTTTCTGGATTTTTCGGCGTTTGTTTAATGGAAAATGAATTCCTCAAGGAAAACGTTTTACAAACACGGGTAAAATCTCTTCTTCATTTCTGGAAAACGTCTTACCAATTTTTTTTACGTAACACATTTTCCACAGCTTTCCCCTTCATCCAGGTAAGACGTTCTCCTTCTTCCCTTCTTTATTCCTTCTCCTTCCTTCTATCTTTCTCAGCCAACAAATCTCTTTCTCTCTTTCTCAGAGCTTCAAAGAAGAAAGTTTGAAAAAAAGGGAAATATCTTAAATCGCAGGCATATTGAGTGGAATCGGAAACGGGAAAGGAAAAGCGTGGCAAAAGAAGGGAGCAGATCCATACTTCAATTTGTGCCACTTTAGAGTTCTGTTGATGAAGGATTTTGGCACCGATTATCTTCTTTGAAGTTCAACAAGTTTGGCATCGATGATTCTCCTATTCCAATCTCTGGTACCAATCCCTTCTGTATCTTTTTCTTTAAGTCTGAATTTAACTTCTCACTCTCAATTCACTCAAAAATCTCATATATTTATCCAAATTTTCCTTTTTAAAAATTCATTACAATTAATTGTTGATTGGACTGGATTTGATCCAAGTTTCTGTTGTTAAAGGCGGCAATTAATGCCAAAAGTTTTCAATTTCAAAGCTTTGAGTGTTAAATTTAGCGTTTTTATGGTCCAAATTCGTTGTCCTTTTTTTTACAGGTTTCTATGCACCGTGCTCGCATCCTCAAGTATCGAATCATTTAACTATTTTAGCCGAATCCCTGCCTTCCGACTCAAATGATGAATCAACAATGCTGCCTGTTATTCAGGGTAATCGAAATAGGTGCTCCGTTCCTGGCATTCTTTACAATACTGATACAATGGAAGGTTTTCATGCTTTAGATAAACAAGGCTTGCTCAAAGCAGAAGCGATGAAGGTAAAACAGTTTGAATTGTTTACTGTAAGTGTGTTATGCAATTGTTTAATTTGATTGAAATCTTATTTGACAAGTTTATGTTTTGACTCAATTTTGATGTTACTAACGAGATTAATTTTAAAACTATTATCTTGCTCTTAGTTAATGCTTAATATATTACTAACTGGTTTCTTAGTTAATGCTCAATATGTTACTAACTAGTCTTTTCTTAGCCATTGATTCATTCTTACTTTAGGGTCTTACTGGAATAAAATATGCTTAGTGTAGTTGTTCTTGGCTCCTTTCTTAGGTATTCTTTGCAATTTGTTGTATCCTGATATTAGTGCTTAAGTGGATATGCCCATATGTTTTTCTTTAAAAAGTTGAAATACAATCCAGCTAATTCTGTTGATATTAGGAGCTCTAATTTTTCATATCAGTAACAATCTTGATTCAATCCAGTTAACGTCAATGATCAAGATAACTTTTAGTTCTTTAGTTACATATGGATGTAACTATACTAATGGATTATGGTGTCACTGAAAAATGTCAGATTTACCATGTCATTTTTACTATGGTTCTTCTGTAATTGATCTTTAATATTGTGCTGCCTTTTTAGTCCTAGGTGATTTGCAATAGCAGGTGTGTTCTTTAAGATCTTTAAGCTTTGATGATTACCTTGTTAGCATTGAGGATTGGGGTTTTTTATTATCTGTCTGTTGATTACTGCTATATGTTGAGGTCTAATCAGCTTAATTTCGAATGAGTTTGTTCTCTGTGTTTTGCTAACAAGCCGTAGATATAAACAATCTTTAAACATATTGGATTTTGCTCAAAGAGTATTGATTCTCTGAAGAATTGAAGAGAAAGAATGGTGGCAGTGAAATTGGAATTAACCAAAGATTAGTAAGCAGAACTCAAGATCCATGGCTTTTGCTCTCCGAGATTGGAGGAGAAGTTATTTTCCCATGTATGAAGATTTTATAAAATGCATAGTCTGAAATAGGAATATTGGTTGAAGCAAATGTACAAGAAGCTTTAACTTTGCAATTTGTCATCTTGCAACTTATATAAGCAACAAAAGTTTTTTTTTTTTTCTTGCTATTAAATGGTTGAACTAACTAAATTCACCAAAAAGGGTAGCATCAAAAGCATGTAAATTGCAATGTATCTACTCAGGCAACTGATCCTTAAATTCACTTCTAATGGATGATCAAGTATTTGTCAAAAATAAAGGGTTAATTAATAAAAATTTATTAATATGTATATAAAATTTATTAATAAATGTAAAAACAGCTTTTCGGGAAAATATTTTCAGGAAATCTGCCAAACAACAGAAAATATTTTACACAGATTCATCTAAACACCAGAAAATATTTTCAGTAAATCATTTTCCAGAAAAGTAAATCATTTTCTAGAAATCATTTTCCAGAAAACATTTTACTGGCAAACAAACGGAGCCTTACTCCCATTTCTTTTCCCTTGTCTTATAGTGTCACCAAGCTATCTCGAGGATCAGAGACTGTCAGAGATTCACTCACACTATCAACATATCATTTTGGGTACCGATGAATTTAACATTTTGAGTTATGGCATGTATAGGAACTTGGTCATTTTGTTATGTGTCATAATTGATTTGGCCAAATGTGTTGGCTTATGATTATTGATAATTCATTTTGTAAATGGCCATTGAAATTGGATAATATTGTTTAAGTATATATACATATGATGATGCTTATCATGGATGTGGGAATTTGCTTGCTTGAGTTGATAAGTATGTGATGGTTGTATGTGATAGGTGGTAGTATATGAATGAGTGTTGCTACCTTAGTTGTGGTTGATTTGGTTGAATGTATGTGCTTGGATTGGTGTTATGTTTTGTTGTGTAGGTATGTGCATGGAAGGGTGACAAAATGGCTTGGCAAATAGCCTTGTTTTTGTCCACATGGGTAGTCACACGGGCGTGTGTCTAGTCCGTGTGTGACACACGGCTTGTCCCGTGGGCGTTTGTTCTAGTCGTGTGTCCCCTGCACCTTAATTGTTACAAAATAGAATGCTCAGTAATGAGAACACGGGTAGAGACACGGACGTGTGTCTCAGTCGTGTGGATGGCACAGCCTCGAACTTGGGCTTGTACCCTGGCTGTGTGAAGTGTACACCTATTTTATGAAAAATTATGAAAATTTAATCGATCACACAGCCTAAGCACACTAGCATATGACTTGGCCGTGTGACCTCAATTTGATGATGACATCATAAACAGAAAGCTCCTTATTTTGAACACGGCCTAAAGCACGGGCGTGTCTTAGGGTCACACGGACATGTCCCGAACCCATACGAGCGTGTGACCCCTTTTACATGAAAAGTTTTCTAAGTTTCCCAAAATTTTCCAAAGTTCTCGGTTTAGTCTCGACCCCTTTCCGATGCATGTTTTGGGCCTCGTAGGCTCGTGATAGGGACGATACGAATGTATGTAAAAGGTTTTAAACTTGGATCAAAATTTATGTCTTGGTTTTATATGTTTGCTTGTATTTATATCCGGTAATGCCCCGTACCCTGTTCCGGCATTGAATACGGGTAAGGGGTGTAAAAAAATAAGGAAAATGTCAAATGAGAAAACCTCGAAGAAAAATAAAAACAAAGTGAGTTGGAAAAAAAGAGTACACTTACATTTGTCTGAAAAATAATAATACGAGCTCAGATTCATTAATATTGTACTTGGCCTTACTAAATGGAGAAATAAGAAAGCTGAGAGAAATGGATATAAGGTGGTAAGCCACATGTATACTCAGAGGAATATCGGGAACAATACAATGTGCCAAACTATTTTCGTGCTGAGTCATTTTGTCGAGCTTCTTCTTTGAATTCCAAACCAATCTAACCACAGAACATTGCAAGTCAAAAAGTCCTATGTAATTTAGATAGTACTTCATGTGGATGAAATTGTGCCAAGGATTGATATTTTTACCATTTATATTCATTTGAACATAATTGTATATTTATATATCTATTTTGTTGGAACCTTCTACTTAACATTATCTTTTTGTTTGCTTTGTAAATTAGTGAAATAACCCGTCTAACTTTAGAAATTGTAAGTTAATTGTATATCATTCTAGAGTTATATGTTTATTTACATTATCTTGTTAATATATTTATGTCCAATTTCTTGTATCAAGCTAGCTCGATTACATTTTCTTTTCTTGCATGCTTATTTCCTATTTTCAGTTTGTTTTGTTTTCGGTTTTTATTTTGTTTATGTTTAGTTTGCTTAAGGACAAACAAAGACTTAAGTGTGGGGTTATTTGACCTGTCATCGAATTAGTAGTTATTTCGATCTATTTCCGTACTTAAGGAGCTTGTTTTCTAGCTAATTTAGTATTTTATATTACATTTTGGTATTTTAGTAGTTAGGATTAAATATTAGTGAAATAAAGGGTTTTTAACACATTTTGTGAGTGTAGTGACCTATTAGGCTGACACGAGCCTTACGTAGTGCTAATATGTTGAATTGAGTGTGTAGGATGATGATTTATAGGCCCATTTGACATGGGAGCAGAGGATGAGTGATGCACAAGCTTACCAAGTCGTTAAAGCAAGAATCGAACAAAAGAAGGCATGACTCACATGTAGTGTCGCTCCATAGACCTTGTATAATGTGACATAGGCTAATGTGGTGCCCAAGTCTTTCGGGGCTATTTTCGTCTACACAATTGACTTTATACGAATACCTGAGACTTGCCGAAGACCTAATTTGGGCTGCTAACACTCTAATAAATAATACCTTAGGGGTTTGATGTAACTAAGTCGTCTTAGACACCTTCAAAAACCCTCGTAGTTTAGGAGTAGGATTTAGATTAAGTTTTCTTTTCTTTTCATAAACAACCTTGTTCTTATCTATTGGAATTAATTTCGATCCAATAGTTCTTTTATAGTATTGAAGTTTTTCAATTATTTTCCTTTGCAAGCGATGGTATTCGTTATTTCGATCGAGAGATTATCTACTTCGTTCTTCATTCGACATCAATCCCAAGATTATTCTAATCTGTTTTCTCTTTTGATTCAATCGTGTTATTTACATGTTTTATGCAATTGAGATTAAGATTATGAATAGATGAGTGGCTAAATCCCTTAGGGGAGATTAATGAGTGGATGGGGACATGATAGCTGAGGATTTAGGGTTTCTCGAGAGAATTAGTTGCTATAGATTACGCGTTCCTAAACCTTAGGCTTGACAAGTCTAGGAAGTAATCATAGGTGAAACAAGATCGGGAGATAAGTTTGGTCGAGTAAATCATAGTTTATCATGGTTGAAAAAGTGAGGTCAGGAGATAAGCAAGTATCAACCAATCGATTAATCAGTTAGAGGTCGGGAGGTAATAATTGGTTAATTGATAGCTAATCCACCCTAAAACCTTAATCCTAAGTTAATTACAAACCTTAAAATAAGTTAATTTGTAACAACCCGATTTTGGGTCTAGTCAGAACAGTGGTTTCAGGACCACAAATCTGACATAGCAAAGTTTATTTTTATTACATTTCTATGGCCTATAGTTTTACGAAATGAATTCGTGAAAATTTCGTTCGAAAATTTTGACGTTTGGGCACTTAATTTAGTAAAAAGGATTAAATTGTAAAAAGTGCAAAAGTTGAGTTCTACATGCTAGAGGTGTCTAATTGCTATGAAATTTTAAATTAGAGGTCCTTAGTTGGTAATTAGACAATTGGATAAATTAGTGGGAAAAAATGGACATGGTGAGATAAAATTTCAAAGTTTTAAGTGAAGGGTATTCTGGTCATTTGGTAATTAAATGAATTAAAAACCAAAAATCAAGCCAAAATCCTTGTCCATCTTCCTCACCATAGCCGAAAATTAGAAGGTCACCATAGCTAGGGTTTGTTCAACTTCCAAGCTTGATTGTAAGTACATCTTAGCCTCATTTTTAATGCTCTTTACATTTTTGAAGTCGTTATCATCCGATCTATCTATTTCTACCATTAATTTGAGTTATGGTTGATGTCTAGGGTTTGACCCATGTTAGTCATGTATTTTTTTTTTATACATGACCCATGTTAGTCATGTATTTTTTTTTATGTTTAATTTTATATTATGCAAGTTTAATGTTAGATAAACAACTTTTACTAAGTGATTTTTCATGAAAACACCTAAAAAGGACCTATTTGTAAAAAGTTCTAAAATGGGTAGTAAAAATCTAATTTAATGGAAAATGTGGGCTTCTATAAGCATGAAATCGGTTCGGCTAGGCTTGGGTTATCAAGAAATTGAATACATTTCATTTTACGAGCCTAGGGACTAATTTGTAAAAAGGTTAAAGTTTAGGGGTAAAAATATAATTTTTCCATAATGTGATTTTTGGACTGAATTGAGAAATGTGGATAATAAATTAGCTAAATTTTCTATTATAGATCAAGAGAAACGAGGTTCGGACCTAGATTGGAGGAAAAACAAGATGTTTGACGATTAGGTCCATTTCTACTATTTTGTACCGAGGTAAGTTCGTATGTAAATAATGCATTGTTTTATTTATGTTTTAAATGCTTTAATATTGTATGAATTATGATTGACTCCTTGGATGTAATCGATAAAGTTTGACAAGTGAAAAATCTCGGTTGAACCTTATGAATAGGTAGGATACGAATGTCATGACATTAGGGTTAATTGAGATTACGTGTAAGACCATATCTGAGATATGGCATCGATATGAGACTTCGTGTAAGACCATAGCTGGGGTATTGGCATCGATAAGAGATCCCATGCAAGACCATATCTGGGATATGGCATTGGTAAGATATTGTGTGTGCGAGATTCCCGAGTATCCTTTAGTATTCCAAGTGGTTCAACGAGAAATTCAACGAGTATGTCAAAGTTATGAAAGGTTATGATTATGTTGTGAGTTGGTATAGGTACGTACGTAAAACTCATTTACTAAAGAGCTCGATATGTGATGAATCCCTCGGTAAGGTTATGAATGAGTAAGTTATGATTAGAAGAACTTGATACTATTTATGTCAAGTTCATCATGTTTATTTGTATGATACATGTGTGATTATGATGCTTATAAATTGCATAAGAACTTACTAAGTTATATAGATTACTCCCCTTTCTTTTCCCTTGTCTTATAGTGCCAACAAGCCAGCTTGGGGATCAGAAACTATCGGAGATCCATTCACACTATCAACTTAATATTTTGAGTACCATTGATTTTAATATTTTGAGTTATGGCATGTATAGGGACTTGGTCATTTTGTTATGTGTCATAATTGATTTAGCCAAATGTGTTGGCTTATGTTGGCTGATAATTCATTTTGTAAATGGCCATTGAAATTGGCTAATATTGGTTTAAGTATATATATGCATATGATGATGCTTTTCATGGATGTGGGAAATTGCATGATATGAGTTTATTAGTATGAAATGTTTGTGTATGATAAATGATAGCATGTGAATGGGGTGTTGATGCCTTAGTTGTGGCTGATTTGGTTGATGGTATATGCTTAGAATGGCTCTATGTTTGTTGTGTAGGTTTGTGCATGGAAGGGTCACAAAATGGCTGGGCAAATAGCCTTATTTTTGTCCACAGGGGCGTGTGTCTAGGCCGTGTGTGACACACGGCTTGCCCCATGGGCGTGTGTTCCGGTTGTGTGTCCCCTGCACCTTAATTGTTGCGAAACAAAATGCTCAGTATCGAGCACATGGGCAGAGACACAGGCTTGTGTCTCAACTGTGTGGACGGTACGGCCTCGAACACGGGCGTGTGCCTTGGCAGTGTGAAGTCTGCACCTATTTTATGAAAACAATTATGGAAATCAAATCGACCACACGGCCTAGCACACAGGCGTATGGCACGGCCATGTGGCACAAGTCAGAGAGCACTTTATTTTGAACATAGCCTATAGCACAAGGGTGTCTAAGGGTCACACGGGTGTGTCCTTTGGATCACACGGGTGTGTGAGCCTTGTAACATGAAAAATTTTCTAAGTTTGTAAAATTTTCTAAAGTTCTTGGTTTTGTCCCGAACAACTTCCAAAGCATGTATTGAGCCTCGTAGGCTCGTTTTAGGGACGATATGAATGTATGTGAAAAGTTTTTAATTTGAATGGAAATTATGTCTTGATTTTGTATGTTTTCTTGTGTTTAAGTCCGGTAATGCCTAGTACCCTGTTCCGGCATCAAATACGAGTAAGGGGTGTTACATAATTTTCCTTATTGGTTTAATTTGTTTAGTGGTTTGTTTATTTACTTTAGTTATTTAAATTCTCATATTCAAATCTTTTATGGTTTGTCGTAATATAGGATATAATTATTACTATTTAAACTTATTATTGTAAAGAGATTTTTTATAGATTTATTCCATCCTCCCTTAGGTATGATCCTCAGAACAATTCTTGTGTTCCGTTGTACACATATATACTTGCAAACACTTTAATTTCTTATATTTTTGGTGTGATATTTTTACTATAAGGATAACACATTTATAGACGGAGAACTTTTTGAAATGTTATTGCAAAGTTGAACATATGTGTATGTGAAATGTATATTAAATGGCTAATAATTGCTTGTGATTTGAATGGTATGTTTAGTCACCTATATGATAAATAGAAAGTAGTACGATTTAAATTGATATGTGATACTTGATGTTAAATTGAGATTGATAGAATATGAATTGAACTTATATTGAAATTTGAAATTCGTTACCTATTACATGTTCAGGTTATGCTTTAGCTTGTCTGATGACGCACTATGCTTGCTAGTATAAGTACTTTGGTTTTATCCAATGATGCAAGTGATATAGGATTAGGATACAAGTTGGTTAATTTATGTATCTGGTTTAAGTCTGAACCAGGTTAATAAAGTTATAACATGTGAATAGGTTAAAGGAAATATGAATTGAATTGATATCGTGATTTGATGATTCGAATATAAATTGTGATATATTAATATCGATAGCATACAAAAGACCATGTGATTCAGTTAAACGAGTTTGAAGACTGATAAGGAAGGATAGAAAATGATTTAATTTGATTCAAAAATGAAATTCCTATACCCTACCACTTCCCATGTAAATTTCAGGGACAAAATTTCTCAAGGGGAGAGAATTTAACAACCCTGTAACAACCCTTACCCGTATCCGTCGCCGGAATAGGGTACGAGGCATTACCGGACTTAATCACATATAACTGTTCATTTTCGAGTCACAAATTTCCATCCAAATTTAAAAATTTTCATATTCAATCATAGAGTCCCTAATATGGACCTACGAGGCCCAAAACATGCTTTGGAAACGGTTCGGGACTAAACCGAGAACTTTGGAAAATTTCACAACACTTAGAAATTTTTTCTTCAAAACAGGGTCACACTCAATATGCATCCTCAATAACTCTTATACATGCATAATTATATCTAATTATCATACCATACCATTGATCCAAACATAGCCATTCGACATCAAGACTACTAGCACATTCAACCATTAGGTATTTAGGCCATAACCCACAACTCATCATGTATCATGCAAACACAGCTCACATCACAAGACATTGGCATATAAATAATATATATAGGCTTACAATCAATTAGCCAATATAAGCCAATTAGCATGGCTACATACTACAATAACCTTTAACCATTACAAGCCAATACACTTGGCAAAAACATAATAACACATACACAAAATGACTAAGTCCCTATACATGCCATAGGCTTAAATTACTTGAAGGCATTTATACCAGTCAAAAGTTTGATAGTGTGATAAAATCTCTGACGATCTCCAACTCGAGCTAGCCTCTGTGACACTATAGGAAAAAGGAAAGGAAGGGGGTAAGCATTATAGCTTAGTAAGTAGGTATGCAAATAATAAGTGATTTATTAACAGGCTTTTATAAATCTTCACAATATGTTTTCAAGATAATACAATCATAATTGCACATAGTTCCACTATTTATTCATGTTCATCTCAAGCTGTCTACTCGAGTCACAGTTACTAAATTATTTATATCTTGAGTTACGGAACTCCAAATTAAGTTCCAAAAATTTTCCCTGAAACTAGACTCGCATATCTTCTTACTACAAATTTTAAGAATTTTTTATCCAATAAGTACAGTTTGTTCTTTAAAGTCTCCCCTATTTTGCTGTCTGACAGTTCTGACCCCTCTGCACTTAAAGTTAATTATCTCATCGTATAGAATTTGGATAATGATCCCGCTTGTTTCTTTTGAAAGTATACTCATTCAGAAATTTAAGCATATAAATTATAAACCATAATTATTTTTATACCATTTTTAATGATTTTCCAAAGTTGGAATAGGGGATTCCAACATCATTCTGACCCTGTCTCACAAAAATTCAAATATCACAGAATATGAAATTATTTTGTTTACAGCGTTTCTTTTATGTGAAAATAGACTCATTCAGATTTAATTTCATATCTTATACAACCTCTAATTCAATTTCCACCATTTTAGGTGATTTTTCAAAGTCACACAACTACTGTTGTCCAAAACTGTTTTGTTGCTAAATTTACTCTTTCATAACTTCACTTACTCCATTTCATCTTACCGAAGGTTCGATCAAATATCGAGCACATTGTTAATAAATTTTCATACTTATACCTGCACTTATTCATCACATAGTCATATTCAATTACACTTAGTCGTTACATGATCACATGTATTTTCACTTAGTCAATTTCCCATTGAACTCATCGGAATAATAACAGATACACAGTGGCTTGCACATAGTACCACCCTTGTAGCTGAAGCTATCTGGTGCACATAGTAGTCTGCACTTAGTACTACACATGTGACCAAAACCATCACTTACACATAGTTTCTTGCACTTAGTACCACACATGTGATTGAAGCTATCGGGTACGCATAGTAGCTTGCACTTAGTACTACACATGCGACCTATCCGTCTAGTACACGTAGCAGCTTGCACTTAGTACTACACACGTGACCTAAAACCATCTCATATCTCTCTTGTACACATAGTGGCCTACACTTAGTACCACACATGTGACCTAGCTACCTCATTCGTATCTTTTCTATTCCGAAGGTTCAACCGAGAATTCTCACTTTTCAACGTTTTACCAATTCATCCATAATCAATCACAATTCATTATTTACATCAAATAATTACTCCATATTCAACCATATCCCATATAATATAATAAAATATTAAAAAATAAATAAAAAATGATGTATTATTTACATACAAACTTACCTCGAAAGCAAAATCGGTTAAAAGAACTTATTCATCAATTACTCGTTTTCCCTTCGTTCTACTTCCAAACCTCATTTTCCTTGATCTATAACAACACATTTAATTTATTTATCCTACTACTCAAATTAGCCTAAATTCATAATTTGGCAAGAATTACATTTTTGTCCCTAAACTTTATCATATTTACACTTTTACCCCTAGGCTCGTAAAATGATTTTTATTCAATTTCCTTGTATTTTAAGCCTAGACGAACCATTTTCGTAACTACAACAGCCCACAATTTCCACTAATTCACACTTTTATGACAAATTTCATAACTTTTACAAATTAGTCCTTTTAGGCATTTTTACCGAAAATCACTTAGTAAAAGTCATTTGTCTAATCATAAACATGCATTTTCTACTATTAAACACAAAAATAAACACATATTCATCATGGGTCAAAACCCTAGACTTTAATCATATCTCAAATTAGTGGTAGAAATAGATAGATCTTGTTACGAGGATTTCAAAAACGTAAAAATCATTAAAAACGGGGCAAGAACGAACTTACAATCGAGCTTCGAAGCTTGAAAAACCCTAGCCATGGTTTCCCTTATGAAATTTAGCCATGGGGTTGAAGATGGACAAAAATTGGCTTTTAATTCATTTTAATTACTAAATGACCAAAATGCCCCTAACTTAAAAAATATTCTATTTCACCTCTTTCATGTCCATTTTTGTCCAAACAATTAACAATGGTATAATTACCATTTCCTAAAATTTAAAATTTCATAGAAATTTGACACCTCTAGCTTCTAGAACTCAAGTTTTGTACTTTTTACAATTTAGTCCTTTTGACTAAATTGAGTGTCCAAACGTCGAAATTTTCGAACGAAATTTTCAGGAAATCATTCTGTGAAATTGTAGACCCTAAAAATATAATAAAAATAAATTTTCTTATGTCGAATTTGTGGTCTCGAAACCACTGTTCCGACTAGGCCCAAAATCGGGCTGTTACAAACGTGGTTTCGAGTGGTGCAGAAAATTATGGGTTTGGGACCCCATTCCATCAATCGAGTTTGAAAATATTAAATAAAGGTAATTATAGAGTTATTATTTAGGTTAATTGAAGTTTGGATAGGTAATTTAGTTGAATTAGTGATTAATTAAGGTTAAAGTTCAATCACTATAGATTTTAAATTGGAAAATGGATTAAGGACTTAAATTAAAATTTAAAAAGGTTTAAAATAGAAATTAGACCATGTCAAGGTGGGTGCTAGTGTTTGTTGATGTTAATAGTGGATTAATTAAATAAATTAAAGTTAATTAAATTGTCACGACCCGAAAGTCAGTGGTGTTGAAAATGTTGTTTTGAAACCCCATTTTTGATGTTCGAGTTCGTAAATATTATTATTTAAAATTTACGGGTTTAATTTAGTAATATATTGAATTATGGGCTAGTAATTTTATTGAATTAGTAGTTAATTAACGTACAAGGATTAAATCGTAAAAGTTGTAAAAGTCCAACCGTTAAGGATTTTATTAATTTGTTTAAGGACCAAAGGAGCAATTGGATTAAATTTTAATTGTGAAAGGTGAAAGGGATATTATCATCCATTACATATTGACTAATTTGGATTATTAGTGAGTTAATTAAGATTTAGTTTAATTAATTAAGGTTAATTAAAGTTAAACATGGTATAAAAGATACCAAGAAGTTAGTGGACTGCATAGAATGTCACAACATTAAGACATTGAAGTCGCAACATTGAACCTGCTCTAACACTTAGAATAATTTTTGACCAACATCGACAAGGCAAGTAAACTGTGACCAAAGTCGAGACATTGGACTCAAAAGTCATGACATTCAACACTCGCAACATTCGAGACAGGAGCCAAAGATGGAAGTTAATAACAAAGCCGTAGCAGATTCGTGACATTAAGAAAGCCAAGTCGTGACATCCAACCCTTCTCCAATGACTCGAGCAATCTATCTCCAAAGTCGCAACATTGACCTAGAATGTCGCAAAATTGACGCTCGATGGACTTAAAATCTTCAAGGGTGTTTCCGTCCACACAATAAAAATTTGATTGTAATAAAGGGCCAAGTTAAACCCATTAGGTAAAAGAACATGAAATCTATAAATGTAACTTTAAAACATCAAAAAAGGAGGCTCTATTGCAATTTAGTTTAGTTGAATAGATAGGTTTAAGGATTAAACATTGTTCCTTTTAAGTTTTTATTCAAAGTAAATTTTAGTTCTTTTGATTTTGTTCTTCTCTTTTGTTAATTACTTTCCGCACTTGTGTTTACTATAGAATTTCCAATCGGGAGTGCTTAAGGATTTCCATTGCTGGCCAAGTGATCTCAAGCATCAGATTCATCAGATTTTTTAGCATCTCTTAACCTTTACTTTCATTTTTCATTATTTAAATGTTTTATAGATTAATCGAGATAAGTGTTTTTAGAATGGGTAGTAACTAAATCCGTAGGGAGTTTGGTTAATTGAAATGGGCATAATTAACCTAAGTTAGGGTTTAAAAATAGACTAATTAGATTAAATTGAATGTGCTTGAAACCCTATAATTGACAAATCTAGGTAGTAATTTAGGTAGATGAGACAGAAAGGGTATTCTACTTAGAACCAGTTCAATTTAGCCTGGTTTAGATCCATTAGGTCGAAAGGTAATTTGATTAATTGATAGAATTATAGGCTGAAAGGTATTAATTTGGTCAATTAATAATTAATCGGTAAAATCCCTGAATTTAGGTTAGTTACAACCATGGATATTAATCAATCTCCTCTTTGTCATTCTCGATAGTTAAAATGTTAATTTTTATCTTTATGCAATTAAGTCATTTAAGTAGTAATTAGTTTTGCACCTTCAATTAGTATTTAGTTGTACTATAATTAGTAGATTAGTAGCTATTTAAACTCAGTTTAGTGTGTTTCTTATTACTGTTTAGTTCAATTTAGTCATACCTCCCATAGGTACGATCCTTTGAATACTTCCAGTATTTCGTTGTAAATTCAATCTATATTACAATTTGACTTGTTCGCTTGTAGATACCGCACATTATATCCATATTTTATTGCATTATTTTAACCCTCGATGCACGTACACGAGGGCATGGTCAATTATTAAGTTAATTATTATGCTAATTACATGTATATATCTTATAAGTGGGTGAGAGATTCCTAATTATCATCTTCATCCATTTTATCCCTCAAAATCGTACATGAGGGAGGAGAAAAGGGATAGGTTTCTACACCATAGTTGGCCATAAAATCAAGAGGTATGAAAGCTTTTAATTGAAAATTCTCATAGATTCTAAGTCTAGTAAGCTTGATATGATGAACCCAATAGTTAGGTATTTAAATTCTGAAAGTTAGCTTGATTTACCATTTATGGTAACACAGAGAACTGAAGCTTGAAACCATCAAATATTTAGTTGTTGAGCTTAGTTTATGTGAGAAACATGTTGGAAATGAAGTAGATTAAGTAGTATCAAGGTTTGATTAAGAGGTATTAAATAAGCCATTAATGAGTTCTTGAAGACCTTTGAGAAAGAGATGAGAAATTTTTTAGTTTTAGGTATTTATAGTTTGAGGTCCCTAGAGTATAATTACAAAGATGGGTTAAGAATTCAAATATGATAGTTGAAAGATACAAGAATTTAGAACATTAAGGTTCTAAATGACCTAAGTGAATATGTGCATACCATGTTTTAATTACAAGTTTTATATGCTTGATGATGATAATATAACATTGTTTCTTTATTGAAATTACAATAGTTAAAATCGATGCCAGTCTATTGAAAGATGTGAGAATTGAGAACATTACGGTTCTAAAAGACCTAAGTGAATATGTGCATACCATGTTCTAAATACAGATTTTATATGCTTGATGATGAGAATATAACATTGTTTCTTTATTGAAATTATCATACGTAGTGAAAATCGATGCCATACTATCAAAAGAGAAAGGGAAAACAAAAGCAGACAACGAATATCGATACTGGTTTGAGCTAACTTAATTTGTTTTCATTACATGAGTTCTTTAAGTAACTAAGCATATAGAAATATTAGTGATGGAAGGTAAGTAAATGTTTGTTATACCATGTTGAATTGGAAATGATCGGTAAGTTGTTATATACATATGCATGTATATTTATCTATGATATCATGATGTATGTTACATTTTTATCAATATGAAAACTATGTTAAATTGTGTATTGTTGGTAAATGATAATGAGAATTTCCCTATTAACTATATCGAATAGATTTCGAGTATAGTTGGAATTCCACAGGATTCATGTATATAGGTGGGAGTATTCTAGCACTTCGGTGCAATTCATTCCGGCACTATAGTGCATACTATGAAGTGTTAGGGGAGATCATTGCACTTATGCTCTATCAACACTTATGTGCATATTGTAGAGTGTTAGGGGATTAATCTATGTATCATTTCTAAGTTCGTTTTCTATTAATAGAGGACCAACAATAAAAATGATATAAGATCGAAATGTGAACTTGAAATGTGATTATAATGAGAAAAAGAAATGTGATTGCAGTACAATACAACAAATTTGCAATGAGAAATGAAATAGTGAAATTCTAATTCATGGTTATAAAATACATTTATACGTATGAGATGATCATTAACATATGTGAGATGCTATGTATAATACATTAACAACAAAGTTGGTTAAATGACTAAAAGCAAAATGGTGTACAAGTAATATCTAAAGTGTTGAATAGAATTTTATGATTTAGAATTAGATTATATTAGTATGCTTAACTATATAACGCTTCGATGGTTTCTATTTCAAATTCTGCTAGCACCATTGAGCTCCCTATGCTCAGCGTGTGGACATGTTGGCTTCCATAAGCAAGTGAAAAATGGGCTCCTGTTAGCTCATGATACTCCAACAGTATCTAAGACCCTCATCTCAGCTAACCTAAGTTTGTGTTGCTATTTTTGTTCTTAGTTTTGTTTTGACATGTACCTAATCTAGTAGGTTTGGTTGGCATCATTTGCACCAAGTTCGTTTAGTTAATGCTTGGTGATTTGGTTAGTTGGAATGTTTAGGTCATTTATGTATATAATGGTATATGTTGAAACCATAATGTTTCATCTGATGAACTTTGGATGCTTGATTTTAGGATTTTGCCTTCCATATTTGTGTTCTTTGAGCTTTCATTCCAAGTGGCGAGAGAAGGAATTCGGAGGTCTTATTTAGTGTTTTTTCTTTTAATATTTATTGAAATTTCTAGTTCCTATGAGTGGGAGAAACGGTTGTTTCTTTTCTAAAACTTTTATTTTGTTTTGCTTTTTCTCTCTTCATATTTATATAAGCCAACGTTTATTTTAAAAAATACAAATTCTTTACCAAAGACAACTTAATAAATCATGTTTTCAGGTAATTTTATATTCTTTTAACAAAACAATAAAATCATACATTCCAATCAAATTAACCAAACAATATTAATTACATATGGTAATGTGCTAACATTTCTAAATAATCTCAGCTTTCGATAAATATATTATGAAAGCTAATCTTAAATTTCATAAACTAAATCCATTCGTGAAATTTTTTTATTTCACTAATAGTGTAACACCCCAAACCCGGTCAAAACACCACGACCGAATCTGGCATGTCACAGAGTGAAAACGTTTCGAAGAAAACAAGTTGCCGGTTTAATTTCAGCGAAAAACTCTTTGTTTGCTTTGTGTTTGCAGAAATCCGGTGCATGTATAGTTGAAATCGTTAAGTTGCTTTGAAATCTCAAAAATCTATTTTTTTTAAGAACCCATTTGCCATACATTACTTAAGAAAACGTTCAAGTCTAATGAAACCCGAATAGGTTAAACTTAGTTACTTTAAAACCGTTTGTATTGGAGCTTTGGAAAAACTTAGATTTGAAAATCATTTAAGTTAGCTTAACTATCATCTTATGTGTTTTGTTACCCGATGGTAACGTTTAGAAAACCCATTGTGTAGTACAATTTCGAAAACTTGATTATCAGGTTATTTAAAACATGTTAAACAGTTTACTTAACAACATTTAAAAAATTCAAAACAGATATAATAAAACCCGAAATAAAAATACTAATGGCCTTATTACAAACCCAAATAAAACCGAAATATAAAGTTAAAGTACCCAAGTCAAAAATCCATGTAAAATCGAAAACAAATATCGCATGGCCACATCGAGTCCACCCGGCTCCTCATCCACGATCTACGAATCACCTGAAAAGATAAGGGAGAAAATGAGTCACCAAGACTCAGTGCATAATCCCCCTCCCGAATATAGCAACATCCATACACAAGTCATAACCAAATAAACATATCATGCACCCAAACCTAGCCATCCATGACTCCTTTTTCTATCCAGTGTGGTACCAAACCACTGGTGGTGCCAAACCACTGTTGACCCAAAGTCACGAATAATCCATATGTGGGGCCAACCCACGTTGTGATACCAAATCACTGGCGACAATCTCGTTTTATCAAATGTGGGGCCAACCCGCTGTGGTGCTAAGCCACTGGGACGAGTCGCTATGAGGTGCCAAACCTCTGGTGACACAAAGTCACGAATAGTAACTGTGGTACCAAACCACTGGTGGTGCCAAACCACTGGTGACCCAAAGTCACAGATATCAATCTTCCCCCTCCTCTCATATCACCCACAATAATGCAAGGCACATACATATCAGGCCATCATGCTTAATCGTTAAACAAACAGTGAAACATAGCATATGCGATTTCATCAGAATCAAATATCTTAAACTTATCAAACGGACTTACCCGAATCCTTGCTCATACCCATAAGGGTACCAAATTGAAATCTACACAGTTTCGGCTTTTAACATAGTTTAGGTTATTAACAAATTTACATAGATTACGAAGTGTAAAAGATACACACCTGGTTACTAACACGACTACTGAATCCCGTAGATCACGATCTAACACACTAGATCCCCCTTCCTACATTCGGCCAAACCAAGATCATTAGCAAAAGCCATTCGGCTAACCTTCTAAATCCTGAAGGATGAGATAACGCACAATAAGGCCCTTACCAAGATCGATTACACCCGAGCCCTTAGGCTTAAGTCACACGCCAACAAATCCCGGAGATCTACTTCCTTCCTACAATCGGCCAAGATCTTAAACACATGATGTAATAGCCTTCGGCTTTTCAAATGGATAACAAAAGACTAAGTTGACAGATGCCCTTACCACAGTCTCAACGAAACGGATTGGCAGAGAGAGTAGATGACCACGATCCACTACTTCCAAAACCCGAAGAACCTAGGAGAACCCGATTGCATAGTTGATTAAGAGTCAAGACAAATGCCGAAATTAGGCTTTTATTCTATATATGTCGACAGAGAGAAAAGAAGAAGATGATAGAGATTCGGCCAAGAACACTTACCCACTCCAAAATTGACTAGAGCAGAAGACAAGAGAGATCTACAACGCAATGAGAGAAAAGAAGAGATCTTCAATGGTTGAGAGAGATTTCGGCAATGGTGGTGAAATAATCAAAGGAGTTTCGGCTATGGCTTTTGAAAGAAGAGCAAAAGAGAGGAAAAGATTGATGGACTTTCGGTAGAAGAGAAGATGAGGAGAAAAGGAAGTTGTCAATTTGAGAAGAAGAGATGCTGATGCGGTTTTGAAAAAATATGAGAGAATGAAAAGAAAGAAATGGGGGAGAAGGAGATTCGGCCAAAGTGGTTTCGATTTCAAATGAAGAAAAGCTCAAATGGTTCTTCTGGGAATTCGGCTAGATGCTTTAGAAGGAAATCGACAATAGCCTAAAAAGCTTTCGGCTTTTGTCTCAAATGGTGCATTAAGGAAAGAAATCGACAAGGGCTAAGGAGGTTTTGGCTTTAGCTCACAACCGACTCTACTAAGGCATCGACTAGCCGAAAATGTCATTAAGGAATTTTTGCACTCCCCCCTAGTCTTCCAACCGATTACTCTTCCTCACACTAGAGTTCAAATTCGGCAAACTCCTCAAACTTCTCCTGGCCAACCATTCAAATGAGTTTGAATTGTTCAAACTCCTAAATTCTTTCTTCTCCACCCGTTTAAATCTGTTGACTTGTTCAATAGTTATCCATCAGAGTTTGAGCTGAGCACAACTCTCCCCCTCTCTTGCGTCAAAAAGAATTAGCAGCAAGGGATTTCTGCAGCTCGAACCTAAGCTCTCCTTCCCTGCATGTGGCGTCAGTTCTCAAGGCCCTAAGTGGAGCTTCCTTGCCATTTTACCAAGGCTATTCTTGTGCTAAAGTTTACCACAGAATATTCTTAACCCCTAGTTCCTTCAGCTCCCCTTAACCAAAGCTTAAAAATAAAAATTTTCCTATAGTTCGGGCCAACCCTTGGCTTATCCCTAGACCCTGAAACACCTCACTTAATATCACAACCAAGCCATACACATGCAAACAGTTCAACCCTATTTAAGGATGTTACAGTTCCACCCCCCTTAAAAATAATTTTGGCCTCGAAAGTACCTGGTTAAAAGAGTTGAGGGTATTGCTGCCTCATCACATTCTCTGGTTCCCACGTAGCTTCTTCCACGCCATGATTTCGCCATAATACCTTCACTAATAGAACTGACTTCTTGCGCAAAACTTTCACATCCCGATCTAGAATCTGTACTGGTTCCTCTTCCATGGTCAAATCTGGGCTCACCTCAATTTCCTCCACCGATACAACATGCGATGGATCTGAACGGTAGTGCCTAAGCATAGAGACGTGGAACACATTATGTATCTGACTCAGCTCTGCTGGCAACTCGAGCTGATAAGCTACCGGTCCCACTCGTCTCAACACCTTATACGGCCCAATAAACCTTGGGCTTAGCTTGCCTTTCCTTTCAAATCTCAGCACTTTCTTCCACGGCGAGACCTTCAAGAAAACCCTGTCACCCACTGCGAACTCTATATCTCTCCGCTTAAGATCGACATATGACTTCTGCCTGTCCGAAGCTTCCTTCAAACGAGCCTATATCAACTTGACCTTATCCTCAGTTTCCGTAACCACCTCTGGACCCAACATCTAATGCTCACCTAACTCTATCCAGCATGTAGGTGTACGACACTTCCTACCATACAACGCCTCATATGGTGCCATCTTAATGCTTTCCTGGTAACTATTGTTGTATGCAAACTCAGCTAACGGTAGAAATTCTTCCCAGCTGCCTCTGAAGTCCAAAACACAGCCCTTCAGCATATCTTCTAGAATTTGTATAACCCTTTCTGACTGTCCGTCTGACTGTGGATGAAATGCCGTACTAAAATCCAACTGCGTTCCCAATGCCTGATGCAATGCTTTCCAAAACCTTGATGTAAATCTGGGATCCCTATCCCAGATGATCGATACTGGCACACGTGCATCCTCATTATCTCTGCCAGATACAGCTTAGCTAACTTCTGAAGGAGTAATCAACCCTTACCAGTATGAAATGAGCTGATTTCGTCAAACGGTCCACAATCACCCAGACTGAGTCCTTTTTACTAGGCGTAAGGGGTAGCCTACTAACAAAGTCCATAGTGATCCTTTCCCACTTCCATTGTGGGATCTTCACCGGCTGAAGTAAACCCGACGGCAACTGATGCTCAGCTTTGACCTGCTGACACGTCAAACATTTACCCACAAACTAAATTCCTTCCTGTTTCAATCCTGGCCACCAAAACTGCTCTCGCAAATCCCGGTACATCTTGCTACCCCCAGGATGCATAGCGTATGGGCTGCTATGTGCGTCCTGAAGAATCCTTTGCCTTAACTCGACATTCTTCTGCATACAACCTTTCCCCTAAAAACACAACACTCCATCACTGGTCAAACTGTAACCTTCCAAACCACCATCCTGAACTTGTAACCTCCGAGCATTCAAACCTTCATCCACTAGCTGTTTCTCCTTAACTCTTTCTACCTGTGTCGGCTTAACTCGCACTCGCGCTAATAAGCTCCCGTCGTCATACAAGCTGAGATAAGCAAACATTGCTCTCAAGTCCGACACTACCTTACGGCTCAACGCGTCTGCCACCACGTTAGCCTTGCCCGGATGATACTCAATTGAGCAGTCGTAATCCTTCAATAGCTCAATCCATCTCCGCTGTCTCAAATTCAAGTCTTTCTGTGTCAGAAGGTATTTCAGACTCTTATGATCCGTGTAGACTATCGACTTCTCTCCGTACAAGTAGTGCCTCCAAATCTTCAAGGCGAAAACCACTGCAGCCAATTCCAAGTCATGTGTCGGATAGTTAACCTCATGCGGTCTCAGCTGTCGAGATGCATACGTCACTACCTTCCCTTCCTGCATCAGCACACATCCCAAGCCAGTATGCGATGTATCATAATATACCGTGAATTCCTTTCCAGCCTCAAGCTGAATCAAAACCAGAGCTTCAGTCAGAATCTTTTTTAACTTGTCGAAACTTTCCTATTGTTTCTCAAACCACACAAATGGAACTCCTTTCCTCAGCAATTTGGTCAACGACGCTGCGATCAGAGAAAATCCCTCTACAAATCTTCGGTAATACCCCGCTAGACCTAGAAAACTCCAAACTTCTACCGCTGACTTAGGCAGTTTCCAGTCCAACACTGCCTCAATCTTTCTAGGGTCCACTGTAATCCCTTCAGCTGACACCACGTGCCCCAAGAAAGTCACCTCCCTAAGCCAAAACTCGCACTTACTAAACTTGGCAAATAACTGTTTTTCCCTCAGAATCTGCAAAACTACCTGCAGATGCGCATCATGATCCTTCTCAGATCTTGAGTACACCAGTATGTCGTCTATAAATACCATAACAAACTGGTCCAAATACGGCTAAAACACCCGATTCATCATGTCCATGAATGCTGCCGGTGCGTTAGTCAACCCAAACAGCATTACCAGAAACTCGTAGTGCCCATACCGAGTGCGAAACGCCGTCTTGTGGATATCAGCCTCTTTCACCTTTAGCTGATGATACCCTGACCTTAAATCAATCTTTGAGAAAATCGATGCCCCCTTAATCTGATCAAATAAGTCATCTATCCTCGACAATGGATACTTGTTCTTGATCGTCAGCTTATTCAATTGGCGGTAGTCTATACACATCCGCATTGTACCATCTTTCTTCTTAACAAAGAGCACAGGTGCTCCCCAAGGCGAAACACTTGGCCGGATAAAACCTCGGTCCAACAGCTCCTGGATCTGTGCCTTCAGTTCCACTAATTCCTCTGGCGCCATTCTATACGGGGCAATAGACACTGACGTAGTTCTGGGTAACAGATCTATACCGAATTCAACTTCCCGATTCGGAGGCAGACCCGGAAGTTCTTCTAGAAATACGTCGACAAATTACTTCATTGTTCGGACATTCTCTACAGCTGACTCCTTGGCCTCTAAGGCACACACATGAACCATAAAAGCCTCACAACCCTTCCTGACCATTTTCTCAGCTTTTAAAGCAGACACCATGTTGGATAGATAATCTCTTCTATTACCTATAATCACCACTTCTTCACCCTCACCCGTTTTCAAAACCATGCGCTTAGCCGCACAATCCAAACTTGCTTGGTATTTCACCAGCCAGTCCATCCCAAGAATTAGATCGAACTCCCCAAATGGCAGTTCCATCAGATCAGCCATAAACACTACCCCTTAGAGTTCTAGGGGTACATCCCTATACAGCTTATTTACTTCTACAGGGTGACCTAGAGGGCTAATTACTGTCATCTCCCTAGAAGTAGTCTCAAAGTCTAGGTTCATGGTCTCTACTATGCTACCAGCAACATACGAATCCGTCAAACCTACATCTATTAAAGCAGTATATGGTAATCCAAAGATTAAGAACGTACCGGTTATGACGTCAAGTGCATCGCCCTCCTCTCGACGCCTCGCCGCATATGCCAATCTAGGCTATCTTGCTTCAGTGTTGCCTGTACCTCTGCCCGGTGCTCCGCGGCCCCGACCAGAACCATTACCTCCTCTACCAGAACCACGACCCTTCTGCAGTTGCGGTCCCTTATTCCTAAACTGAGCACGGCCCTGACCCTCAGACTGAATCCTGGCTAACTTCTGTGGACAACCTCTCACACAGTGATCCAGCGGCCCACACTCGAAGCATCATTTTCCACCAGTCCAACATTCTCCCCAATGAGATTTTCCATACTGAGTACACTGCGCTGGTCCCTGATTAGCAGCAACAGGCCTCCCAGATTGATTTGGCCCATCATGCCTAGCCCTTTTCTAAGAATTTTCGGCCGACCTAGATGATCCAAAACCTCTCTTATGTCTATTCTTATCCAGATTCTGTCTCACAGACTCCTTTACCCCTTCGGCTATCTTAACATTTTCTACAAACACAGCAAACTCCCGCTCCTGCTGTGGAGCAATCAGCAATCTCAGCTCGTCTCTCAGTCCGTCTTCAAACCGGACACATCGCTCATGCTCCGTTGCCACGATACCTCGAGCATGCTGGCTCAACCTTAAAAATTCTGCCTCGTACTCTGATACGGACTTACTCCCCTGAACCAGTCTCAGAAACACCTTCCCCTGCGCATCAATGTAGCTAGATCCAATATATTTCTTTTGATAAGCTGTCTTAAAGTAGTCCCACGTGAGATCATCTGCTGCAGTACTATCCCGAACCGTGAGCCACCACTGGTATGACTCATCCCGAAGAAGCGACACTATCCCTTTCAGTTTCTCCTCAGCAATCAGATCCAAGTCGTCCATGGTACGCTCCGTCGCCTCCAACCAATACTCAGCCATATTGGGCACCACACCAGAAACACCTCGGAATACCTCGGCTCCATTGGCTCGGAGTCGCTCAGATACAGATTTTCGAGCTCTTGCACCTCCACCTGCTCCAGCCATTCTCTCAAGAACTCGCAGCATCGCCTGCGACACTGCGTCATCCCCGTCTGATCCTGAAACTCAACACCTGCAGCTAGTAGTGGTGGTGGCATCTCATTTTTCGACCCCTGACCAGACCCCACTGGTTCAGACACGGTCATCCTACCCCGACCGTGTCCACGTGTATTACGCCACGACCTCGAGTGCTCATGTCTAACGTCTTGACTTATCTGATTTAAAAGCTTTATGCGTCAGTCATTATTCCACTGTTATTAAAGCACAGTCTTATGAACAGTTCTTCTTACAGAGTTTTGTTTTCGCGAGTTCACAGAATCCTATCGGCTTTAGTCTCTAGGGTAGTCCACTAATACTATTCACCCATATCATATATCATCCAACTCATTTACAACCAATAGATAGGGGTACTTACCTGGGCAGATTGGTGCGGAGACTCGGTGCCATGCTTCCCAAACCATGTATTTCCAACAAAACTTTTTAAAACCCTACTTTAAAACATTTGGGGCCTCGTGCCCACAGTCGAGGTTTTGAACATAGCTCTGATACCAAAAATTGTAACACCCCAAACCCGGTCAAAACACCACGACCGAATCTGGCATGTCACAGAGTGAAAACATTTCGAAGAAAACAAGTTACTGTTTTAATTTCATCGAAAAACTCTTTGTTTGCTTTGTGTTTGCAGAAATCCGGTGCATGCATAGTTGAATTCGTTAAGTTGCTTTGAAATCCCGAACATCTATTTTTTTAAGAACCCATTTGCCATACATTACTTAAGAAAACGTTCAAGTCTAATGAAACCCGAATGAGTTAAACTTAGTTACTTTAAAACCGTTTGTATTGGAGCTTTGGAAAAACTTAGATTTGAAAATCATTTAAGTTAGCTTAACTATCATCTTATGTGTTTTGTTACCCGATGGTAATGTTTAGAAAACCCATAGAGTAGTATAATTTCGAAAACTTGATTATGAGGTTATTTAAAACATGTTAAACAGTTTACTTAACAACATTTAAAAAATTCAAAACAGATATAATAAAACCCGAAATAAAAATACTAATGGCCTTATTACAAACCCAAATAAAACTAAAATATAAAGTTAAAGTACCCAAGTCGAAAATCCATGTAAAATCGAAAACAAGTATCGCATGGCCACCTCGAGTCCACCCGGCCCCTCATCCGCGATCTACGAATCACCTGAAAAGATAAAGGAGAAAGTGAGTCACCAAGACTCATTGCATAATCCCCCTCCCGAATATAGTAACATCCTTACACAAGTCATAACCAAATAAACATATCATGCACCCAAACCTAGCCATCCACGACTCCTCTTTCTACCCCGTGTGGTACCAAACCACTGGTAGTGCCAATCCACTGGTGACCCAATAATGTGGTGCCAAACCACTGGTGACCCAAAGTCACGAATAATCCATATGTGGGGCCAACCCACGTTGTGATACCAAATCACTGGCGACAATCCCGTTTTATCAAATGTGGGGCCAACCCACTGTGGTGCTAAGCCACTGGGACGAGTCGTTATGAGGTGCCAAACCTCTGGTGACCCAAAGTCACGAATATTAACTGTGGTACCAAACCACTGGTGGTGCCAAACCACTGGTGACCCAAAGTCACAGATATCAATCTTCCCCCTCTTCTCATATCACCCACAATAATGCAACGCACATACATATCAGGCCATCATGCTTAATCATTAAACATACAGTGAAACATAGCCTATGTGATTTCATCAGAATCAAATATCTTAAACTTATCAAATGGACTTACCCGAATCCTTGCTCATACCCATAAGGGTACCAAATCGAAATCTACACAGTTTCGGCTTTTAATAGTTTAGGTTATTAACAAATTTACATAGATTATGAAGTGTGTAAGATACACACCTGGTTACTAACAAGACTACTGAATCCCGTAGATCACGATCTAACGCACTAGATCCCCCGTCCTACATTCGGCCAAACCAAGATCATTAGCAAAAGCCATTCGGCTAACCTTCTAAATTTCGAAGGATGAGATAACACACAATAAGGCCCTTACCAAGATCGATTACACCCGAGCCCTTAGGCTTAAGTCGCACGCCAATAAATCCCGGAGATCTACTTTCTTCCTACAATCGGCCAAGATCTTAAACACATGATGTAATAGCCTTCGGCTTTTCAAATGGATAACAAAAGACTAAGTCGACAGATGCCCTTACCACAGTCTCAACGAAACGGATTGGCGGAGAGAGTAGATGACCACGATCCACTGCTTTTAAAACCTGAAGAACCTAGGAGAACCCGATTGCATAGTTGATTAAGAGTCAAGACAAATGCCGAAATTCGACTTTTGTTCTATATATGTCGACAGAGAGAAAAGAAGAAGATGATAGAGATTCGGCCAAGAACACTTACCCACTTTAAAATCGACTAGAGCGGAAGACAAGAGAGATCTACAACGCAATGAAAGAAAAGAAGAGATCTTCAATGGTTGAGAGAGATTTCGGCAATGGTGGTGAAACAATCAAAGGAGTTTCGGCTATGGCTTTTGAAAGAAGAGCAAAAGAGAGGAAAAGATTGATGGACTTTTGGCACAAGAGAAGATGAGGAGAAAAGGAAGTTGTCGGTTTGAGAAGAAGAGATGCTGATGCGGTTTTGAACAAATATGAGAGAATGAAAAGAAAGAAATGGGGGAGAAGAAGATTCGGCCAAAGTGGTTTCGGTTTCAAATGAAGAAAAGCTCAAATGGTTCTTCTGGGGATTCGGCTAGATGCTTTAGAGGGAAATCGACAATAGCCTAAAAAGCTTTTGGCTTTTGTCTCAAATAGTGCATTAAGGGAAGAAATTGACAAGGGCTAAGGAGGTTTCGGCTTTAGCTCACAACCAACTGTACTAAGGCATTGACTAGCCGAAAATGTCATTAAGGAATTTCGGCACTCCCCCCTAGTATTCCAACCGATTACTCTTCCTCACACTAGAGTTCAAATTCGGCAAACTCCTCAAACTTCTCCTGGCCAACCATTCAAATGAGTTTGAATTGTTCAAACTCCTAAATTCTCTCTTCTCTACCCATTTAAATCTGTTGACTTGTTCAACAGTTATCCATCAGAGTTTGAGCTGAGCACAACTCTCCCCCTCTCTGGCGTCAAAAAGAATTAGCAGCAAGGGATTTCTGCAGCTCAAACCCAAGCTCTCCGTCCCTGCATGTGGCGTCACTTCTCAAGGCCCTAAGTGGCTCCTCCTTGCCACTTTACCAAGGCTATTCTTGTGCTAAAGTTTACCACAGAATATTCTCAACCCCTAGCTCCTTCAACTCCCCTTAACCAAAGCTTAAAAATAAAAATTTTCCTATAGTTCGGGCCTACCCTTGGCTTATCCCTAGACCCTAAAACACCTCACTTAATATCACAACCAAGCCATACACATGCAAACAGTTCAAATATAATAGCCCCTATTTAAGGATGTTACAAGTAGTTGATAAAGTAGTTAATACATATTTTAAATGTTTTACTGAGTTGAGACAGGCACCAACATGATTATGAAATTACTAAAATATCTTCTCATATAAAAATTAAGTTATATTCTTTATGATGGTGTTTTTATATTTTTTATATAATAAATCAATAAAAATTTATCATAATGAGATTTAAACTCGAACTACCATGCATGATAAACAATTACCTTTAATATTGAAACCAAAGCATCAATTAATTTTCATGTAAATTTTAATAAATATATTTTTTATATTTTTTTTTTGTTTTTCACACAAATCGTGCATGTGGTATATAGATCTAGTTACTCTTTAAGATTAACATATTTAATATTTATGTATAAATATAGGATAACTATTTAATATTTATATATAAATATAGGATAATCACGGGTGTGTTATATAATTATTTTTGTAAACTTTGGTACTTGAACTTGGCAATTAAAATCATTTTGGTCCCTAAACTTGGATTCCGTAAATATTTGATGGTGTGAGCAATGTTCTTGGAACATAATTGGATTATTGGGTTGGACTAATTGAATCGAGAATAGACTAGCATACTAATACAATCAAACAGGTTGAATCGATTGAATCGGCAATTTCTCAAAATCGATAAAATAAAAAATTTGGTAAAAAACCAATAGTTGAACAAGTTGAACTTGTTTAATAAATTTTTTTTATTTTTTATTTTTATGAATTTGTAATTAATTATTTAATTATTGTTAGTCTAGTAGTTGAACTAATCAAATCAGTTGAATTAGGAACCAATGGTTTGATCAGTTCAACCGCTGGTCCGGTTATTAGAACACTGTATATGACATTCTAAGATTGTACATTGTCATCACTTGAAAATTTATATAATTTTTTTATTTTCAAGTGATGATGTAGCACAATCTTAAAGTATCACATCACCAAACTTTTATATTTTTCAAGTTTATGAACCAAAATGAATCTAGTTATCAAGTTCAAATATAAAAGTAATTCATATATATATATATATATAGGTATCAAAGTGGACCTAGTTTCCAAGTCTAATGACTAAAAATTATATTATCCCATTAAAAAATAAATAAGACATGGTATTTTGTATTTTTATATAGTAAATCAATAAAAAATTGATCAAAATGAAAATTGAACCCAAAACACCATGCATGATAAATAATTAACTTTACTGTTGCAACCAAAGCATCAATTAATTTTATCTAAACTTTTAATAAATATATTTTTACATAATTTTTTATATTTTCACCCACATCATAGATGTGTTATAGATCTAATTACTCTTTTAAGATTAAAAAATATTTAATATTTTTATATGCATATAAAATAGTTATTTAATACACTAGCAACGAAAATTTTTAACCACACAAATGGGATTTTGCTATGCGTCCTTTAAGTTGTATTTAAATAAATTAAAAAGTAAATAAGACATGATGTTTTTGTATTTTTATATAATAAATACATAAAAATTGATTATAACGAACCTAGAACAACATAAAAGGTAAACAATTAATTTTACTATTGAAATTAAAGCATCAATTAATTTTTATGTAATTTTTAATAAATATATTTTTACATTATTTTTTTATTTTTTTCATACACGTCATGTTTGTGCCGAAGATTTAGTTATTTTTTAAGATTAAAACATATTTAATTTTTATATATGAATATATGATAATTATTTGGTAAGTGGGGTGAAAATTTTGGCTAAATTAGAAGAATAAGTCGAATTTTTTTTAATTTGGCCTTTAGGTCGTTTTTCATTTTAATTAGGGAAATGGGTCGTTTTTAAGAGAGAGAAAGTGAAAGCGCAACCAACTGAGTACGCTTTCTACACAGGTGGCAGGAAAGCTCGTCTAGTTGGACACGCTTTCCATTAACAGTAAAATGATATGACTTTTTTATCGTTGCTGCGCCAAATGGTAAAAAAAATAATTTAAAATCCCCCAATGGTATTTTTTATTTTAACCTATAAATACCCCCAATTTTCTTTTTCTTTTTTTTCATTCACATCCTTCTCTCAAGTTCTCTCAACTCTTTCAAGCTTTTTATTCAATATTTATTTATATTTTCATTTAAAATTTTTTTAATTATATCATATTTTATTCGTTCGAATTAATTTCTCAAAAACGGACGCCTCTCTGATCCGCTTTGACGACAACCATATTTCTGCTGCCAATTAGCAATGATAAGATAAAATTTAAATTTTCCTTTTTTTTAATTATGTTAAAAATTTTTGATAAATCTAAATATTTTTTATGCTATAAACAGGCAGACAATTGTGTGCTAGAGGCATTGATACATAATACGAGGAAGCCTCCGATCCCTAAAATTCGTGGGGGCTGCAAACTCGACCTCACACTAGTCAGCGTAATAGTGGAAAGATGAAGGCCCAAAGCGCACACTTTCCACCTTCCATGTGGTGAGTTTATAATCACACTCAAAGACGTAGAGTTACAGCTCGGCTTGCCAATGGATGGGCCAGTCATCACAGGATCAACGGTGGTTTGGGGGAAAGTGGACCTCTGCAAGAGAATGTTGGGGAAGGCCCTGAACAGGTTTGAAGGTGGTCAGATATCGATCAACTGGTTGGAGACAAATTTCAATAACCTTTCTGACAACGCAACAAAGGAGGTCATACAACAATACATCTGAGCATTCATCATGAGATTAATCAGGGGCATTTTAAATGCCTGATAAATCTATAAATTTGGTGCACGTAAAGTCTCTTCTACATCTAACGAACTTCGGTGACTGCACAAAACTAAGTTGAGGATCTATCGTGTTGTCCATGTTATACTGGGAGCTTTTTTGGGCAATGTAACTAGATAAGATGGCTATCGGTGATTGCCTACTACTACTAAACTCATAGGTCTAGTAGGGAATATCGTTACTACATCCCAGAGTGACCACCCATAACATCTTAGTGACGAGGTAAACATCATTTATCGATAAATACGTAGTTTGTGTAGTAAATGTTTTTATTTATCATATGTTTTGACTAATATATAACTTGTACAGGTGGAACCATGAGCCGAGTTACATGGGAGTGCTCGACGAGTTGGAAAACGTTAGGCTGTTGTTAGATCAACGCTCGAAAACCAAGGTTAATTAACTATCCTTTTTGAACCTATATTAATTAGGCAATGATTCTTTAAAAAATTCAGTACATAAAGATATTTACAATTTTGTTTTTAGTTTGAATGGATGTTGTATGCCGACCCTGAGATCATATCTTGCATCTCGTCAGAAGTGTTGGACAATCAGGAGATGTGGGATACGAAGGTGTCGTTGATAGTGTATGTGACGGTGGAAATGCATGAATCAAACCGGGTTTTACGGCAATTCAGGTATAGGCAACGAATTCCACCACCACCGCGAGACATGAAGGACCTGCACAGGGTGGACATGAGGGGGAAGAACGGCGAGGACTGAATGGAGAAGCACATCTAGGCTTGGGATCGTAAGATGGAATCCACACCCGTCCGCAAACAATTTTTCTCGACGAACACGGTGACAATTGATGATTACTTGACATAGTTCAAAGCCATTGGAAAACTGTATCTGCTACCATCAGAGGTGAGGAGTAGGCAAATTTAGCCGAAGCGGCAACGTCAACCTCCACAACAGCGTAGGAGGGGACGCAATCGCATGACAGGTTCGCCATCCGCTCTGAAAAAGTATGCGCTATCTGTGGCTATGCAATATCTGAGTCAATTCATTCCACTTATTCCCATTTAATTTAGTAATTCTATGTTTTTTTCACAAGCACCACTGCACTACAGATCACCGTCGCACGTGACCAGTTCTTCTGTTCCCGCAGGTATATATTCCAGGGCATCGATGTCCCTCACATACTATGTAGATGTCGATGCTGAACCCCATGTTAGGACAAACATTGACATATTCACTGCCACCAATGTAGACGATCATGCAGCAGTTAATGACGATGTCGATGCTCGATACCTTTTCGACGTACCCAGGATTTGGGGCACCTTATGGTTACACGCCTATAGTGACCTAAACACCGCACACATCACTATTTTACCGAGGTGGCTCATCGTCGTACCCACCAGACGCAGGAGTGGCAGATACACGATGGTAGGTGAGGATGACACCACAGTCAACTATGGAGGAACATTATGACTCTGCCGATCCAGAAGACGTGATTGCCCAAGGGGTTGTGCTAAGTCTATATTCAGGAGATGATGACAATGAGAAGCAAGTCTACAAGCCCGCACTTCAAGATACACCTCCAGTTGTACGCCTAGTTGTAACCCCCTAAATAATTTATTTATGTTTCTGTAAATACTTGACACAAATATTTTTCTGCTTCAGTGGTTAAGTATTCTGGGTATGTGTATGAGGTATTAGGTTCAAGTCTCCCTTTTGTCAAATTTTGTTATTTTTCTAATCCTAGCCTTACCCTTTTTGAGTGGGCTTATATAAAATTGTCTGTTAATTCGTATCAGAATGAGCCTGCTAGTTCGAGTGGTAAGGGAGTTAGTATGTTAGAGGTCTTATGTTCGAATGTTTACGCAAGCGTGGATGTTATTTTTGCTAGGTTGCATGATAGAGTTTCGGTGGTATTAGGATTCTGAGGTTGTGTGGTTGGTGGGGAGTTGGGATTTGGTAATATATTTTTTTTCAAAAATTATTTTCTCTCTCTTCCAAAAAAGAATTCTGACGTTTCTTCTCCTCCCCTTTTGGGTTTTCTGCTAATTCTTTGTCCTCTTATTTTTCCGATTTTGTCGCATACACTTTTGTGCAATTCATCTTGTCTCGATATTTCGGTGTTCTTTGTACTTTTCTAGTAAGTGTGGTTATTGTTTTGGTTAGTGAATAGTTGGTTAATAAGGTTCGTTTTGTGCTTAGGAGAAGATTAAGAGGCTGGGGACTTCCAATCAGCGCTTTAGTTGTGCAAAATCACCATTGCTCGTTCGAAGGTAAGGATTTTGGTAGATTAAAGGGGTTGTCTATTTCGATGTAGTTCGGTTTAGTATTGATTTAAGCGACTAATTTATTGGTCAATTTTAGGTGATGTATGGCTCGAGAGTGTTTTTGCATCAAAATCGTATTAAGTGTGTTCCCAAAATGCAGAAAATCGAGCTTTGGTAAAAGCCAAAAAACCATACTGTCGATGCCATATGGATGTGTGCCTGGCTGTGTGGTTGGCCATGCGCAAGACACGGCAATGTGTTTGATGAGGGCATGGCCGTGCATAAGACACGGTCATGTAGTGGTGTGAGTGTGGCCATGTGGACCACACGGGCTAGACCAAGTTAGGCGTGTGGGCCATATGAGCTTGTGGGTTTTGGGCCAGGTCATGTGGGCCACATGGGTGAGGCCAATCTGGTCGTGTAAGCCACACGGGCGTGTAGGCCCACACAAAAATGTGGGCCCATAATTTTGAAATTTTCCCTAGGGCCACACGGGTCGTTCCGATCAACTGTGGGCCTATTGTAGGGTCGGTAAGGGCTAACCAAACCCTAGATTATGTGACCTGATATTCTGATAGTTTGCTATGAGTAGGACTCCGTTATGCATGTCTGATTATTCTGCTATATATATATCTAATATCTGTATGCGAGCATGTTAAGCATGTTATTTCTGTATCTGAAATCTGTAATTATGTTTAGGGTGGGAATTGTATCTTTAGATGAAGTATTCTGTATGGCGACCTTCGCCTATATTCTAGTAGCTTGGCTGCATATTATCTGATATGTGTCGTAATGACACAATATGGTGTGTAAAGATAGGTGGGTGTTTTTAACCCCACATAGTGTGATGGGATGGTCGGAGTTGGTGTGTAGAGGATGGTGGTAGGATTTTGTATATCTGTTCTGCATATTTGATTGTGTTATCTGCTTCTGAAATGGACCTAAGTCCGATTCTGTATCTGACTGTGTTGAGTTTATTGTTCGTTTTACATGTCTATTTTTGTTGGGTTACACACTAAGTTTACGAAAGCTCACATATGTTTGTCTGTTCCATTCAGGTAATCCATAGACTTAGGCAGATCGGTGCGGCGGAGTCTCACAGTGACCACGAGTTGTGAACTGTTTTTAATATTTGTTTTTTTTAAATATTATTTCTCTGAGAGTTTTGTAATTTTTGGACTCTCTGGACTGTTTGATTTCTATACTGGTTTTGGATGTGCTTTAATCTTTATTGCGACATTTGACTAAAATCACGGTTTTATGAAAACAAAGGTTTTTCCAAAAAAACAAACTAGATTTATAAAGTAAACAGTTTCTAAACCTTCCGCGGTAATCAATGTTCTAGCAATTGGATTAATTAAATAACATTTTCTTTAGTAATAGTCATCAAACATGGATGATTTATCGAACCACTTTACAAAGATTTGTCGAAATTACACTATTCTTCAAACCCTTCTTTGTGACATCTCCTGATTCAGCCATAACGTTTAGGCCAGGTTTGGGGTGTTACACCGGTTGTATGCAGAAACCCTCCACGCAGCCACCATCCATCGTCTTGCGGCACACATTCTGCCAAACGACAATATTGAGTGTATTTTTTGTTTTAAATACTGTGATGTAAATATAAATATGTCATAAATAAAAAAAACTGAGGTTATTCATTAAAACAATACATTTGTCTTTGTTACTATCTATCATGATTAATGCGTAAGTTAACAATAAATAGGAAATTGAACCAAAGGGAATATACGAAGCACGCTTATGAATATGGAATTTGGTAGAAAGTAATGTTTTCGAGGCTAAGACCCAACGTATCCCTGTACACAGAACATGTTGTCTTAGTATGCCTTGGGTTTCTACAATACTCACATAATTTCTGTTGATAATCTCTCTCCTGAATATCCATATTGTTCCTTATCTTGGTGGAATTCAAGTGGACTTTCGGGACGCAACGCAGATCCTTGTTTGGCACCAAATTGAATGGCGCATTGGACATTGGTGACCACATACTCTTATTTGGGACAGGTGGGAATTCAAGACTCCACACACTGTAAATGTGTTCTAGTCGGTAGATGTCGTTGATAAAGAGCATACTCAATTCATACGTTCCCGCATACGGCAATTGCAAGTGCGTATAGGAACTAAAGTACTTGAAATCTCCCACAATTGTAAGTCCCTTCCATTAGGTTCACACGATAGGATACACCTGACATTTCTTGGTCGGTCCTAGCATGCTTCATGACTTGAATCTCAAGATTATGACGTGAGTGCCAAACTATGTACATAGTGTTCGCTCTCACTATACTTTGCCAAATCTCTTTCATCACGTCATTGCAGAATGTACCACCACCCGCTAGCTATCCATCATAAGCAGTTGCCCTTTTAAGAAATAAGGCGGTCAGTCAAAAGTATGTCTTTCTGACAACCGATGGTACCGAAAAATGACGCGTCCCCTTTAGTACGAAATTGATGCACTCGACCAAATTTGACGTCATGTGCCCGTATTATAGACCCTCGTTGTATAACTGCATCCACTATTCGAATAGTATATTTGATACATACACCACACAATAGGTGTTAATAGTGCTTAGGTTGTTCAAAATTTGATGGAATTGATGTTAGATGAGCTTGTAATGTAACAACCCTAGCCCGTATCTGTCGCCGGAACAAGGTTATAGAGCATTACTGGTATTTTTCAGAACATTTTCAGCTAAATCATGTAAATCACTATTCATTAATCGAGATTGTTCAAAATGTCCCTTAAATAGACCCTCGAGGCCCAATACGAACATTAGAATCGAATCGGGACTTAGTCGGAAACTCTAAAAATTTTTTGTGACATTTCAAAAATTTTCCAAGATGCAGAGCTTACACGCCCGTGTGGTCCAAGAGACACACCGGTGTAACCCTTAGACACGCTCGTGCTTCAGGCCGTGTCTAATTTAGGTTGCTCTTTGACTTGCACCACACACCCATGCCACACACCTATGTGCTAGGCCGTGTGGTTAATTAATTTAATTCGAATTAGGTGCAGGTTTCACACGGCCATGACACACGCTCGTGTTCAAGGCCGTGTCACCCACATGGTTGAGACACATGCCTATGTCTCTGCCCATGTGCTCAATTCTGAGCATTCTGTTTCTCAAAATTAAAATGCAGGGGACACACGGCCAGACAACATGCCCATGTTCCAGGCCGTGTGGACAAAATAAGGTTATTTCCTAGCCTCATCTCTCACCCAAATTTACCATTTTTCTGCATCAATACCTACAAGTATAATCCAACCAATCACAAATATAATTCAAGTCAATTTCTATCATCCAAATTAATACATTTCATCATATATTTGTGTTTAATGACTTACCTTTATGTAACTTACATAATTTGCAAAATTAGATGTTCATACTTATCATTTTAGTTAATGTATTGACTCAACCTTAACATAAATCAAAACATAAGTATATTAGCCATTCCAATGACTAAGTTTCATTCATCATTTACATACTATCATTTGATTTAGTTAGCTTATACATGCCATTAACAAAATAAGATTTTCATTTATACCAAAACGACAAGTTGATAGTGTGATGGTTTGCTCCGACCGATCTCCAACCTTCTCGAGCTTTGAACACTATAAAACAGGAAAAATAAAACCTAATAAGCATATCATGCTTAGTAAGCTCGTATAACAGAAATTAAACTTACCCATTACATTCACTATAGTAACCATATAATACATGCTTTTCATCAATTTGGCAATTTGCCTACTCACATACATTCAGCAAACACGTTAGTTACAATTATACCAATACACATAGATGAACTCATCATGCCATATGCATGCTTTAATTGTTGAATCATTAAATTTTCGATGGATATTTCAAGTAGTACACTCGAGGTGTACAATTCCATTATCCGTCAATTCATATCTAGTAGTACCTTATAGGTACATTCTCGAGCCACATATTACACAGCAGAATTACCAGTCCAGGCTAAATTCTAGTTATAACATATACTCAAAGGGCTTTGTCGGATTACCAGTCTAGGCTAAATCCTGTATATGACAAAGAATTCCCTATAGAGTTCATTCTGGATTACCAGTCCAGGCTAAATCCAGTCAATTAGGATTACCAGTCCATGCTAAATCTTAATTGAAACATATACTCGAGAGCTCATTTTGGATTACCCATCCGGGCTAAATCCATTCTGCAACACATGCAGATTTATCAAGGAAATCACATTTATCCATTGGAATTCAATATTCATACGAAATTTTACCCTTTATCAATAAATTTCCATCATACACTATTCCATCCATTACAATTTCCATACATTTCATACATACAATTTCATACACCATATACAATGTAATGTAGCATTTAAAACAACACATTTCTATGCTCATTTAAGTTATACGAACTTTCCTTGATATTTGTTGGTAACTAAAATCTACTAATCCAAAATCTTTTCCTTTCCTCGATCTAGCTCTTTGTTTGGTACTTCTGGATCTATATAAATGAATTCAATCATCAATTCAATCCATTTCATATTCTATTGAACTCAATTTACAATTTTTGCCCCTATACTTTTGATTAATTCCAATTTCATTCCTAGGCTCGAAAATTGAAATTCAAGAAATTTAATCCTTATTCCAAGCCTAATCAAAATTCTAATATAACTTTTACAGCACATGTATTCTAAAAATTTCAAAATTTCCATGAGCTTTACCATTTTTTTTCAATTTAGTCCCTAAATCAAGTTTCCATCAAATTCCATTTGTAAAAGTTGTTTATCTATCAACAACTTTTCATATTCTACTATAAACTTTTAAATTTCAACATGTTCATCCATGGAAAATTTTCTATACTTTGCTATCAATTCAAATTAACCCCCTTAAATAGAGAAATTAAGCTTTCTCGATCTCAAAAATATAAAAATTTCTAAAAACATGACATAGGAACTTACCAAATTATGCTTGGAAAGCTTGTTTTCTCTCTCCTAGGGTTTTCATGGATTTTAGGTTGAAGAAGATAATATAAAATGATGATATTTCATTTTAATTTAATTATCATCTTTATAATTTTTCCATTTCCAATTTAGTCCTTAACCTCTTCTAAATTTCCCATGGATGATTCACCAAAAATATCTACATATTTTTCATCAATGGTCTAATTGCCATTTAAGGACATCAAGTTTTGAATTCCATAGCTATTTAATCCTTATAGCTACTAGAATTCAAATTTTACATTTTATGTTATTTAATCCTTTCTAGAATTAAGCACCTAATTGATAAAATTTTCTTATCAAAATTCTCATTAAATCTTTCTACCACATTTCTAATCATTTCATAATATTAAAATATTTTATCTTTTTGGCTCGGATTTGTGGTTACGAAACCACTATTCTGACTTCACTAAAATTGGACTGTTACACGTAACCTGTCGAGAAAAAGCTACCCGTTAGTGCAATGAAATAATTCAGTATGAATATTCTATGTGCAGTGAATACATAGTTTGAACTACAAACTCATGTCGATGACTAGATCTCACTCAGTTGCCAAAGGATATTTTTTGTGGTAGTTGGATCCCACTTGTCGTATGCAGTACCGATGATGAGTACGATTCCAAAGGGCTCCGTGACAATCAATCATCGAGAGTATTCTAGGTCCCCTATCTGATATGACACAATGTCAAGCTACAGGCAAATGCAACAACGCAAACAGCTCAAAAAAGAAATCCTAATCATCTATCGTTTCTTTGGGAGTTATTGCAAATGCTATAGGCAAGATCTTTCAATTACCGTCCTAAGCAACGGCAAGCAACAGATGCTGTTGATACCTTTCATATAGCCAGGTGCCGTCAATTTGGACCATAGGCTTACAGTGCTTAAATGCCTCTCCGTATTGCTCAAAGGTCCAAAATAATCGGTGGAATACTCTTTTCCCAGGAACCAACTGATTCTCGCAGTACCTTAGGGGCGTTTCCCAAGGCCCAACTACTTCCACCCCATAACAGAAGTTGAAATCAAACACACTAATTGAATGCAAAGCTTGAGTGTCTAAATTTTGGTTATGTTGATACCTCGACTAGTACTGACCCTAGAAGTTTAGATCGATGTCAAAGACCGATGAGTGTTTGCCTACAAATGTTTCGGGAACATCGTAGTAGCCGCTTGTAATAGGCCAAAAAACTCACCACACAACTGTGTAGTAGGACTTTCTACTTCAACTTCGGTACCCGTATTCATCTGAAGGTAGTCGAAGATGGGCCAGATCCAACAACATGGGCAAACTCCATGTATAACTCAATAACAATATTTCAACTTACGATGTGCGATGATATAATCATCTTGAGATGTGTCTCACTAATTACATCGAATAGCTCATACTTATACGAGTTAACAGAAGCAAGAAATATGCATTATAACCTCGTAATTTTTCCCTAGGTTGATCCGCCAACTTTCCTCCTGATTCTGGTCCATAGCTCACACATTTGAATGGTACTATTGAACGCAAATTCCACGGACTTTACTCCTACAAACACCACCCCAACCTCTGTATTACAGATTTGATTGTCGTAGTATATAATGGATTTCATTCGTCAGCTCATTTCAATATCAGTCACGAATTAGATGAACAAACGCAAAAAATAATAATAATAATAATAAGTAGAGAGTTGTCCAAAGGAGTGCACACAACTCTCACAACACAAGGCTCTTCTGTTTGATATTAACTTGATGCGTGTCTATATTATGAAAATTTCACCCAATTTATGAGAGAATTATATACGTAGAAAGAGAATACGTGTTTTGGATTTCGTTTATGCACACATTCATTGCATATTGTATAGAGCAAATAATTTTCATAACACATGCAGAACTTATATAATTTCATCGTGCATGTGCTATCGAGAGATTCTGCGTTGCATAACATGCTCTACAGGCATCTGAAAGGTACTTTCACTACTAGAAGAAAGGAAATTTGTTAAAGGAAGCTCGCCCAGCAAAAGGAGCTTTCCTGCCTAGATAAGCTTCCTCTAATAAATTACCTATTCCCCGGCGTGAAAAGCTATCGCTTTGAATAATTCGGACACTTTAAACACATTAGAATATGTTCATCACTCCTGCAGTGTGCTTTCAAGGTTTTTCTTTGCAAACAGACCCTTTCCTACAACTATAAAAGGGCTCACACACACAAAGCTTTATCATCCCTCAATCATATAATTTCTCTCAAATCCTCTCAATTATCCACTATAAACCATTTCCCAGTCTTAAAAATTTTGGTAGCTAAAAATATTTGGTTTACATTCGAGGTATTCTTGAGTCATCGGTGATGCAATATCACTCTGAGCCACAAACATTTCATATATCATGTCGAGATGGGATAATTGCCTCCGAAGCCTATCCTAGGGAAGTCCGTTATGGGGTGATTTTGCTTTCTATGGTCAATGGTGGAAGTTGACGTGGAGGTCTCAATCGACGACCATTATGCAGCAATAGATCGGAGTATAACGGAAGAGCCAGATGACGGTCATTACGTGGCCATGAGCTCAATCTTTTCGAATACCTGAAAATGATGTCCTATAAATACCATACAGAAATTTGATGACATATTCATACGGAAAAACTCTAGGGCTTCCCACTATAATCAGTGTAATTTTTTTCTCCATTTCTAGGCAACTGGTACCTTTAACCATCCTTTTTATTCGAAGGTCGGTATCATTGTAGACACAAGAGGACTCTCAAGCGAGGAGCATCTGTTACAATGTAGTAAAGGTGATGCTCTTTTCGGGGCGACGATAGGTGTCGTTATTACACAAACCATTAATAACTACGACCATTGCCACGTCGACACGAGTTTGACCTTTACTGTGTCAGAACATCTGCTTTCCACCTTAAAGCCCTCTTATGTCCACCTCGGTGTCAACCTTCGGACAAGAATGAAAGGTTAAAGATATTGACTGCTTGGAAATAGAGAAAAAGATGACATTGATTACACCGGAAGTTCCTAGAGTTTTTTCATATGATTATGGCATCAATCTTATGTATGGTATATGTAGGGCATTATTTACAGGTATCCAAAAAGCTTGAACTCCTGACCGCGTAACGATCGTCACCTAGCCCCCCGATTATACTCAAACTCGTGACCGCAGAACAGCCGCCGACTAGTATCTCCACCTAGACTTCGACCCCTGATCGTATCAATCACTATTACCTTGAAATCTTATTTCCCCGCGATGGGTTTCTAAGCCGATGGTCCTATCCCACGATGACATATGAAATATATGTGTGCAGAGGCGTGTTATCATATCCTCAACCCCTCAAAATTACCTAAGGACTTCTACCGTCTCAGTCGAAAACCCTAAATACTTTAAAAATACCCTAAAAACCCTAAAACCTAAAAAAATAAAAAGCCCTAACCCTGGAAAGAGAAAGTGAAAGCGCGTCCAACTAGACGAACTTTCTTGCCATCTATGCAGAAAGCGCGCCCAGCTGGACGCTCTTTCACTTTCTCTCTCCTAAAAACTGCCTATTTCCCTAATTAATTTTAAAACACGCCTAGATAATTCAACAAACATAACCCTTTATATTTACAAATTTTGTCAATTTGATTCGAAAACACATCTTCATCATAAATCAAAGTTATAAAACAAATTCAAAACCTTTAATTAAGTAAATTTATAAATAGCTATTATTATACTATATTAAGAAATATATAAATAATATAATATTTCCTCAATGTATATATATTCTATATTTATTGAAACAACCATAAAGAAATAGGAACATGGTAATGATGATACTACTTTCATATAAGGGAAAACATTTGCATGCAAGTGTTTAAGGCTTTTTATCTTGGTTTCCCCTATATCTTTTGATTATACTAAGACATGAAATACGGGTTTAGTGTTATGGTTGTTCACATCTCTCTTGTTTCCTTTGAGGATAAAAAACACAAGAAGTTGGATTGTTTGGTTCAACAATCAGTTGATTATTTTGTAGGCTTATATGGCACTAGCTATCTTAAGAGAACCAACAGTAAAAAACCTAATTATCAAATATTTTTAAGTGCTCAAAAAGCCTGTTAGAGTTAACTCAATAGCTTCCTACCATGTTGGATTGCAACACTCCAAACCTGAAGCTTTTGTTCTTTTCAGTTATACTTGCAGACTGATGATCAAATGAAGGAAGCTACTTTAGGAATCAAAATGGAGCAGATGTTAGTCTTATCCATGGGGATGTTAATGCCAACGTATACAGTCCTCTAACAGAGGCAATCTTGGTTTCTTCTTGCATGAATTGATGGCAAAAGACAATCAAAATACACTGTAAAATATTAATATATATATTTTTGAGGAATTATTATATTATTTATATATTTTAATACAGTATAATAAAATTTATTTATATATAATTTATGATTTAGATTTATGGCGAACATGTACTCAAGGACTAAATTGATAAAAATTTTAGAATTAAAATTAAATTGATATGATGTGTAAGAATTGAGGACTAGATATATTATTATAATAATTAAAAAAAACATCAGTGATAAACTGAAAGTTTTCGTAATTTGGTGATTAAAACAAAAGCATGGAATTGGCTGAGTAAGTACAATTTACACTTCAAAATTAAAATAACAAAGAGACGTTTTTCTTTATGAAAAATAAATTAAAAAGAAAAAAGGCGGAAGAAAAGGGAAGAAGGAAAGAAAGGGAGCGTAAAAAGAAGCAGAAATTTCAGTACGAACAGACGTTGCACAATCCCACATCCGTGCCCTTTGACTCTCTCGTTGTTCCGTCGTGAGCATTGGCCGATCCTCTCTGACCGCTGCCGGATTTTTCGACGCCGTTGGAATCTCTCTCTTTCTCTCTTCTTCACCTCCTTGACTGCCTATTGTTGAATCTGTAAGTTCCTTTTTAATTAATTGATTATATTGTTATTGTCGCTTTATTTTTTGTGGTTTTATGGATGATATTTTTCGGCACTTGAAAAGCTTGATATCAGTTCACTGTGTGGAATATGAAAGGCAGCCGGCTTTGAACCCTAATTGAAGCTTTTTTTTTTTCTTTTTTTTTTTTTTCAGATTTCGTTAAACTTTTGAGCTTTTTTTTTTTTTTTGGCACAGCTAATAAATGTTCGAACCGATGATTCTTTGCTTTTTTTAATCTTTTTAATTATCAAAGTCGAACAAATTTATGCTCACTAGTAGTTGAAGACTTTAATAATGTATTCGCGTCTTAAATGTTTCAATTTACATTATTTCTATTCTAACTTTGGATTTAGTCAGGTATATGTATGATTAATTGAGGAAGGTGGTCTCAACTAGCTGATTTTTTCGCTATTATTGTTTTTCCTCAGCTGAACTGTGTTATTTGCTAGTAATTATTTTTGAATTTACTCTTCAATTTATTTATTGTTGTTGATATCTAAAAGCATAAGACTCTCAAGACCCTAGTAATTAACTGCATATTCATTTTTAATACTAATATTTCCGGTGCGTGCGCGTGTGTATTTATTTTAAATTTTAGCTTTGGTCTTGTTCTAATGAGGGAAATAAAATAAATTTGTAAAAATAATTCTTTTAAGGAAAATGAAACATGTGGTTAGCTTGAAGTAGTTGTATTTTGAGTTTGTTTAGTTGGTTGCAGTTGTTTCATCTTTTCAAATTATGAATTCCAAAGTTTGTGCTGTTGTTTTTTCCTTAAAAGTATATATTTTACAGGAAATACTTGCTGTTTATCCCCCATGCAGTACTTCACCTTGCGTTTAGCGTTGCTTGAATCAGTGGTGTGAATTTGCAATACTGTTCTTTTTTGAGGTATATGAGTGATCATGGGGTCAGCTTGTTGTGTAGCTGCAAGGGAAAGGACCCTTCCAAAGAGAACTGGAGTTGAGACTTTGCATAGAAATGCGACATGTTCGCCATCATGGAGCTTCCGATGGGATAGTCAAAGGTGCGTAGCTGATGAAATTGAAGAGCCTTCTTATCAGGTGTCTAATAGAGCTAGCAGAAATGTTAGCATGGAGAGAAAAGGGACATTAGGTTCTGGTAGGCGTAATATTTCTGATCAAAGAAATGCACTTGAGATTGAGAACTATGAAATACCCACTTGTCAAAAATTCCCTATCCGTGAAGATATGGGTAGGAATATGATGACCCCCTCTTCAGGTAAATTTATTTGTTAATAAGTAGGTAGCTTATCGAGATACCTTTTTCCTATAAGCATCTTTACTGTACATAAGATTTCCTGAAACGTTTGCTTAGAACTTTTGTTCTATGTTCGTTGTCTTGAAATTATGTCGCTTGTATAATTTTGTTTATTAACTTGATGTGAAAGGCTCTAATGGTCTTCAATTCCCAGCTACCGCACCTTTAGTATGCAGGATTGCATGGTATTTACTAGTTGACTTCATTATCATAACTCATAAGAATGAACATAAAATATTATGTTTATTTATTTACTATTTATATGCATTCTGTTATTGCCTACTACTCTATGTTCTCTCATTGCAGTTTTCAGTAATATGGCTTGGTGTCAGCTCCCCCCTTTCTATTATCTTTTCGTATTTTGTTTGAAATTGTTTTATGTTGATGCTGCAGACATATCTAGGGCAAGCAATTATTCCATTGAGGTAAGTTTGGATAGTTGAATAAGCTTTTTATGCTTGTGTGTGTTGTCTTTTTATCTTTTGGATGCTCTAGCCTATTCTACCCCGTTTTATGGTCTTTAACATGCCCATCCGATTATCCTGTAGGTGAAGAATTTGGCAGAATCGCCGGATATTGTGGATTCATCTGCACCAAAGCTTTCATTTTGTATGCCTTCACCACTCTCACCACCAATTACAAAAACTTTGTCTGGCCATATTCCTTCCAACTCAACCCCATCTAGATGGGCTCGCCATTCACCGGGGCACCGGCTACTGAGGCAGGTCTCTGATAGTCGAATTCTGGGACTGAAATCACCAAATAATTATTCAATGTCTGAAGGAAGGTCATCTTTTGTGCTCTCTACATGTAGCAATGACTTGACAGCTGGATCTCATGGTGGCTCTTCTGATGGCTGGTCTATGCGCACTTTTTCAGAGCTTGTGGCCTCTTCTCAAAGAGAAAGGTGGTCTTTTGATAGTGAACACTTTGGTTCTGGTGATGGCAAGATAAGTGGATGTAGCAGCAGGTTCTCATATTCTCCATCCATAGGTATGCGAACTTGTGGGGCTTGCTCAAAGCTTTTGGCTGAGAGATCTTCATGGAGCTGCAATGAAATTTCAGTGGTAGCCGTACTTGTATGTGGACATGTTTATCATACTGAATGCTTGGAAACTATGACGCCAGAGGCTGACAGATATGACCCAGCCTGCCCAATATGTATGGTTGGAGAAAAGCAGGTCTCAAAGATATCCAGAAAAGCTTTGAAAGCTGAAGTGGAGTTGATGGCCAAACATCTTAAGTTATTCAAGAAGAGAGTTAAAGATAGTTTTGCGGATGGTGATTGTAATGATTTTAACCATCAACAAAATGCCAAGCGAGAAGGAAAAGCTCCGAAATTAGAACCCAGTTCAAGCCGGAGAAGCTCCTTGGCAAAGCCTTTCTTGAAGCGCCACTTCTCAATTGGGTCTAAGTGGGGCAGATCAGTTTCAGAAAATGATTCTGCCAGAAAGAAAGGGTTTTGGGCAAGACATAGGAAAGATTGAGTTCCCTCCTCTACTGCCCTGAGGTGAGAGGCTTGTCCGTTCCATCATATATATTGTCCTTCTTTCCCTTAATCCAAGGGTTATGGACCATTCTCCACGAGTCAGGCTTCCGAGTCTCAACTCTCAAATGCAATCAAATCTCAGCTTCTTGTGTTAGAGATTCGCCACCCTGTTTTTAAGGTAATACTATCAACAAGATAGCCATAGAAAATTTCCTACACTGATGACTGACCCATCTTATAACTTGTGCTCCTTTGGTGTTTTCCGTTATTTTGGTTGCCGATAAGCTAGTGGTAGGTAGGGCATAAGTCTTGAGGGCTACCAACTTTGAATTAGAGCAAGAGTAGAAATTGCGTAGTTTGGAATTCTCTAGGTAATATGATCGTCTAATGGTAGGGGGATTTTCAAAGTCCAAGGTAATGAAGTTATTTTCTTTATCTCTGGACATATTATCAAGTGAATTTTCTGTTTTATTAGGTTTCATTGAAAGATGCAACTGAATGTTATATATAATATCTTCTGGATGACTGATCTGAAAGGGAACCTACAGTTTCAGCCATTGACTGAAGCACTGAATTGATTGGGAAAATGACTAGCAAGTATTCTACTGTCCTTTGCCGCTCAATTCTATTGATAATATATTAATGAACATGCTAACGTTGGGTATTGCAAATTTTCTTTTAACTTGAAGATTCTCTTCTTTGTTCTGACTACGGTCTCCCCTCCAGTTTTATAACAATTGAATCATAATAACCATCTTTGTCCATTCAAAAGACTATTACAGAAGTTATTTATGATAATAATTATAAAATAAATCAATTACATAATTTGTTTAACTTTTTTTCTAATTTTATTTTAAAATTAAGAAATTGAACCTTATCGACAAGGTTGCTTGAATGAGGACTGGCGGGACGGGGAATTGGTTGGGGCATTGACCAGATTTATTTGAGAATTGGTACAGATTGATTGAATTGGGTGGTTGAATTAGGTTTTAAATTTTTTTTAATAAATTTTCTAATGATTTATTTATCGAACTGGATGGATTGGTAAATCGATAGTTTGACCAGTTCAATTATAAAAACCTTATTAAATAAATATGAGTACAAAATGCAAAAAAAACTAGGATCTATCCAAAATGATAATTCGCGCTTTAAATTATACTTGAACAAAAGGACCTGATTTGAAATGGATAATCAAAAACTTGAAATAGTCAAAATTTGAAAATGATTTTAAAAAAATTCAAATTAAGACCATCAAAATTGAACTGATCTAAAACCAATCTAATCTGCACATTGAGGACTATTAACCGACCTCTAATCTGCAAAGCTATACTGTATACAGTATAATATTTGTTTATCAAAATAAGGTTACGTTACAAATTAGATCGAGGTAGCTACGAGAGAATTATATGCTACCTAGTTTACGACTATGAAATGAAAGCAAGCAAACAGAAAAGTACTGATGAACTAAATGTGCAAATTGAGTTTAACTATATCGATAATCGTTGATTGAATTGAATCTAAAGTTAATTAGCATTATTACTATTGCAACACCCAAAAAATTGTAAATTTTAAAGATTAAAAAGAATTATAAATAAAAAGTAAGCATTATATAAAAAAATTATACCGAAAATCTATCCAGATCTTGGATGTTGAAAAAGAAAATATATGAAAATTTCACTGGATAAAATAAATAGAATTCATGTACTTCCGAACAAATTAGACTTGGTTTTAACTAGATAAATAAATCTTATAAAACATAATCAAGCTTGAACTTGGCCCTCCATAGGCTGAAATAAAGCCAAGAGTCGTTCCATAATTCAATTTTCTAGAACATGCAAGGCTCCATACATACAAGTGCCTGGAGCATATCAAGCTGTAATTATGGCAACATTGTTGTGCAACCCTTTGTCATGAAAGTTGTAATATTTAAAGATACATCATCCCGAATTTCTTAAATAAAGGCCAACATTTAACTTGAGCAAATTAGAAGACATCTAAAATATAATGCACTGCCCCGTACTCCATGGCTTCCAAAAACGGAAAAGAAGTAATCTCCCTACTCTTTCCCAAAATCAGTACTGTAGTGTGCACTAGTTTCCAGTTTCTTGGCTTCGTTCAATTTTCTTACTGCCTGAAATTTTTCACCACATAGAGTGTGTGTGAGGTAAGCATATATTATCATCAGTTGTCCAGCTTTGTTTTCTCAATAGTTATGCCAAAATATAGTAAAAAATAGGAAGATAAAATGCACATAAGCCAAACAAAAGAAGGCGGCATTTCAAGTTCTAAGCTTCTACCTTCATGAAATCTTCATGGATTACATAATCACGTTCTGCACGAATCGCTGACATTCCAGCCTCCGTGCAAACATTTCGTAGATCAGCACCATTAAAACCCTAAACCAATGGTTGATTAAAAATATATTAGTAATGAGGATTACAGGCATGAAAAAGAAACAAGCCAACTTTGACTAACCTCAGCAAGTTTAACAACAGCCTCATAGTCAATTTCACCATGCTTGGCAATGCCAGCAGCATGGATCTTGAGGATTTCCATTCTCGATTGTTCATTTGGCAATGGAATTTCTATTTTTCTATCTAGCCGCCCAGGACGAAGAAGTGCAGGGTCAAGTACATCAGGTCGGTTTGTAGCCATGATCATTTTAACCTAAGCACCAGCAAAACAATTTTAAGTTGATAATATTTTCTCAAGAGTGACCTGTGTACAGAGTCAATGAAAGACAAACTGAGAGAAATTTGAGTTCCAGACCATGGTAATCAGTTCAAAGTGTTAGAATATTTGCTTCAAATCACAATCTCGAAATATGTTCATAATAAAACAATGTACCTTTCCAAGCTGATCAAATCCATCAAGCTGATTAAGTAACTCCATCAGCGTTCTCTGTATTTCACGGTCAGCGCTTGTTCCTTCACTAAAACGGCGTCCACCGATGGCATCAATTTCATCCATAAAGATGATGCAAGGCTGAATAAAAAGAAACAAACATATGCATGATATTAACAGAAACAAAAAAGAAGCAATAAAAAGATTTCAAAACTCCCAAGGCTCTCACTTGGTGATCACGAGCATATCCAAACATTTCTCTTATCAGCCTCGCACTTTCTCCAATGTATTTGTCAATTATTGCACTTGAAACGACCTGAATTCAGATGATAAGGTAATGCATTCATTCAAGGACAAGATAACATGTCACATATAAAACCACAAAGGTAAGTTACATGATATAAAAAAATACTGACCTTTAAAAAGTTAGCATCAATATTGCTTGCTATTGCTCTCGCTAACAATGTCTTGCCAGTACCAGGAGGTCCATAAAGGAGGACACCCTGCAATGAAGATGAGAAATTTCAAATGATTCCCAAACAAACATCACTTGATGACAGTGTGTATCACCCATCATTATATACAAAAGTACACTCTTTGAATCTCCAGAATTGAGAGACAAGGGAGATGGGAAGCAAGAATCACCTTGGGAGGTTTAATCCCAACTCTAAGGAAAAGCTCGGGGTTCATTAGAGGGAGCTCAATTGATTCCCTAAGTTCTCGAATTTGATCAGATAAACCACCAACAGCAGAATAGCTAACGTTACCGGGATCTTCATGTAGCATGTTGTAAACAACTGGATCAACCTGTTATCCAAAAATGTAAAACAATATCAGACATTTGAAAAGAGAACTTACTTTGATATCATAAAAACAGCTGAACTAAACAGGAAGCTAATATAACTTACTTCACGCGGAAGAGCCCGCATGATTGTAAGTGTTGTCATGTCAAGGACCACTCTAGTTCCAGAAGTCAGTTTCTCCTTGTCAACTTTGCTGCGGCAACCAACCACATAGCGAGGGCCACTGCTTGCTTTAACAATCACTGAAAGATCATATAAAAATCCAACATATAGCAATTTATCAATTCTAAAGAAAAATGAATCAACAAACACTAAGAAATTCAAATGAAACTACTAAGATGCCAAACAATGAAATTTTACTAAAAAGAACAAATCAATGAATTTTGTAAGTTTGATATCCAAATGTTAAAGATGCTCAGCCACTTGGACAAACGTCTACACTAACAGAATAAGGCAACGGTGGAAAAGGAAGAATTACGGCGTTCATTGTCAAGAGGCCTGAGAACTTCTCCAATGATCTGTCCAACACTCTGAAGAGACTTCAAATCGTCTTCTGTTTTGTTAAACTCCTTCTTAGCAGCTCTCAGATTCTCCCTACCTAAACATCCAACAGAATAGCTGTCTCAAAAACCATTCCATGTATGATATATATTAGTCGGAAAAACAAAAATCCGGACTTCAAACAACTAATTCACTATGCAATAGCCAAATCTACAAGCATTTTTTTCCGTTCGTTTCTTGGTCTTTTATTTTCTAAGAAAGCAAGAATTTAATTTTATCATTAAATAAAATCATCAGTCCAAGTCGAAGGCATTGAACAGCATAATTTTAATTGAAAACAAAATTTAATTGAAAACAAAATAATTATGTACCACTGCAATCAAAGCTTACAGCTTTTCTCACCAATTTTTACCTACTTAAGGTATCTCTAAAAAGAACAGGGAAAAAAGGGAACTCTCAAAAAAGCTTATTTTCAAAGCAGCAAAACGAAAAAGCAGATGGAATTGAAGAATAACGAAAATGGAAAAGCAAAAACCTAAATCACAAATCGGGGGAAACAACGAAAAAATAACAATTCGACTGTAAAATGAAAGGCAGATCGAGGGAAAGAGAAAAATGGAGGGGGGGCATATTAGTGTTAGATTATGAGATGAGATGGAAGGAGACCTGCACGAACCCTGGACTCGTACTCCTTGTGTTGAAGGAGTTTCTTTCGGTACTCCGCAATGGCATTACGGCGCCGTACAGCATCTTCTCCATCGCTCATGGTCACAAATCCCAGATCAGAGATCGAAATAAGAATGCCTTTTTTTTGGCTTCTCTGAGGTTTCTTGAGTGAGGGGTTGTTTGTATTTTAAAGCCGCCTTCTGCTACAAACAAATTCCCTTTTATATGACGCTCTTTAAAATAGTTTACGTTTTTTCCCCCACAAATAGTTTACTCATTTAATCGGGTTTTTTAATTAAAACTGGTTTTATGTGTATATCTTATTTACACATTTAATTTTTAATTAGTTTTATTTTAAATTATTATAATTAATTTTTAGTTCAATCCTTAAATATAATTAAAATATATTAAATTATTTAAAATTTTAAATATAATAAAAAATTAATATTTTGTAGATCAATAAATTTTTCAATAATATTAAAAAATCAAATCAAAATTAAAACATTTGTGAAATATAATTTTTACCTCATGTAATTATTAATAAATGTAATTAAAATATATTAATTATTTTGATAATTCAAATATAGTATTAATAAAAAATTCCTATTATACAATAAAATAATTGATATATTATAAAATAATTTTTTAAAACTTTTTTATGTCAACTTTTACTTTAATTATAAGTATTTTAACTCAACTTTTTAAGTAATAATTTTTGTTAGCTCAATTTATCAAACCGAAAATGTCAAGAGGGGTGAATTGACTTTTAAAAAATTTTGTGTATGCTAGAGAGAAAGAATAGAAAATGAACACAAGAATTTAAAATAATTCAACCCCAATTGCCTACCCCACTACCTTAGCTTTCCACAACTAAGTATTTTTCCAAATTCACTAATTTGTTCAACTTTTGAGGACAAGGTTTAATCTTACACTCTCTTAAGATCTCTACCCAAATCTTAAAATATAACTCATTTCAAAGAGATACAAATAAACAAGCAAAGAAATAATCCTTACAAGATTGATGTATTTGCAAATTAAGCTCAATTACAATGAAAAAGACTTGAGCAAAAGAATACAAATAAGGCTCACAAGTGTTTGAAAAGAAAATATGAAAATATATGGCACAAAGGTTGTTTTTTCATATATGGCACAAAGGTTGTTTTGATTGACCTTTAAGCTTGAATATTCTTTTTTGTTGTTGTAGGATCTTTAGAAGCTAATATATATATATAAATATATATATATATATCATTTAATTCATTTCCAACCATTGTGATTGTTGAAAAAATAAATAGAGTCGTCACGGATTAAAATACCAGATCATTAAATTCACTTGTAACAAAAAGTATCGATACCAGAGGCATTTAATGCATGATTGAATCATGAAGACAAGTCTAGCGGGCTGTCATAATTTGCGTATGCCCATGGCCATAAGACTTGCATACATACATAAGTCTTTAAACCTTAGACTCCATAAAGTCTCATACTTAAGGAAAACCCTTGTAGGGTCATCACATACTTGTGCGCATAAATCTTCTTACAGTCCAACCGAACCTTCGCAAAGCCAAATAACATGTGGCACAAAGTGCACAACATGATATCTCCTTATTCATCTATCTATCATTACATCCCTCCATACACCGCATATCAATTATTTTCATCAAAATAACACATATCAAGAATTCAAAAATATATCGTAATCACTAGTAATTTACCCATAAACTACTTATCAATACAACAACTTATGCTTACAACAGGGGTATGCATTTGCACACCAACTTAGGATGCATCAACATTACCGCAAAAATCTCATCAAAACCACAAACATGCAATGTAACTAGCAGAAAATTTAGAAATTACTATACACCAAAATTTAAGCTCACAACAACATGCACCTTATCTCATAATATACATCAACAATTTTGGTAACTTTACCATGACAAGATATCACATCCTTGTAAGCATAACACACAACCAAAACAACACAGTAAAAAGGTATGTAAGACAAACACTGAATATTTGAGTTCAGGAACTGTAACACCCCTTACCCGTATCTGACGCCGGGATTGGGTACGAGGCATTACCGAACTTATTCACAAGCAAACATTCAAAACCGAGACAAAAATTTCCACTCAAATTTAAAACTTTTCAAAAACCTTCATATCGTCCCTAAAACAAACCTACGAGGCCTAAAACATGCATCGAAAATGGTTCAGGACTAAACCAAAAACTTTAGAAACTTTTGGAAAACCTACAAAATTTTTCATGAAAAAGGGGTCACGCACCTGTGTGACCCTAGGACACGCCCGTGCTTCAGTCAATGTTCAAATTAGGGAGCCTTCTATTTATGACGTCAGCATCAAATTGAGGTCACACGGTCAAGTCACGCGCTCGTATGCTTAGGTAGTGTAATCGATTAATTTTTCATAATTTTTCATAAAATAGGTGCAGACTACACACGGGCAGGGCACACGCCCGTATTCGAGGCCGTGCTGTCCACACGGCTGAGACACACGTCCATGTCTCTGCTCGTGTGCTCATTACTGAGCATTTTGTTTTGCACCAATTAAGATGTAGGGGACACACAGCCGAAACACATTTCGTGGGGCAAACCGTGTGTCGCACACGGCCTAGACGCACGCCCATGTGGACAAATATAAGGCTATTTACCAAGCCTTTTTGCCGCCCTTCCATGCACCAACCTACACAACAAAACATAGCACCAATCCAAGCATATACTCTCAACCCAATCAGCTATACTCAAGGCATCCACATATCATTTACATGTTATCATTTATCACATGCAAACATTACATACTTAGCATCTCAAACCATGCAATTTCCCACATTCATGAAAACATCATCATATGTATATGTACTTAACCAATATTAACCAATATCAAATGACCATTTAAAAAATGAATTATCAACTATTGAAACCAACACATATGGCCAAATCAATTATGTCACATAACAAAAAGCCCAAGTCCCTATACATGCCATAACTAAAAATATTGTAATCATAAATACCCAAAATGATAATTTGATAGTGTGAATGGATCTCCAACAATCTCCGATCCCCAAGCTGGCTTGGTGACATTATAAGACAAAGGAAAAGAAAAGGGAGTAAGCTTTAAAGCTTAGTAAGTTCCTATGCAAATAATAGGCATTACAACACACATTTAACACATAATTAACATGATATAAATTAACATAAATGTCATTATAAATCTCATAGTCAAACTTACTCAATCACGAACTTACTGAGGGTTCATCACATATCGAGCTCATTAAGTATGATTCTTATGTACATACCTGTACCCAAGTGTAACATACCAAAGTCTTTCACAACTTTAACATTTCTGTTGAACCACTTGGAATACTAAAGGATACTCGGGACATCTCGCATTCATGGTACCATACCAATGCCATATCCTAGATTTGGTCTTACATGGGATCTCATATCGATGCCAGTAGCCCAGTTATGGTCTTAAACGAAGTCTCATATCGATGTCATATCCCAGATATGGTCTTACACGAAATCTCAATAACCCTAATGTCATTTCATTTGTATCCTAACTATTCCTAAGGTTCAACCGGGATTTTCTCACTTGTCGAACTTTGTCAATTACGTTCAAGGAGCCGGTCATAATTCATACAATAATAAAGCAATTAAAGCATAAATAACAATGTATTATTACATACGAACTTACCTCAGTACAAAAATAGTAGGAATGGAACCTAATCGTCAAATACTTTATTTTTCCCCCGATCTAGGTTCGAACCTTGTTTCTCTTTATCTATAATAAAAAATTTGTTTCTCTTTATCTATAATAAAAAAATTTAACTCATTTATTATTCATATTATTCAATTCAGTTCAAAAATTATATTATGGAAAAATTACATTTTTGCCCCTAAACTTTGACATATTTACATTTTTGGCCCTAGGCTTGAAAAATGAAATCCATTCAATTTATTATATTCCCAAGCCTATCCAATCCTCTTTTATACTTATTTTATTCCATATGTTTCATTTAATCACACTTTTACACACATTTTATAATCTTTTTACAAATAGATCCTTTTGATATTTTCATCAAAAACCACCTAGCAAAAGTTGTTTACCACACATCAAACATACATAATCTACCATTAGACATCAAAATACAAAAATATCCAACATGGGTCAAACCCTAAACCTTGATCTTTTCTTAAATTAATGGTAGAAATAGGTAGATCGAGTGATAACGACTTCAAAAACATAAAGAGCATTAAAAATGAGGCTAGGATGTACTTACAATCAAGCTTGAAAGATGAAAAAACCGTAGCTACGGTGCTCTCCGAAGTTTTGGCCAAGGCTGAAGAAAGATAAGCAAATTTTGGCTTTAATTTCCCTTTTTATTCTTTTATTTACCAAATGACCAAAATGCTTTTCACTTAAAACTTAATTTTATCTCACCATGTCCATTTTTGTCCACTAACTTAACAAATGGTCTAATTACCATCGAAGGACCTTCAATTTAAAATTTCATAGAAATTAGACACCTCTAGCATGTAGAACTCAACTTTTGTACTTTTTACAATTTAGTCCTTTTTACTAAATTGAGTGCCCAAATGTCAAAATTTTCGAACGAAATTTTCGTGAAATCATTTCGTAAAACTATAAACCATAGAAATTTAATAAAATATAATTTTTCTATGTCAGATTTGTGGTCCGAAACCACTGTTCTGACTAGCCCCAAAATCGGGCTATTACAACTCTCCCCCCTTAGGAATTTTTGTCCCGGAAAATCTTACTAGAGAATAGGTTTGGGTAGTATTTTCGCATAGCTTCCTCAGGTTCCCACGTAGCCTCTTCGACTCCATGTCGTTGCCATAAAACTTTCACTAGGGCTATACTCTTATTTCTCAACTGTTTAACTTCCCGAGCTAAAATCTTGATCGGTTCTTCACCATAAGTCATATCAGGTCAAATCTCGACCTCTATCAGGGAAATCACATGTGAAGGGTCTAATTTGTAATGGCGTAACATAGACACGTGAAACACGTTGTGGATCCTTTCTAACTCTGTCGGTAAAACTAGCCGATATGCCACGGGCTCTATTCTTTCAATAACTTTATACGACCCAATGAAATATGGACTCAACTTGCCTTTACGGCCAAATTTTAGAATCTTCTTCCACGGAGATACTTTTAGAAAGACTTTGTCACCGACCTAAAATTCGATCTCTTTTCTTTTCAAGTCTGCATATGAATCTTGTTGATCTGAAGCGACTTTCAATCAATCTCGGATTACCTTTACTTTTTCTTCAGTTTCCCTAACCAAGTCGACCCCGTGAATTTGTTTCTCACTAAGCTTGGTCCAATACAAAGGTGTTTGGCACTTGCGGCCATACAATGCCTCATAAGTCACCATCTTTATACTCGACTGAAAACTGTTGTTACAATCAAATTCGACTAAAGGTAGATATTTCTCCCAACTACCTTTGAATTCTAAAACACAACATCGGAGCATATCTTCAATAATCTGTATTACCCTTTCGGACTGACCGTCGATTTGCGGATGAAAAGCGGTACTAAAGTTCAACTTTATACCCTAAGCTTCTTACAACTTTTTCTAAAATCTCGACGTAAACCTCGGATCTCTATCTTAAATAATCAAAGTAGGCACCCCGTGCAATCTTACAATCTTAAAAATGTACAACTCAGCTAGCTTATCAAGTGAATAATCGATATGTACTGGAATAAAATGAGCCAAGTTCGTCAATTTATCGACAACAACTCAGACGACATCTTTCTTTTTGGGGGTCAAAGGCAGACTCGTTACAAAATCCATCGTAACTCTGTCCCATTTCCATTCGGGTACCATCACTGGCTGAAGTAAACCCGAAGGTACTTGGTGTTTGACTTTCACTTGTTGACAAATCAAACATCTCGAAACAAACTTTGAAATATCTCGTTTCATACCTAGCCACTAGTACAATGCCTTTAAATTGTTATACATTTTCGTACTACCCGAATGCACAGACAAGCAATCATTATGTGCCTCACAGAGAATTTTCAAAATAAGTTCATCATTTCTTGGTACACATATTCTACCTCGGAACATCAAACAACCATCGGATCCGATATGAAAATCTAAATCACTGCCCAATTCACACTGAGTTCTCTTAGCTTGCAAATCACTATCGCATTTCTGAGCTTCACAAATCCACTGAAGAAATAACGATCTAGCTCTCAACTCAGCTAGGATCGAACCATTATCGGACCAAATCAACCTCGTGTTCATTGCTCTCAAAGAAAACAAGGATTTCCTACTCAGGGCATCTGCAACTACATTCGCCTTACCCGAGTGATAATCAATCACCGACTCATAGTCTTTCAGTAACTCAAGCCATCTTCGTTGCCGCAAATTTAAATCTTTCTCAGTCATCAAATACTTCAAACTCTTGTGATCAGTAAAAACATGGCATTTCTCACTGTACAAATGATGTCTCTAAATTTTTAGAACAAACACAATAGCGGCTAATTCCAAATCATGCGTCGGGTAATTCTTTTCATGTGGCTTCAATTGTCTCGAGGCATAGGCTATCACCTTGCCCTCTTGCATCAACACACACTCTAATCCATTCAGTGACGCGTCGCTATAAATCACAAACTTCTTTCCCGGTTTAGGTTGCACTAAAACCGGTGCCTCAGTCAATAAAGCCTTCAACTTCTCAAAACTTTGCTAACATTTTTTCGGACCATACAAATTTGACATCTTTTTGCAACAACTTGGTTATAGGGGTAGCAATCATCAAAAACACTTTGACAAACCAGCGGTAGTAACTGGCTAAGCCCAAAAGCTTCTAACTTCAGATACATTCCTTGGCAGTTTCCAATCAACAATTGCCAAAATCTTACTCGGATCAACCCGAATACCATCACCTGAGACAATATGTCCTAAAAATACTTCTCGGAGCCAAAACTAACTTTTATTGAACTTAGCATACAACTTCTTATCTCTCAAATCCTGCAAAACAGTTCTCAAGTGTTCGGCATGCTAGGACTCATTACGAGAATAAATCAGTATGTCATCAATAAAAACAACTACAAACTTGTCCAAGTACGGTCTAAAGATTCGATTCATTAGGTCCATAAAAACTGCAAGAGCATTCATTAACCCAAAAGGCATAACAAGGAATTCATAGTGTCTATACCTTGTTTTGAAAGCGGTTTTCGGCACATCCGCCTCTTTTAGTCTCAACTTATAGTAACCATATCTCAAATCTATCTTTAAGAACACTGTCTCTCCTTTCAGTTGGTCAAATAAATCATAAATCCTCGGCAAATGATACTTGTTCTTAATGGTTACCTTATTGAGCTGTCAGTAATCTATACAAAGTCTCATAGACCCATCTTTCTTCTTTACAAATAATACCAGAGCACCCTAGGGAGAATAACTCGGTCTCACAAAACCCTTATCTATCAACTCTTGCAACTGAGCTTTCAATTCTTTCAATTCAATCAGAGCCATTCTATATGGAACAATAGTTATCGGCGAGGTCCCTAGGAATATATCAATACCAAACTCAGTTTCTCTAACTGGAGGTAACCTAGGTAACTCTTCCGGGAACACATCCAAATATTCGTAAACTATCTGCATCGATTCAACTTTCAATTTAGATTCTTTTGTATTCAACACATAAGCAAGGTAAGCTTCACAGCCTTTTCTTACATATCTTTGGGCAGTCATCGAAGAAATCATAACAGGTAACTCACCTGACTCATCTAAATCAATCCAAAGAATTTTACAATTTTCACATTTTAGTTCAATAATCTTTCTTTTACAGTTCACTACGGTATCATGCAATGTCAACCAATCCATGCCTAAAATAATATCGAATTCATCAAATGACAACAATATTAAATCCGTCGAAAAATAGTGACCTCGAATCATTAATGGACAATTCTTGCAAACTTTATCAACTAGTACATGTACATGTTTGTCTAAAGGGTTTGACACTCTAATCACAAACTCAGTAAATTCAACAGGCAAGTTCTTACTAGTTACCAATTTCACACAAACATAAGAATAAGTCAATTCAGGATCAATCAATGCAACTACATTAGTATTATAGAGAGAAAAAGTATCAGTGATAACATCGGGAGATGTCGCTTCTTCGCAAGCACGGATGGCATAGGCTCTAGCTGGTGCTCGAGCTTCGGATCTCACAGCTGTATCTTTCATCACACCTTTACTACTAGCTCAATTTCCTATATTTCTAGGTGGCTTACCTCTATTAGCAGTATTGCTCGGCCTCACACTCTGAAATTTTTCCTTCTCAACCATTTCAGGACAATCTCGGATAAAGTGCTCTTAAGAGCCACACTTGAAACAAGCCCGGTCATTCATCCTACATTTACCGGGATGTTTTCTTCCACATTATTGACATTCAGGTCTATTAGACTTTAAATTGCCCACACTCGCAATTGAGGTGGCTTGAGATTTAAAACTTGAATTTGCTTCTAACGATCTCTGCGTGGATATCCCGCTGAAAAATTTGAACGGGAATACATTTCTTTAGACTTCTTAAATTGAGATGGAAACGACTTACTCATCTATCTTTTCTTTGAATCTCTAGCTTCGAGATGAGCTTTTCTCTTCTCTTTGTTCAACTCTTCGGCCTTACAAGCCTGTTCAACCAATACCACAAATTCTTTCAGCTCTAAAATCCCAATTAACACATGAGTATCCTCATTCAACACCATCCTCAAATCTCTTACACATGATAGCCTCGGTGGAAACACACTCCCGAACATATTTACTAAGTTTAACGAATTCTCGCTCATACTCGGTTACTGTCACACGGCCTTGTTTTAGCTCAAAAAATTATATACGTTTCTGATCGATGAACTGTTGACTAATATATTTCTTTCAGAACTCTTCTTGAAAAAATTCCCATTTAACCTTTTCTCTCGATACCACCGATACCAGTGTATTCCACCACTGGTATACAGAATCTCTCAGAAGTGAGATAGCACACTTTAAACACTCATCCGGTGTGTAGGACAACTCATCGAATACCTTGATGGAGTTTTTAAGCCAAAACTCGGCTCTCTCGGGATCATCATCCACATTCCCTCTAAAATCTTCAGTCTCATGCTTTCGAATCTTATCAACCAATGGCTTATTCATTCTTACAAAGTCCATACCTTATGGGGTTACGGGGACCGATCGAGGAATGGGTTGGGGTAGAGGAGGTTGGGCATTCGGATTTGTTCGAACAAATTTCGTATACCACTCATTCATCATATAGAGAAAAGCTTCCCTGCCTCATTCTCCTTGACTAACCGTAGGAGGTCTACTATCAGACGGCGCTGCCCTTTGAGCAGAGGCCGGCGCATTACTTTCGACTTCATCAGCCTCAGCTCGATTGGGATCCATTACTATATGAAAACGCAATTTAAAGTTGTCAAGAGTCATTACACTATCACAGTTCATTTATGGCATAGATAGCTAGACTTTTACACACGCTACATTAGTCTGAAAATAGCCTAAATCGTAGCTCTGATACCACTAAATGCAACACCCCTTACCCGTATCTGACGCCAGGATAAGGTACGAGGCATTATCGAACTTATTCACAAGCAAACATTCAAAATCGAGACAAAAATTTTCACTCAAATTTAAAACTTTTCAAAAACCTTCATATCGTCCCTAAAACGAACCTACGTGGCCCAAAATATGCGTCGAAAGTGGTTCGGGACTAAACCGAGAACTTTGAAAACTTTTGGAAAACTTGGAAAATTTTTCATGAAAAATAGGTCACACGCTCGTGTGGGTTCGGGAACGCCCGTGTGACCCTAGGACACGCCCACGCTTCAGGCTGTGTTCAAATTAGGGAGCTTTTTATTTATGATATCATCATCAAATTGAGGTCACACGGTCAAGTCACACGCCCGTGTGCTTAGTCCGTGTGATCGATTAAATTTTCATAATTTTTCATAAAATAGGTGCAGACTTCACACGGCCAGGGCACACGCCAGTGTTCGAAGTCGTGCTGTCCACACAGCTGAGACACATGCTAGTGTCTCTGTCCGTGTGCTCATTACTGAGCATTCTGTTTTGTAACAATTAAGGTGCAGGGGACACACTATCGAAACACATGCCTATGGGGCAAACCGTGTGTCGCACACGACATAGACGCATGCCCGTGTGTCTACCCATGTGGACAAATATAATGCTATTTTCCAAGCCTTTTTGCCACCCTTCTATGCACCAACCTACACAAAAAAACATAGCACCAATCCAAGCATATACTTTCAACCAATCAGCCATACTCAAGGCATCCACATATCATTTACATGCTATCATTTATCACATAAAAATCACATACTTAGCATCTCAAACCATGCAATTCCTCACATTTATGAAAACATCATCATATGTATATATACTTAACCAATATTAACCAATATCAAATGACCATTTAAAAAATGAATTATCAACTATTGAAACCAACACATGTGGCCAAATCAATTATGACACATAACAAAAAGACCAAGTACCTATACATGCCATAACTAAAAATATTGTAATCATAAGTACCCAAAATGATAATTTGATAGTGTGAATGGATCTCCGACAATCTTCGATCCCCGAGCTGGCTTGGTGACACTATAAGACAAAGGAAAAGAAAAGGGAGTAAGCTTTAAAGCTTAGTAAGTTCCTACGCAAATAATAGGCATTATAATACACATTTAACACATAATTAACATGTTATAAATTAACATAAATGTCATTATAAATCTCATAGTCAAACTTACTCAATCAAGAACTTACCGAGGGTTCATCACATATCGAGCTCATTAAGTATGAGTCTTATGTACATACCTGTACCTAAGTGTAACATACCAAAGTCTTTCACAACTTTAGCATTTCTGTTGAACTACCCGTTGAACCACTTGGAATACTAAAGGATACTCGGGACATCTCGCATTCATAGTACCATACCAATGCCATATCCCAGATATGGTCTTATATGAGATCTCATATCGATGCCAATAACTCAGCTATGATCTTACACGAAGTCTCATATCAATGCCATATCCCAGATATGGTCTTACACGAAATCTCAATAACCCTAATGTCATGACATTTGTATCCTAACTATTCCTAAAGTTCAACAGGGGTTTTCTCGCTTGTCGAACTTTTTTGATTACATTCAAGGATTCGATCATAATTCATACAATAATAAAGCAATTAAAGTATAAATAACAGTGTATTATTTACATACGAACTTACCTCGATACAAAAATAGTAGGAATGAGACATAATCGTCAAATACTTTGTTTTTCTCCCGATCTAGGTCTGAACCTCATTTCTCTTTTTCTATAATAGAAACTTTAACTCATTTATTATTCTCATTCAGTCCAAAAATGACATTATGGAAAAATTATATTTTTTCCCCTAAACTTTGACATATTTATATTTTTGCCCCTAGGCTTGAAAAATGAAATCCATTCAATTTATTCGATTCCCAAGCCTAGCTGATCCTCTTTTATGCTTATAGCAATCCATATTTTTCATTTAATCACACTTTTACACACATTTTATAATCGTTTTACAAATAGGTCCTTTTGACATTTTAATCAAAAAACACCAAGCAAAAGTTGTTTATCACACATAAAACATGCATAATGTACCATTAGACATCAAAATAAACAAATATCCAACATGGGTCAAACCCTAGACCTTGATCTTTTCTTAAATTAATGGTAGAAATAGGTAGATCGAGTGATAACGACTTCAAAAACATAAAGAGCATTAAAAAGGGGGTTAGGATGTACTTACAATCAAGCTTGAAAGATGAAAAAACCCTAGCTATGGTGCTCTCCCAAGTTTCGACCAAGGTTGAAGAAAGATGAGCAAATTTTGGCTTTAATTTCCCTTTTTATTCTTTTATTTACCAAATGACCAAAATGCCCTTCACTTAAAACTTTGAAGTTTTGTCTCACCATGTCCATTTTTGTCCACTAACTTAACAAATGGTCTAATTACCATCTAAGGACCTTCAAGTTAAAATTTCATAGAAATTAGACACCTCTAGCATGTAGAACTCAACTTTTGTACTTTTTACAATTTAGTCCTTTTTACTAAATTGAGTGCCCAAACGTCAAAATTTTTGAATGAAATTTTCGTGAAATCATTTTGTAAAACTATAGACCATAGAAATTTAATAAAAAATAATTTTTTCTATGTCAGATTTGTGGTCCTGAAACCACTGTTCCGACTAGCCTCAAAATCGGGCTGTTACAGGAACTCACCGACATAATACCTCAAGGACGCGTCACCTACTAGCTTGCCTTTCACCTTGTTGTCTAGTACCTCTCCGTCTTCATTGGCTAAATAGTAACAACATATGGGATCGACCATGAGACATTTACAAGTATGATAATCGAGCTCTGACAACATGCATAGTAAATTCTCTACTTAACATGCTTCTTTTCCATAAACCAACATTTAACCAGATATCCAAAGTTTATTTCTTTCATTCAAAATAAAAAATATACAGAAGAGTGTAGGAATGTTACCAGTTCACAACTTTCGCATTTGATCAAGTTAAATTGCTATTTTTCACCCTCATGCAACTCAATCCCTTCATTCCTCTATCCCTAGTCCCAAAATATCCAGAAAGAAAATGATAGTAGAGAAAAAGTTGGAAGAAGGAAAAAAAAATATTTGTTCTCCACTTTCCTTCTCCCCTTATATAGCCACTCTCATATTGATCGTTCAACACTTTCCATGCAAGCACTAACCCAATTTAATATAAAATATTAGAAACAAGCCATTATTCCCCAACAAGTCTCTTAGAAAATTTGACAATCCTCACTAATGCCCAATTTAGCCTCCAAGTTTTACAATTTGGTACAAATAGGATGTCGTAGGATCAAATTGAAATATATAAAATAACTCCGAGTCTCCAATCCAATATGACAAAATCATGATTAAAAAATCGGGTATGACAAATTCTTCAAATCTGCCCATATCAAACCAAGAGTTGTTTCTTGATTTCCTTGAAACCAAGATTTGAAATCTTGATTGTCGTAAGTTTGAAGTCATATCCTTGAAGCTTTTGAAGTCCATTTAACACTAATTTTTGCAAGAACAAGTTCATTGTTGCTCGAATCTACGTGGATCTTGAACGATTGATTGGACCTTATGGTAAATTGAGTTTACCATTTGGTTGGGCTTAGAGTTGGGCCTTGACGCATGCATCTAACATTTTTGGAAGGTCTATGTGCATTCTTTTGCTGATCTTTTTAATTTTTGAAAGATCTTTTTCAACTGCTTTTGGGTTTTTTCCAAGATAATTTGTTGCGCTGTAAAAACACTCGAGAGGACTTAGAAATGAGATGCACAATGAAAGTGGTGATCTAGTTGCTGAAATGTAGATGGTGGCGTTGATCTCAATGCTGGAGAAAGATTTTGGGAAAATTGTACACATCCAATGGCCAAACATGACTAATAGAGATACAAATCTGATTGTTGCAAAGCTAAAGGTTACTATTATTGTAACTCTTACGCTGATTCAAGCGACTGTCCCCGCTAGTTAGATGAATAACAAAGGAGAGCTTTGTGCTTAAGATGTTTTGGCAATGGCCAGGTTGCACCCAACTAATGAAGTAGGCTTGTGAGATATTAAAAGAGAAATATTGCAAGAAAGGGTTAATGACTTCAGTTTGGTGGTTCGAAAATTGTAATTCATTATGAGGGTGAGATAAATGTGGTGGAGGAAACTAGTTGGCTAGGTTGCTTGAAAGGAGAACCCATGACTTTTTCTGAGATTCCCACAAACAGTGCCAAATGTCAGTGTCCACTTGGGGCAAGTTGTATGGAGTGGGCTGTACTTGTAGGGCCCAAAATTTTCTCGGCCCATTAACCAACCATATAAAAAAACAAAAAAAGTATGTTAAACAGTCCATTTTAATAGTTTTTACAAGCCCAAATTATTAATTACAACAGGCCCAAAATTGACCCAATTACAAACAAAGGCCCACATAACCCAAAACAGGTTAGGGTTTCAGGAAACCTTAAGAGCTTCCAGAACCCCTTTTGCGCCGCAACAGCCACAATGGTCTAGCCCCTACATGCGCGCAGCGCCGCTTCGTCGCGTCACTCCACGCATTCGAGCCTCCGTACACCACCACAGCTGGAGCTCCGTACCTGCAAACAAAAACAAAAAAGCCAGCAAAGCAATAACAGAAAAAGAAAGAAAAAAACAAGACTGTAATTGGGATTTTTTTTTATTTTCGATTTCATCTGGCTATAAGAACCGAAGAGAAACAGTTGTAAAGGTTCCCTTTCTTTTTACGATTTTCGAATAAAAACATAGCCATTTTCAGAGATATTCAAAAAAAAAGGTTGCTTTTTATTCCATCTTCTCGGTTGTTTCTTTTTTTTTTCCTTCGAATCTGTTTTCTGTATCTTATTTCTTTCTTTTGCGATACGTGAGAAAAAAAGGGGGAAACATACCTGCGAAAGTCGAATCGGCAGACCCTGTTTTTCATCGCGATCGAGATAAAAAGGGGCCGTCGAGGCTAGGGTCGGGCCTGGTTTGAAGGAGAACCGTTGGTCGGTTTCGAATCGGCCACTGATCGTCGATTATCATGGCGTTGAAGTGGCCAGATCTTCCTTCTCTCCTCTGCGGCTAGGAGCGAAAATGGGAAGGGAACTTAGGGTTTTGGTTTTGGAAGGGCAAATGGGGTCTGAACTATTTTAATTGGTTTTTAAATCTGTTAACAAAACGGTGCCGCTTAGGCTTATGGAAATAGCCTTTAAACGGCACCTTATCGGCCTATACCCAGCGACCCGACCCGAATGAGGTTGAGACCCGCGCCTTTTAGCCTCCGAGGGAATATTTGTTCATTTAGTCCTTTTGTTGCGTCGTTATTCGATTGAACCCTGAGTTCTTTTTATTTTCTTTTCCTTAATTAGTCCCTGTAATCCAAACGCGCTTTCAATCTGATCCAACTTAAACGCTGCCTTTTGGGGCCTTGAAAATATTTGCGGGTTTAGCCCCTTATCATTTATGCGCATTTCATTTTGATCCTGGCATAAGTTTAAATGATTTTATTTATTATAAAATAGTCTTTTAATTTTGTTTTGTTTCAATTAAGTACCTTTTCATTTTCATACACAATCTTTGCAATTTTATCAAATTTAATTCATTTATTAATTTAGTTTTAAACTTTTTATATAAGATATAAAAATATTCATATACTACCTATTTTAAATCATTATTATTATGTATTATTTATTTTAATCTATTTGTTTATTCACTTTACAAAAAAGTTTCTTTATTGTTGCATTTTATTTTAAATTCATATTAAATTATTTTAAAGTTTTAATCTATATTAAATTCATATAGTATTTATTGTAAATATTTCCTTCATATTATTTACTTTGAACATTTATATATATATGTATATATTAGTTAATGTAAATTATTTCATACTTTTATTTATTATTAAAAAAAATTTGTTTTATGACCACTTATCTTAAGATATTGTATATTTAATTATTTTGATTATTTCTCACATCTTGTCTCTTAATAATGTTGCATAATATTGGTTTTTATTGCTTTTCATTCTATATTCATTTTTTGTATAATATCTTGCTCCATTTTCTTCAATTGCTAAGGTTAAGATTGTGTTACATGATTATTGCTATTGTATGAATTATAAATTGTTAATTTGTAATTATTAATTGTGATTCATTGTTGTAATATTTGATGTTGGCTTTGTATATTAGTATTCCATTGTATCTCACGAAAGATGTAGTGTTTTAATGTTGTTTCGATTTTAAAATCATAAGGCAATGCTCGTGTTTAGTTGTTTCGAGAAAATCGTGCTCTAACTTACTGAGTTCCGATTCTCCTCGTTTAAAACCTCACAACCGAGTATCCTTTCTCTCTTAAATCAAAATGCATGATATTTTAAATAAAAACTTACTGAGTGTGATGTTTTATTTTCTCGAGATAAGAATTTCAAAAGAACAAAGGCAATATTCTGTATTCGGGAATTTTGAGAAATAGTGCCCTAACTTACTAGGTTGTGATTTTTCATTTGAACCAAATAATTGAATATCCTTCTTATTTTTAAATGAATGAGTATTGAATGTCGAAGGATAAATCTAATTTTGGGAATATAAAATGTTGTGCCCTAACTTACTGAGTACGACATTTTTATTTCTCCGAAATAAGAACTTTCAGCATCTAATATGATGCTGTTCAAATATATCTTAAATAAATGGATCTTAATCTAGAATCTTTTCAAATTTTCGGCATTAGGACATTAAATAATCAATTAGGTACCAATTTTGGGCGTTACGAGGGTGCTAACCCTTCCTCGTACGTAGCCGACTCCCGAACATGTTTTCTCGAGTTTTCGTAGACCCAAAATTATTGTTTTAATAAAAATGTTTTATTAAAATAATCCATCTCAAGGTGATCCGATCGCACCTTGAATAAAAGATCGGTGGCGACTCCATTTCTATATTTTTAAAGTCGATCCCCGTTTTTCTAAAACTCATCGAAAAAAATGGTTTCGACAGCTTGGCGACTCCACTGGGGAGTGGTTGAGAGTCAGGCCATAAATTGATTAATTTCTGTCCTTTTGTTGAAAATTGAAAATTTGATTTGAAAATTACGATCCTTTTATTTGCATTCGCGTGCGTCATTTTTATGGTTCGAGTCTTTTTGTAACAACCCAAACCCGGCCCAAACACTATGGCCGAATCCAGTTTGTTACAGGGAAAAATATTTTTGAAAGTCTCTTTTTGAAACCAACTTAAATTTTGAAAACCCTTCTTTTTAGTGGACTTAATAAAACCTTGCTTAGATTAAGTTTGAAAATCAATTGGGTCAAGTTATTTTAGAGTTTTAAATGTGCCCGACGGCACGGTAAAACATTTTCGTTTACTTTGAGAAAACGTGTTCATTCAATATTAATAAAAATAGTTTAAGCAAATTATTCAGCAATATAAAAAAAAAAAAAACATAGCTAAAGTGTTAGGAGGCCTTATTACATTCAAAATAAAATCAACTAAAGATTAAAATAACTAAATCCAAAATCCATTCGGTTTAAATTCAACGCATGGCCACCTCGAGTCCACTCGGCTCCACATCGCGATCTACGTGTCACTGAAAAATGTAAGGAGAAGGTGAGTCACCAAGACTCGATATGTAACCCTTCTCCGAATTAAGTAATTTCATACACAACATGTAACAATTAATGTGCATAATATCATGTACCCATCCTAGCCAACCATACGCCATCGCTTTCTACCCCGTTGTGGTACCAAACCTTTGGTGGTGCCAAACCACTGGTGACATATAGTCACAATGTGCTACCAAAGCACCGGTGTCCGTGAGACACGAATCGGGTGATGGGGCCAACCCATCGTGTGATACCAAATCACCGCGGACAATCCCATATCTCAAGTGGGGCCAACCCACGGTGGTATTAACCACACGGGGACAAGTCGCTATGAGGTACCAAACCTGCGGAGGTACCAAACCCTCGGTGGACCGTAGTCACGATGTGTTACCAAAACACTTTGGTGCCCGTCGGCACGATCAATACCGCCCCTCTACTCATCAACCCATATCAAATCATTGTATAATGAGATCTCATGTCATCACATATTTAATCAACATATAGTAAACAACGTCATGCTTCCCAAAAGCATTACTATCAATCTCATCTTGTGAGAGACTTACCTAAGCATCCTTGCTTGTACCATTAAGGCACTAAATCCATATCTACATAAGACGGATATTCACACAATGGGCATTCAATATGATTTATTAATTATTACAAGTGTGTATGTACACACCTATCACCAACGAGGAGTCTAAATCCAGAAAGAAGAGAGTCGGCCACCCTAAATCCGCTTGTCCCTATATTCGGCCATAATAGTGTTAGTGATATGGGCCATTCGGCCAAACCAAATAATTCTTTTAGGGTTGTTGCTTGAACCCGAATCTTTACCTTTGTTCTCTCGGTTACTAACCACCAAGACTTAATTTCACGAACTGTTTAATCCACTACCACCGATTAGTAAATAAGACTAATAGCCTTGGCTTAATTGAATGTCAAAAATAAAGAGATCACTCTTACCACTTTACTTCCAAAATCGATTGCTAGAGGTTGGGGTTTAGATCGCTTGTTTCCAAATATCTCGGAGTACCTAGGAGAGATCGTTTATAAGAACATTTAGAAGCCTTATTAATTATTGCCAAAATCGACACTTACCCCCCTCCTCTAATGGAAATCGGCAAAGAACAGGGAGGGATAAACCATGAAGTTTCGGCACACTTACCTTTTCTCAAGACCGTTTGAAGAAGAAGTTGAAAGAGATCTCCCCTTGCTTAAGATTCGGTTAGAGTTTATCAAAGGGAAAAGTAAAGAGTTCGGCTAGTGTGGAAAAAGGTGAGAGTAGGAGAGGGATTCGGCTAGAGGGTTTGAGAGGATAGAAAGAAAAATAAAAGAAGAATAAAGAAGGAGGGCTAGGGATTTCGGCAAGTAGTAAAATGAAAAAAAAGAAAGAAAGGTGCTAGGCTGCTCCTTTTATAGACATTCGGCCCCCTCCTAGTAGCCTTGCCGTCCACACCACTCCACCAAGGAGTTTAAAATTCGGCCATTACCTAAAACTTCTCTTGGCCATCCATTTGCATTAATTTAAATTTAATTTGAATTAATCTCCATTAATCAAATAATCCACTTAATCTAATAATATCCCTAATATCCAAATAATATCCCTTTTAATAAAATCCTTAATATCCATATAATAATATCCTTTATTAATCAAATAAAACCCTTGATTATCCTTATAATATAATCCTTTAAAAGCTCATATTATCTTCTAATAATAAAATAAAAGAGTTTGAAGAGAGAAAGTCTCCCCCTGTGCTGTAGTCCAAATAAGTAACAAAAAAAAAAGGAACTCATGACTCGAACCCAGCTCCCTTGTCCCCCTTGTGGCGTCACATGTAGCTCTTAAGTGGGCTTACTTTGCCACTTTACCAAGGCCTCATTAGTGCCCAAATTCCTTCATATATTCTTATAACACACTCTGCTAAGGCTCCTCGCCTTTAAAGTTAAGAACTAAAATTTTCTACCAAACCGAGACAACTCAAGGCCTTAATTTAAACTATCTTATTCCATAAATAATATTTGATGGAGTTCATACATAAGAAAATAATGAAATTTCAAATAGCCCCGTTTTTGGGATGTTCAGATTCTACCCCCTTAAAAATAAATTTCGTCCCCGAAATTCCTTGGTCGTAAGAGTGGGGGTATTCTTTGTTTCATCACATCCTCGGGCTCCACGTAGCTTCCTCTGTACCATGGTTCCGCCACGGCACCTTCACCAAGGGCACTTTGTCTTCCCTACGTAGAACCTTCACATCTCGGTCTAAGATCCGGGCTGGTTCCTCTTCAAAAGATAAATCCGGATTCACCTCGATTTACGCCATCGCACAACGCGCATGCGAAGGGTCGACCGATCACAAATCTCAAAGATTGATACGTGAAAGACATCGTGGATGCGGTTCGGGATTCTCGCGGTAACTCAAGGCCGATAAGCTACCGGTCCTACTCGCTTAATCACCGTATAGGTCCGATAAACCTTGGGCTTAGCTTCCCTTTCGGCCAAACCTCAACACCTTCTTCCAAGGTGACACCTTGAGAAAAAACCTTGTCTCCTACCGCATACTCCATTTCTTACGCTTAAGATCGGCGCATAGGATTTACGCCTATCCGATGCTTCCTTAAGACGAGACCGAATCACCTTGACTTTATCCTCCAAGTCTCTGTCACTAACTAACGGACCCAAAATCGCTGTTCACCCAATTAGTCCAACATGTCGGAGTACGACATTTTCGTCCATACTGATTGCCTCATCACGGAGCCATCGGATGCTCGCTTGATAACTATTGTTATAAGCGAATCTACGCTAACGGTAGAAATTCCTCCCAACTACCCCGAAAATCCAAGACACATCCTCTTAACATATCCTCCAAAATCAGTATCACCCTTTCCGATTGTCCATCGATTGTGGATGGAAAGCGGTACTAAAATCAACCGCGCGTGCCCATAGCTTGATGCGGGGCTTTCCAAAACCTTGAGCGTGAACAGGGATCCTTATCCGAGATGATTGATGTTGGAACACCATGCAATCTTACTATCTCCGAGACGTGCGACTTAGCTAGCTTCAAGAGAGAAATCCATCCTCACCGGTATGAAGTGAGCCGACTTAGTTAAGCGGTCTACTATTACCTAAAGCTGCGTCTTTCTTCTTTGGCGTGAGGGTAGCCCACTAACGAAATCCATAGTGATCCGTTCCCACTTCCATTTGGGAATCTTCACCGGGTGAAGCAACCACGACGGCAAGCGGTGTTGGCCTTAACACGTTGACAAGTCGGACACTTACCAACAAACTCTGTTACTTCACGCTTTAACCGGGCCACGTAATTGCTCTTTGAGATCCTGTACATCTTATCGCCTCCGGATGCATAGCGTAGGGGCTACTATGTGCATCATGAAGAATCTTACGCCTCAACTCCACATCCTTTGGCATACACGCCGCGCTCTTGAAAGCATAATACTCCATCACTCGACAGGTTATATCCTTCCAAACCACCTCTCCGAACTTGTGCTCTCTTAGCGTTCAACCCTTCATCCATCGATCGCTTTTTCCTTAACCTCCTCGACCCATGTTGGCTTAACTCGAAGTTCCGCCAAGAGACTTCCATCATCATATAGACTTAACCGAGCAAACATTGCTCTCAAGTCCGTCACAACCTTCCGGCTCAACGCGCGTCGACCACCACGTTGGCCTTGCCGGATGATACTCGATCGAACAATCGTAATCCTTCAAAAGTTCGATCCACCGAAGCGTTGTCTCGATTTAGATCCTTACGAGTTAGGAGATACCTCAAACTCTTGTGATCTGTATAAACTATCGACTTCTCCCCATAAAGATAGTGTCTCCATATTTTTGAGCGAAGACGCGGCTGCTGCGCTAGCTCTCAAGTCGTGCGTTGGATAGTTCGATTCATGTGGCCTTAAGCGCCGTGATGCATAGGCTACTACCTCCCTCTCTGCATCGGCACACATCCCAAACCGGTATGAGACGCATCACAATAAGCGGTGAACAACTTCCCCACCTTACGGTTTGCACCAAAATCGGAGCTTAGTCAAAACTTTCCTTAGCTTATCGAAGCTTTCCTGCGCTTCTCCGACCATACAAATGGGACTCCTTTTCTTAGTAGCTTTGTCAGCGGTCTTTGCGATCGAGAGAATCCTTCTACAAATCTCCGATAGTACCCCGCTAGCCCTGAAAACTTTGGATTTCCGCCACCGACCTAGGCGGTTTCCAATCCAATACCGCTTCAATCTTGCGAGGTCCACTCTAATCCCTTCCGCCGACACTACGTGACCTAGGAAAGCTACTTCCCTTAGCCAAAATTCGCACTTACATGAATTTGGCATATAAGCGCTTCTCCTTAGTACTTGCAACACTATTTGCAAATGCTTATCATGCTCTTCCTCCGTCCTAGAGTAAACCAAGATGTCGTCAATGAATACCACGACGAATTGGTCTAGTCTTCTTTGAAATACTCTGTTCATCAAGTCCATAAATGCCGCGCAGGCGTTGGTCAACCGAATGGCATTACGTAAACTCGTAATGTCCATACCGAGTTTCGAATGCCGTCTTGTGGACATCAACTTCCTTCACCTTTAGTTGATGGTAGCGACCTAAGGTCTATCTTTGAAAACACCGCGGCACCGCTTGGGTTGGTCAAACAAGTCATCGATCCGAGGCAAGCGGATACTTGTTTTTGATCGTTAACTTGTTTAAGCGGCGGTAGTCGATGCACATTCGCATGGACCCGTCCTTCTTCTTGACAAATAGCACAGGTGCTCCCCACGGGGATATGATTGGTCGAATAAACCCTCTATCCAAGAGCTCCTGAATTTGGGCCTTCAGCTCCACCAATTCCTTTGGTGCCATTCGGTATGGTGCTATAGACACGTGTGCCGTTAGGGTAGCAGGTCTATACCGAATTCAACTTCCCGATTTGGAGGCAGACCCGAAAGTTCTTCTGGAAATACATCAGCAAATTCCCCAACCGTTCGAACCTTTCCAACTACCGACTCCTTAGCTTCCAAAGCACATATTCGAACCAAGTATGCCTCGCAACCTTTCTTGACCATCCTTTCGGCCTTCAAGGCCGACATCACGATGGATAGGTAATTCCTTCTATCACCTATCATAACCACTTCATCACCCTCACTGTCTTGAGCACCATGCGCGCTTAGCGCAATCCAAATTCGCCGATACTTAACCAACCAGTCCATTCCAAGGATCAAATCGAACTCTCAGAAAGGTAGTTCCATCGGATCGGCTACAAATCGACCCCTTGGAGTTCTAGGGTACATCTCTATAAAGTTTGTCTACTACTACAGAGTGTCCTGGGGGCTTAGCACGGTCATCTTCCTAAGAGTAGTCTCGAGTCTAGGTCCATAGTTCCTACCACACTACTAGCAATGTACGAGTGCGTCGAACCCACATCAATTAATGCAACATAAGGTAAACCAAATATTAGAAAGCGTCATCGGTTATGACGTCCGGTGCGTCTCTCCTCCTCGCGACGCCATTGCATAAACTAAGCCAGCTGCCTAGCCTCTGTGTTACCCGATCCTCGCCCGAGTTCCACGACCTCTATTCGGACCATTTCTCCTCGACCATTCCCGCGACCCCTCGTGGTCCCATATTTACTGTCTTGAGTATGCGGTTGCGCCCCTACGGCCGATTCTTAGCTAGTTTCGGGGCAATCTCTCGACACGATGCTCTAAAGACCCACATTCAAAACAACCTCTACCACCGGTCCAACGGCTTCCCAATGGGTTTCCCCACGGTGGTTACACCGAGTCGGCCTCGATTAGTAGCCGTGGGCTTTCCTTCCGATTCGGCCCACTCTGCCTAGCCCGCTTACGAGCATTAGTGCTACCCGATCCGGTGACCCAAATCCTCTTTTACGGTTATTCTTACTATAGTTTTGCCTTACTGACCTCCTTAACCCCTTCGGCCACCTTGGCCTTTTCCACAAGAGATGAGAACTCACGAACCTGCTGCGGGGCAATTAGTAATCTCAGATCATCTACGAGCCCGTCCTCAAAGCGGACACACAAGACTCATGTTTGGTGGCTACGATTCCTCCGGCATACCTACTCGGCCTTAAAAACTCCGCCTCATACTCGGCCCGCGACTTAGTTCCTTGCACTAGACCTAGGAAGGCTTTCCTTTGAGCATCGGTGTAACTAGTGCCCACATACTTCTTACGAAGGCCATTTTAAAGTAGCCTCACGTGAGATCATCACCGCGGCTCCATCCCGGACGATCGACCACCACCGATGCACGCTTCATCCTTTAGAAGCGACACGCCCCCTTTCGGCTTCTCCTCCTCGGTCAGTCGAGATCATCCATGACCCTTTCCGTAGATTCCAGCCAATATTCTGCGGCACTGGGTGCCACTCCTGAGACACCACGGAATACCTCGGCCCCGTTAGACCGAATTCGCTCGGGAACAGACTTCCGAGCTCCCAAATTCCCACCAGCCCCGGCCACCATCTCCAAAACTCGCAAAGCGACTTGCGACACGGCCCACCGCCGGTGCGGTCGCGCTCGCCCTCACCACGAAAGTAGGAGGTGGTGGTGGCGGTGGTACCTCGTTTTCCGGACCTTGACCTGACCTAACGGGTTCAGACACCGTCATCCTACCCCTACCGCGTCCACGACGTCCACGTCCTCTAGAACTCATTCTATCTATCGTGCTTTTAATCTGATTAAGAAAATTTTATGTGTTAGCATTTGTTTCACTTTCTTATTCGCGAAGAAATTTTATGAACAGAATTTAATTAGGGATTCTTTCGAGCAAACAAGGTTTCAGTCTTCTATCCTAGTTCACACAAAAGAGTTCATGCATCCATTCCTTAATACTTTCCATACCTATTCACTCTTCGGACATTTCTGCCCATTTCTAACCCAGGGGTATTTTCGTCATTTTCTCTACAGGGGTATTTTCGTAACAAAAGAAGTTTTAAAATTTTAGTAAAGTAGGTCATTTTGAAATTCCCAAAACTGGAGGATATTTAGGAAAATTTATAAAATTGTAATCGTTTTGGAACCAGGGGTATTTTGGTAATTTTGTCAATCAGGGGCAATTCTGTCATTTTGATAAATCAGTGATATTTTCGTCAGTTGTAACACTTTGAGGGTCCCTTTTTGAAAGTTTTCCCTTTTCAAATAGTGATGTTGGTAAAGTTTTCCAAAGATCAAGGTCATTTCGAAAATTTTCACAAATTGAGGGCGTTTTCGTAATTTTCTAAAACCAAAATATTTCAGTGTTGATTTTTCAAAGCTAAGTTATTGGATATTTGTAAAGTAGTTGAAATTTTTGAGCAAAACCATTGAACTGATATTTTATGAGTCGGGCGTTTTAGTAATTTTACCACAAGGGTATTTTTGTAATTTTCCACAAATTTGAGTTTTTCGAAGAAACATTGTAAAAATGATGTCCTCGGATTTAAAAAGAGTCATTGTAAAAATTTGAAACATTAGGGTTGTTGTTGTTTCGTTCTTTTTGAAAACATGGCTAGTTCCTTTCGGGTTTTAGTCATTAGGTTTGCTTTCTATGACCGAGCCATCTTGATCGGGGTGAACCAAGGCTACGCACTGTGCGGGATTCGAGTGAAGAGGAGGTGGGTCACGCGGACCGCTTAAATACCAAGCTCTCACCGAACCTTTCTAGACATGCGCATGAGAGGTTGCCACACCACCGAGCCTACGAGTTAGGAGTGAGAAGAAGCTACGCACGGGTAGGATACTGCGAAGAGGAGGTGAGTCACACGGATCGCTTAAATACCGTGCTCTTAGGATCCAATCCTCGACATGCGCATGCTGAGGGGTTACCACACCCTAGCTCATTTGGCTAAGTCATAGATTGGTTTAGTTCTTTAATGTCTTATGTTTGGTTCATGTGTTTGAGTAATCTAATCCTAGGGTTCAAGTCCTATAAAGTCTATCTCGTTCCATACTTCCTACCCTTCTACAGAATATAATTCACCAAGAGGTTCAGAAGTACTTACCTGGGCGGATCGGTGCCGGAGACTCGGGCCATGCTGTTCAAAATCCAAAAATCATTTTATAAGGCCTTCTAAAACATTTTTGGGCCTTGGGATTACGGTAGAGCTTTGAAACGGCTCGATACCAATTTTGTAACAACCCAAACCCGGCCCAAACACTATGGCCGAATCCAGTTTGTTACAGGGAAAAATATTTTTGAAAGTCTCTTTTTGAAACCAACTTAAATTTTGAAAACCCTTCTTTTTAGTGGACTTAATAAAACCTTGCTTAGATTAAGTTTGAAAATCAATTGGGTCAAGTTATTTTAGAGTTTTAAATGTGCCCGACGGCACGGTAAAACATTTTCGTTTACTTTGAGAAAACGTGGTCATTCAATATTAATAAAAATAGTTTAAGCAAATTATTCAGCAATATAAAAAAAAACAACATAGCTAAAGTGTTAGGAGGCCTTATTACATTCAAAATAAAATCAACTAAAGATTAAAATAACTAAATCCAAAATCCATTCGGTTTAAATTCACTGCATGGCCACCTCGAGTCCACTCGGCTCCACATCCGCGATCTACGTGTCACCTGAAAAATGTAAGGAGAAGGTGAGTCACCAAGACTCAGTATGTAACCCTTCTCCCGAATTAAGTAATTTCATACACAACATGTAACAATTAATGTGCATAATATCATGTACCCATCCTAGCCAACCATACGCCTTTGCCTCTACCGTTGTGGTACCAAACCACCTTTGGTGGTGCCAAACCACCTGGTGACATATAGTCACAATGTGCTACCAAAGCACGCGGTGTCAAAGAGACACGAATCGGGTGATGGGGCCAACCCATCGTGTGATACCAAATCACCGCAGACAATCCCATATCTCAAGTGGGGCCAACCCCTACTGTGGTATTAACCACGGGGACAAGTCGCTATGAGGTACCAAACCTCTGGAGGTACCAAACCTCTGGTGGCCGTAGTCACGGTGTGTTACCAAAACACTTGGTGCGCGTCGGCACGATCAATCTTGCCCCTCCACTCATCAACCCATATCAAATCATTGTATAACAGATCTCATGTCATCACATATTTAATCAACATATAGTAAACAACGTCATGCTTCCCAAAAGTATTACTATCAATCTCATCTTGTGAGAGACTTTACGGCATCCTTGCTTGTACCATTAAGGCACTAAATCCATATCTACATAAGGCAGATATTCACACAATGGGCATTCAATATGATTTATTAATTATTACAAGTGTGTATGTACACACCTATCACCAACGAGGAGTCTAAATCCAGAAAGAAGAGTCGGCCACCCTAAATCCGCTTGTCCCTATATTCGGCCATAATAGTGTTAGTGATATGGGCCATTCGCCAAACCAAATAATTCTTTTAGGGTTGTTGCTTGAACCCGAATCTTTACCTTTGTTCTCTCGATTTACTAACCACGAGACTTAATTTCTGAATCTGTTTAATCCACTACCACTGATTAGTAAATAAGACTAATAGCCTTCGGCTTAATTGAATGTCAAAAATAAAGAGATCACTCTTACCACTTTACTTCCAAAATCGATTGCTAGAGGTTGGGGTTTAGATCGCTTGTTTCCAAATATCTCGGAGTACCTAGGAGAGATCGTTTATAAGAACATTTAGAAGCCTTATTAATTATTGCCAAAATCGACACTTACCCCCCTCCTCTAATGGAAATCGGCAAAGAACAGGGAGGGATAAACCATGAAGTTTCGGCACACTTACCTTTTCTCAAGACCGTTTGAAGAAGAAGTTGAAAGAGATCTCCCCTTGCTTAAGATTCGGTTAGAGTTTATCAAAGGGAAAAGTAAAGAGTTCGGCTAGTGTGGAAAAAGGTAAGAGTAGGAGAGGGATTCGGCTAGAGGGTTTGAGAGGATAGAAAGAAAAATAAAAGAAGAATAAAGAAGGAGGGCTAGGGATTTCGGCAAGTAGTAAAATGAAAAAAAAAAGAAAGGTCCTAGGCTGCTCCTTTTATAGACATTCGGCCCCCTCCTAGTAGCCTTGCCGTCCACACCACTCCACCAAGGAGTTTAAAATTCGGCCATTACTTAAAACTTCTCTTGGCCATCCATTTGCATTAATTCAAATTTAATTTGAATTAATCTCCATTAATCAAATAATCCACTTAATCTAATAATATCCCTAATATCCAAATAATATCCCTTTTAATAAAATCCTTAATATCCACATAATAATATCCTTTATTAATCAAATAAAACCCTTGATTATCCTTATAATATAATCCTTTAAAAGCTCATATTATCTTCTAATAATAAAATAAAAGAGTTTGAAGAGAGAAAGTCTCCCCCCCTGTGCCGTCCAAATAAGTAACAAAAAAAAGGAACTCCGCGACTCGAACCCAGCTCCCCTTGTCCCCCCTTGTGGCGTCACATGTAGCTCTTAAGTGGGCTTACTTTGCCACTTTACCAAGGCCTCATTAGTGCCCAAATTCCTTCATATATTCTTATAACACACTCCTGCTAAGGCTCCCTGCCTTTAAAGTTAAGAACTAAAATTTTCTACCAAACTGAGACAACTCAAGGCCTTAATTTAAACTCTCTTATTCCATAAATAATATTTCAGTAGTTCATACATAAGAAAATAATGAAATTTCAAATAGCCCCGTTTTTGGGATGTTACACTTTTAGAGTACTTTGCATCATATTGCATGACCGCTGGGTTACACGTTTAAGTGGGAGTGAGAAGCTACTCTTCGTAAGGTTTTCACCTCCGTGCAGGATAGCGAATCACTTCCGGAATACATCCGTACCTATGTCTTGGTGAGATTTTCATCTCCGTGCAGCCATAGGGAAATGTATTCCCCTGAACCGAACTCGATCGATATGAGCCTATAATGGTGAGGATCGAGGAATCTGCGGGTTTGGGTACCTCTTTTTAAAACTCAAACCGCATGTAAAAGACCCTAAGAGCCTATCCAGATGGAGATGTGATGAACCCTAGTGGTCACTTGTAACAGTCCGAATTTGACCCTAATCGGAACGATGGTTTCAGGACCACGAATCCGAGTCCGAGAAATATGTAGATATTATAATTTATGCTTACTATATGTGAATTAATGTGTGTGAAAGTCTCGTAGAAAAATTTTATCATTTGTGTGTTTAATTTAGAAAAAGGACTTAATCGCGTAAAAGGTAAAAGTTGCAAACTATAGTGAAATGTACCAAATTGATTGTGGCTTTATAAATGGAAGTCCTAAAAGGGCAATTAGCCCATTATTCAAGATAGTGGACGGCATAGGACTAAATTACCCTTATATTATAAGTTTGTTTTATTATTATTAAAAGGTTATAATAGTAATTCATAAATAAAACATATTATATGTTAAATAAAACAAAAATAAAGACCACCATCATCTTTTACATTGTTGCCTGAATATTGAGAAAAGAACAAGGGTTAGGAAGCTTTGAATTTCGGCAATCAAATTGCTTGATTTAGGTTTGTGTGATTTTCGGTTTTTGATAATTTTTACGTTTTTGATATCGTTGCTTCGTATATTATCCGACCCATGCTCGAATTTTTGAGATTAGTATGTATATGTGATTCAGCCATTAACATGTTTATGTGGTTTTTGATATTTGATGATTTTAAATTAAAGTTATGTTAAAGATTAGTATGTTTTGTATTAGTAATTTTAGTGAATTTGTGTATTTTGGGCTAAATTGCAAAAATGAAATTTTTGGGGGACTAAAATGCAAAATAAATGAAAGAAATGGGCTTGTATGGTCCTTGTGAACATTTGGCCCTGAGGTGTTGTAGTGAAATTTTGTGTATTTTGTGTTTTGTGCAAATAGGACTAAATTGTAAAAAAGTGAAACCTTAGAGGTAAAATGGTAATTTTCTCATTTATGTGTTTAGGGACTAAATTGAAATGAAATGTACTTGAATGAGCTGATTTTTAATGTGTTTAGATTAAGAACAAAGAAAAACGGATTTGGATCGAGGAAAGATGAAGGTTATCGAATAGCTGATCTACGCGGTCCGTCGACAGTCGAGGTAAGTTCTTAAGCAAATATACTATAAAGACTTATTTATGAACATAACAAATGATGGAATTTATAAGATTTAAATATAAATGTGAATGATAGCCGAATGTGGGGGTTGAGATTGAGTTGAAATTCATTTTGTTATTTGTACTGTAAATAAGCTTATTCGGTTTGAAATGTGGAAGTGAAATGAAGTATACATAAAGTTTATGACTTATAATTTAATAATGTGTATTGAAATGTTGAAAATGTTGATATTTCGGGTTTCGAGCCTAGCAAGCCTAGTGCCGGTGACTTATTCGGGCTTTGAGCCTAGCAGGCCTAGTGTCGGTGACTTATTTCGGGCTTTGAGCCTAGCAGGCCTTATGCCGGTGTTACATATCGGGCTTGATGCCTAGCAGGCTTGATGCATGTGATACTTTTTAAGCGGAGAAACCATAAATTATTTGACGTGAAACATAGTCAATGTATCGAGTTAAAAGCTCATGTAAGCATAAGTCCCTTTTATATTTACCAGATGTAAGGTAAGTTGTGTTTAATACTACTTGACTTGGGATAACATGATAAGAATGGTGTTATGTGCAATTGAGCTTACAATCGATGTGTATGAATATTATATGATAGAATTTTAAGTGTGATAACATAGTTGATATGAATGTTGTACTTATGATTAAAAGCATGTGATTCATGTAATATATGTACTTTGTACTTTGATGAGATGCAGGTTGATGGTAATGAAGTGCAATTACTTGGGTTAATGAACTGCTAGTATTCGTCCCTGTATAAATTGCATATTGAAATGTTTATATCCAATGTCCTAGATTTAAAGATTAAAATGTTCAAGTACTTGAATGTTGTATTATCATTTGCTTGAGACTTACTAAGCTAGTAAGCTTACTCTGTGTGTGTTTATTGTTCTGTTTTATAGATTTTGATCAAGCTACGAGCTTCGAGGATCGTCACTGAAGTCACTCACACTATCGACTCACGTTGGTACTTAAAATGTTTAGGCTTTTGTTCTTAAGGCATGTATAGACTAGTATTTATTTTGGATAGATTTTGAAGTTGTATATATATTAAGCCATACGAATGTGGCTTGATTATAATATACATATATATTGGCTTGAGTATATTCGATCATGGTTTAAGATTGTTTTGGAAGTGTGTTTTATGCTATAAACTGTGAGATGGATGTATGTTTGTTTTGGAAATGTGAAGTAATATGTATGATAAAATAATGTGAGTTGGCTATATAGGTTTGGTTATGAATGGATAATTGATAAAAGTGTTTTAGGTTCATTTTGCTAACCGAATTGATGAAAAGCCATTTGGATTTGTGTGATATTTTGGTACAATGCATAATACATGTAATAGACATGATTTGATTCGACTTTGTACTTATTAATTTGGATTTCATGAATCATATTATAAATAGGTTGTATTGGTTCTATGATTACTTATTAAGTCAATTAAATGCATGGTTATATTCGACTAGTAACATTTATTTTTTTAGCTATGCCTACGAATTCATTGGTTGTGAAATGATTTACTTTGTTATGTTTAGGAAGTGGCATAATTTGTACTTGCTATGTGGTTAACTTGGATAATCGAATGAATAAGGAAATGAATTTGCTAAGTGTGTATAAAGTTTGACATGGCGGTTAGTCTATAATGTTTTTATGGATAGCTTTGCATTGAATTTTATTATTAATTTGTATAAATAAATATTTAGATATAGTTTTGACATTAGGAAATGTGCATATGGTATAATGATAAACTAAGTATGTTTGGTCATATTTTATGTCACCAATGCCAAGTATGTTTGGTCATATTTTATGTCACTAATGCCGTATAAATGAATGGGCAATTTAGTAGGGAAATATGATTTGTTTGATGTCTAAATTGTACATGTGCGAAAGCTTGTTAATAATAGATTGATATACAACTAATGAAATAGTTGTTTCGTTATATGCTTTGTATATGATATGTTTTTGGATATATGCTAGAATATGTTTTAAATATGAAGTGTTATGATTGCTATGTTTTGGTAAGACTTGATAATTTGATTAAGTTATGAGCTTTGAGATGATTAAATTCGAGTTAAGAAAGTAATGATTTTCTGTATGAACTGTGATATGACCGATAATGCCCCGTAACCTTAATTCAGCGAAGGATACGGGTTAGGGGTGTTACATCACTCGATAGGTGCTTGAATGTTTTTACGTGCTCTGAACTTCATTTATATCGTACTAACTATTTGTTTTATTTTTTTTGGTTTTGTATGCATTTTCATATTAGAGAAAGGTGTCGATTCGGGTTCGGTTGCTAAATTAGGGAGCTCGACATGGAAAACGACTTTCTTGATAAAACGGAAGACAATACGGATATCCGTATATTTGTAATCCGCTTTATGTAAAGAGCTTTGTGTTCAAATAAAGTTTCCTAAATGGAATTGAATTAGAATCGACTCATTTTGCATTGCATGCATTCACATAGCATTACATCACATGCATTAGATTTCATGAGAGGACCCTGATTGGTTGAAATTATTTCAGCATTAACCTAGACATCGGCAAAACCAAACACCTTTAAAAGGTACCCGAACCATGACAAAGGATATGGATCAGAGATTAAAGAAGCTTGAACAACTCCAAAGGGAGATGCAAGATAAACTTCAGCTACAAATGCAAGAGCAGCTTGCTAAGTTTTAACAGGATATGATGGACCAAATAATGGAATCACAAAAGAGTATGATGACTCAATTAACTCAATTACTAGCGGGCAGAATAGACAAAGGAAAAGCCCCTATGGTTAGCACTGGCGAAAATAGTGAGGAACGACCATATCCTCCAAGTTTTACCCTGACACATCCTGAGATACATTCGCGAAAGATATCCGCCACGATTTAACCTTAACAATTTCAAGAAGATGGTTCGATGCTAGCCAAATTTCAAATGGGTTCGGGTTCTAACTTAAGGGATCATCCAATTAATGATGTTATTCCTGACTTTGATGAGGCAGCAGAGAAGGAAAGACCAAGAATGGAATCACAAGAGCAGTTAGAGGACTGATATAAAAGGCTGGAAGAAAAATTCAGAGCAATAGAAGGCGTTGATACTTATAGAGGGATCGATGCTAAGGATCTAAGCTTGCTTCCAGACTTAGTACTTCCCCACAAATTCAAAATTTTGGAGTTTGAGAAGTACAACAGAAATAGTTGTCCCGAAGCTCATATCACTATGTTCTGCAGATGTATGACTGGGCATGTCAACAATGATCAATTATTGATTCACTGCTTCCAAGACAGTCTAACTGGGGCAGCATCCAGATGGTATAACCAATTGAGCCGTACCAAGATTAGTTCATGGAGAGATTTAGCTCAAGCATTCATGAAGTAGTACGGTCACGTAACAGATATGACCCCTGATAGAATCACTTTGCAGAATATGGAGAAGAGACCAAATGAGAGTTTCCGACAGTATGCCCAAAGATAGAGGGAAGTCGCTATACAAGTCTAGTCACCTCTAATGGAAAAAGAAGCCACGATGCTCTTCATTAATACTTTGAAGGCCTCGTTCATTAACTATATGTTGGGAAGTGCCGCCGTGAGCTTTTCAGATATGGTAATGTCCGGTGAGATCATTGAGAATGCTATAAGAAGTGGAAAAATAGAAGTGGGAGAAAGCGTCAAAAGATCAACTTCAAGAAACAAGGAAAATGAGGTAAATAGCCTGAGTACGCATCAAGGCTCTTCAAGGCAAGAACCCAATTCAAGGTCAAGCGCAGAAAGGCCCCAGTTCACACCAATCCCGATAACATATAAAGAGCTGTATCAGGATCTTCTTGATATACATGTAGTGTCTCCAGTCTATGTAGAACCGTACAGTCCCCGTACCCAGGATGGTATAATGAGAATGCCCAATGCGAGTACCACGCGGGGATAACGGGGCATTCAATTGAAAATTGCACTACATTTAAAAAGTTGGTTGAAAAGCTCATTGAAAAGGGAGTCATGAAAGTCAACGATTCCTCATAATCCAATCACTCGGATATGGTAGTTGAGATTGGAGGTAGAAAAGTTGCAATTCCTTGAAGAAGTCAGAGGGAATCTGAACATTAATGACATACCTGAAGAAAGAACCAAGTTTCCAAGCCCTTACATACTTGGGAAGATTTTAAACAATGGGACTGTGAAAGGGAACCCTGTGTTTTTAGGATTAATCAAGAGTAATATTCAAAACATGCTTGTTGCTTTAAGCCCAGAAGCAATAAGAATCCTTTTGTGAAATGGGCTTCTATCCAGAATTTTTATTTCAATAAAATGCATCTTTTTAAGTAAATATATTTTTTTTCATTCTTTACATTTCATACTGTACATTCTTTTGTGTTTTAGAATATTCTTTCATAACCATACCATATAAATAATCATCCTTAGAATTATTTATTCTTTAGGAATTTGCCTTCGCACCTACAATAGGTACCCAGATATCAATGACATGAGCGACGCTGTTACAGACTCCCTTTTTGAATGAAATATGGGTCTAAGGGATCGCAGGACTTTGGATATGACAAAAATTGTAACATATCTTCTGATTTGTTAATACTGGATGGAAAATAGTTCCTACGCTGCGAGCCAAGGAAAGGGATAAAGATCAAAGTGTAGCTCAATGTAGAAGTAAGATTTCCTATGTATGGGGCATAGATGTTACCAAGTCAGTCTCATCAAAAGCTTTTAGCCAACATTGATTCATTTTCGCGGATGACAATTTCTTTACTAAGAAGGTGAAAGTCACTTCATGTGCCAACATTACAAAGTCGATAGTCGTCAGAACAAAACAAAAAACAAAAAAAAAAAAAAGAAAGAAAGAATAAAAAAAAAAGAAAAGTTAAAAAGATCACATTTAACCGCACAATGTCAAAAGTTTGCGGTCTGTTCAAAGATCAGGCGCCACATTAGTGCAGCAAAAAAAAAGAGAAAAGAAAAGAAAAACAAGAGATTGTAAAAAAGACCGAGACTTGTAAAGATTGGCATACAAAAGTTACTGTTTACCCTCTATGCTTATCAAACATTGGCCAGGACTGTCCCCGGGGTAACACGTTTCTCATTAGCTTTGCCCATTGGAGTCGAAATTTTGTCAGAGCTGAAATTGGATAAGGAAGAATGGATCCAATCTCAATATGATCAGTTGAATCTGAAGAGAAAATGTTAAAAGCTATTTGTCACGGTTAGATGATGTGAGCTCACAACAAAAATTATTCGCCCTAGAAAATTTCATGATAGGGCTTTAAAGAAAATTTTTTCCATATAAAAAGGGACTTCAGAAGAAAGCGGATGCCAAACTAGGAAGGACCTTATGCAGTAAAGAAGGCATGTTCTAGGGAAGCATGAATATTGACCGAGATAGATAACAAGGACCTATCCAATCCGGTGAATTCAAAAAAATCAAAAAAATCAAAAAATCAAAAAAGAAAAAATAGAAATTTTCAGCAAAAAAAAAAAAAAAGAAGAAGAAAGAAAAAAGAGAGGCTAAGGTGAAAACCCGCAAAGGGCACTTTGAGACCAAAGGGGATTTGAGTTGAAAACCCGAAAAGGGCGGCTCAAATTTTGATCAAAATTGGGGCATACAACAGTCTTGCTATGCTTGAATTAACAATGAAGAAGTATGCTATGTCTTGGGGCATCGATAAAGTACTCTGGATCCCCTAAACACATATTGAGTTTAAAATGGTCCTCAAAAAGTTTGAACAGAGAAGCTCAGGCTGCGATATCTGGGGCACCTAGTTTTCCATCTTATCCATTTTTGGATTTGCTATCTTTGATTACCTTATTCTTTTCGAGATATGCCTTTAATAAATTCCTTGCTTGATTGCATTTGCTAGCTTGGATTAACTTGCTTGTTTCGAGCTATGCTCCCAATCGATTTCATTCTTGTCCATAGTTATGATCTTTTTCAAGCATTTCGCATTGAAATAATGATTAGTGGACTAATAATACTTTCATGAAAGGGGTTTCGCATATTACTCTAGAAGCTTCTGAACAATACAAGAACTTGAAACAGGACTATTGTTTAAAACTCACCAAGTTTAAGAAAGAGTTTAAACCGAGATTTTCTCTCCGGATTTTTATCAAAGATGGTGGTTGAGCAAACAACAAGATATTGCGACAGTGGGCATTGTTAACCCAAGTGTAAAACGGGAACCATTATCGGAAAAATTGATATTCTGTATTCATGTGAGCCTCATGAATACACATCTGATTGGGTTACTCGAAGAGAAATCAGTTAATGGAATAAGCTACAGATCCTATACCTTTGAATAACAATGTGATGGATTGAAGAATAAACAAATCTCACATTCTGAAATCACAGTCGGATGGTTGGGAAAAGATTCAGATCCTATACCCCTAAGTTATAATGAGATGAACCCTAAAGTTACAGGGGGGCAAATCTGTTGAAATTGTTTCCTCGAGTTTTCTGTCAAGAATACCAGTCGAACCAGAGGGCAGCATATTACCCTCATGAACAATGAACGATGTCACCTTAAGCAGGAATCGTTCTCATGAAATTCTGCATTCATGCAAAACACATTTACGGGCATTTGATTCATTCCGATCATTGTATCCTAATCTTTGTAAAAAGACCATTCTGATGACAGTATGGATTCATACAAATGTCGTCCATAGTACATCTAGTTAGGAGTATTAGATTCATTCTGATCATTGCATCCTAACCATTTTGCATAAGTATAAACACAAACTGATTTTACAGGACAGGTCCCCTAGAGGACGTTGTCGCAACATCGATGAATTCGAATATCTTGCCTTCTTGAGTGAAGCAGATTGAAGATAGTAGATCTGGCAATCCTGAAGTTGCAGGAGCAGATCGAAGCCATACAATTCTTATTACCTCAAAGTCCCAGTGGAGCTGGTCGAAGTTACAAATCCCTCCTCCTGAGTGTATTGAGGATCAACCTTTATTTCCGAGAAGTTTCAGTGAGAAGATCGAAACTACAAATCTCTTCTCTCTGGATTCTTATCATCTCGAAGTCCCAGTGGAGCAGGTCGAAGCTACAAATCCCTCCTACCTGAGTGTATTGAGGATCAACTTTCATTTTCGAGAAGTTTCAGTGAGAAGATCGAAACTACAAATCTCTTCTCTCTAGATTCTTATCACCTCGAAGTCCCAGTGGAGCAGGTCGAAGCTACAAATCCCTCCTCCCTGAGATTACATTGGGGACCAACCAATAGTTCCAAGAGGTTTCAGTGAGAAGATCGAAACTACAAATCTCTTCTCTCTGGATTCTTATCACCTCGAAGTCCCAGTGGAGCAGGTCGAAGTTACAAATCCCTCCTCCCTGAGCATATTGAGGATCAACCTATATTTTCGAGAAGTTTTAGTGAAAAGATTAAAGCTACAAATCTCTTCTCTCTGGATTCTTATCACCTCGAAGCCCAGTGGAGCAGGTCGAAGCTATAAATCCCTTCTCCTTGAGGTTATTGAGGATCAACCTTTATTTTCGAGAAGTTTCAGCAGGAAAATTGAAGTTACAAATCTCTTCTCTCTAAATTCTTATCACCATGAAGTTTCGACGGAGCAGATTGAAGCTACAAATCTCTTCTCCGGGAAATTACATCGAATTGGATCGAAGCACTAGTTTTCATGCCCTTGAAGATGCAGTGGGATGGAATAAAGCTACTCAAAGAAGAAAAGCACCAAATGAAATCAAGATTCAATAAGACCGGTAAAATTTGGCCCTTTTAAAGTCTTTGCTCCATTCTCGTTACACGATAAGGAGCAAAGAGGGGCAGCTGTAGGGCCCAAAATTTGCCCGGCCCATTAACCAACCAGATTCAAAAAAAAAATACTAACAAAAAAAAAACAAAGTCTGTTAAACAGTCCATTTAATAGTTTTTACAAGCCCAAATTATTAATTACAACAGGCCCAAAATTGACCCAATTACAAACATAAGCCTAGATAACCCAAACTAGGTTAGGGTTTTAGAAAACCCTAAGAGCTTTCAGAACCCCTTTTGCGCGCAAGACCCAATGGTCCAAGCCCCCTACACGCACGCACGTGCGCGCGTCCGTCGCGTCACTCCATGCATTCGAGCCTCAGACACCACCACGGTGGAGCTCGTGCACTGCAAACGAAACAAAAAAGCCAACAAAGCAATAATGCAAAAAAAGAAAAAAAACAGATCAGTATTTGGGATTTTTTTATTTTTGATTTCATTCGGCTATAAGAACCGAAGAGAAAGCAGATTGTAAAGGGTCCCTTTCTTTTTACGATTTTTGAATAAAAACATAGCCATTTTCGGAGATATTAAAAAAGGTTGTTTTTATTCTATCTTCTCGGTTGTTTTTTTTTTTTTTTTCCTTCGAATCTGTTTTCAGTATCTTATTTCTTTCTTTTGCGATACATGAGAAAAAAGGGGAAACATACTGCGAAAGTTGAATCTGCAGACCTGCTTTTTCATCGCGATAGAGATAAAAAGGGGCCGTCGAGGCTAGAAGTGCGAACTCGTTTGAAGGAGAACCGTTGGTCGGTTTGAATTGGCCACCGAAATCGATTATCATGGCGTTGAAGTGGCGAATCTTTCTTCTCTCTCTTCGCGGCTAGGAGCGAAAATGGGAAGGGGACTTAGGGTTTTGGTTTCGGAAGGGCAAATAGGGTCTGAACTATTTTATTTGGTTTTTAAATCTGTTAACAAAACGGTGTCGTTTAGGCTTATGGCAATAGCCTTTAACGCGGCACCAGATCGGCTTATACCAATGACCCAACCCGAATGAGGTTGAGACCGCTCGTTTTAGCCTCTGAAGGAATATTTGTTCATTTAGTCCTTTTTTTGCGTCGTTATTCGATTGAACCCTGAGTTCTTTTTATTTGCTTTTCCTTAATTAGTCCCTGTAATCCAAACGCGCTTTCAATCTGATCCAACTTAAACGCTGCGTTTTGGAGCCTTGAAAATATTTGCGGGTTTAGCCCCTTATCATTTATGCGCATTTCATTTTGGTCCTGGCATAAGTTTAAATGATTTTATTTATTATAAAATAGTCTTTTAATTTTGTTCATTTTCATACACAATCTTTGCAATTTTATCAAATTTAATTCATTTATTAATTTAGTTTTAAACTTTTTATATAAGATATAAAAATATTCATATACTACCTATTTTAAATCATTATTATTATGTATTATTTATTTTAATCTGTTTGTTTATTCACTTTACAAAAAGGTTTCTTTATTGTTGCATTTTATTTTAAATTCATATTAAATTATTTTAAAGTTTTAATCTATATTAAATTCATATAGTATTTATTGTAAATATTTCCTTCATATTATTTAATTTGAACATTTATATATATATTAGTTAATGTAAATTATTTCATACTTTTATTTATTATTAAAAAAAACTTGTTTTATGACCACTATCTTAAGATATTGTATATTAATTATTTTGATTATTTCTCACAGCTTGTCTTTTAATAATGTTGCATAATATTGGTTTTTATTGCTTTTCATTTTATATTCATTTTTTGTATAATATCTTGCTCCATTTTCTTCAATTGCTAAGGTTAAGATTGTGTTACATGATTATTGCTATTGTATGAATTATAAATTGTTAATTTGTAATTATTAATTGTGATTCATTGTTGTAATATTTGATGTTGGCTTTGTATATTAGTATTCCATTGTATCTTATAAAAGATGTAGTGTTTTAATGCCGTTTCGATTTTAAAATCATAAGGCCATGCTTGTGTTTAGTGGTTTCGAGAAAATCGTACTCTAACTTACTGAGTTCCGATTCTCCTCGTTTAAAACCTCACAACTGAGTATCCTTTCTCTCTTAAATCAAAATGCATGATATTTTAAATAAAAACTTACTCTCGGGAAGTTGAGACATTGCACCCTAACTTACTGAGTGTGATGTTTTATTCTCTCGAGATAAGAATTTCAAAAGAACAAAGACAATATTCCGTATTCGAGAATTTTGAGAAATAGTGCCCTAACTTACTGGGTTGCGATTTTTCATTTGACCCAAATAATTGAATATCATTCTTATTTTTAAATGAATGAGTATTGAATGTTGAAGGATAAATCTAATTTTAGGAATATAAAATATTGTACCCTAACTTACTGAGTACGACATTTTTATTTCTCTGAAATAAGAACTTTCGGCATCTAATATGATGCTGTTCAAATATATCTTAAATAAATGGATCTTTATCTAGAATCTTTTCAAATTTTCGGCATTAAGACATTAAATAATCAATTAAGTACCAATTTTGGGCGTTACGAGGGTGCTAACCCTTCCTCGTACGTAACCGACTCCGAACATGTTTTCTCGAGTTTTGGTAGACCCAAAATTATTGTTTTAATAAAAATGTATTATTAAAATAATCCATCTCAAGGTGATACGATCGCACCTTAAATAAAAGATCGGTGGCGACTCCATTTCTATATTTTTAAAGTCGATCCCCGTTTTTCTAAAACTCGTCGAAAAAAATGGTTTCGACAGTACTAATGCTTCAAAAGGGCTGCAAGGTAGAAAATAGTTAAAAAGATACTCTGTAGGAGTGATATTGGTTCGGTTTGATCGGATTCGTTTTGGAATTCAAGAAATGTCCATCATAATTTAATTTGATTTGCGTTTTTTCCATTTTAAAATTTGACATTGAATTTTTAGACTTGTTTTGACAAAATAAGCTTTGCTTCATAGATTTTGAATATTATTTGACAATAATTTTAAAGAAATAAAAATAATCAATAAACTTTTATATGGTATTTTTGTGAAACATATTTTATATATAGAACATTTAAGTTATTTTAACGATTTCAAATAAAAAATATTTGTTTTATATCATAAAATATTAAAATTAATTATAAATTAAATAAAAAATAAATTTCTTTTCGATGCCAGGTAAACAAAGTTTTTTTAACTTACATTTTATAAACCGTCTAAACTCATATATGTCACACAAATATGAAAAATTCAAAAATCCTCTAAAACACATGGAAAAACTTAGAAAAAAACTAAACATACCCGTGCGGATACGGATACATGTCGTTATCCCCTATTCACACCCAAGTTCAAGTACCATTGCTGACCAGAAGCCAAGTAAAGAGATGAAGTGCAATTGTCTGACCTATAAATCACTAGTATCATTGACATGCATTGTTAATTTTGGTATCCACTAATCGACTAACAACCATGATGGAAGAGAAGTACAAAGAATTTGGTAAAATGGACCCACCCATCAAAACTTCCTAAGAAATCACGACCAAAACAACTAGGGAAAATTCTTCAACATCCGAGGAAAGATGAGAAGAATTGTAAGAGTGTATGACATCTGAAGTTGCTGATGCTGATAATGTTCAACCAGGACAAGTTGGACACAGCAAACCTGATGATATCCCTGATGTAGAAATGTACAAGCCATTGCAAGAGAGCTATGTCTCAACATATTTCTACAGGAGATACTGGCTCACCTAGTGGGATAAATTACAGGTTGACCAGAGGATTAACGTGGATAGCAATAATCCTTATCCAGATTAAGTAATCCCTTCCAGTCAGCATGCTCATGGCACCCTTATTGCTGGTGATTACCATGTATGATTTTACAGAATTCAGTGGTATTTTGGGTTAGTGGTCAACTGAACTTGCTTTTGGTTTAAGGCATCATGAAAATAATATCTTCCCCTGTCTGGAGATACCAATATGAGAGGTAACGAAAAAGTGGCCGCTTCTTTGGGGCCACCAAAGACAGTGGAGTATCATTGCATGGAACCAGGAAACCAACGAGGCAAGCATGGAATTCCCCATTTATTACATGATCTTGTAGTCTAAAGAATGTCCCTCAAGGCTTATGGTGGTTCACTTGATATGATAACAAACCAAAACAGAAAAAGCAAGCCTTGAGATGTTACATTGGGAAGTTTGTTTGAATAATTGAGAAAGACAAAGCATTGTCATGATAGAATACTAAGATACGAATCATGATTATATGACAGCCATTTGTAACATATAAATAGATTGTTGTAGTAGGAATATACAAGCAATTTCGAGTTTGATGTTCATACTAGGAAATACAAGCACATAATGAAAGTATGACATACAAGAACATAATTTTAGTATCTGAGAGACAGATATGTATAAGATCTATAAGTTAAATTCTAGTTTCAGAAACAACTTACAGAATTCAAAGAGTAATTGAAGTTGATTCATGCTTTCAACATATGTAAGGTTATTTTCTGCTGCAATTCATATTTCCTTGCCCCCACAACTTTGTCAACTATTTTGCCTTGTTTCATAAAGATAAAAGTAGGCAATGCCTCCACGGCAAAATCTTGAGTCACGGTCTGCAAAATACATGAGCGTGTCGTGAAGTTAATATAAATCAAAAGCTATATCACAAACTATAATTAGTAAAGGCTTTTAAGAGATCTTACCTTCAAGTCATCCGCATCCACCTTCAAGAATATGACATCGGGCAGCTTCTTAGCAAGTTCTACAACGACGGGTGTAATGAAACGGCATGGCTCGCACCATGAAGCTGTGAAACTTACCACCGCCTAACCAGGGAAATCTTTTTTTAAGAACAAGTAGGTAAAAAGGGAATCCCAATGACTGTAATCTTTTAATGCAAGCAATAACTACGCTAAAGAAACAAGACCGTGCAAAGAACACTATATAAATCGCAGTAATGAACTCCTAGCAAGTAATAGTAAATTTGACATCTGATTTCAAGCCCAGCAATGATTGAATCACGTAAACAATCAATTTCACTATTTAACCCAATTTTTTTTCGCTTAATTCAGTGCATTACCTCTGGGAATCCCGGGGGGGGGGGGGAATCAAATTCAAACAAACAAAAGGTAAAAGCGAACCAAGTGAAGAAAACCCAGTTTCTCAAAATTTTGGGAAATTGAGAGAAAAAAAGTAAAATTCTACCAGTTTCATGGAGGCGTTTGCTGTATGGAGCTGCTCGTTCCATGAAGTAAAAGTCTCGCAGGTGATTAATTGTCCCTCTTCCGCCATTGCTTTCCCTCCGATTCCTTACTCTCTCAAAAGTCAATAAAGCCCAAATTATGATGCTTTACAGTGCTTGACTTGTGCGTAAATGTCTTTGGCCATGCCTGCCTACTGCAGATGATTATTATACACACCACGGATTGGTCGGGGGAAAACTCTATCCCTTTTATTATAACCCACATCAATTAATATATATATGGAGGTACTTTGTTATTTTGTACTTCATAGTTAATTTTTTTCTTTCACTTTATTCCTACTAAAATTTGAAAATAGTAAGCCAATGTTTACTTTACTGAAGTTATTAATATATGTTAAAATAACATTGATCACTAATAGCATAATAAGAAATAATAGTATCATATTTTGACATGTGGTATAAAGATTTTATTTTTTGTCAAGTGTCAAAATGTGAGCTTACCACATAATATCATATTATTGATTATTAATGTCAAATTAGCATATTTAACAATGTTAGTTAAGTATATAAAAGAAGTATCAAGTTGGATTATGGTTTTTAAGTTTAGGCATCAATTATGTACAAAAAAAAAAAAGTTTTATGTAACAAGTAGGTTTAGATACCTCCGTATATATTAATCCTTTAAAAAATAAATTTTTTATAAAATTAATATTTATTATTTTAAATATTTTTTTACAATTTAAAAAATAAATAATTTAGTTATATTATTAAATATCTCAATTTAGATTTTTATAATAGTAAAAAATGTTAGACTAAATTTAAAGTTAAACCTCTAATAAAAAGTATGTCCTTTTTTGAAGACTTAACTTATAAATTGATATTTAAACTACGATTTTATTTTTATTTTGGCACTTAAATAAATTTTTTTGTCGCAAATGGTTTCTATAATTAAAAATTATCATGTGGTAAAAAAAGATAAAAAGTATTATTTTCTTTTTACAAATACTAGAAACTTTATTACATGCATATGCATGTGGAAACTATGTATTTAAAACACATGTCTGTGTTTAAAATAACATATAATAATTAATCAAATGTATAATTTGAAACTAATTAATAATAACACATGAAGTATGTACGATATTAAAATAAAAAAAAGTTAGATTAAATTGTAATTAAAATAAATTTAAACATATTGAATATATCAGATTAAGATTACTAAATGAATACAATTATTTATCATGGTGTTGTCATCAATCCTAAGTTTGTGTCAAGTTAATTTGTGATACTATCTTAATCAACAATCTTATTAATATATACAATTGATGGAGCTAATAAAGTGTGCATAATAAAATTAAAATGTATTAAAATAGTAAAATAAAACTTTGGTTAAGTGACAAATTTAAAATTTTGCTAACCCAATTGACATGAGTTAAAATCCCATCATAGACATTTTTAATTTTCAAAAAATATAATTTATTTTAAATGTGAAGGGGCATTAAAGTAATTTATATAACTGCATTGGGAACCAATTGATGGGTGACACCAACCCAATAAAGGGATTTATAAAAAGAAATATATATTTCTTTTTTACTTTATATTTTTTTGGTTATTTTTCCAAGGTTTTCAGAACCAGATTGATAGTTGAACCGGTCATGCCACTAATTTTTGGTTTGATTAGTTGGTGTTATTAAAAATTATAAAAATAAAAATACTTTAAATACAGAAAACCATTTCAATTAAATTTTTTTTAGTTTGGTTAGACTAATTTGCATCAATTTGCGGATTAATCGATTCAGTCCATATCTCAAAATTGATATCTCTATTGGTTCTCCATCCAAATGGCTAGTCCGGTCCAGTTTTGAAAATATTAATTTTGATTGATGAAATAACTTTTTTAATTTCCTCAAATCTAGCAAGCGAACAGTAAAATTTGAAAAGAGAATTAATCACCAACATCTCAACTTCAGAGAGGCAAAATTCGAGCAATATTAATATTATCAAATATTATAAAAGGAAAATAATGTAAAGGAAAAAAAAGTAAAATTAATAAAAGAATATTTTTTAAAGTTTATATTATATGGCAGTCTAGATTTTTAATATATATATATATAATATTTTAATGTAAAATAAGTAATATAAAAGTAATTTTAGTACCACTTATAATAAAAAATATACACGTTAGATAAGATATAATTTTACGATTTAAATATATTTAAAACAATTGTTAAAATTTCATGTTATCTCATTTCTTTTTATATAATACATACTAAATGATGTTTTTAATAATCGAAAGGTTAATTCACGGTTTAGTTGTATTGATGTGATCCTCCTCTGTGCTGGGTTGGACTTCTACCTAAATGAAGATAAGAGGGACTTGCAGATCATATAAAAAACTGAAAAAGGCTGTGACTCTGAAACTTGAACTAATAATAAGATAGTTGATAGGTTTTAGGATTATCCCATACATTCTATAAATGGAATTTTTTATTTGTTAATTGGGTTGCTAGGTAAAAGTATAAGAGTTAGTTTGTAGTAGAAGTTAAATTATATTTTATTTTATTAAAAAATGAGTAAATTAGTATTTGTAAGTTAAATAAAAAAGTAAATTCATCATTTTTTAAAAATTTCAATTATTTTTACTGTAAAAATTAATTTTTGTATGTCAGCGTGATGTACATGTGAGAAGTCACATGTTATTGTTTAATTATTCTATGAGGCACGTCAACTTTAAAGATGAAATTTTTAATAAAGATGATTGATTTACTTTTTAATTTAATATATATAAATTCATTTTTCAGTAAATTTTTTTTTAACTCTTAAAATAGATGCAGCATAGAATTTTTACTTCGGCCTTTATATTTTACTGCCATTTCTTTTCTTTCCTGTTAAATGTAACAGCAGCACAGAAAGTCTGTGGCATGGTAACCCAAAGAGGGCCAAGTTCGCAGTTTAACCTGCTGTACTTCAGCTAAATCTATGGCCCTGCAATATTGGACTTAATAGATGAGTTGTTGGGTTCCTATAATTGGATTTTCATTTGAAATATGGTCTCCATGCCTGGTTGCTCTTCCATACATACATAATGATAATATTGGCCTATAGAACTTTTTATAGCCTCGAAAGGGCAGTGCCTCCAACTTACTTGTTATGCAAGATTTTGTTTTACTCTACTTGTGAATGCGTTACCTACTTTACACACATGGAATAGAGTGGAGACAATCGAGTTGGCACCCTGAGTCCTTTCAACTCGGAAACATTCAGTGTACGAAGTTATAGCAGAATGGACCCCATCTGAGTATCACACTTTCACTTTGACCTTCCAAATCACATTCAGTGTACCAAGTCAGATGTCACCTTTATAACCCTCCCATCGTTTCTCCTTTGTTTTTAGTTATTTTTAGGGTTGGGGTTCGAGTTTTATTTTATATAATTTATATATGATTTTTAAAAAAGTATATTTTCATTAATTAATTTAAATGAATTTAAAAATTAATTAATCAGTCTGTGTTTATGGTGATTGATTTTAATTAACTTCAGAAAGAATTGTTCTTATCTCCAACCGATCACGCCGTTCCCTATTGTTAAATTCACCATTATCCATTTCCTCTTTTCTCTCCTCCAGAATTTCCTAAATCCAACTACTTTTCCATTTCTTTTTTTCTTCAGTGTTTGCCACATGAGCTTGTGTACAGACAAGAGCCTAGGCCAAGTGTGTCTATGAGAAATGGCAGTGAGCTTTGCTGTCGACACGAGCTAACATGGTTTCCATGCCAAACCCATCTTAAGACACGTTTCGGGCAAGCTTAATCACCCCCATTGGAGCTCTTATCTCCCCTTTTTTATCATATATATACCATTAACCCCAATGTGCTTATCAGTTATCAATCACTTTCTTTCTTCACCTTTTCCTTACTCCCCCCAGGTTCCCTGTTGGAACAATGTCAACATCAATGACGGGTGGTGGCTTTGGAGAAAGAAAACAAGCGAGGAAGCCAGCACAAGCAAGCTCGAGAAAAGGGTGCATGAGAGGAAAAGGTGGTCCAGAAAACGCTCTCTGCACTTACAAAGGTGTAAGGCAGAGAACTTGGGGTAAATGGGTTGCTGAAATTCGTGAACCGAATCGTGGTGCTCGTCTTTGGCTTGGAACTTTCGACACTTCTCATGAAGCAGCAATGGCTTACGATGCTGCCGCACGTAAACTCTATGGCTCGGATGCCAAGCTCAATTTGCCTGAATTATGTGCCAACAACCCTCAGTCTCAACCTTCTTCAGCAGCTAATCCTCAGATGGCTCCGATGGTGAATTACCAACCCCAAAATGTGAGCAATTCAGGGATGAGTATGATCAGTTCATCATCAAATAACCCAACTATTAGGGTCAATAACATGACACCAATACCAGAATACAACAATGACTCCTCAGTAATGCCTTCTTTCCCCAGCGAGAACATTGATCTACAAGGGAACGTGGATGCAAAGTTTGGACAGATTACTGAAGATGGAATTGAGGGGTTCTGGGAAAATATGAACGCCAACTTGCCTCTTTTAGACGACTCCATTTGGGCTGAAACTGCTATGTCTTTGGAATTTCCAATGATGGGTGATCCAGGCAGTTTCGCTAGCAACCTTATGGAAGCAACTGGTTGGGACGCTTTGCAATCCCCATTGTGCAAGTAAATTTTAAAGCTAAACTAAGCTAAGCTTAACTAGATGCTGTTAAGATAAATGGTACGTCAAAGTCATAAGAATACTGTGCATAAATGTGTATATTATATAGAATATATGAGTTTCCTACTGTCTACACTCTATATCCATGAAAACTACATAGGGTGTTTTCTGTGGTTTATAACGTGGGTCGGAGTTTTTAACTATTCTTATTTTTATTTTATTTATGTTTCTCTAAGTATTAATCACGTGCTGTTTCCAGGCCTAGCCAACCAGCTTCTATGTTCAAGTGAAAGGTTTTGTGAAAAGAACACATATGTGTACATGTGCGACATATGTTTTGTCGTAGAATAGATTCGAAAACAGAAAATATTACGCTGTCCACCAATAATACGTAGTGGAAGTTTTTCGAAGCCATTGCTTGGTTTCTGTCAGGAAAAAGTGGGAAACTTATCAATCAATTCAAAAGTTGATTTTTATGATTAGCAATCATAATCTTTGCAGACTCTAATGAATTTACAGCGTTAAGAAAAGAACAAAAACAAAATGAATCCATGTTTTGTTTGGATTTGCTCACTTCATTGAGTAATTCTTGTCTTTCCTTGTCAGCATCAGCAGTTTTTTAGCCTTTTTATTTTTTGGTACATACGACAACACACATTTGTTGGGGTTCCAATTAAGTCCTATCAATAAGATGTCTTTATGGATGAAATTAGTGATTTTTTTCTTACCATTTTATAGTTAAATGTTAACATATTTTCATAGTATAGTTAATGTAAACATACACTTTTCATAATATAATTAATGTATAAATGCTTTCTCATAGTTTAATTAATCTAAACACGATTTCTCATTATATAATTAAGCTAAAAATCTTATAGCAGTTGTTTCAACTTCATTTTTAATCAGTATACTTCAAGGTTTAATTTATTATCATGCCATATATTATAAAATAAGAAAAAAAATGAAAGGAAAGGGTTAAATACTAAGTTCACATGCATATATGGATATGCATGTATATAATTGCTATTTCATATATAGATATGTGTATAATCAAAAAATAATTAGTTGTAATATAATAAAATGTTTGGTTAAATTTGATATCAGATGTAAAATGACGTACACAAAATACAAGAAAAAAAAGAAGCTAAATTTATTTTCTTAAAGAAAATATTATTACAAACTCTTAGGCTTAATTCTAGAATTAGATTTTATTTTATTTGGTTTTATTTCCTTATTTAGATTATGAAAACTTGTATAAAAACAAGCTAACCGATGGAATACAAGTAACGTTCATAAGTGTATTTTCTTTTCTTATTTTCGTTTATATTATTTTCTTCATTTTCTATAAAATATATAAACATAATTATGTCATTTAAACCTTTTAAAAAAAAAGAAAAAAAAGAAGAAGAAGTAAATTTATCCAATATTCTTAAACATTTTGAAGGCCACGAATTCAGTCGGACAATATTTAATATTTTACAAACTAATAAAACAATAATAATTAGAATATGAAATATTACAAATGCATTATTACGTCTAAAATATGAAAGTAAAAGCCAATTTCGTTCGTACTACCAATCATGTGCAACTTGATTAGAAATAATCTGATAGATAATGTAACATATCTGGTAATCATGTGCAACTTGATTGAAGTAACGCTTTAGTTGTGTTAGTGTAGGAAATCGAATTACGAAGGAATGGGATAAATGGAAAGACTCCAGTGGAAGACGGATCAATTGGAAGGACTGAGATGGGCGAGATTGACAGCTAAAGTCCATGGTGAAGTTCAAGAAATCGCTGAATAAGTTCGGTAGCACAACATAAATTTTTAACCATCGAACTTAATTAGTTTGTACATACTGTATTGTTTTTGATTCATCAAAAGTAGGAATTAGATGTGCATTTTATGCCAAAATTAGAAGGAACTAGGGTTCCGATGACAACAGAGGAGCTAGATGTTATTAAGGTGCATGTACGAGCAATCGGGGGCTGTCTACAAGACTCAAAGAGGCCAAATCGAAGCTATGTCATGCCACATCCTACCTATGGCACGAAACAACCTCGAATTCAATGCAAATAGGGGTACAACTAGCATTGTGTTGCGCCATACCTTCTTTGTGGCGCGACACGTAAGCCAATTTTGAAAACTTTTCGATCTTCGTTCGACGCAATCTTCAAAGATATCTCCCAAGTTTGCACAACAAATTCAACCGGAACGTCTCTATATGATGTCTTTATCAACAACCAACCCCCTCCAAGCCACCAACCTCAAATATTCTCCCGAATATAGTCATCTTCACCTATTGAGCTTAAACCAATTATTTGCGAAATAACACTGAATGGCAGCAAGACGAAGCAGATATGGAAACTCCGAACCATTCAAACCATACATGGACATAAGACAAGCAAGAAGTAGTGTATCACAACCACAGAAGTAGACATTGGAAGAAATGATTCTGCGAATACAACAACACTTGGAATATCAAGTTGCGTGCAATCAAGAACGTGGGAAGTTAGCAACCCGAGCAGCTGAGAAATATGGAATTAAATATTTTCAATTGCCATAGCCACCCCTTAGAGAAAACCGCTCCAAGACCATCAAGTCCACAAATTAATGGCACGCTATCAACAACAAAGAAGAGTAAGCTACATTAAGGGAAGACAACATTCGAGCACATCTTGAATATACGGTGCAGGGTATTTCCTACATCAAGCTGATTGAGGAAGGCTATGCTAAAAGGTATGGCATAAAAATACTCCGTGGACGACACCATACCCACCACTATTCAATGACAACCGCGAATGGGAATGTGACAAACCAATTGAGAGATCAACATCGAGCAGTGGGCATACTACAATGCAAGGCAACACTACTAGAGATAATAATTAGAGGGAAGCAATAATAAGGAATCAAAATAATCGTGTGTTGACTCCGAATGAAACCAATAAAATCGATCACGACAAGAAGAATAAGCAGAGGAGACTTTGGAAGCTAGTGGAGGAGTTGGAATATTAGTCCGTTTGATTTTGAACATTTTTATATATTTGGATTTTTGTACTATATTTTTATATGGGATGATGTTTTTTTCTATAGTTTTTAAGTAGCTAGGATTTAGTATTCTCTATATATTTGTGTGTTGATTTTCCTTTGTAGGAACCTCACAATTTTTTACGGCACTACCATTGCGAGCCAACACCAAAAGAAGAAGTAGTCCCACCAATTGACTTGCACATATCATGCCAATCGGGTAACCGCTTTATTTTATACTTTTAATTGCACATTAGGGACAATGTGTTGAATAAAGTGTGGGGGTGACTTAGGAATATTTTAAAAAATTTTCTTTTCAGTTATTTATTTTCTTTTTGTAGTTTTTTGTTTTTTATTGCATGTTTGTGCTCGAGCTTGTAAAAATACAAGTGATTGGTTAGAAGCATATACATAGGATGTTTGTTTAAATTGTAAATTTAGTCTAAAATTAAAAAAAATTAGGTTGTTTATATGTAGACTACTTAGTTCAGTTTATTAGACTGTAAATAGGCACAAGAGATTAAATATACCAAGTGATAAAGGTAGATGCGAAAAGGTAATTATGTTTGTAGAAGTGTAGGATGCTCGAATTAAAAAGAAAATACTCGGTAAAATCCATGGTTATTGAAACAACGTAGTATGACTAGTATAACCTTTATAAAAAGTGCCCGACAAAAATCTTGATCGTATTGGCACAAATAAAAAAAATCAAAACGGATTATCGGGGAAATATTACTACATTGGAGTTCATAGCATGGATAAAAATAAACCGAGTAGGAAAAAAATATTTGAGCTTACTATACTCTGCAAAAATAAATACTATATTCGTATACACATTTAGATGGAACTCTATATTTAATGTTCTTTAACTTGTGTACTTTGTAATTTAGTGAACTAATCTATTTAGGTGTAAATAACTTTGAATTATTTAACTTTCTTGCTAGAGTTATATATTTAAGCAAATCTTCCTAGTGTCGATGCTCCGATCTAATTGTCTGTATCAAACTAGCTCAAGTACATTTTCTCCCTTTGCATGTTTATTTCCTATTTTTAGTTCTAGTTTATTTTTTGTTTTTATTTTATTTTGGGTAGTTTGCTTGAGGACAAGCAAAGAATTAAGTGTGTGGGTATTTGACCTACTGCCAAATGTAGTAGTCAATTTGAGTTAATTTCGCATTTAAAGAGCTTATTTTATAACCAATTTAGGATTTTATATTATGTTTGCAGCACTTAGGTCTTAGGATTAAAATTTAGTAAAATAAGTGTTTTTTTAACACATTTTGTAGGTGTTCTGATCCAATAGGCCGACACGGGCCTTAGGTTGTGGTAATTGGTTTAATTGAGTGTGTAGGATGAAGATATAATGGCCAAATTGACGTGGAAACAAGGGTTGAGTGATGCACAAGCTTCCTAAGACGTTAAGGCACAAAGTGAACAACCAAGGTAGAGTTTGGGTGTTATATCGCACCACGCAAGGGGTGTGGCGTGTACGTCGATGTACTGCCCAAGTTTATCAGGTTATTTTCATCCGCACGATCAAACTTATACAAAGACCTAGGACATACCGAAGACACATTAGGGGTTTGATGTAATTAAGTCATCCTAGACTCCTTCAAAAACCCTAGTAGTTTAAAAGTAGATTTAGATTATTTTCTTTTTGGTTTTTATTAACTCTTTCGTTTCTCCTCTTGAAATCAGTTTTGATTCAAGATTTTATTTATTTTATTCAAGTACTTCAGTTTATATTTTCTTTTACATTCGATTTAATTCCTTATTCCAATCAAAAGATTTGCTACTCCGTTCCCTACTCGAGATCAAATCCATGATTATTCAAATCTCTTTTCTTCTTTGAATCAATTGTGTTCTTCACATGAATTATTCATGCGATTATGAATAACATGAGTGGCTAAAACCCTAATGGGGGATTAACGAGTGGATGGGGATGTGATTAACGAATGGCTTAGGGTTTTTCAAGAAGAATTAATTGGTATGAATTACGTGTGCTAAACCACTAGGCTTGACAACCTTATGAAGTTATCATAGGCTAGACGAGGTCAGGAGATAAGTCGAACCGAGTAAATCGTAATTTATCCTGGTTGAGAAAGTGAGGTCGAGAGAAAAATGAGTACTACCAATCGTAATTAGAGGCCAGGAGGTAATAGTTAATTAATCGATAGCTAATCCACCCTAAAACCCTAATTCAAATTTAGTTATAAATCGTAAAGCGAGTTAATCTTCCTAATTGTTTTATTGATTTATTTCATTTGTTTAGTTCTCTTTATTTTTTTATTATTTATTTCTTTTTATTCCCATTATCTATTTTATGGTTCATCGTAATATAGGAATTAATTATTACTACTAAGACTTGTTATTGTAAAAGCGTTTTCATTGTTTATTCCTTTTTATTCTCATTATCTATTTTATGGTTCATCGTAATATAGGAATTAATTATTACTACTTAGACTTGTTATTGTAAAAGCATTATCATTATTTATTCCTTTTTATTCCCATTATCTATTTTATGGTTCATCGTTGTAACACCCCAAACCCAGCCCAGACGTTATGGCCGAATCTGGCGTGTCACATCAAAGCTTCGTTCAAAAACTGAGTTTGTCGTTAAAAGTTCATTCTATATTTAAATCCTTTTGCTCGAGTTTAGCAAATCATCTCATCAAAAATGTTTAATTAATGTCTGGCATTGATACTTTAGGTTATTCCAATTGCGGAAGCTCCTAAAGTTTGAAATATAAAAATGTCTATTTTTAAGTGTTTTTGAAAATAATTGTTAATTTTGAAAATTCGTGTTTAGCAGTTTTAATAAGCCCGTTTAAAAATTCAATCCATCAAAGGCCTTACAACAGAATTAAAACCCAAAATATAAAATTCAAATAAAAAGTCTACAGCAGAGCGTCAGCGGTAGTGTGGCCACCTCCGAGTCTCTCGCAGCTCCAAATCGCCTAAGGCTGGGGATTACCTGTACAGTTAGACAGAAGGGTGAGTTTACGAAAACTCAGTGTGTAATCCCTTATAATACAAACAGTCAGATATACGGTATGCAGAAACAGATTGGGCCTGAGCCTTTCACAGACACAGTATCAGGTGGGCCTTAGCCTATTAACAGAACCATGTGGACCCAAGCCCATTACAGAATTAGTATCAGATGTAGAAATGCAGACAGAAATCTAGCCCAATCTAACCAATACACCACCCGTGCCAACCAAAACACCATGTGGGGATAAAATCGACCCACCCAGCCAACACACCAAGCTTAGCATCAGTTGCTGAAGTCAACAGAACGGCTCGGCGCCGTAGACAGAACGACCAAAAGCCATAAATATCGCAGAAAGGCTAAAAGCCTCGTATAGAATAACAACGGCCGTACACTTCCTCCGTAACAATGTCCCAACCCCATGCAATATGTCTTATATGTCATGCTCAATCATCACAGGTGTATGCAGAATGGCCATGCTCAGTAACAGTCATTTAAACATATATTAAAAGCATATCAATCACACGACCACAGTCAAGTCAGTTAAAACATAGTCATACGATCATAGTCAAATCAGTCAAATTCATAATCTAAGTTAGTCATCTACCTACAAGGGCAAAGCAGTCATTTTATCCTACAGGGGTATTTCAATAATTTTAAAAATATTGGGTCTCGGTACTTATTACGACGTCCTAGAGGGTCTATCATTGCTTCGAGTGACTCAGATAACCTACGCGGCCAGAACAGTGTATATGGGCCCAAAACTTGCTATTGGGCCAAGTGGGCCCACATGCTCGTCTGGCCCATTTAGTCTAGATTCACATATGGCATCGCGAGCCTTATAAACCAACCCATCAATGATCACTTACCGAGGATTTTACCCGTGTGGGCCCACAAGCCCATTGGGCCGATACGGCCCATTTCAACCCATCGAGGCCCATAACGACCCTAGTCCACGAAAACCTACGTGGTGGCCTCTGTAGTCTGCTACCCACGATTTAGGGCTCGGTTCGCCCCACGTGCGCTCGCACGCTCATAAGGCCTCGAATGCCGAGGTTTCGGCATTTAAGCTTATCGGCTTTTGCCGATTCACAGATAGACAGGGGTGTGAATACACACCTTTATCCCGCATTTGACAGTCACGAAATCAGGCATATGGTTACACACCCTTTTCGGCTTTTAAGCTGCTTGTCATGTACGGAAAATAGTTACACACTCTGTTGACTTTTGACCGATTAACAATTACGGTACTAATACACACCTGAATACGAACTCTTGGGAACAGCCCACGAGTACCATCTTACATTTAAACAAGGTATTTATCAATCGCTTGACAATAGGATCTCAACCTTCCTTGTTAGTTATTGGCATATAAAGCGAATTTAGTAATCAGGATTGCTTATACATATGGGTTGAATCTATGATTATCAGCCTAAAGAAAACGCAAACCCCAAACAAGGGCAAAGCATATTCGGCCAATACCAACCCACGACAACATATTCCAGTTCAGATCATTCACTGCGAGCAGTATTACCTTCGGTCAAGAACGAAAGAGAAGGGTCCAATCGTTTCTACAGCGCTAGAGGACTCCTCCACCCCTCACGAATTCTTTAAACCCAAAAGAACACCATAAAAAAGGTAAAAAGAAGGTAAGAATCGGCATCTAAAGAAATAGAGAAGAAAAACCGAAAGAGTAGAGATGCAGGGACCTACCAATCAATATTCCGCCAATAGAAACTACTTGAGTGACAGGGAAGAGAAGTTAGAATCGAGAGGAAGATGAGATGGCCATCCACCACGGCTTGAGAGAGAAGGAGAATAGAAGAGAATCGACAATCAAGGACAAGGGAGAGGATTGATGGCACAAACAATATTCGGCTAACAAGGGAGGAAACGTTCGGCTACCCAAAACCAAAAATAAGTAAAGGCAAAGTACCAATGAGGGAGAGAAAGGAAGTTGATCCAGCAAAGAACGATTTTGAAGAACAAAAACCCAATTACCCGAATGGACACTAATGGTACTCGGCTTCCAAAACACACAATACACAAAAGGGAGAAAAACATCACAACAAGAGGTAAATGTTTTTGAAATTGAGAGCAAAAATTTACAACCTATTTTGGCACAAGAATAAAAGTCATATGACCGAATTTGCACCATGGGAAACCCACTTTCGGCCAACCACTACTACACCCCTAATTCCACTCCCCAAATCTCTCAACACCCCTAATTTAAAACACTTTCAAACTCCTCCAAGTCCTTATCTCATGAATCACTCCCCCAAGACCAATTCCACAACCACCTGAGTAAAATCCCACTACAACACAACCACTAGGCGTCACAACTGCAAAATAGAACCTCCTTTGCTCATCCCAAGACTTGAACCTCAAACCTCTTGCCAGCTGTAACGCCACCTTGCCACTAGACCACCCACTCTCTTTGTGTCACCTTTTACCACATTTTATTCTTAAAGCCTACTTAGTTACTCCCAGGGTTTTATTCACCTAAAACCAAAATTTTTGCTAGAGCTCAGGTTTGAACCTAGGACTTCTCCAATACTTCTCAGGACCCTTAACCACTAAAGCAGACATTTAATTGTGTCATTTCCTAGCTCACATGAACTTTTATGTATAGTTTCCTAAGCTTTCCCTTGCTCAAGGCCCAATACTTCCAGGCTCAAATTCCGGGGTGTTACAATTGTAATATAGGAATTAAATATTACTACTTAGACTTGTTATTGTAAAAGCGTATTCATTATTTATTCTATCCTCCATTGGGTACAATCCTTAGAATACTTCCAAAGTATTTCGTTGTGCAAACTATATGACAATTTGACCCATACACTTGCAGACACTGCCTATAACAGCCTGATTTTGGGTCTAGCTGGAACAGTGGTTTCGGGACCACAAATTCGATGAAGAAAAATTTATTTTTATTATATCTTTATGGAACAATTTCGTGAAAATTTCGTTCGAAAATTTTGACGTTTGGGCACTCAATTTAGTTAAAAGGACTAAACTACAAAAATTGCAAAACTTGAATTCTATATGTTAGAGGTGTCCAATTGCTATGAGATATTAAATTGGAGGTCTTTAAATGGTAATTAGACCATTGGTTAAGTTGGTGGACAAAAATGGACATGGTTTGGTAAGTTTCTAAAGTTTTTCATTAAGGGCATTTTAGTAATTTGGTAATTAAATGAATTAAAAAGCCAAATTAAAAGCCAATTTTTGTCCATCTTCTATATCATGGCTGAAATTCACAAGGGGAAGCCATAGCTAGGGCTTGGCCACTTCTAAACTTGATTGTAAGTCCGTTCTAGCCCCATTTTTAATGATTTTTATGTTTTTGAAATCCTTGTAACATGATCTATCTATTTCTACCACTAATTTGAAGAGCTGTCAAAGTCTAAAATTTTACCCATGTTGAACATGTATATATTTTGATTTTTGATGGTAGAAAATGCATGTTTGTTGATTGTTAAAAGACTTTTGCTAAGTGATTTTCGGTAAAAATGTCAATAAGGACTTATTTGTAAAAGTCTATAAAATGAGTAAAAAAGTGTGATTAAATGAGAAATGTGGGCTGGTATGAGTATGAAAATGGTTCGGCTAGGCTTGGATTTGTAAGAAATTGAATCAAATTCATTTTACGAGCCTAGGGACTAAAATGTAAAAATGTTAAACTTTAGGGGCAAAGATGTAAATTTTGCCATAATGTGATTTTGGGCTGATTTGAATAGTATAATTATTAAATAAGTTAAATATGATATCATAGATCGAGAAAAAAGGTTCAGAGTTAGAACGGGGAAAAAACGAGTATATGACGATTTAGTCCTTTTTGCCATTTTTTTACCGAGGTAAGTTCGTATGTTTAATAAGCATTAAATTATATATGTATAAATGCTTGATTGATATAATTATGGTAAATGCTACATTATTAAAATGAATTGTGAATGCTATTGAGTACGATACTATGAAAATGACCGACGGAGATTCGATACAGCGAAAGTCCCAGTTGAACATTAGGAATAGATAGGATACAAATGTCATGACATTAGGGTTACCGAGATTACGTGTAAGACCATATCTGGGATATGGCATCAATATGAGACTTTGTGTAAGACCATATCTAGGATATGGCATTGATATGAGACTTCGTGTAAGACCATAGCTGGGCTATTGGCATCGATACGAGATTACATGTAAGAACATATCTGGGATATGACATTGGTACAGTACTGTGTAACACCCCTAACCCATAACTGTCACCGGAATAGAGTTAAGAGGCATTACCGAACATTCAGAACATTTATAATCATTTCTCATCTTAACTTAAATAATTCACAATCATAGAGTCCCTTATATAGGTCTACGAGACCTTAAACATGCATTAGAAAGGGGTCGGGACTAAACCAAACACATACAAAATTTTTCTGAAACTTAACATTTTTTTAAGTTACAGGGGTCAGACGCCCGTGTGGGTAGGCACACGGCCTCAGACACGCCCATATGTCCAAGTCGTGGCAAAATAGGGCATACATATTGACTTGTCCACATGGCCAGAGACACGCCCGTGTGCCTCACCTGTGGTCGACACTGACTTGCACCACACGGCCAGTCATACGTCCGTGTGTCTAGCCTGTGTGCGAGTCTGATTTGTTTCAATTTGCAAACTTAAATGACACGGTCGAGCCACACACCCGTGTGGGCAAATATAGGCCATTTGCAAGGCTAATTTGCCACCCACACTTAGGATCACCTACAAGCATCAAACTATATGCATTTATACCTCAAATGGAAACCATAACATACCAATATATGCACCAATTAATCATCGACTACACCATTTATTTCCATACTCAATTTCAATCCAAACACGTCCATCTAAAATATCAATTTCACATCCCAAATCTTATAATCTAATCATCATTCAATTTTAACCAAATCTGTCATGAAACATACCATTTCCATTTTGCTAATTTATGCCATAATGTTCACTCACATAGAACACACAGATACACATATAAGTCATTCTTTTCACATGTTCAAAACATATACCGAACCATCGAACTACCAAGCCAAATCACATGGCAAGGCTTATACACTTCAAAACATACCATAATCACTAGCCTATACATGCCATATACCAAATATACAACTTTCAAACGTACTAAAATAGATAGCTGATAGTGTGATTGAGTCGCTGACGATCCCTGGATTCGAGCTAGCTTTAAAGACATTGTAAAACAGAGAAAACTTCACACAGTAAGCTTAAGAGCTTAGTAAGTTCATAATATATTATATTTAATTCAGTGATTCAAAATCAATATACAAAATAAACCATCACATAGATTATTTCATAAGAATACACAAACTCATCCATAGTCACTATGCTCACTCAACCATCCATATAACCATTTATGAAATCATCAACCACATAGGTTCTGTACATACCTTTGCCAACACTTAATTAACGATCATTCTTGCTACTCAATGCTCGATACCACATTTCGATCAATCCTCATTATTCATTCAATTTAGTCGTACACTTAGTGCCAATTTCTTAACTGAAACTTAAATATCATCACACACTTAGTGCCTTTACATTAAACCAAATTTAACTCGGTATCACACACACAGTGCTAATCAATGCAGTCGATACTTTCTTTATTTCGCACACACAGTGCCATTCTCTACTGTATCAGTTCTATTTCACACACTTAGTGCCACATCTCTCAATCCACATTTAACATTAACAATTCATTAACCACATAATCTTTCATTATATAACACATAAGCATAATTTAAACAATTCGTATTATAAATGAACTTACCTCGGACGTCGAAATAACAAAATAAGCCGATTAATCGAGCACTTTATCTTTGCCTCGGTCTCGATCCAAATCTCTCTTTTCTTGATCTATACATATTCAAATTTAGCTCATTCAATCACCAAATCATTCAATTTAGTCCAAACACATATATTAGGATATTTTACAAAATAGCCCTCATATTTTCACATTTCGACACTAAGTCCCTATTTCACAAAATCAAAAAATATACACAATTTCATTATTCCCATGCTTGGCCAAATATTCCTCATGTTCATACAAGCCCACATATTTCATTTATTTCACATTTTATTCCTTCAATTTACACTTTTCTCAATTTAGCCCAAAATAGCCAATTTCATCAAAAATCCAAATACCAACTATGTTAACTTAACATTAAGCTTTCATATTTCACCAACTATCAACACAAAGCTCACATTCATCAATGACACATCTCAAAATCTTCATCCAATTCTAAAATTAAAGCATGGGCTTGATAATACACTAAGCAATGATCATAAAAACGTTAAAATCACTAAAAACCGAGCTCAAACATACCTTGATTGAGCTATGCAACTGCCGAAATTTCAAGCCCTATTTTAGCTATCTTCTTTGCTTCATTCGGCCATGAAAGATGATAAATGGCCATCTTTTTGTTTTATTTTAATTATATTAACATAAATATCAAATACCAATTTTAGCCTTTTTAATATAATTTAAAATCCACTAACCTTAACCCATTTTTGTCATTCTTTTAATGGTCTATTATCAACATAAGGACTTCTCATTTAAAAAGCCATGCCAAATAAGTACTTTAAGAATCAGCACACAGCTTTTGCATTTTATGCAATTAAGTCTTTTTTTTGCAAATTAAGCACACAATTGATAAAATTTTCACACAAAATTTTCACACATGCTCAATCACATACTGTAAACACGAAAAATAATAGTACAATATTTTTTTGACCTTGAATTTGTGGTCTCGAAACCACTATTCTTACTAGGGTCTAAACCGGGTTGTTACATACTGTGTGTACGAGATTCCCGAGTATCCTTTAGTATTTCAAATGGTTCAATGGGAAATTCAACGAGTATGTCAAAAAAGAGAAAGAGTATGTAAGTAATTACGAATCGGTACATGTATGTATGTAAAGTTTATAAGCATGGACTTCATGAAATTGTGAGTTCATGATTTCCGCAAGAACGATTTTGTGAAAACCATTATTAGTCTATACTTGTGATGTATCAAAATTCATGATAAATCTGGTTGACGATTATGTGATTGGATTTCGGGCCAAATTGAGTTATCATATAACATGTTTTATTCATGCAAATTGTGATTTATCTGATATGAGAAAATGGGAAGATAAGAACTTAGGCAATTGAAAGATGTTAAAGTATATGCTTGAAATGTAAATACTCATACTTAATGTGTATGTTTACTATGAGGTTTGAAATGATTTGTTATTTGTTGTAATATGATACAAAGGAGAGATTATGGTTGTTAGGCTAATGCCAAGATATGTTAAATTATGCTTATAAGTTGATAGAGTAAATATTATGATTGAATAAGAATTATAACTGTGAGATTTATAGTAATTTGTATTATCTTTTGTTTAAATTGTTGGACTTGATAAAATATTTGTAAGAGTTGCTTATTATTTTCGTACGGACTTACTAAGCTATAAATATACAGCTTACCCCCTTCCTTTTCTAATGTCTTATAGGGTTATTAAGCTAGCTCGGGTTGGAGATCGCCAGAGATCCTATCACACTATCAAGCTATCATTTTGTAAATGAATTCAAGCATTTTAATTCTATGGCATGTATAGGGACTAAGTCAATTTGTTATATGTGTCATGATTAAATTAGCCATATGTGTTAACTTGTAATTGTTAATGTTTCATCTTATATATAGCCATGAATGATGGCTTATGTTGATCATAAGTTTATTAATATGTTAATGCCCTCTTGTGAATGCGAAATAAGTATGTTTTTAACGGGCTAAGTATGATGTTTTAAGCATGATGAATGATGGTATAAGAATGACATGTTATTTTCTTGTTTGTGGTTGTTTGATTGCATTTATATGCTTGAATTTGTGCCTTGTGATGTTGTGTAGATGTGTGCAACTGAGGGTGGCAAAATGGCTTGGTAAATAGCCTTGTTTTTGTCCACACAGGCAGACACACGGGCGTGTGTCTAGGCCGTGTGTGACACATGGTCTGCCCCATGGGCATGTGATCCGGCTGTGTGTCCCCTGCACCTTAATTGTTGCAAAATAGAATGTCCAGAATTGAGCACATGGGCAGAGACACGGGCGTGTGTCTTAGCCGTGTGTGCTACACGGCCTAGCATATGGGCATGTGGCACGACCTGTGGCACAAGTTAGAGAGCACCCCTAAATCAAACACGGTCTAAAGCACGGGCGTGTCTCATGGTCACACGGGCGTGTTCTTTGGACCACACGGGCGTGTGAGCCCTGCATTTAGCAAAAATTTTCTAAGTTTTGTAAAAATTTCTAAAGTTCTCAGTTTATTCCCGAACTGCTTCCAATACATGTTTTAGGCCTTGTAGGCTCTTGTAAGGGACTTTATGATTGAATATGGATGGTTTTAAATTGGACGTAAATTTTATGACTCGGAATTGTGTGATTGCTTATGATGTGAGTCTGGTAATGACTCGTACCCTGTTCTGGCGTCGTATACGGGTAAGGAGTGTTACACCACCGCTCTTATCTCTTATATTTCTTGTGTTATATTTAACTATAAAAGATAACACATTTATAGGCAGTCAAGTTGTTTGCGTCGTTGCCAGGGAGGTTTCAACAATAAATTTTGAAAATAAAACTTTTACAATTAATAAGATAAGTAGGAACGTTAGGATATATAGATACAATTTTTAATTTTTGTTTAGTTATTTTTATTTCTTTTTATGTTGTGTATGAACCGAAGCTCTAGCACTCCAATTGGACCTTACCCAAATCCAGAACAAATACTTAGACGTAACCGTCCAACCATGAAGACCAATCCACCCGCAATTATAAATTTACCTCGAGAAAATCCATTGTTTGAAGAGCCACGAGAACAAAAAAGGAATAATTACGAAGAAGTCCCAATAGCTCTGTAATGCCCTCTACTCGACCCGATGAATCGGCTCCAAGTATTGGGTGTTACGCCTTATAAATGATGTAACTTAAACTTTTTGTTTATGTTTAAGTTCTATCTATGAATATGACTAAGTTCCTAGTGGACGTACATTGTATAGATTATATAAACAATTTATGATAATAAAATTTCATCGATTTCCATTTTATCTCTGGGCCTACTATATACATATTTGAAATATACTTAATAAACTTATGCTCAGACTTAAGCATGCCACTTAACTTCCTTTGTATGCATAACTGTAAACTCGAAATTATATAGGGTTTTTTTAAAATATATTTTTACTACTTTTTTACTTAATAAATATGTTCATCTTGAGTAATTGTTTTTAAAATAAGCGAATTTTACTTACTTAATAATATTAGGCATGAATTTATAAAGTATGTGAAATTGTGCTTAATTACATGATTTTTGTACATATTTTATATTATTTCATGTTAATTTATTTGTAACACCCCAAACCCGGACAAGACACCACGTCCGAATCGGGTAGGTTACGGGGAAAACGTTTCTCAGAAGTTCAGATTTTTCGTTTGAAAGCTGAGTGAAAGCACAGTGTGCTTGAAACAGATTTGAGTAGACTTGTTTTAAAAACTTTTGATGTATTTAAAACCCGGAGATTTTGAAAACTTAGCCAGAATTTGTAGTTAAAACGAGTTTAAACCATCTAGAACCTCATTAGTTTCTTAGTGATACATAAAACACTTTTAAACTTAGGTGAATTACAAGTTAGAATTTGAAACCCGTTGAATTTGTTTATCAAAAAGACTTAGTGTGATACCCGATGGTATAGTTTAAAAACACGTTGCGTTATAATTTTGAAAACATTATCTTTCCAGGTTTTAGTAAAATTTATACCGGCTTATTTTGTTAAGGCATATTAAATCTAATTAAAACATCAACCAACTTAAAACATAGATTAAAGGCCTTTTACAGAACAAATTAAAACCCAAATAAAAGTAATAAGCTAAGTACCAAAAGTTATAGAGTCTGAGTAAACTTTATTAAAGCATGGCATGTGCACCCTGAGTCCGTCCCGGCTCCATGTCCGCATCTACGAGTCACCTGAAATGTCAAAGGAGAGGGTGAGTCGAGTGACTCAGTGTGTAAATCCCGCTCCCGTTAAAACAACATGCTAACACACATCATACATAGCAACATAATTAATGCAACCCGATCCTAACCATCCGTATCTCCTTTCCTACCCCGTGTGGTACCAAACCACTAGTGGTGCCAAACCACTGGTGACATATAGTCACAATGTGCTCCCAAAGCACTGGTGTCCCAAAGACACAATGTCCGTCAATGTGCTACCAAAGCACTGGTGTCCCAAAGACACATTTGTGCTACCAAAGCACCGTGACCGGAGTCACAAATCCAATGATGATGGGGCCAACCCATCGTGTGATACCAAATCACTAGCAGACGATCCCATATCTCAAGTGGGGCCAACCCACGGTGGTTAAACCACAGGGACAAGTCGCAATGAGGTGCCAAACCTCTGGTGTCCCAAAGACACAATGTGCTACCAAAGCATTTGGTGACCAGTAGTCACAAATGCGGTGATGGGGCCAACCCATCGTGTGTTACCAAAACATGGCGTCAATCCCGTATAATCATCGTGGGGCCAACCCATCGTGGTACTGAGCCACTGGGACGAGACGAGGTACCAAACCTCTGGAGGTGCCAAACCTCCGTGACCCAAAGTCACAAAGTTGTGCTACCAAAGCACCGGTGCTCAAGACAAGATATCATCGCTCCCTCTCTCTCGTATCACCCATACATATCATACTCATGGGATTATGCATCTCATACTAACCATGCATATCATGCCAACATACCAAGCATTACAACTCATAACATGCATAACATAAATCATGATATCATGCTTCATCAATAGTACTCATAATAGAAACAGATTTTACCCGAATCGTATACATACCCCGTTTGGGTATTCATTTGTCCAAATCATACATCGTTTATAATTTTAACGAGCAAATGTGTTTATTAATAATCTTATTAAGTATCGGTGTGTTAGTTACACACCTGGTAATCACGAGTCTAAAATCCCAATCGAAACGATCTACAATCCTTTGATTAACCCGCTCCTAGAATCGGCCAAACATAGGGTTAGGCATCTATGACATTCGGCCATCAACAAATAACCAAAGGGGTTAATATCGAACCCTTACCTTGTACACGTTTGGTTTCCTACCAAACCCGAACCACAATGGTTCCTTCTTTAATCAGCAATCGGCTACACCTTAAAAGAGAATAACTGTTAGTCCCTTATCACCCCTGACTTAGTCAAAACCAAGATTAAACTAGCAACAACCAATCACTTACCCCTTACTTACCAACCAAGATTCGGCCAACCACACTAGGAGAGAACCACAAGAGATTCGGCCAAGACTTGTACCAAAAGAAAAATAAAAGATTCGGTCAAGGTCTTAAGAAGGGAAGAAAGAAAAATGGGAAAAATGGTAGGTGCTTTTCGGGTTTGAGATGAAAAGATATGGATGAAATGAATAGGAATTTTCGGTTTAGGCAAGGTAAATTTCGGCTTTAGTGTTTCAAAAGGAAAGGAAAAATATGAGATATGAGAAGAGGGAATACTAGTTTTGGTTTCCACAAAAATAGAGAAGAGGAAGATAGGAAGGAAAGCATTCGGCCAACAACCCAAATGTAGAAGACAAAGTGCAAAAGAAATTTCGGCAAGCACACCTTTGACTTACGGTTTTAGGAAGCAAAGAAAACCAAATAATGAGTGAAGACCAAAGGAATTTTGGCTAACTAAACTTTTGCTCTTGACCCAAAAAGTGACCGAACATACCAAGAAAATATGTCAAAAGAGATGCTTAGACTTTCGGTTCCCAAAGTGAACAAAGAAAAGGAATTTTGCTTACCAAAAACTTGACTGAAAATGTACCAAAGTGCCAAGGTACATTCGGCCTTCCCCTCACCCACACTATGCCGTCACTCCTCCCTTCCAACTCCCCAATTTTGGCCAAATCCCCAAGTACTCACCACCACTCGTTTCAAATGAGTGGACCAAGTCATACTCCCTTTTTCCTCTCCACCCTCCATTTGAACTTTTGACTTGGTCCAAAGTGGAATTTGAACCACTTACAACTCTTCCATCCTATGCCGTCAAAATGGAAGCCCAAAATGAGAATTTCGCAGCTTGAACTCATGACCTCCACCTCATGGAATTGACGCCACACCATGCTCCCAAGTGACGCGTGCTTTGCCACTCCACCAGCTCCTCTTTTGTGCTCAGAAACACAACATAAACTACACATCCTCGGCTCCATCAGCCCCGACTTAACACCCAAAACCAAAATTTTTCCATACACTCAGGCACACACCTAGGCTACAATTAAGCCCCTAAAACACCGAAATAGCAACACAGCACACAAAACCCATGCAAAACATGCAACAACGAAATAGCCCCTAACCCGGGATATTACAGTTCTACCCCCCTTAAAATAATTTCGGCCTCGAAATTACCTGGTCAAAAGAGTTGCGGGTATTGCTGTCTCATCGCATCCTCGGGTTCCCACGTGGCTTCTTCCACGCCATGGTTCCGCCAAAGAACCTTAACCAAAGGCACGGACTTTCTACGCAGAACCTTCACATCCCGATCAAGAATCCGCATGAGTTCCTCTTCCATAGTCAAACCGGATTTACCTCGATCTCTCCATCGCTACTACATGTGATGGATCTCGAACGATACCTCCAAGCATCGAAACGTGAAAAACGCCGTGAATCGACTAAGCTGCGGCAACTCAAGCCGTCGACGCCCATGGTCCAACTCGTCTCAATACCTTATACGCCCAATGAACCTCGGACTTAGCTTGCCTTTTCTCGCCAAACCTCAAAGACCTTCTTCCAAGGCGAGACCTTTAAGAAAACCCGATCTCCCACAAAGAAACTCTATATCTCTTCGCTTAAGATCGGCATAAGACTTTTGCGGTGGTCGAAGCTTCTTCAAACGAGCTCGAATCAACTTAACCTTGTCCTCGGTCTCAGCAACCAACTCAGGTCCCAACAACTGACGTTCTCCCAACTCTGTCCAACATGTAGGTGAGCGACACTTCCTGCCATACAACGCCTCATACGGAGCCATCTTAATGCTCGCTTGGTAACTGTTGTTGTAGGCAAACTCAGCTAACGGTAGAAACTCCTCCCAACTACCTCTGAAATCCAAGACACAACCTCTCAGCATGTCTTCTAAGATCTGAATAACCCTTTCTGATTGACCGTCAGACTGCGGGTGAAAAGCCGTGCTGAAATCCAAACGAGTACCCAATGCTTGATGCAATGCCTTCCAGAACCTTGAAGTAAACACAGGATCCCTATCCGAGATTATCGAGAATCAAACGCCGTGTAGCCTCACTATCTCGACACATAAAGCTTCGCCAACCTCTCAAGTGAATAGTCCACTTACAGGAATGAAATGGGCCGACTTAGTCAAACGGTCCACAATAACCCAAATCGAATCTTTCTTGCTTGGCGAAGCGGTAAACCACCGATTTAAATCCATAGTTATCCTTTCCCATTTCCATCGAGGAATTTTCACAGTCGAAGCAAACCCGACGGCAATCGATGTTGACCTTGACTACGACAAGTCGGACATGTCCCAACAAACTCGCTCACCTCTTTCTTCAAGCCAGCCACCAAAATCGCTCTTTAAGATCCCTATACATTTTACTACCCCGGGATGCATAGCATAAGGATCATGTAATGCGCCTCTGAAGAATCTCTCGCCTCACTCAACATCTTTAGGCATACAAGCCTTACCTTGAAAACACAGGACCTCATCACTAGACAAGTCAGAAACCCTCCAAACCACCATTCTCAGACTTGCAACCTTCGCGCGCACTCGTAACCTCATCCTCCAATCTGTTTTCTTTGATCCGCTCAACCCACGTAGGCTTAACTCTGCGGCTCGCGCGAGAATACTCCGTCGTCGTACAAACTCAAATGGGCAAACAAAGCTCTTAAGTCCGAAACAACCCTACGGCTCAACGCTGCGTCGCCACCACGTTAGCCTTGCCGGATGATATTCAATCGAGCGATCGTAGTCCTTGAGCAATTCAACCCATCTACGCCGCCTCAAATTCAGATCCTTCGAGTCAATAGGTACTTCAAACTCTTATGATCTGTGGTAGACTATTGACTTCTCCCGCACAAGTAGTGCCTCCAGATTTTTAGAGCGAAGACTACAACCGCTAGCTCTAAATCGTGCGTCGGATAGTTGACCTCGTGTGGCCTCGGTGCGAGAAGCGTAAGCCACAACCTTACCCTCCGCATCAAAGACACAACCCAATCCCGTATGTGATGCGTCGCGAAGACATCGTGAATTCCTTACCCACCTCAAAGTTGAATTAAAACAGAGCCTCTACCAAGATCTTCTTCAACTTATCAAAACTCTCCTTGTTTCTCACCCAAACGAACGGAACTCCCTTCCTGCGGCTTGGTCATCCGGTGCCGCAATTAACGAGAAACCTCAACAAACCTTCAGTAGTATCCGCCAAACCCAGAAACTCCGAATCTCAAATGATCGACTTAGAGACTTCCAATCCGAACCGCCTCAACCTTCCGAGGATCAACTCTAATTCCTCGGTGATACTACATGACCCAAAAACGCCACTTCACTAAGCGTAACTCGCACTTCATCGAACTTAGCATGAGTTGCTTCTCCTCAAAATTTGCAACACCACTCTTAAGTGTACATCATGCTCTTCTTCCGACCTTGAGTAAACCAAGATGTCGTCAATAAAAACCACGACGAAACGGTCCAGATATTGCTGAAACACCCTATTCATCATATCCATAAAAGCTGCCGGAGCGTTCGTCAACCCGAACGGCATTACCAGAATTCGTAGTGCCCGCATCGAGTCCGAAAAATTTGTCTTATGGATATCCGCTTCCTTAACTTTCAACCGATGGTACCGGACCTCAAATCGATCTTTGAAAACACCGATGCACCCTTCAGCTGATCAAACAAGTCATCTATCCGTGGTAACGGATACTTGTTTTTAATCGTCAGCTTATTCAGTTGGCGGTAGTCTATGCACATCCGCATCGTACCGTCTTTCTTCTTGACGAATAATACCGGCGCTCCCCACGGTGAAACACTTGGCCTAATGAAGCCTCGGTCCAACGACTCCCGAATCGAGCCTTAAGCTCCACCAATTCCTTTGGTGCCATCCTATATGGAGCAATAGACACCTTGGCGCGATCCGGTAGCAGATCTATCCCAAACTCTACCTCACGATCGGGTGGCAAACCCTAAGCTCCTCTGAAACACATCCACAAATTCCTTATGAAGACGAACCTTCTCTCAAAGCAGACTCCTTAGCCTCCAAGGCATACACATGAACCACATACGCTTCGCAAAACTTTCTCGACCATCTTTATGACTTTTAGTGCCGATACCACATTGGATAAGTAATCTCTCCTATTACCTATCATAATCACTTCATCTCCTTATCCGTCGATAGCACCATGCGCTTTAGCGCGCAATCCACCTTAGCACGGTACTTAACCAACCAGTCCATCCCGAGAATCGATCGAACTCTCCCAAACGGCAGTTCCATCGGATCAGCAGCAAAAATGACCCCTTGGAGTTCTAGGGGTACCTCTCTAAACAGCTTATCTACCACTACAGAGTGACCTAGAGGGCTAATCACAGTCATTTGTCTAGAAGCAGTTTCAGAGTCTAAATCCATCGTCTCGACTATACTAGTAGCAACATAAGAGTGCGTAGAACCCACATCAATTAAAGCAAAGATAAGGAGTACCAAAAATCAAGAACGCACGGTTATGACGTCCGGCAAGCGTCGCTTCTCCTCTCTCGGCGCCCGCGATACACCAATCCGGCCGTCTAGCATCGGAACTACCCGCACCTCTGCCCGGTGCTACACGGCCCCGACCAGCTCCATAACCACCTCTGCCATTACCACGGCCCCTCTGTGGTGGCGGTCCATTCCCTCTGAACTGATTACGGCCCTGACTCTCAGACTGAATCCTGGCCATCCTACGCGGACAATCCCTAATGTGATGCTCCAGAGAACCACACTCAAAGCACCCTTTACCACCACCCAACAACCACCCCAATGAGATTTCCCACACGCGATTACATCTGCGGTGGTCCCCGCTAGCAAAGAACAAACCTAGCGGATCGACTCGCCCACTCGGTCTAGCCCTCTTCTGCGGATTACCCGACGATCCAGAAGACCCAAAGCTCCTCTTAAGCCTACTCCTGTCCATGCTCTGTCTTACCGACTCCTTAACACCCTCGCTACCTTAGCCTTCTCAACTAAGACGGCAAACTCACGCTCCTTTGTGGAGCAATCAGCGACCTCAACTCGCCTCGCGAGACCATCCTCGAAACGAACACACCTCTCATGCTCGGTGGCTATAATGCCTCGGCATACCTACTCGACTTTAGGAACTTAGCCTCAGACTCAAGAATAGATTTACTCCCCCGAACAAGTCTCGTAAATGCCTTTCATTTGGGAGTCGATGTAACTAGCCCCGATGTACTTCTTTTGATATGCGGCTCTGAAATAATCCCATGTCGGATCCTCACCGCCCACATTGTCTCCGAACGGTGAGCCACCACCGATATGACTCATCCCGAAGAAGCGACACGATGCCCTTAAGCTTCTCCTCGCCAGAGAAGGTCCAGATCATCCATGATCCGCTCGGTTGCCTCCGGCCAATACTCGGCGGTGCTAGGAGCAACACCCGATACACCTCGGAAAAATTCGGCCCCATTAGCCCGGAGTCTCTCAGGAACAGATTTCCTAACTCCCGCACCACCACTTACACCAGCTACCCTTTCCAACACCGCGCATCGATCGCTGTGACATCGCATCGTCTCGACCGATCTTGGAACTCACCACCTCCGGTGGTGGTGGGCCAGCATCTCATTTTCGACCGACTTGACCGGATCCTACGGGTTGAAACCGTCATTCTACCCCTACCTCTACCACGAGTATTACGACCACGCCCGCCTCGAGTGCTCATGTCTAATCTTCCTACGTATCGATTAAAAGATTTTTATGCATTAGTATCGTTCCACTTTCTTAACCGCAAAGAAATTTTATGAATGGAGTTTATTCAGGGTTCTTTCGAGCAATCAAGGTTTCAATCTTCTATCCTATTCACCCAAAAGAGATTATACATTCATTCCTTAATCCTTTCCACACCTATTCACTCTTTGGACATTGTCGCCCATTTCTAACCCGAGGTATTTTCGTCATTTTCCTACAGGTATTTTTGTAATAAAAGATATTTTAAAACTTTCAGTAAAACCGGTCAATTTGAAATCCCAAAATTTGAGAGTGTTCTTTGAAAATTTTGTAAAATACTTCGTTTTTGGAAACTGTGGGTATTTTAGTAATTTTCACAAACCGAGGCGTTGCCAGTAAATTTTCCAAAATCAAAATTTTGATTGATATTTTGTAAGACAGAATGTTTGAATTTAGTAACATCATTGAAATTTTGGGCAAAATCATTAAGTTGCTATTTTATAAACCGAGGGCATTTTAGTAAATTTACCCCAAGGGCACTTTTGTAATTTTCCATAAATCAGTTTTTCAAGAAAATTGTTGTAAATATGACATTTTCGGTTTTGAAAGAGTTTATTGCGAAAAGTATAAAAACATTAGGGTTGTTGTTGTATTTTCGAAAACATGGCTGATTCCCTTTCGGGTTTTAGTCGTTAGGTTAAGTCTATGACCGAGCCTTTTTGGTCGTGGTGAACTCGAGCTACGCACTGGGTGGGATACTGCGAAGAGGAGGTGAGTCACGAGGATCGCTTAAATACCAAGCTCTTAGGATCCTCTCCTAGACATGCGTACAGGAGTTACCACACCCTAGCCCCGTGGCTGAGTCATAGATTGGTTTAGTGCTTTAAGTCTTATGCTTTAGTTCGAGTGTTTGAGTGATCTAATCCTAGGGTTCCAGTCCTATAAATCTAACTACGTTCCATATCACCTACCCTTCTACAAATAGAAATTCACAGAAGAATTAGAACTACTTACCTGGGCGAACTGGTGCCGGAGACTCGGTGCCATGCCTTGTAAACCATGTATTCAATCCAAAAACACTTAAAACAAACTTTTGAAAACAATTTGGGCCTCAAGCCCACAGCCGAGCTTTTGAACTTAGCTCTGATACCACAATTGTAACACCCCAAACCCGGACAAGACACCACGTCCGAATCGGGTAGGTTACGGGGAAAACGTTTCTCAGAAGTTCAGATTTTTCGTTTGAAAGCTGAGTGAAAGCACAGTGTGCTTGAAACAGATTTGAGTAGACTTGTTTTAAAAACTTTTGATGTATTTAAAACCCGAGATTTTGAAAACTTAGCGTAATTTGTAGTTAAAACGAGTTTAAACCATCTAGAACCTCATTAGTTTCTTAGTGATACATAAAACACTTTTAAACTTAGGTGAATTACAAGTTAGAATTTGAAACCCGTTGAATTTGTTTATCAAAAAGACTTAGTGTGATACCCGATGGTATAGTTTAAAAACACGTTGCGTTATAATTTTGAAAACATTATCTTTCCAGGTTTTAGTAAAATTTATACCGGCTTATTTTGTTAAGGCATATTAAATCTAATTAAAACATCAACCAACTTAAAACATAGATTAAAGGCCTTTTACAGAACAAATTAAAACCCAAATAAAAGTAATAAGCTAAGTACCAAAAGTTATAGAGTCTGAGTAAACTTTATTAAAGCATGGCATGTGCACCCCGAGTCCGTCCCGGCTCCATGTCCGCATCTACGAGTCACCTGAAATGTCAAAGGAGAGGGTGAGTCGAGTGACTCAGTGTGTAAATCCCGCTCCCGTTAAAACAACATGCTAACACACATCATACATAGCAACATAATTAATGCAACCCGATCCTAACCATCCGTATCTCCTTTCCTACCCGTGTGGTACCAAACCACTGGTGGTGCCAAACCACTGGTGACATATAGTCACAATGTGCTCCCAAAGCACTGGTGTCCCAAAGACACAATGTCCGTCAATGTGCTACCAAAGCACTGGTGTCCCAAAGACACATTTGTGCTACCAAAGCACTGGTGACCGGAGTCACAAATCCAATGATGATGGGGCCAACCCATCGTGGTGTGATACCAAATCACTAGCGAGACGATCCCATATCTCAAGTGGGGCCAACCCACGGTGGTTAAACCATTGGGGACAAGTCGCAATGAGGTGCCAAACCTCTGGTGTCCCAAAGACACAATGTGCTACCAAAGCTTTGGTGACCGTAGTCACAAATGCGGTGATGGGGCCAACCCCCATCGTGTGTTACCAAAACATGGCGTCAATCCCGTATAATCATCGTGGGGCCAACCCCATCGTGGTACTGAGCCCACGGGACGAGACGACGAGGTACCAAACCTCTGGAGGTGCCAAACCTCTGGTGACCCAAAGTCACAAAGTTGTGCTACCAAAGCAGCGGTGCTCGTCAAGACAAGATATCACCGCTCCCTCCTCTCGTATCACCCATACATATCATACTCATGGGATTATGCATCTCATACTAACCATGCATATCATGCCAACATACCAAGCATTACAACTCATAACATGCATAACATAAATCATGATATCATGCTTCATCAATAGTACTCATAATAGAAACAGACTTACCCGAATCGTATACATACCCCGTTTGGGTATTCATTTGTCCGTCATCATCGTTTATAATTTTAACAGCAAATGAGTTTATTAATAATCTTACTAAGTATCGGTGTGTTAGTTTACACACTGGTAATCACGAGTCTAAAATCCCAATCAAACGATCTACAATCCTTTGATTAACCGCCCTAGAATCGGCCAAACATAGGGTTAGGCATCTATGACATTCGGCCATCAACAAATAACCAAAGGGGTTAATATCGAACCCTTACCTTGTACACGTTTGGTTTCCTACCAAACCCGAACCACAATGGTTCCTTCTTTAATCAGCAATCGGCTACACCTTAAAAGAGAATAACTGTTAGTCCCTTATCACCCCTGACTTAGTCAAAACCAAGATTAAACTAGCAACAACCAATCACTTACCCCTTACTTACCAACCAAGATTCGGCCAACCACACTAGGAGAGAACCACAAGAGATTCGGCCAAGACTTGTACCAAAAGAAAAATAAAAGATTCGGTCAAGGTCTTAAGAAGGGAAGAAAGAAAAAATGGGAAAAATGGTAGGTGCTTTTCGGGTTTGAGATGAAAAGATATGGATGAAATGAATAGGAATTTTCGGTTTAGGCAAGGTAAATTTCGGCTTTAGTGTTTCAAAAGGAAAGGAAAAATATGAGATATGAGAAGAGGGAATACTAGTTTCGGTTTCCACAAAATAGAGAAGAGGAAGATAGGAAGGAAAGCATTCGGCCAACAACCCAAATGTAGAAGACAAAGTGCAAAAGAAATTCGGCAAGCACACCTTTGACTTACGGTTTTAGGAAGCAAAGAAAACCAAATAATGAGTGAAGACCAAAGGAATTTCGGCTAACTAAACTTTTGCTCTTGACCCAAAAAGTGACCGAACATACCAAGAAAATATGTCAAAAGAGATGCTTAGACTTTCGGTTCCCAAAGTGAACAAAGAAAAAGGAATTTTGCTTACCAAAAACTTGACCGAAAATGTACCAAAGTGCCAAGGTACATTCGGCCTTCCCCCCTCACCCACACTATCTGTCACTCCTCCCTTCCAACTCCCCCAAATTTCGGCCAAATCCCCCCAAGTACTCACCACCACTCGTTTCAAATGAGTGGACCAAGTCATACTCCCCTTTTTCCTCTCCACCCTCCATTTGAACTTTTGACTTGGTCCAAAGTGGAATTTGAACCACTTACAACTCTTCCATCCTATGCCGTCAAAATGGAAGCCCAAAATGAGAATTTCGCAGCTTGAACTCATGACCTCCACCTCATGGAATTGACGCCACACCATGCTCCCAAGTGACGCGTGCTTTGCCACTCCACCAGCTCCTCTTTTGTGCTCAGAAACACAACATAAACTACACATCCCTCAGCTCCATCAGCTCCCCTGACTTAACACCCAAAACCAAAATTTTTCCATACACTCAGGCACACACCTAGGCTACAATTAAGCCCCTAAAACACCGAAATAGCAACACAGCACACAAAACCCATGCAAAACATGCAACAACGAAATAGCCCCTAACCCGGGATATTACATTATTAATATGTGATTTTTCACTATGCAGGAGGACCATTGAAGATATCATTAATGTGAATGAAACATGGACATGGACATGCACAAATCAATTCATGTGGATGGCAAGACCATGCAACTTGGGTCATGAGGTTGATAATTTGACCTAGTAAAAGATGTACTAAAAGATGCACATGTCTGTGTAACAGCCCAATTTCAGTGGTGTTGGAAATAATAGTTTTGGGACCACAATTTCGATGGGTGAATTATTATTTTAATATTTATTTATTGTCTACGAGATTATCTTAGGGTCGCTTAAAGTTTCATTAAGAAATTTTGAAGTTTAAATGGTTAATTAAGTAAAAGAGACTAAAATGAAAAAGGTGTAAAAGTGGGTTTCTATTAGCTAAAAGGGCTAAATGGCTATGGAAAGGAAATTTAATGGGCTTAGATGGTAATTATACCATATATGTTGATGGTGGAAAAAAATAGACATGATTTAGTTGTTTTTAAAGTTAAATTAGTAACGGTAAAATAGTAATTAAATAAATAAAACTTAAACTAAAATAACACAAAATGGTATCATCTTCATTCATGGTTTTATCCACCAAAAATAGAAGAAGAAAAACACCATTTTAGGGCTTGAAGGTTTGGCCAACACTTTGTTCTTGCATGGTATGATTTTGTGTCTCATTTTTGATGATTTTTATGTTTTTGAGTTCGTTTTAGCTTAATCTAGCTAGCTCGGGGGTTAATTTGCAAAATTGTTAAAGGTTAAGGGATTTGCGTTGGTTGAATTTGAATATATTTTGAAGTTAGTTGATAGATTTTTAATCTTAGTTGTTAAACAAACATGTTTTGTTAAGTGATTTTTAATGAATTTTGAAATAGGAATTAAATTGTTAAAAGTGTAAATCTATGGGTTTTGTTGTGAATTGTTGGTAAATTTGGGTTTTTTCAAGGTCCATTGTAACATTGGTTAATATGGATTTAGGTTAAAATGAATTATATTCGAGTTATGAGCTTAAGGACTAAATTGTGAAAATTTAAAGTATTAGGGGTAATTTCACATAAATATGAATTATGGGTTAGATTGAATACTTGAAGTACTTAATTGAATGAAATTATCTATTTAGATCAAGATAAAAAACAACTAGACTTAAATCGAGGAAATACTAAAGCTTCAAATTAGTTTTCATCTCTACTTCTATGACCATAGTTATCGAGGTAAGTTCATATGAATTTTATGCTTATTAAACGTACTTTGGTTGATTAATCATTAATTTTATGATATTTATAATTGATTCGGTAATAAAATGATATTCGAATACTTGACAGATAACGATCCTCGTTTGAACCTTAAGAATTCTTAGGATACGGATGACCTGTCATTAGAGATTTCATGTTTCGGGTGCTGGTCTTGAATGTCCTACCGATGGTTGAGGTCCTAGAATTGTTGCGGATTCTCCACAGCTCGTGTGAGCATCACCGTGTAGCTAACATTCTGACCTATAGCTTGTGTGAGCAGGCCCATTTTACATCTTCTATGAGAACTATTGAAAAGGAAAGGTTGTAGTTATATAGAAAGGCACATTATATTTGAGCCTTCCCGAGTATCTGATGTAATTCTAGATGGTTCAACGGGTAAGTAAAGGAAATGGTAGGGTAAGCATACAATTGAAATGGTTCATGATATTATGAAAAGGTTGATGAGTTAAATGATGTGTATATGAAATCTACTTACTATATGATTGAACTCATATGTATCATGGATGAACCTACTAACTTGTGAGTTTGATGGTGCTTGTATAGGCTTTAACTAAGCTTAAGGTCTTCGTAATGACATTATGCTTATTTCGTAGTTTATGCTAAAGAAATGGTAAGTTATGTTTGAGTTTATATGAGCTTACTAAGTACTCATTGCTTACGTAGTTACTTTCCTTTGTTTTATAGATTAGCGAAAGCTCGATCGGTTGGAAGTGTAACACCCCTTACCCGTATTCAACTCCGAAACCGAGTATGAGGCATTATCAGACTTATCTTGCTTGAACATACAACTTTGGGCTTTAAAAAAAATATCCATCCCCAACCTAAAACTTCTCATTCAAAAGCATAGCATCCTTATCATTGGTCTATGAGGCCCTAAACATTCATTCGAAAGGTCTCGGAATTTAAACCAGAAACTTTTACGCTCTAAGAAATTTTTTTGCCTAAAGAGGGGCCACACGCCCGTGGTAAATGGGACATGCCTTTGTGGGCAGGCTGTAACACCCCTTACTCGTATTCTGCACCGGAACCAGGCTCGAGGCATTACTGGAGTAAAACCACTTGATCGCCACTTAGGCTCAACGTGACCACTCTCTTTAGTCACCACTACAACATCATTCTCAACTTACGAGGCCTCACTCATACACACGAGGGCTCTCGAGACCAAATCGGAAACTCTTAAGATTTTAAATTTTTTTTTTCATCCAAACAGGGACTACACGCCCATGCAAGATGTCACACGCCCATATCCACAAACCGTGCATGAAAAGTTAAGTAAATCTGCCAAAGCCCCACGGCTAGGGCACACGCCCGTGCTCTCCACCCGTGGTGAACACTGACTACTTCACACGGCCTAGAGTCTAGGCACACACCCGTGTGGCTAGCCCGTGGCCTATACCACTCGAATTTGCTAAAGTGACACGGTCCAGGCACACGCCCGTGGGCTGGCCGTGTGTCACACATGGCCTAGACACATGCCCGTGTGTCATTCCACATGATCAAGAACCAAGCTATTTGGTAAGCTCTTCTCACCCCTATAGCATACACAACATGCACTTTCAACACATCCATAATCAACTCATCTTGAAACATAAACTTATATGGATAACTACATCTTTTCATATACTAAAGTAGCCGACAACCATGGCATTATACAAAATAGATTATCCATAATCAATTCTCGAGCCAAGATCTTAATCGGCTCCTCTTCATAAGACATATCCGGTCTTATCTCAATTTCTTTCGAAGGAATCACATGTGAAGGATCGGAGCGATACCGTCAACATCGACACATAGAATACATTATGAATCTTATCCAAATCTACCGGCAAAGCCAACCGGTATGCTACTGGCCCAACTCTATTTGTAATCTCATACGACCCTATGAATCTTGGACTCAGTTTCCCTTTTCGTCCAAATCTCATGATTTTCTTCCATGGGGACACTTTCAAAAACACTTTGTCACCCACTTCAAACTCAATTTCCTTTCTTTTCAAATCCGTGTACGACTTCTTTTGGTCCGAAGCAACTTTCAGACTATCACGAATCACTTTCACTTTCTCTTCGGTTTCTTGGTGGTCTACCCCTTGCAGACACATTACTAGATCTCATCTCTTGCTTCTCTCCCTTATCATCCCTCTTGGGGCAATTTCGGATAAAATGGTCAGAGGAACCACACTTATAATAGTTTCGACTGTTTCCCCAACATTCTCTGGTGTGATATCTACGACAACTTGGACACTCCAGTTTGTTCTTCGGATTGCCCACACTCTCCATCGAGGTAGCTTGGACTCTCGAACACGAATGAGTGTCGCCCAAGTCTCGATGTAAATATCCCACTGGTGCTATCATCTGAGGATTCACTTCCTTGGATTTTTTCGACTGAGCTTGATTGGATTTTCCCATCGATCGTTTTCTCGCATCTCGGGCTTCACTCACAGCCCTTATCTTTTATTTACTCAACTCCTCGACCTTACTTGCCCTTTCAACCAACACCATGAACTCTTTCAACTCCAAAATACCAACTAGGGGTTTGATATCCTCATTCAGTCCGTCTTTGAACCTTTTACACAAAACAGTCTCCATCGAGACACATTCTTAAGAGTATTTGCTAAGCCTAACAAATTCACGCTCATATTCAGCTACTGATATTCTTCCTTGCTTCAACTCAAGGAATTCCTTCCTTTTCCGATCAGTAAATCACTGGCTTATATACTTCTTTCGGAACTCTTCTAGAAAGAAATCCCACGTCACTCGCTCTTTCAGGACCACCAACGTCAATGTCTTCCACCAATGGTATGCCGAGTCCCTCAACAAGGATACGGCACACTTCAAGCTCTTCTCGGGTGTACATGAGAATTCATCGAATACTCTCATCGAGTTCTCTAACTAGAACTCCACTCTCTCAGGGTCATCATCTACCTTAGCTTTAAACTCCTCAGCTCCATGTTTCCTAATCTTATCCACCGGGGGTTTTGATATCCTTACTACATCAATACCTTGAGGAGCCACTAGAATTGGCTGAGGTATAAGAGGAGGTGGAGGAGGTTGAGCATTAGGGTTCGCTCGAACATAGTCCGAGTACCAATTACTCATCATCTAGAGAAAGGCTTCCAGAGCCTCTTCCCCTTGACCTCTAGCCTCGGGTCCACTTTGAACAGGCACGGTCCCTTGCGCAGGAGCCGGTGCATTACTAGCTACTTCATCAGCAGTCGATGGATCGGGATCCATATACTATATAAAACAAGATTTAAAATCATCAGAAACCACCACACTATCATTGTACACTTATGGCATGTATAGCTAGACTCTTACGCTTGCTACAGTAGTCCTAGAACCGACTAAACCATAACTCTGATACCACTAAATGTAACACCCCTTACCCGTATTCTGCACTGGAACCGGGCCCGAGGCATTACTGGAGTAAAACCACTTGATCGCCACTTAGGCTCAACGTGACCACTCTCTTTAGTGACCACTACAACCTCATTCTCGACTTAGGAAGCCTCACTCATACACACAAGGGCTCTCGAGACCAAATTGGAAACTCTTACGATTTTAAATTTTTTTTTCATCCAAATAGGGACTACACGCCCGTGCAAGATGTTACGCGCTCGTGTGTAGACACACTAGCCCATGTCCACAAACCGCGCATGAAAAGTCAAGCAATCTGCCAAAGCCCCACGGCTAGGGCACACGCCCGTGCTCTCCACCCGTGGTGAACACTGACTACTTCACACGCCCTAGAGTCTAGGCACACGCTCTTGTGACTAGCCCGTAGCCTATACCACTCGAATCTGCTAAAGTGACAAGGTCAAGGCACACGCCCGTGGGCTGGCCGTGTGTCACACATGGCCTAGACACATGCCTATGTGTCATTCCACATGATCTAGAACCAAGCTATTTGCTAAGCTCTTCTCACCCATATAGCATACACAACATGCACTCATTCAACACATCCATAATCAATTCATCTTGAAACATAAACTTACATAGATAACTACATCTTTTCATATACTAAAGTAGCCAACAACCATGGCATTATACAAAATAGATTATCCATCTATAGGCTAACACATATTAGCCATTTACAACAAAATTCAATAACTTGTCTAGCCTCTATACATGGCATATACAAAACATTAAGTCTAATGTACTAGAGAGTGCTGATAGTATAGGCAATCTTCCAATTGATCCACGTATCTCGATTTAACTCTTTTGCTCTATAAGACAAGGGAAAAGAAAGGGAGTAAGCTTTGAGCTTAGTAAGTTTACACATAAACAATTTAAGCATCATAGCATAAGCTAAACAACAATTAGGATTATACTAACATATAACTTCACATCCATAATTATGCTTACACTTTCTATCTTTTACCACATTTCCAACACATCAAGAGTCGAATACTCATATTCATTGACATGCACCCCTTCATTCAATATCACATTTACTCGAAAATACAACACATCGTCATTTCTCAATAATACATCCACACAACTAATTTACTCACTAGCACATCCACACAGCAAATTTCTCGCTATCACATCCACACAACTAATTTCTTGGTGGTTTTGCACTTAGCCCACCACAATCAATTTATAGGGTAGTATCGCACTTAGCCTGCCAACAAAGATAATTATAGTGGTTTCGCACATATCTCACTAGACAATATACTTAACAATAGCATCGCACACAGCCCAGCTCATCGTTGTTAAGTATTAGGGTGGTATCGCACTTAGCCCACCATCAAGTATTATTACTACACATTCACATATCTACTTACTCATTCATTCATTTGCAATATCTACCACATTCATTCCGCTTAAACCATATAGGTTCTCAATCATTCTCCATCATGCTACACACTAACTAGCATTAAGAATGTGTAAGTATAAATGCATTATTTAAGCATAAACTTACCTCGATAGTCAAAAGTATAGAGATGTGCAATTTAGTCCACCACCTTGCTCTTGCCTCGGTCTCGATCCGGGCTTCGTCTTTCTTGATCTATAATGATAAATCAATCCGTTCAATACACACATTGACTAAATTGACCCTTATCTCATCTTTAGCAAAATTACCAATTTGCCCCTAATCTTTCTCATATTTACACTTTTTGCCCCAAGGCTCATAAAGTGTTTTTCATTCAACTTTCTAACATTTCATGCTTAGCCGAATCATTTACTCAACTAAAGCAATCATCAATTCTCATTAAATCACACATGTATGACCAAACTGAAGACTTTCACAAACTAGTCCCTACATGCATTTTTCATGGAAATCACTTAGCAAAAGATGTTTCTACTACATCAAGCTTTCACATTCTTCCATAAAACACCAAAATACATGCATGTCATACATGGGTACATTTTTGAACATCCATCCTAGCTGAACATATAGCTAAAAATAGCTTACACATGCTACTAGGACTTAAAAGATACAAAAAAAAAAAATATAAAAAATGAGGCTTAGATGCACTTACTAGCAAGCTTGAAAAATTGAAGAGCCCTAACAATGGCTTCTTGAAAATTTCGGTAGCCTTGGAGAAGAAGATGAATGAAATTCTATCGTCTTTTCCTTTTTTAATCATTTAATTGACAAATAACCAAAATACCCTTTGACAAACTTTCTATTTTAACTCATCCATGCCCAATTTTGTCCAAAAATTAGAAATTGGAAAAATTGCTCTTTAAGGACATCTAATTGATAATTCAAAGCTATTTCATACAAATAGCTTCTAGAATCTCACATTTTGCAACTTTTGCAATTTAGTCCTTTTTGACAATTCAACCACAATTTAACAAAATTGCTTCATGAAACTTTCACATTAGCATGCAAACATAGCATAAACCTCAAAAACTCATATATGAACCTCAAATTTGTGGTCTCGCACCACAATTCTGACGAGGCCCTAAATCGGGATGTTACACAAGCCGTGTGGTCACACACAACCATGTCCCTAGCCTGTGTGAAATTTATTTTCTAATTCGAACCTATAGGGGTTTTCACACAGCCGGACACACGCCCGTGTCCATCACATGGCCTCGACACACCCGTGTCTTCCAAAACCATGGCATTCTATTTATGACATCATCACCTCATTATAGTCACACGGCCATGGCACACGCCCATGTCCTTAGGCCATGTGTCGGATTAAATTCCAAATTTTAAGTGCAGACTTCACACGGCCTAGGCACGCGCCCATGTCCATAGCCATGCCTCCCACACGGCTGAGACACACGGCCGTGTCTCTGCCCGTGTGTTTACTACTGAGCAGACTGACTTGTAAACCTAGCATGCAAGGGGACACACTGCCGATCAACACTCCCATGGGACTGGCCGTGTGTGTCACACGACCTAGACACACGCCCGTGTGCCTACCCGTGTGGACATTATAAAGGCTAAATTCCAAGCCAAATGCCACCCTACATAAAAACCATACTTATATCCTCTCATTTCAACATAATTCACGACCCTAAGGCACTTCTAAGAACTCAAAACAAAACATCCACACAAGCATAAACTTTATAATTTATCATCAATGAATATATATAAACTTGTCAAGTATTGGCCCAATTCCAATGACCATTTAAAAAGTGTATTTGATAACATAAATAACCAACACCTTGGCTAACAAATATGACATAACAAAATACCCAAGTCCTATACATCCAATACTCAAAATAAGTTTAACTTTGTTATACCAAGGTGATGTCGATAGTGTGATTTCTGAACTCTGACATCCCATGAATCCTTAAATTATCTTGGCAATACTACAAGGAAATGGGAAATGAGAGAGGTAAGCATAAAGCTTAGTAAGTTTGCATGAAAATAAATAGCAACAAGAAGCTCATAATAACATCAATCCATGGCATTAGATAACCACACAAAGTCATAACTTACTCGTACTTGCTCTTATCTAGAACATACCATGCCACATATTGTAAACATTCCTCGTGAATTTCTCACGGGTACCTGTATTCACTCAATTACATGACTTTAGTACTAATCTCATTTCTATTTCAAGGCTTATCTATTTATCCCACTAATCACTAGGGGTACTCAAAAATGCATATTCATCATCATTAACATAAACACGAAGCCAATGCCACATCCCAGATGTGGTCTTACATGGGGTCACTTTTGAGTGCCGATGCCATATCCCGAATATGGTCTTATACGGAATCTCACATTAAGTATCGATGCCATATACCGGATATGGTCTTATACGATTCTCATATTCAATACTGAAGCCATATCCCAGATATGGTCTTATACGGTATCTCAATTCGGTGCTGAGGCCATGTCCCCGACACGGTCTTACATGGGACCTTATCATTATCCATCACATGTCTCGGTGATAATAATTTCACATTTATTATAGTCCTATTGGGACTTCAACATCTTAACTTTTATCATCTACCTCATTCAATAACATTACTCAATTTCATAGAATATCAAACATACTATCATAAAAGTTGAATTTATCACATACAAACTTACCTCGATTTCAAAACAAGCTAGATCGTCGATCTAGTCTGATAATTTGTTCTTTCCCCGATCGAGGTTAATTCTTGGTTCTTCTTGATCTATAATAGAAAATTAGCTCATTTAAATATTCACATTAATAATTGCATTTCAAATATCATGCTTTGACAAAATTACTATTTTGCCCTTAGACCTTTGCAAAATGACCATTTTACCCCTCAGCTCAGAAATCAATTCTAGTCAAATTTCTCTCTTTAACGAGCCTAGATGAACATTTATTTCTCTTATGACTACCATCAAAACTCAACATTTCAAACATTTACTACATATTTTACAACCTTTACAAAAAGCTCATTTCAAGTATTTTCATGGAAACACCTTTCACAAATATTGTTTACCTAACAATCAAGACTCATTTTTTCACATAAAAATGCAGCAAAAAACTTAATAGCTCTTATGGAAAAACTCTAAAATCTTTACCATTTTACAAAATAGTCCCCTCTAAACTTAATAGTCACCATTATATCTTTTCTTTCTTTATTGTAATATAAAAATCCTTTTAAAGACCTCTATTGTCCCTTATGGAAAACCAGCCATGATTTAAGGGGCTAATTTCCCATTAAAGACCTCCAATTAATATTCTATGGCTTTTAGACATTTAGCTTGAAATTTTGAACTTTCGCACTTTATGCGATTTAATCCTTTTTCGCGATTAAGCATGAAATCGCTAAAATTAATGCACCAAAATTTTCATGTACTTATTTAATCATACTCTAACTCATAAAATATCATGAAAATAATTTTCTAACTTCGGATTAGTGGTTCTAAACCACTGTTCTGGCTAGCCTCTAAATCGGGCTATTACAATTCTCCCCCTTAAGGATTTTCGTCCTCGAAAATCTTACCGGTGAAAAGGTTGGGATACTGGTTTTTCATAGCCTCTTCGGGCTCCCATGTAGCCTCTTCTATTCCATGTCTCTGCCATAGTATTTTAACAAAGGCTATACTTTTGTTCCTCAATTGTTTGATCTCTCGCGCCAAAATTTTAATCGGCTCTTCGCCATAAGTCAAGTCCGATTGAATTTCTACCTCTGTTGGTACTATCACATGTGAAGGGCCCGAACGGTATCGTCGCAACATAGATATGTGGAAAACATCATGAATCTTTTCTAGCTCAGGTGACAAGGCCAAACGATAAGCTACCGATCCTATCCTCTCGGTAACTTCATAAGGTCCGATAAAACGCGGACTCAACTTGCCTTTCCGGCCAAATCTGAGGACTTTCTTACATGGTGATACTTTTAGAAACACTTTATCACCTACTTGGAACTCAATCTCTCTCCTTTTCAAATCTGAATAGGACTTTTGTCTATCCGAGGCTGCTTTCAAACATTCACGTATCACCTTTACCTTCTCTTCAGTTTCCCTGACCAAATCGACCCCTTGAATCTGATTCTCTCTAAGTTCTGTCCAATACAAGGGCGTTCGGCACTTACCCCCGTATAGTGCCTCACAAGGCTCCATTTTCAAACTTGACTGAAAAATATTGTTGTAAGCGAATTCCACCAACAGTAAGTATTTTTCCCAATTACCTTGGAATTCCAAAACACAACATCGGAACATGTCTTCAAGTATTTGAATTATTCTCTCTGATTGCCCGTCAGTTTGTGGATGGGAAGCTGTACTGAAGCTCAATTTTGTGCCTAAAGCTTCTTGTAACTTTTTCCAAAAATCGTGACGTGAATCTCGGATCTCTATCCAAAATAATCGACAACGATACTCCATGAAGTCTCACTATCTCAGACACATACAAATCCACCAACTTATCGAGAGAATAATCGACTCGTACTGGTATGAAATGGGCTGACTTTGTAAGTCTATCGACTACCACCCATACAACATCTTTCTTTTTCGGCGTTAACGGTAAACCCGTCACGAAGTCCATAATAATATGGTCCCACTTCCACTCGGGAACCGTAATAGGCTGAAGTAGAACCAAAGGTACTTGGTGTTCAGCCTTTACTTGTTGACAAATTAGGCATCTTGATACAAACTCAGAAATGTCTTTCTTCATACTCGGCCACCAATACTGTAACAGCCCAAATTAGGGGCTAATCGAAACAGTGGCCTCGGGACCACTAATTCGAGGTTGAATAAAAAAATATTTTGATATTATTTTATGTATTATAATATGTTTATAAAGAGGCACGAGAATTTTGGTGCTTTAATTTTAGCGATTGAGGGCTTAATTGCGAAAAGGGACTAAATCGCATAAAGTATGAAAGTTCTATTTTAATTGCTAGAGGTGCCAATTGACTTAGGAATATTAATTGGAGGTCTTTAAAGTGCAAATAGGCCATTGGAGGAGTGATGGCTGACCATATCATTAAATTAGTCAATGTTTTGGTGTGTTAGGTGAGGAATGAATAAAATAAGAGAAAAATAAAGAAAAGAGAAGTATCATCTTTTCTTCTCTTCATCACCACCAAAAATTGGCAGCAAACAAGGGTTGGAGAGCTCAAAAATTTCAGCAAACATTTCTCCTCACAAGTAAGTGATTTTGGTAACCTTTCTTGATAAAAATTGTACTTCTGGAATCCCCAAAGCTTAAGTAGATAATAAGGGGACTAATTTGCAATATGGTTGAAAGTCTAGGGACTTGCCATGAAAGATTTTATGTTGTTTACTGAGTTTTTATGGAAGAAAATGAATGATAGGAAGATGAGAAACAACTTCTGTGAAGGGTGTTGTCATGAAAACACCTAATTAGGACTAAGTTGTAAATGTTGCAAATTGGTAATAAATGCATGAAATAGTTGAAATATTGAGTTGCTATAGAAGGGAATATGAATTGAATAAGCTTGATTAGTAAAGAAGTTGGATGAAAATCACTTTACGAGCCTTGGGGTAAAAGTGTAATTATGTGAAAGTTTAGGGATGAAATCTTAATTTTTTCAAAGTATGAATTATGAGTCAATTTAATTAATGTGAGTATTAAACAAGTAAAATTGTTATTATAGATCAAGAAAAACGAAGCCCGGACCGAAACTAAGGTAAGTTTGTATGAATTTTAATCTACATATTACTTTTATAATTAAATTACTTACTATGTCGTACATGTACATTATTTTCATGAAGTTGATTGACAATGCCTAATAAGGAAATAAATGAGAATGAGTAAGTAAAAGTCTCAATTGAAAATTTAGAATGACGAGGATACCTATGTCATGACATGAGATAAGAAAATTTCGTGTAAGACCGTGTCCGGGATATGGCATTGGCATCAAGGAATGTAAGTCTCGTGTAAGACCATGTTTGAGACATGGCATCAACACCATACGAGGAAAGTCCCATGTAAGTCCATGCCAAGACATGGCATTGGTGAGTCCATAAGGCAAGGATACCACGTAAGACCATGTCAAGACATGGTAATGGTAAGTTTCCAAAGGAAACACACAAGGAAGGTCTTCTGTAAGACCATGTCTGGGACATGGCATCGACACCGAGTTAAGAGATCCCGTGTAAGACCATATCTGGGATATGGCATCGGCATCATGAGGCGATCTTATGTAAGACCATGTCTGGGACATGGCATTGGCATCGAGACCCATGTCTGATGAGATTGAGCATCCTCCGTTATTCTGACTAATTCATCGGGCAAAGGAGTAAAGCATGAAAAAGGTACAAGAAAGTTAATCTAGTAATGATATTAGCAAGTTAAGTTGCTCAAAGTTGATTAAGAGCATTATTCAAGTTAAGAAGGATGAGGATTGAGTTTATGTTTGCATTAGCAAAATGTACTAATCTACATGATTAAGTGATACAGGTGCCATGAAAATAATACAAGTATGAAATTATTATGTAACATGTGATGAGTAAGAACAAGTATGAGTAAGTAAGCCCAAGCATTTGAGACTTATATTGTTGTTGATGTGTGAGTTGAATGGGCCAATGAATGGCTTGTAAATATATGATGATGACTAGAACTATGGATATGCTTTAGTATTATAAGTGTGTAAATGAGAATTAACACAAAGAAAACATGATAGAGTACAGCTAGCAACAAAACAATTTGGATAGCAGCAATTGTATCACTTTGAAAATTCACCAAAAATGGTGGAAAATGAATTAGAATTTTAATAAGATATGAAATTAAATCTTATTGAGTCTATTTTTGCACAAAAGAAATAGAATAAGCAGAAGAATTTCATATGATGAGATATTTAGATTTTAGTGAGACCGGGTCAAAATGATTTTGAAATCCCCTGTTCTGATTTGGGAAATTCATTAAAAATAATACAAAAAATAATCAAGGGGTAAAATTCATATGCTTTAATGAGTTTATTTTCAAGAGAAACAAATGGGAACATCATTCGAGTCTTGTACCACGAGAAAATTTATTTATAGCGAAGAGGGGTCAGAACTGTCGGATAGCGAAACATGGGAGACTTTAAAGAATAAACTGTACTAATTGGCTAAACCAAAAATTCTGGAAATTTTATGGTAAGAAGATATGTGAGTCTAGTTTCAAGGAAAATTATCGCATCTTAATTTGGAATTTCGTAGCTCTAGATAAAAATAATTTAGTGACTGTAACTCCAGTAGACAACTCAAGATGAATATAAGTGAATTGAGAAAGATTATGCAATAATGATGGCATTAACTTTAGAGCTCAAAATAAGGATTTTTAAAAGCATGGTGATAATTTTTTTACATACATACTTACTAAGCTTTATAGCTTACGCCCCTTCCTTTTTCATATCATGTAGGGTTCTATACTAGCTCGGGTTAGAGATCGCCAGAGATGCTATCACGCTATCAAGCTATCATGTTAGGTGTAAGTGAATGCAAAACCTTTTGAGTATATGGCATGTATAAGTGTTTGATTCATTTTGGTCATTTCATATTGTGAGCTAAAGGCTTGGTTAGTAAGATTATGCATTCTTTTGTATATGGCCATTAGAAATTGGTCAATATTTGTTAAGTTATATACCCTTTCATGATGATAAGTTTATGCATTTAAGTTATTGTAATGGATGGAATAATTGAGTTGTTTGAGATAGTATAAGTCTGTTTATGTTTCAGGGTGGCAATTGGCTTGGAAAATAGCCTTATAATTGTCTACATGGGTAGACACATGGGCGTGTGTCTTGGCCGTGTGTGACACACAGTCAGCCCCATGGGTGTGTTGATAGGCCGTGTGTCCCTTGCATTAAATTACGAAAATACGATTCGTCACACGGGCCAACACACGGGCGTGTCCCATGGTCATGTGCCATGAAGGGTTTGATGACTTCATAAACATAGAGCTGTACGGGTAGGAGACACGGGTGTGTCTAAGCTGTGTATAGGACACGGGTTATAGACACGGGCGTGTGCTCAGCCGTGTGAAATAAGTCAGTGCCGACCACAGGTGTCGAACACGGGAATGCCTTAGGGGCACACAGGCGTGTCCCTTAGACAACACGGGTGTGTAGCCACTGTTTAGGCAAAATTTTTCAAGGAGCGCAAAAGTTTTTGGTTGAATCTCGAAACCTTTCGGAAGCATGTTTAAGGCCTCGTAGGCCCATGAAATGTATGTCGTTAGTAAGAAAGAAAATTTTTAAGATGGAATGAAATTTTATAGCCTGATAATACAAGTTCAAGTAAAGTTAAATACTGAACGCCTATATATCACGCATTTGTCGAACATGGGTAAGGGGTGTTACAAATACCACTTCCTGAAGTCATTGTACATCTTCGTGCTGCCTAGGTGCACAGTTAAACATCCACTATGTGCTTCATACAAAATCTTTCGAATAAGTTCATCATTTCTAGGTACACAAACCCTATCTCGAAACATCAAACATCCGTCAGGACTTACCCGAAAGTCTGACTCAACATTTGACTCACTTATAACTCTTTTGGCTTGTAAGTTGTTGTCACCTTTCTGAGCTTTACAAATCTCTTGGATAAATAATGGTCTAGCCCTCAACTCGGCTAGAATAGAACCATCATTTAACAAAGCCATCCATGTATTCATGGCTCTCAGTGCAAACAAGGATTTTCTGGTCAAAGCATCGGCAACCACATCCGCCTTTCTCGGATGGTAGTCCATCACTAACTCATAATCCTTGATCAGCTCTAACCATCTTTGTTTCCTCAAATTCAATTCCTTTTGAGTCATCAAATATTTTAGGCTTTTATGGTTGGTGAATACCCGACACTTTTCACCATATAAATGGTGTCTCCATATCTTTAATGCAAACACAATGGCAACTATCTCCAAATCATGAATTGGGTAATTCTTCTCGTGCGGCTTTAATTGTCTAGAAGCATATGCAATCACCTTGCCCTCTTACATAAGTACATAACCCAATCTATTCATGGATGCATCACTGTAAACTACAAATTCTCTTCCCGGCTCAGGTTGCACCAAAGTAGAAGCCTTAGTTAACAATGCTTTTAGTTTCTCAAAACTCTGTTAGCACTTTTCTGTCCAATCAAACTTCACATCTTTTTGCAATAGTCTCGTCATCGGAGTAGATATCATGGAAAAACCCTTGACAAAACGCCTATAATAGCTGACTAGGCCTATAAAACTCCTTACTTGAGTTACGCTCCTTTGGCGGTTTCCATTCAACAATTGCTGAAATCTTACTCAGGCCAACTCTAACTCCATCTCCCGAGACAATGTGTCCCAGAAATCCAACTTCCTTAAGCCAAAATTCACTTTTACTAAACTTGGCATACAATTGTTTATCTTTCAAAATTTGCAGAATCTTTCTCAAATGCTCGGCATGTTCGTTCTTATCTCGAGAGTAGATCAGTATATCATCAATGAAGACTACGACAAATTTATCCAAATATGGCCGAAAAATCCGATTCATCAAATCCATGAAAATGACTAGGGTATTTGTTAAACCAAAAGGCATGACCAAAAATTCATAGTGGCCATACCTCGTTTGAAATGCAGTTTTTGGCACATCCGAGTTCTTGACTCTCAACTGATAGTACCCAGACTTCAAGTCTATTTTGGAAAATACCGTGGCTCCCTTCAATTGATTGAACAAATCCTCGATTCTTAGCAACGGGTACTTGTTCTTCCCAGTTACTTTGTTGAGTTGCCGATAATCTCTACATAACCTCATGGAACCATCTTTCTTCTTCACAAATAATACGGGAGCATCCCATAGAGAATAACTCGATCTTGTGAAACCCTTATTCGTTAGTTTTTGCAGCTGTGCCTTCAATTCTTTTAGCTCGATTGGAGCCATTCTATATGGAGCAATAGAAATGCGGGCAATACCAGGAGCTAACTCAATCCCAAATTTGATTTCTTTAACCGGAGGTTACCCTGGCAATTCCTCCAGGAAAATACTCGCATACTATGGGTACCGACTCAATTTTCAACTCAGTCTCTTTAATATTCATCACAAAGGCAAGGTAAGCTTCATACCCCTTTCTTAAATACTTCTGAGCCAATAAGGAAGATATCACTACTGGCAATTTGTCTTGCTCATTTGATTCAACACGAATAAAATCCCCATTTTCACATTTTAACTCAATAAACTTTCTCCCACAATTCACTATTACATCATGAGTAACTAACCAATCTATCCTAAGGATGACATCGAACTCATCAAATGGTAATAACATGAGATTTGCAAGAAAATAATGACCCCTAATCATCAAAGGGCAACCTTTGCATACTCTATCAACCAATACACATTTGCCTAGGGGATTTGACACTCTTATTACAAATTCAGTAAACTCTATAGGCATGCTTAGGCTAGAGACTAATTTCATGCAAATATATGAGTGGGTAGATCTCGGATCAATTAAAGCTATAACATGAGTATCATAGAGAGAAAATGTACCCGTGATTACACCAGGGGAGAATGCCTCTTTGCGAGCACGAATGTCATATGTTCTCGCCGGTGCTCTACCCTTAACTCTCGCAGTCTGCTCTCTAGATGAATTCTTGTTACTCATTTCATTTCCCGGGTTCTCTGTGGTCTTCCTCTAGCAGTACTTCCCTATTTTACATTCCGAGACTTCTTTTTCTCACCCACCTCGAGGCAATCTCTGATAAAATGGTCTAGAGATCCACACTTGAAACAAGCCTTCTCGCTTGCTCTACACTCACCAGAATAACGTCTGCCACACTGCGGGCATTCTGGTCTACTCGGTCGAACGTTGCCAACACTAGCAACTGATGTGGTCTGAGCCTTAGACCCCGAGAACTGTTTACCTCTACTTTTACTTGAAAATCCTACTAAGGTGGCTTACTGGGCAGTGTAATCTCTTGACTTCTTGGATGAAGATTGGAATGAATTGCCCATTTGTCTCTTCTTTGAGTCGCGGGACTCAATCTTAGCTTTCTTTTTCTCTTTGACCAACTCTTTAGCCTTACAGGCTCTATCTACTAGCACCACGAATTCTTTTAGTTCGAGGACTCCAACATATAAATGGATATCTTCATTTAACCCATCCTTGAACCTTTTGCACATAATAGCCTTGGTAGACACACACTCCTAGGTAAACTTACCGAGCTTTACGAAATCACGTTCGTATTCAGTCACCGTCAATCGGCCCTACTTTAGCTCTAAGAACTCTTTTCTTTTCTGTCGATGAATCTCTGACTAATATACTTCTTCCAAAATTCCTTTTGGAAGAACTCCTAGTTTACTCTCTCCTTTGGTACCGTCGACACAAGGGTGTTCCACCACTGATAAGTCGAATCTCTCAAGAGAGATACAATACACTTCATGCACTCTTCGGGTGTGCATGACAACTCGTCGAATACCCTGATGGTATTCTCCAGCCAGAATTCTGCCCTCTCTGGATCATCATTTTTATTAGCCCGAAATTCCTCAGCTCCTTGTTTCCAGATCTTATCGACCGGAGGCCTTTCTCTTCTTACTACCTCAACCACTTAAGGACCTACAGGAGCGGGCTGAGGAATAGGTTGGGGTGGAGGAGATTGAGCATTAGGATTTGCTCTAATGTACTCAGTGTACCTATTGCTCATCATCTGGAGAAAGGCTTCTTGGGCTTCTTCTCCCAGACCCATAGTCTTGGGTCTACTCTTTACTGGATAGGTCTTTCGCGCGGGAGCTGGTGCATTACTTGTAGCATCATCAGTTGTAGCTCGATGGGGATCAGGATCCATTTACTAAATAAAACATAATTCAAATCGTCAGGAGCCGTCACACTATCATTACACAATTAATCTTACGTATGGCATGTATAGTTAGACTCATACTTACGCTACATTAGTCCGAGAATCGACTAAACTATAGCTCTGATACCACTAAATGTAACACCCCTTACCTGTATTAAACTCCGGAATCGGGTACGAGGCATTACCAGACTTATCTTGCTTGAACATATAACTTTGGGCTTTAAAAAAATCCATCCCCAACCTAAAACTTCTCATTCAAATGCATAACATCCTTATCATGGGCCTATGAGGCCTTAAACATTCATTTAGAAGGTCTCGGAATTTAAACCGGAAAATTTAATGCTCTTTGAAATTTTTTTGCCTAAACAGTGGCCATACGCCGGTGTGAAATGGGACACGCCCGTGTGGGCAGGCTGTGTGGTCACACACGCCCACGTCCTAGCCCATGTGAAATTTATTTTCTAATTTGAACCTACAAGGGTTTTCACACGGCCGGACACACGCTCGTGTCCATCACACGGCCTCGACACACCTTTGTGCTAAAACCATGGCATTCTGTTTATGACGTCAGCACCTCACTATGGTCACACGGCCAAGGCACACGCCCGTGTCCATAGGTCGTGTGTCGAATTAAATTCCAAATTTTAAGTGCAGACTTCACACGGACTGGGCACACACCCATGTCCATGGCCGTGCCTCCCACATGGCTGAGACATAAGTCCGTGTCTCTACCCATGTGTTTACTATTGAGCATACTGACTTGTAAACCTAGCATGTAAGGGGACACACGGTCGATCAACACGCCCATGGGGCTGACAGTGTGTCACACAAGACCTAGACACACGCCCGTGTACCTACCCGTGTGGACATTAAAAAGGCTAAATTCCAAGCCAAATGCCACCGTACATAACAGTCATACTTATATCTTCTCATTTCAACATAACTCATGACCCTAAGACACTTCCAAGAACTCAAAACAAAACATCCACACAAGCATAAACTTCATAATTCATCATCAATGAATATATATAAACTTGTCAAGTATTGGCCCAATTCCAATGACCACTTACAAAATGTATTTGATAACATAAATAGCCAACACCTTGGCTAACAAATATGACATAACAAAATACCCAAGTCCTATACATGCCATACTCAAAATAAGTCTAACTTTGTTATACCAAGGAGATGTCGATAGTGTGATTTCTGAACTTCGACATCACGAATCCTCGAATTATCTTGGCAATACTACAAGGAAAAGGGAAATGAGAAGGGTAAGCATAAAGCTTAGTAAGTTTGCATGAAAATAAATAGCAACAATAAGCTCATAATGACTTCAATCCATGACATTAGATAACCACATAAAGTCATATCTTACTCATACTTGTTCTTATCTAGAACATACCATGCTGCATATTGTAAACATTCCTTGTGAATTTCTCACGGGTACCTGTATTCACTCAATCACATGACTTTAGTACTAATCTCATTTCTATTTCCAGGCTTATCTATTTATCCCACTAATCACTAGAGGTACTCAAAAATGCATATTCATCATCATTAACATAAACACAAAGCCAATGCCACATCCCAGATATGGTCTTATATGGGGTCACTTTTGAGTGCCGATGCCATATCCCGAATATGGTCTTATACTGAATCTCACATTAAGTATCGATCCCATATCCCAGATATGGTCTTATACGATTCTCATATTCAATACCGAAGCCATATCCCAGATATGGTCGTATACAAGATCTCAATTCGGTGCCGAGGCCATGTCCCCGACATGGTCTTACACGAGACCTTATTATTATCCGTCTCATGTCTCGGTGATAGTAATTTCACATTTATTATAGCCTCATTGGGACTTCAACATCTCAACTTTTATCATCTATCTTATTCAATACCATTACTCAGTTTCATAGAATATCAAACATACTAGCATAAATGTTGAATTTATCACATACAAACTTACCTCGATTTCAAAACAAGCTAGATCGTCGATCTAGTCCGATACTTTATTCTTTCCCCGGTCGAGGTTAATTCTTGGTTCTTCTTGATCTGTAATAGAAAATTAGCTCATTTAAATATTCATATTAATAATTGCATTTCAATAATCATGCTTTGACAAAATTACTATTTTGCCCTTAGACCTTTGCAAAATAACCATTTTACCCCTAGGCTCGGAAATCAATTCTAATCAAATTTCTCTGTTTTACGAGCCTAGATGAACCTTTATTTCTCTTATGACTACCATCAAAACTCAACATTTCAAACATTTACTACATATTTTACAACCTTTACAAAAAGGTCCTTTTAGGTGTTTTCATAGAAACACCTTTCACAAATATTGTTTACCTAACAATCAAGACTCATTTTCTTCCATATAAATACAGCAAATAACTTAATAGCTTTCATGTCAAAACTCTAAACTCTTCACCATTTTACAAACTAGTCCCCTTTTTTCAAAATTTTCAACTTTTTCCCAAATCTTCTATTTTATTTTAAATTAGTCCTGAATTACTTCTAAGCTATTTTTAGGGCCTTGAAGGCTTGATTTAGGGACCAAATGCATATAATTGAATTGTTTTTAATATGATTAATTTATTTAATGTTATGATTTTAAATGTTATTCCGATTGTTTAGTAATGCTCCGTAACCCTAATCTGGCGATGAAGATGGGTTAGGGGTGTTACAGTTTGATTAATTATTGGACAAGGAAACCGTCTAACAAGGGAAAATTAAAGCCCAGCTTTAACACAAGTAGATGGCTATCTAAAAACAAGCTTTGGGGTATTTAATTGAAGGTCCTTACAATTGGAAAATGATTAGAAATTAGCCTAACAACTTTGCTGTTAAAACCGTCCACCCTATGGCTATTAATAGCCTTGGTTTGAATTTAAAATTAGTAGACTAAGTTATCCCCTTTTCCATGAATTGTGGTTAGCAATATGTGAGAGAAAAGGAAGGAATTTAAATTCTATTTTTAGCAAACTCTACCCCTTACCTTTACCTATAAATACCATACAAATCCCACTTGTCAAATCATCCCTTATCCCTCAACATTCATATCTCATTCATTCTCTCATTCATCATTCTCTTCCATTTCCCTTTTCCTTTCCTTTGCATAGCCACCATCTCCCTTTCCATCCTTTAGCTAACATAAACTTTGTCAGAAGCAATCTTTGGCCGACCACCTTGAAACCCTTAGCAAAGAAGCAATGAGTAGAATGGAGAAGAGCATTAGTCAGAATAGATCTGAAAGGCTGTTAAACTGAATAGAGTTTACTTTTTCCTCTTGTTATTTATTTTAATTATGTTTGCTTTGAGTTTATTGTTTTTGACATCAACGATGGTATTTGACTAATGCTAGGATGATTATGTTAATTCAATAAGATTTATTTTATTCATGTTTAATATGTTTGAGCCTCAGTCGATCATGTTTTTAGTTAATATCATGATGCATTTCATTCATACGTGATTGGGTGCATTCAAATTAGCTAAGCAATCCTAACCAGATGACGACTAGTAGAAGTGTAATTGAAAATTGCAATGCTCAATTTAGATCATTAAACCCGACTAAGTTGAGGTACATAATATCTTTAGTTATCTCTATTATCTTGCATAGTTTTTAGGTTTATGTGAATAAACAGTTGCAAACGTAAATGTCCTTCTGACCTCACATAAATACTAAGAAACCTTTAGTTTAATATGATCAGTAAAATGCATATTTCACTAAGTAAAATATTTGAGAGGACTTAATTTGGTTTTCAAACTCATGAAAGATCGAGTTGCCATGGAAGTATTTTCAAACATTGTTAAGCATGATAAAGTAATTTAATTGATTAATATAATTATCCTAGCCTATTTTATGTTGATTGCTTTGTTGCTAAAGTAATTCATTCATACATTTAGACCATTTTCATTTAGATAAAATTACATAGGGATCATCTTGCATTTGGATAAGTTAATTTAATCATCCACCATTCAAATTATTGTGTTTTATACCAAATTTTGAATTTATAATTTTACAAATAATCGATTAACATACATAGTCTTTGTGGAGATGATAACTCATTTCACTTACTTATTACTTGCACGACTTTGTACACTTGCACAAACCACGTTACATTTTTTTTGTGCCGTTGCCGGGGACTGTGGGCCAGTTTAGTGGTATTCCCACAGAAGATCCACACTTACACCTTCGATTATTCATGAAGGGGAGTGATTCATTTAAAATAGATGGTGTGATTGAAGATACATTAAGGTTGAAGTTGTTTCTGTACTCGTTGCGAGATCGAGCATGAGCATGGCTAAATTCATTGCCACCAAGTTCAATATCTACATGGCAAGAATTAGCAGAAAGGTTTTTAGTAAAGTATATTCCACCGAGCAAGAACGCAAAGTTGCAAAATGAGATAACTACTTTTCAACAATTGGATGATGAGTCTTTATATGAGGGATGAGAAAGATTCTAGGAATTGCTTCGTAAGTGTCCTTATCATGGGCTTCCTTATTGTATTCAGTTGGAGACATGTTATTATGGTATCAACGTGCACACAAGATTAATGGTAGATGCTTCTGTGAGAGGTGCGATTTTGTCTAAGTCTTATAATGAGGCTTAAGAGATCATCGAAAGGATCGCAAGAAATTATTACCAATAGCTGACAAATCGAGTAGTTTTCGAAAGAAGAGTAGTTGGAGTGCATGAAGTAGATGTGCTGACTTCACTTTCTGCTCAGGTATCTTTTATTTGCTATATGTTAAAACAGTTTATCATTAATGGTTTAAATAATTTTACAGCTCAACCACCAAGTCAGTATGATGTTATTTCTTGCGTATAATGTGGGGATGGTCATTTTTTTGAGAATTGCCTTTCAAATCCTGAATTAGTTCTTTATGTAAGGAACCAATATCAAAATAGAAGTGGACAAGGACTATAGTCTATTTTCTACAATCTTTCGTGGCGAAATGATCCGAACTTTTCCTGGAGTAACCAAAGAAATGGACTGAACAACAATCAGATGCAACATAGACCCAACCAAACCTAAGGGTTTAACCAATAAGCCCCAAAACCACCTCAAGTTGAGTCATCAAATAGTTTGGAGGACTTGTTGAAAGCATACATGGAGAAAAATGACGTCCTGATCCAAAGTCAAGCAACAACAATCCAAAGTCAAGTAGCAACGCTGAAAAATCTAGAGAATAGATGGGTCTGTTAGCTCCTGAGCTTCATAGTAGATCGCAATGAGCCTTGCCAAGTGATATAGAAAACCTGAGAAATTTGGATAAGGAACATTGCAAGGTAGTCGAGTTATGAAGTGGTAAGATTTTGGAACCTAAGCATGTAACAACCTGTTTTCAGTGAAATTAAAACAGTGGTTTTGAGACCACAAATCTGACGAGTAAATTATTATTATTTATTTATTTATTATTTTAATGTTTGTGGAGTGTTAAGAAGGTTGTAACAGCCCATTTTTGGTCAAATTGGAATAGTGGTTTTGGGACCACAAATCTAAAGTCAAAATATTCATTTTATTATTTTTTTAAAGTTTACAGCATGATAGAATTATTGTGTAAAAGTTTCGCAAAGAAATTTTACTATTTGAATGCTTAATTTGGGAAAAAGGACTAAATCGTGTAAATCGTAAAACTTGTGTTCTATTAGCTAAAAGTGTCAAATAGCAATGGAACATTAAAGTAAAGGCTCTTAAGTGGTAAATATGCCATTTATGGGTTAGTGGATGATGATAGCATGGCAATTGGTGTAATTCATAATATTTTTAAAGGTTAAATAGGTAATTTGGTTAATATAAGTTAATTAAAATAAAGCAAAATCAAATTATCATCATCTTTCACCATTTTCAATCGAAACTTAAAAGGGAAAGAAGTCATATCGTCTTCAACATTCAACAATCTTAATCTCTTCAATTAAGGTACGATGTTTGCTCGATTTTTAATGATTTCTATGTTTTCGAGATCGTTGCTTTGTATTCTAGCTAGCCCGTACCTTAGATTTTGAAAATGTTAAAGATTTAACATGTTTCCATTGTTTAATGTTTGAGTAAATTGATATTGATGATAGATTATGAAGGTTTATTGATAGATTTAATAGTTTGTTAAAGTGATTTTTGATAAAAATGTCAAAAAGGGATTAATTTGTGAAATTATAAAATTATATGGGTAAAAGTGTAAATAAATAAAATATATGGGTTGTTAGGGACTCCATTAAAATTCGGCTAGCATAGTTAAGGGTCTAATTGCATGAATTTACATTTTTACGAGCTAAGGACTAAATTGTAAAAATGTCAAAATAGTAGGGGCAAAAGTGTAATTTTTCCATAAGATGATTTTTTGGCTAAATTGAATGGAATGAATATTGAATGAGTTAATTTTGATATTATTAAGATCAAGAAAAGTAAAGATCGGAACTAGGTCGGGGAAAAGGAAAAGGTAACGATTAGTCGATAGTTGTAAACCGAGCGATATGAGGTAAGTTTGTATAATTAGAATTGACCTTTTAAATACTTGTAATTATTTGAAATGAATGTATGTAATTGAGTAAAAGATTTACTTGAAATTGAAATGCCTTATTGATATATTATAATGGTTACCGAGCCTCGTTTAAACAGTAAGAATTCGTAGGATATGAGTGACATGTCACTAGGGTTACCGTTTTGGTCGAGCTCCTGTATTTTTTGCAGACTCACCATAGATCATATGAGCTTACCGATATATCAACTCGTAAGAGTTTACTATTTTCAGCTCAATAGAGCTTACTGTTCATCAGCTCAATAGAGCTTACTGTTCATCAGCTCAGGAGGAGCTTACTGATCATAGCTCGAAAGAGCGAAAATGATAATGAATTGATGGATTACTGATTTATATGTTATGTATATCACCCCAATATCTCTTGATATTCTAATAGGTTCAATGGGCATAAGTTCTGTTATTGCTTATGTGAAAAAGATATGTGTTATATGGATGAGTTACTGTTACTGTTATCGAATGAATTACCATTTACATGATTGAGAATGAAATGTTATAAATGATGTACATGATATATGTGAATTCGATATGATACAATGTTTGAGTATTAAATTGAGATAATGGATGATTACATGCACTTATATGACTAACTTGTTGATGAATGCTTGTGTATAGGCATTTGGCAAGTGATTATTGCATATTTTAATTAATTGTTTGATTATGTATAGACGGTAAGTTTAATTTTGAATTATACAGGCTTACTAAGCTTTAAAGCTAACTCTATTTCTTTTCCATGTTTTATAGAGGTTCGGTAGCTCGCTCGATCCGGATAATGTTAGAGTTACGCATCACATTAGCCAGTTGCTGTTGGTACTTTTGAACTCTTGGATATTTGTAAATATGGCAAGTATAGGCTAGTCATAAAAATGATAGTTATGGTTACTTGAGATATAGATTTTGGTACATGTTGTGGTATGAGTTTAAGCCATGTGATTTGGCTTATCTTAGTGTAATGTTTTGGTTGTGTATGTAACAACCCGATTTAGACCCTAGTCAGAACGGTGGTTTTGAGACCACAAATCTGAGGTCATAAAAATATTTTAATATTATTTTTGGTGTTTATAATAGGTGTTTGAGCATGTGTGAAAGTTTTGTGTGAAAATATTAACGACTGCGTGCTTAATTTGAGAAAAGGACCTAATCGAATAAGATGTAAAAGCTGTGTGCTAGTTGTTAAAGTATCTATTTGGCATGGCTTTTTAAAGGAGGAGTCCTTATATTGTTATTAAGCCATTATATAGTTAGTGGATGGTAGATGGACATTTATAACCAACCATTATAAGCTTTAATGTTTATTTCATTAAGGGTATAATTGGAAATCAATTATTAATGTTATAATAAACAAAATAAAGCCAAAATGCTCATCTTTTTCATGTATCTTTCCACCGAAAATTGAGAACGAAAATAAGGTTTGAAGCTTTCATGGTTTTGGCACACTCATAGCTCAATTGTGGTAAGAGTTTTGTTCGATTTTTGATAATTTCTACGTTTTTGTGATAGTTGTTTAGTATACTGTCAAACCCATGCCTAAATTTTAGAAATTGATAGTGATTTTGAGATATGAAATTGATGAATGCTTGAGTTTTGTGATGGATGTTGATAAATTATGAAAGATATGTGAATGATAAACATGTTTTGTCTTGGAATTTTTAGTGAAATTGAGTAATTATATCTTAATTGCGAAAATGAGAAATGAAAGGACTAGAATGTGAAATAAATGAAATGTGTGGGCTTGTATTAGCATGGGAAGAATTTGGCTAAGCTTATGTGAATAGAAATTTGGTGTATTTTTGTGATTTGATGAATTAAGGACTAAAGTGTCGAAATGTGAAAATATGAGGGCTATTTTGTAAAATGCCCTAAATATGTGTGTAGACTAAATTGAATGAGTAGGTGATTGAATGAGTTGAATTTGAATGTGTATAGACCAAGAAAGGAGAAGTTCGGATCGAGATCGAGGCAAAGACAAAGTGCTCGATTAATCGACCGTTTCGGTATTTCGACGTCCGAGGTAAGTTTGGACATAATACTAGTTGTTAAATTATATCTATGTGATGTGAATTGTATAAAATTATATATAACTAAGGGTTTAGAAGTGCTATGTGCTGAATTGAATTAGATGGCACTAAGTATGTGAAATTAGAAAAGGGACAGAGATGATTAACACTGTGTGTGCGAAAAGATAGAAGCTTCGGCTTATTGATTTGGCACGGTATGTGCGATACCGATATAGTTTGGTTTAACTTATAAGCACAAAGTGTGCGATGGCGATTATGTTTCCGTTATGAAACTGGCACTAAGTGTGAGAATAAATCAAAAGAATAGGAAAATTTGAACGAGATGTAATATCGAGCAATTGAGTAGCATGAATGGTGAGTAACTATGTGTTGATCAAGGCACGTTTGAACCTATGTGGTTGATGATAGTTTTAAGAGTTGAATGAATAGATATTTGAGTATGTGGTTGAGATTGATAATGTGCCTTCTATGTGATGTTATAAATATATATTGATGTGGTATTATTGAGTAGTATGTATTATGTTTCGAACTTACTAAGCTTTTGAAAGCTTACTGTGTGATTTGTTTCTCTGTTTTATAGTGTTAGTAAAGCTAGCTCGGATCCGAGGATCGTCAGCATATCTATAACACTATCGGTAATCTATTTTGGTACTTTTGAAGATGTGTATATGTGAATATGGCATGTATAGGCTAGTTTGTTTTGGGAAATATGTTTGAGGTATGGAAATAGCCACGTGATGTGGCTAGATAAATGTTGGCAATATGTATGTCTGAGTTTGGTATATGGTGCATGTTATGGTATGGATTGATGGCAATGAAAATGTCTTATGAATGGTAAGCTTAGTGATGGATTGATGCCATTGTGATCTAGTGATATTATGGATGAATCATGCTTGGTTATGCATGTGTTTTAGTTGTGCAATTTGGTTTATAAGTTGACATGATTAGAAATGAGATTGGATGGGATGATATATTGATCATTTGACATGTATTTGGTTGCCAAATTGTGTGTGAAAATAGGCTTGTATGTGCTTGTAGGTTTGACCCAAGTGTGGGTGGCATTTTGGCCTTACAAATGGCCTATTTTGCATACATGGCCAAGGGACATAGGCGTGTGTCTCTTCTGTGTAGCTCAAGGGTTACTTCGAAGTACGCCTGGGTAGGTTACACTGCCGTGGCACACGGGCATTCTGGTGGCCGTGTGACCAATTCAATAGCTAGCTTAATTTCACACGGCCATGGCACATGAGCATGTCTGGTGGCCGTGTGGGCAAGTTAGTATGTATGCCCTGTTTTGGCACGGCCTGGACACATGGGCGTGTCTGGTAGCCGTGTGAGGCAGACGGCCTGACAGCACGGGCGTGGGACCTCTGTAGTTTTGAAAAATGTTTAAATTTCTAAAAATTTTCGTACGTGTTCGGTTTAGTCCCGATGCCTTTCTAACACATGTTTAAGATCTCGTAGACCTCATTAAGGTACTATATGATTATGTTGCGATACGTTTTAATGATGATTGACTATGTATTGTAAAATGAAGGTGAAATGTTTTGATTGTTTGGTAATGCCTCTTAACCCTATTCCGGCGATGGTTTCGGGTTAGGGGTGTTACAGTGTATAAGTGTTCAAATATGGTATGTTTTGGGAAGTAGTAGATGGAATAGAAATATGCAAATGTTGTCTTGATTTGTAATTGGCATATGAATGGAAAATGCATGATATTAATTAGGTATTTGAATACTATGTCAAATTGGTATAAAATGTGTATGAAATGTTGTGGATTGGCTGCCTATTGGGTTATAAAATATAGCAATCTATGCTTGTGCATGCATGTATAAATATGGAGGCAAGATGGCTTTGTAAATAGCCTATTTTTGTCCGCGCGGGTAGAGACATGGGCTTGCGTCTCAGTCGTGTGCGACACAGAGTCATGCTACACGACCGTGTGGCCCATGGTGTTGATATTAGAACCAAGTCAGTATGCTCTACACGGTCTCACACACGGACCTGTGACTGGCCGTGTGGTACAAGTCAGTATACTGCTTAATTGTCACACGAGCGTGTGACTTGGCCGTGTTGCATAAGTTAGTATACCCTATAGTTTTGGCACGGCCTAGCACACGGCCTAGCACACGGGTGTGGGTGGCCATTTCGAAGGGCACACGGGCTAGATACACGGCCGTATGACCCAAGTCAGTATGTACCCCCTGTTTTCACATGGCTGGAGATATGGGCGTGTCTGGTGGCCGTGTGAGACATACGGCCTGGTCACACGGGCGTGTGTCCTCTGTAGTGAGAAAAATTTTGAAAGTTCCGTAGAAGTTTTAAAAGTTATCGGTTTAGTCCCAAGCCATTCCTAAGCATGTTTAAAGCCTCATAGGCTATTGTAAGGGATAAATTGAATGATGATTGTATGAAATGATTGAATGCATGAGAAAAGTATGGTTATATGTGTTATAAGTCTGGTAATTCTCCGTAACCCTATTTCAACGTTGAATATAGGTGAGGGGTGTTGCAAAGGTTGTGTAAAAATTTCGTTAAGAAATTTTGATGTTTGCATGCTTAATTAAGTGAAAAGGACTAAATCGTAAAAACTGCTAAAGTAGAGTTCTAGTAGCTAAAGGTGTTAAATAGCTATGAAACTTAATTGAAAGAGGACTTAGATGATAATTGGACCATTTATAATGATAGTGGAATTATATGGCAAGGTTTTATTAAAAATTTTAAAGTTTTTAAAGGTTATTTTAATAAAATGGTAAATAAGCCATAAAACAAATAAGTAAACAAATATCATATTCTTCTATTTTTTTTTCTTCTTCAATCGAAATTGTCAAAGAAGCCATAGTTAGGGTACAACTACTCCATTTTTGCCTGCATGATATGTATTTCAATTCCGTATTTAATGATTTTTATATTTTCGGGATCGTTGTAGCTTAATCTAGCTAGACCAGGGACTAATTTGCAAAATTGTTAAAGGTTTAGTGTTTTTCCATGAATGTTCTTGCATTATTTTTGAAATTTAATGAGAGATTATGAGTCCTTGTTGTTAAAAAAATAAGTTTTGTAAAATGATTTTTGATGAAAATGTCATTTAGGGACTTATTTGTAAAAGTAGTAAAATTCCAAGGTAAAATTTTGAGATATTGATTTTTATTGGTTGGTATAGGTCCCTGGAGAATTCAGCTAGCATGAAATGAGGATGAAAATGCTTAAATTTTAATTTATGAGCTTAAGGACTAAATTGTAAAAAGGTTGAAATGTTAGGGAAAAATTATAATTTTACAAAAATATGAATTATGGACTGAATTGAATAATAGAAGTATTAAATGAATTAAATTTATCTATTTAGATCAAGATAGACCTCGACCGGATTTAGATCGGGGAAAAGTGAAAGCGTCGGATTGATTGACTACGTTTTTACACATTGTTTGTCAAGGTAAGTTTGTACGATTAAATAACGTTTTAATGTTATTTTGATCAATATGTTATTGTGTTATTTACCATGTAATTAAACGATGGAAATCCAATGATTTTACGATGATTGTCGAGCCCTATTTGAGCCTCAGGAATACGTAGGATACAAATGACATGTCATTAGGGTTTTCATGTTTCAGTTGCTGGTCTTGAATGTCCTACCGATGGCTGAGGTCCTGCATTTGTTGTGAATACTCTACAGCTTGTGTGAGCGGTATCGTGTAGCTTACATTTTGACCTACAGCTTGTGTGAGCAGACCCATTTCACAGCTTGTGTGAGCAATGATGTAAAGGAAAAAGGAAAGGAAAGGTTATATGTTTAGCACACTTTGTGTGAGCTTTCTCGTGCATCCAATGTTATTTTAAATGGTTCAACGAGCATGAAAAGGAAAAGAATGGTAAATGTTCAAATGACTTATGTCATGAATCTATGAAAAGGGTTGAGAAGGAATTGTTCAATGAAAGCATATATATGTTTATGAAAATGATGATTTCAAATGTTGATGTTCATGTATACCTAGCTTACCTTATGTTAATTCAAGTGAATTATGAGTTGATGAACTAACATGTGTTATCAGTGGTGCTTAGGCTTGTGCCAAGCTTATGGTTGAATTGTATCATGTTTAAATTTTAATGTTATGCATTGAAATGGTAAGTTATGTTCATGTTTTACGAACTTACTAAGCATTATATGCTTACGTAGTTTTCTTTCCTATATTTTGTAGATAATTGGAAGCTCGACCGGTTTGGAAGCTTATTGAAGATCTATCACATTATACAGCAATTATATTAGTAGTTTTTGATGTTTTGGCCAAGGTTATAATGGCATGTATAGGTAGACTTGTGTTTGAATGTTGGTTGACAGTTTGACATGTATATGTTATTTTGGTTGATGTACTTTTGATACTTTTGATGCCTTGATGATATGTGACAATATGGCTAAGTATTAATACATGTTTCCATGACCAATATTGTATTTGATGGAATAGTTTTAATGTGGTCAAGATAAGGTAAGTTTTGAAATGGTATTGGACATGATGTGTATGTACGAAATATGGTAATATTTTCCATGTTTAGGTAAAATTTGGTTGAATGCATTTGACGTGCCTTGTTGGCATATTGGTTGGATGGATTTATGATTTATTGAATTGGTTATTTCATGCATGTTTTGGTAAGGTTTTGATGCTTTGGTCATGTGCACAAAATTCTTTTAGGTACATGCTTGTTTGGGTGATGGAAATGGCTTGATTTTGGCCAATTTCATGTCCACACGGCTTGAGACACGAGCGTGTGACTCAGCTGTGTACGACACACGGCGATGCGACACGACCGTGTGTCCCTTGTAGGTTTTAAGGCATGAAAGTCTGGCAATTACACGGCCTAGCACATGGCCTGGCACACGGGTGCGTGAGGCCATTTCAAGAGGTATACGACCTGGCACATGGGCGTGTGGATTGGCCGTATGACCCAACTTCGAAAGTTACACGGGCATGGACACGACTGTGTGTTCCTATTTCGATTATTACACGACCTGAGACACGGGCATGTGTCTCAGCTGTGTGAGTCATATGACTTGTGTAACACCCCAAACCCGGCCCAAACGCTACGACCAGATCTGGCATGCTACGGGGTTTAATGTTAAAAACTTCACTTGGATAATTTTGGAAATTCAGTTTGCTTATATAGGTATTTGCTAAAATAAGTGATATTTGAAGAAAACCTTTGCTTTTTCTTTGAACTTGTTTGAAGATCCCGTATTATTACTTCTTATAGATAAGTCTTTGAACATAAAATTTAAATTTTAAAACAAAATAGAATAAAGACATTAACAATTATAATTTAAACATAAGCTACGGAGCCTTATTACATAAATAGTCCCAAAATTGAAAACTTAAAGGGAAACTAAAAATAGTTTATGAAAATAAAAGAACTTGATGGCCCCTCGAGTTCGCCTCGGCTCCCATGTCCATGATCTACTGCTCATCTAAAAAGTCAGGGAAAATAAGGGGGTGAGTCACCAAGACTCAGTGTGCAAATCTCGAAAACATATAAAAGGCTTGAGGCCTACAAACACATTATGGGCCTTGGCCCATACACAATGGCAACAGAATATTTACATGCAACATGGCCCAACCCAACCTAAAAGTCCATCCTCTACACACCATCCCGTACCAGCCATCACACCTCGGGGATTTCTACAATCAACCTACCAACCGCTACACACCATATCGACAGTCTTGCTGTCAGTTAAAATGCCGATCACCATGTGACCTTATAATCCACTGTGGCAGAGCCACCGATCACTGTGTGACCTTATAATCAAGTGTGGCAGAGCCACCGATCACTGTGTGACCTTATAATTAGGTGTGGCAGAGCCACCGATCACTATTGTGACCTAAATGTACATATCGTGGTTTAACCACCGATCACTAAGTGACCTTTAAACATGCTCTTCCCGTTCATCATATCAATCCCATCCCATGCATACATGTAACACCCCAAACCCGATCAATACGCCATGACCGAATCTGGCATGCCACAGAGGAAAACGTTGTGAAGAAAATCGAGTGAACAATTAAATTTTTGTAAAAAACTCTTTGTTGTTCTATGTTTGTAGAAAATTAAGTTGAAACTGATAAATTACATTGAAATCTTGTAAATAAATCTTAAAAACTTAGTTGCAAAACCATAGATTAGAAAACCTTTTATAGTTTAAAAGAAAAACTAAAGCAATTAGGTTGAACACTGTATCTAATAGAAATTTGGAAACTTGAGTTTTTGGAAAATAGTATGAATTATCAAAAATATTTAAGTTGTTAAAACTATCAAATGAATTAAGTTACCCGATGGTAACATTTACAAAAAAACCATTGCGTTTTGTAGTTTAGAAATCTTTGCGCTCAAATTATTATAACAATCATGTAATTTATAAGCCATATTTTAAACAAGTCTAAAGCAAATAGATAATTCCAAAAACCATAATTAAAGAGGCCTTATTACAAACCCAAATTAAATCAAAAACCAAATAAAAATAAATTTAAGTACCCAAATGGAAGTTCATGAAAAATCAAACTTTATTGCATGGCCTCCTCGAGTTCATCCGACTCCTCATCCGCGATCTCATGAATCACCTGAAATGATAAGGGAGAAGGTGAGTCACCAAGACTCAGTGCATAATCCCTCTCCCGAGCAATTGCCACGCACTTACACAAATTATAACCAAGCAATATATATATATATGATGCACCCAACCTAGCCATCCGAAAACTCCTTTTTCTACCCCGTGTGGTACCAAACCACTGGTGGTGCCAAACCACTGGTGACCAAAGTCACGATATTCAATATTGTGATACCAAATCACTGGTGACTCAAAGTCACTAATAATCAAATTGTGGGGCCAATCCACTTGTGATACCAAATCACTGGCGACGATCCCAATACATCAAATGTGGGGCCAACCCACGGTGGTGTGAAACCACTGGGACGAGTCGCTATGAGGTGCCAAACCTCTGGGGTCCCAAAGACATGAAATATGTGATACCAAATCACTGGTGACCAAAGTCACGAATAATCACGTTGTGGGGCCAACCCACTTGTGATACCAAATCACTGGCGACAATCCCATATCTCAAAAGTGGGGCCAACCCACGGTGGTATTAAACCACAGGGACGAGTCGCTATGAGGTGCCAAACCTTTGGTGTCCCAGAGACACAAATGTGATACCAAATCACTGGAGGTGCCAAACCTCTGGTGTCCGAAGACACGAATATCAATCTCCCCCTCCTCTCATATTGCCCATACCAATGGAATAGATAAACAAATCATGTCAATATACTTTGATATGAACATATAACCAATACATAACGTAGATCGTGATATTAAACAACATATAGCATCATCATATCGAAATGGACTTACCCGTATCCTTGCTCATACCCATCAAGGTATCAAATCAATATCTCATAGTTTCCGCTTAAACAACATTAATAGTTATTTAACAACACACATAAATATATAACCGGAGTTATAAAGTGTGTAAGGTACACACCTTTCACCAATGCAAATACTAACTTCAAGATCCGATCTATCGTGACTAGATCACCTTGTCCTACAATCGGCCAATACTTAGATTATAAACAAAGGCCATTCGGCCATACTAGTAAATCCCAATGAGTTATCACTTGAAATACCAAGTCTTACCTAAAAGCTTACCCAAAATGATTGACAAAGAAACGAGGCATAGATTGATTGCTTCCAACGTCCCGAGGAGCCCTATTATCCAAAATCGATTGAAGAAAACCAAAGAGAATCTACCCTTGAATATTCGGCCAAAATAACTCCAAAAGAGGGGAAGAAGATTCGGCTATGGTGGAGTAAAAAGAAAAGAAAAATAGAATGGATGTGGATGTTTTTAACTTTGAGTAAATGAAAAAGAAATAGGATTTGAGAAGGAGAAGGATTCGGCCAAGAGAGTGTAAAAAGAAAATGTGATTATGAACCAATATCAAGAGAAGAAAAGAGAAATATGGGAGGGAGAGGTTCGGCCAAACACCCTGTTTGCCGAAAAGAAAAGTGCACAAATGACAAGTGAGGTTTCAGTTTCAAAAGAAAAGATGAGAGAAAGAAAATAACAATTTGGTTCAAACAAAATGAAGGCTAAACCAAAAGCAAAATTTGCACAAAATGCACAATAACATTCGGCCAAGGAGGGGAGTTTTTGGAGAAAAAGAAAACAATTGCCCAAAAGATGCATAAATGCAAAAGTTGACCAAATATCACCCCCTAAACCACGTAACAACATTCGGCCACCCCCTAGCCACACTTGCCGTCCACATACATGCACTAAAGGCCTTGGAATAGTTTCCAAAACATCTTCCTTAAGCCAAGCCTTTTGTCTCCCCAACCTTCCATAACCTTAAGATTCTTATCCCCTATTTCAAGCTTTCCTTAAACCAATATTCAACTTACCAAAAACTTAAGGTCCAACCTATCATAATTAGAATTTGACCGTTCCTTTAATGCTAGGATACACAAAAATAAAGTCTTCAAAATGCTAATCATGCTACTCGAACCTCTTCCCACAAGCAACCTTTCAAGCTCCTTATCCACTATGCCACTAACTCCCTTGTGCTTTAACTTAACACTTAAATTAACTTAAGTGTCAAGCTCACTTAATCCATTTCACTAAATAAACCATACTAAAAATTATTCTCTAATAATCCAAGCCTTCACACAAATATACTAAGCACACAATAAAGATCATATCCGAGCTAACACAAGTAACAAGATGATAGTCTAATATTTTAGGGATATTACAATTCTACCCCCTTAAGAAAATTTCGTCCTCGAAATTACCTGATCAAAAGAGTTGAGGGAACTGTTGCCTCATCATATCCTCCGGTTCCCACGTAGCTTCTTCCACGCCATGATTCCGCCATAAAACCTTCACTAAAGGAACTGACTTCTTGCGCAAAACTTTTACGTCTCGATCTAGAATCTGCACAGGTTCCTTTTCCACCATCAGATCTGGACTCACCTCTATTTCCTCTACTACCACGACATGCGATAGATCAGAATGATAGCATGGAACACATCGTGAATCTGACTCAGCTCTGATGGCAACTCGAGCTGATAAGCTACTGGTCCCACTCGTCTCAACACCTTATACGACCCAATAAACCTTGGACTTAACTTCCCTTTTTTCCCAAATCTCAACACTTTCTTCCATGGCGAGACCTTCAGAAAAACTTTGTCACCCACGGCAAACTCTATATCCCTCCGCTTGAGATCGGCATATGACTTACGCCTATCCAGAAGCTTCCTTGACGAGCACGAATCATCTTAACCTTATCCTCAGTCTCTGCAACCAACTCTGGTCCTAACATCTGACGCTCACCCAACTCTGTCCAGCATGTAGGTGTGCGACACCTCTTACCATACAACGCATCATATGGTGCCATCTTAATGCTTGCCTGATAACTATTGTTGTATGCGAACTCAGCTAATGGCAAAAACTCTTCCCAGTACCCTCTCAAGTCCAAAACACATCCTCTCAAAGCATATCTTCTAAAAAATCAGTATAACTTTTCGATCGCCCGCCGATCGTGGATGAAATGCGATCTTGAAATCCAACCGCTGCGTACTCCAAAGCCCGATGTAACGCTCTCCAAAACCTCGACGTAAATCTAGGATCCCTATCCGAGATGATCGACACTGGTACACCGTGCAACCTCACTATCTCCGTTACATATAACTTAGCTAACTCTGAAGCGAGTAATCCACCCTTACCGGAATGAAATGAGCTGACTTAGTCAGACGATCCACAATCACCCAAACTGAATCCTTCTTACTAGGCGTAAGAGGTAATCCACCGACAAATTCCATAGTGATCCTTTCCCACTTCCACTGTGGAATCTTCACTGGCTAAAGTAACCCAGACAGTAACTGATGTTCAGCCTTGACTTGCTGACACGTCAGACATTTACCCACAAACTCAGTTACTTCCCGCTTCAGACCTGGCCACCAAAATTGCTCTCTTAAATCCCAATACATCTTGCTACCTCCAGGATGCATAGCGTATGGGCTGCTATGTGCATCCCGAAGAATCCTTTGTCTCAACTCAATATCCTTGGGCATACAAGCTCTCCCTTTAAAACACAATACTCCATCACTGGACAAACTATAATCCTCTAAACCTCCGTCCTGAACCCGCAACCTCCGATCATTCAAACCGTCATCCACTAACGGCTTCTCCTTGATTTGCTCTAACCAAGTCGGCTTGACTTGCAATTCAGCCAAAAGACTTCCACCATCATATAGGCTAAGACGAGCAAACATCAATCTCAAGTCTGATACAACCTTACGGCTCAATGCGTCTGCCACCACATTAGCCTGGCCCGGATGATACTCAATCGAACAGTCGTAGTCCTTTAACAACTCAATCCATCTACGCTGCCTTAAGTTCAAATCCTTCTAAGTCAAAAGATACTTAAGACTCTTGTGATCCGTGTAGACTATCGACTTTTCTCCATACAAATAGTGTCTCCAAATCTTCAAAGCAAAAACCACAGCAGCTAATTCCAAGTCATGCGTCAGATAATTAACTTCATGTTGTCTCAACTGTCGAGATGCATAAGCCACTACCTTCCCTTCTTGCATCAGCACATATCCCAAACCAGTATGTGATGCATCACAGTAAACCGTGAATTCCTTCCACGCCTCGGGTTGAATCAAAGCGGAGCTTGATCGAGAATCTTCTTCAACTTGTCGAAACTTTCTTGCTGCTTCTCGGTCCACACAAATGGAATTCCTTTCCTCAATAACTTGATCATAGGTGCGGCGATCAAAGAAAATCCTTCCACAAATCTTCGGTAATACCCCGCCAGACCTAGAAAACTCCGAATCTCAGCCACTGACTTAGGCGGCTTCCAATCCAACACTGCCTCAATTTTTTGAGGATCCACTCTAATCCCCTCAGCTGATACTACATGACCCAAGAAAGTCACCTCCCTAAGCCAGAACTCGCATTTACTAAATTTAGCATACAACTACTTTTCCCTCAGAATCTGCAATACTACTCGCAAATGCGCATCATGCTCCTCCTCTGACTTTGAGTATACCAAAATATCATCTATAAATACCACAACAAATTGATCCAAAAACTGCTGGAATACCCGATTCATCATATACATGAATGCTGCCGGCGCGTTAGTCAACCCAAACAGCATCACCAGAAATTCGTAATGCCCGTACCGAGTGTGAAATGCCGTCTTATAGATATCAGCCTCTTTCCCCTTTAGCTGATGATATCCAGACCTTAAATCAATCTTGGAGAAAACCGCTGCCCCTTTAAGCTGATCAAACAAGTCATCAATCCTCGGCAAAGGATACTTGTTTTTGATCGTCAGCTTATTCAACTGGCGGTAGTCAATACACATCCGCATCGTACCATCCTTCTTCTTGACAAAAAGTATCGGCGCTCCCCATGGCGAAACACTTGGTCGAATGAAACCTCGATCCAACAACTCTTGAATCTGAGCCTTTAATTCCCCTAATTCCTTCAGTGCCATCCTATACGGAGCAATAGAAAGCGCAGCGCGATTAAGATAATGATCTATACCAAATTCAACTTCACGATCCGGAGGCAGTCCCGAAAGTTCTTCTGGAAATATGTTCACATATTCCTTTACCGTTCGAACATTCCCTACAGCAGACTCCTTAGCCTCCAACGCACACACATGAACCGCAAACGCCTCACAGCCTTTCCTGACCAATTTCACAGCTTTCAACGCAGATACTACGTTGGATAGATAATCTCTTCTATTACCTATCATGACCACTTCTTCACCTTTAGCTATCTTCAAACCATGCGCTTAGCAGCGCAATCCAAACTTGCTTGGTACTTGACCAACCAGTCCATCCCAAGAATCAGATCAAACTCCACAAATGGCAGTTCCATCAGATCAGCTACGAACACTACCCCTTGGAGTTCTAGGGGCACATCTCTATACAGCTTATTTACTTCTACAGAGTGACCTAGAGGACTAAGTACGGTCATCTTCCTAGAAGTAGTCTCAGAATCTAAGCTCATGGTCTCTACAATGCTACTAGCAACATTCGAATGCGTCGAACCCACATCTATCAAAGCAGTATATGGCACACCAAAGATTAAAAACGTACTGGTTATGACGTCCGGTGCGTCGCCCTCCTCTCGATGTCTCGCTGCATACACCAAACCAGGCTGCCTTGCCTCAATGTTGCCAACACCTCTGCCAGATGCTCCGCGGCTTCGACCAGAACCATTACTTCCTCTACCATTACCACGACCTCTCTGCGGTGGCGGTCCCTCCTTTCTGAACTGAGCACGACCTTGACGTTCAGATTGATTCCTGGCTAGCTTACGTGGACAGTCTCTCACACGATGATCCAGCGAGCCACACTCAAAACATCCTTTCCCTCCGGTCCAACATTCGCCCCAATGATATTTCCCACATCGGTTACACTGTCTTTGGTCACGATTAGCGATAGCAATGGGCCTCCTGCATCGAGTCGACCCACTTTGCCTAGCCCTCTTTTGAGAATTATCGGCTAACACGGATGATCCATATCCTCTCTTATGCTTATTCCGGTCGTAGTTCTGCCTTCCAGATTCCTTTATTCCTTCGGCTATCTTAGCCTTTTCAACCAACGCAGCAAATTTCTCGCTCCTGATATGGAGCAATCAGCAATCTCAGCTCGTCCCTCAAACCGTCCTCGAACCGGACACATCGCTCGTGCTCCGAAACCACGATACCTCCAGCATACCGGCTCAATCTTAAAAATTTTGCCTCATATTCTGATACGGACTTACTCCCCTGGACCAAACTCAGAAATGCCTTACGCTACACATCAATGTAATTAGACCCAACGTATTTTCGCTGATACGCTGCCTTGAAATAATCCCAAGTGAGATCCTTCGCTGCAGCACTATTCCGTACCGTGAGCCACCACTGATATGACTCATCCCGAAGAAGTGACACAATCCCTTTCAGCTTGTCCTCAGCATTCAGATCCAAGTCATCCATGATTCGTTCCGTCGCCTCTAGCCAATATTCAGCCGCACTGGGAGCTACGCCTGAAACACCTCGAAATACCTCCGCTCTATTGGATCGGAATCGCTCGGGTATAGATTTTCGAGCTCCCGCGCCTCCACTTAATCCAGCTACCCTCTCTAGAACTCGTAGTACTGCTTGAGACACTGCGTCATCCCCCGTTTGGTCCTGATGCTCAACTCCAATTGCTGGTGGTGGTACCTCATTTTCGGATCCTTGACCAGACCTCACTGGTTCAGACACAGCCATCCTACCACGATTGCGTCTACGAGTAATACGACCTCGACCTCGAGTACTCATGTCTAAAATCTCGACTTATCTAATTTAAAAGTTTTATGCATTAGTCATTATTCCACTTTCTTTAAAGCACAGTTTTATGAAAAATTTTAATGAGAGGTTTCGCGAGTACATCCAACCTATAGTTTTGAGTCTCTAGAGTAGTTTCTACTACTATTCAGTCATGCCAACATCATCATATCATATCATCAAAATCAACAATTTGATGTACTTACCAGGGCGGATTGATGCCGGAGACTCGGGGCCATGCCTTTCCAACCATAAAATTTTCAACAAAAACATTTTAAAACCATACTTTAAAACATTTTGGGCCTCGAGCCCACAGCTGAGCTTTTGAACTTGGCTCTGATACCAATTTGTAACACCCCAAACCCAGTCAATACGCCATGACCGAATCTAGCATGCCACAGAGGGAAACATTGTGAAGAAAATCGAGTGAACAATTAAATTTTTGTGAAAAACTCTTTGATGTTCTATGTTTGTAGAAAATTAAGTTGAAACTGATAAATTACTTTGAAATCTTGTAAATAAATCTTAAAAACTTAGTTGCAAAACCATAGATTAGAAAACCTTTTATAGTTTAAAAGAAAAACTAAAGCAATTAGGTTGAAAACTGTATCTAATAGAAATTTGGAAACTTGAGTTTTTGGAAAATAGTATGAATTATCAAAAATATTTAAGTTGTTAAAACTATCAAATGAATTAAGTTACTCGATGGTAACATTTACAAAAAATAATTCCAAAAACCATAATTAAAGAGGCCTTATTACAAACCCAAATTAAATCAAAAACCAAATAAAAATAAATTTAAGTACCCAAATGGAAGTTTATGAAAAATCAAACTTTATTGCATGGCCTCCTCGAGTTTATCCGGCTCCTCATCCGCGATCTCATGAATCACTTGAAATGATAAGGGAGAAGGTGAGTCACCAAGACTCAGTGCATAATCCCTCTCTCGGGTAATTGCCACGCACTTATACAAATTATAACCAAGCAATATATATATATATGATGCACCCAACCTAGCCATCCGAAAACTCCTTTTTCTACCCCGTGTGGTACCAAACCACTGGTGGTGCCAAACCACTGGTGACCAAAGTCACGATATTCAATATTGTGATACCAAATCACTGGTGACTCAAAGTCACTAATAATCAAATTGTGGGGCCAACCCACTTGTGATACCAAATCACTGGCGACGATCCTAATACATCAAATGTGGGGCCAACCCACGGTGGTGTGAAACCACTGGGACGAGTCGCTATGAGGTGCCAAACCTCTGGTGTCCCAAAGACACGAAATATGTGATACCAAATCACTGGTGACCAAAGTCACGAATAATCAAGTTGTGGGGCCAACCCACTTGTGATACCAAATCACTGGCGACAATCCCATATCTCAAAAGTGGGGCCAACCCACGGTGGTATTAAACCACAGGGACGAGTCGCTATGAGGTGCCAAACCTCTGGTGTCCCAAAGACACAAATGTGATACCAAATCACTGGAGGTGCCAAACCTCTGGTGTCCGAAAACACGAATATCAATCTCCCCCTCCTCTCATATTGCCCATACCAATGCAATAGATAAGCAAATCATGTCAATATACTTTGATATCAACATATAACCAATACATAACGTAGATCGTGATATTAAACAACATATAGCATCATCATATCGAAACGGACTTACCCGTATCCTTGCTCATACCCATCAAGGTATCAAATCAATATCTCATAGTTTCCGACTTAAACAACATTAATAGTTATTTAACACACACATATATATATATAAACCAAGTTATAAAGTGTGTAATGTACACACCTTTCACCAATGCAAATACTAACTTCCGAAGATCCGATCTACCACACTAGATCACCTTGTCCTACAGTCGGCGAATACTTAGATTATAAACAAAGGCCATTCGGCCATACCACTAAATCCCAATGAGTTATCACTTGAAATACCAAGTCTTACCTAAAAGCTTACCCAAAACGATTGACAAAGAAACGAGGCTTAGATTGATTGCTTCCAACGTCCCGAGGAGCCCTATTATCCAAAATCGATTGAAGAAAATCAAAGAGAATCTACCCTTGAATATTCGGCCAAAATAACTCCAAAAGAGGGGAAGAAGATTCGGCTATGGTGGAGTAAAAAGAAAAGAAAAATAGAATGGATGTGGATGTTTTAACTTTGAGCAAATGAAAAAGAAATAGGATTTGAGAAGGAGAAGGATTCAGCCAAGAGAGTGTAAAAAGAAAATGTGATTATGAACCAATATCAAGAGAAGAAAAGAGAAATATGGGAGAGAGAGGTTCGGCCAAACACCCTATTTGCCGAAAAGAAAAGTACACAAATGACAAGTGAGGTTTCGGTTTCAAAAGAAAAGATGAGAGAAAGAAAATAACAATTTGGTTCAAACAAAATGAAGGCTAAACCAAAAGCAAAATTTGCACAAAATGCACAATAACATTCGTCCAAGGAGGGGAGTTTTTGGAGAGAAAGAAAACAATTGCCCAAAAGATGCACAAATGCAAAAGTTGACCAAATATCACCCCCAAACCACCTAACAACATTCGGCCACCCCCTAGCCACACTTGCCATCCACATACATGCACTAAAGGCCTTGAAATAGTTTTCAAAGCATCTTCCTTAAGCCAAGCCTTTTGTCTCCCCAATCTTCCATAACCTTAAGATTCTTATCCCCTATTTCAAGCTTTCCTTAAACCAATATTCAACTTACCAAAAACTTAAGGTCCAACCTATCATAATTAGAATTTGACCGTCCATTAATGCTAGGATACACAAAAAATAAAGTCTTCAAAATACTAATCATGCTACTCGAACCTCTTCCCACAAGCAACCTTTCAAGCTCCTTATCCACTATGCCACTAACTCCCTTGTGCTTTAACTTAACACTTAAATTAACTTAAGTGTCAAGCTCACTTAATCCACTTCACTAAATAAACCATACTAAAAATTATTCTAGCTTAGCTAATAATTCCAAGCCTTCACACAAATATACTAAGCACACAATAAAGATCATATCTGAGCTAACACAAGTAACAAGTTGATACTCTAATATTTTAGGGATGTTACAATACATCCATGCAAAAGCAAAACAATATACTAACTAAAAGATCACAGTTTATCACATACATCGATACACATAGAGAAGTTTCTATGATTACGTACCTGGCATCCTTTGCCTACCCTTTTCGGGTAATACGACTGTCCATATAGCCCTTTTTCCGGCTTTTAGCCCATAACATATATAGTACAGATAAATTAGTGTGTTAGAGATCTACACACCAGATTACAGTCAAGACGAGGCTTTCTATGCCGACACTATTAGACGCCGATGCGACTGCTAACTGTTTAAAATTTTGTTCTGACGCCGGTCCACAACTCGGTGGCCAATCCCGAACTGCTGATACTGGTCACTTTTTAAACTTAGGGATGGGGTTTACAGATCCACCCCCTCCTTCGCCTGAACGACATGTGATTCCATCACAAGACCTTATCCGTTGCTACCATCACAACATATGGTTATGATCATAATTACGATAGCGAATCTAACGAGAATCTAAAGAGAACCCCTTACTTTGAAATCTCGAAAAGAGAGATACGAGGTTCAGAGACTAACGGTTCTGACTTTTAGATCTAAGTGATCTACTTAAATTCCCGAATGTCGCCCAACACGTAAACACAAGAAACCAACAATCCATTAGCCTTTCGGCTTTGTCTTCTAAAATCTGAAAGAGAAAAAGAATAGATCAGAAGAAATCAACACCTACCTTTACAGAGAATTTGGCAACTCCTAGAAGATTTCAGCTTTTAGTGAAGAGATCAGCAAAGAAATCCCGGAAGAACAATGAACATTCGGCTTATAGGCACAGAATGGAGAAGGGAATTGAAATGAAGGTTTTGACTCTTTGATAAAGAAACTGTTGAAAGGAGAGGAGTAGAATAGAAGGAAAAGAAACAATCAAAACGGTAAAGAAAAAAAGGGTTTTCGGTAAACTAGAGGGTTCGGATTTAGCATAATAATGAGGAAAGAGATTGGGAGAATAAAGACCTAAATGCCGAAATTGAAGAATAGAATGGAAGAATAAAACCCTAGTGCTGAAAAAAATGATATTCCCCTTACTTAACCTAATTTCGGCAACTATCTCTCCAAAAATTGAAAGTGCCCCTTTTGATAACTTAAAATTGATCAACCAATAAGGGAAATGTCGACACCCCTATTGCATAACAAAACCGGTTTCTCCCCCTCCAAGAGATGGAAATTTGACCACCACTGTTGATCAGCAGATAACTCCTACTCTTTCTCCCTTATCTCTATCTACTCACACATCCGAAAGAGGCTTAAATAACACCACCTCTTCCTTCCTTTATCTGCCATGTAATCAACATTATCCACTTGAGTAAATCTTCCTATTTTTAAGCCTTATTGCCATCCCTCTCTATCCATTTAGATGCCAAAAATTAACAAATCTTAATTAAAATAATTGGGCTTCATGTGACTCAAACTTGAGCCTCCTCAGTTACGCCACCTCCACGCTCTCTAAGTGGCGCCACTTTGCCACTGGGGCACAAGCCCATCTGTGTCTTATTTTACAGATAATATCTTTTAAGCCCTATCCTAACTGGCTTTCCACTAGAGTGCCCAAACAGAAATTTCAATTAAGGCCTCGGTCCAACCTCGAGCCCAACTTGAACCCTTTAAACACCCTTAATTAACACATTAAGCATAACAACACATTACTTGCATAGGCCCATCAATTTAGGATGTTACAGTTCTACCCCCTTAAAGAAATTTCAGCCTCGAAATTACATGATCAGAATAGATACGGGTACTACTGCCGTATTTCTTCCTCTGGTTCCTAAATAGCCTCCTTAGAACCGTGATTCCGCCATAGAACTTTAACAAACGGAACCGTCTTCCTTCGCAGTACTTTAACATCACGATCTAAGATTTCTACTGGTTCCTGTTCAAAGGATAGGTCGGGTCTTACTTCGATTTCTTCCACAGACACCACATGAGATGGATCTGAATGGTAACGTCTTAACATAGAGACATGGAATACATTGTGAATCTGGCTTAGCTCAGAAGGTAGCTCTAGCTGATAAGCTACTGGTCCCACTCGTTTCAACACCCGATAAGGTCTGATAAATCTGGGACTTAATTTACTTTTCCGTCCAAACCTTAGTACTTTCTTCCATGGCGACACCTTTAATAACACCTTGTCACCCACTACAAATTCTATGTCCTTACGCTTCAGGTCAGCATAGGACTTCTGTCGGTCTGACGCTTCCTTTAATCGAGCCCGAATTAACTCTACCTTCTCCTCAGTCTAAGTAACCAACTCCGGACCCAACATCCGACATTCCTCTAATTTCGTCCAATAGGTAGGAGTACGACACTTTCGCCCGTACAATGCTTCATAGGGCGCCATCTGAATACTAGACTGTTAGCTGTTGTTGTAAGTAAACTCCGCTACTGGTATAAATTCTTCCCAACTACCCCTGAAATCAATGACACAACCTCTCAGTATGTCCTCCAAGATCTGAATTACCCGCTCAGACTGTCCATCGGTCTGAGGATGAAACGCTGTACTGAAATCCAACTTCGTACCCAACGCTTGATGCAACGCCTTTCAAAATCGTGAGGTGAACCTAGGGTCCCTGTCAGATATGATTGATACTGGTACCCCATGCAACCTCACTACCTCCGCTATGTATAGCTTAGCCAATTTCTGCAAAAAGTAATCGACCCATACTGGTATGAAATGAGCAGGCTTCGTCAAGCGATCAACAATCACCCAGACCGAATCTTTCTTAGTAGGCGTGAGGGGTAGCCCACTAACAAAGTCCATCGTGATCCTTTCCCACTTCCATTGTAGAATCTTCATCGGCTGCAACAACCCTGATGGTAACTAATGTTCCGCCTTTACCTGCTGATAGGTCAAACACTTTTCCACAAATTCGGTCACCTCTCGTTTCAAACTTGGCCACCAGAACTGATCTCGCAAATCTCGATACATCTTACTTCCTCCAGGGTGCATAGAACATGGACTACTATGCGCTTCTAGCAAAATCGTACGCCTCAACTCAGGATCTTTCGGCATGCATACTTTTCCTTAAAAACATAATAGCCCTTCCTCATTCACACTAAATTCCGTTGATCCATCTCTTGATCCTACCTTAAACTTCCCCTTTAGCAACTCATCAGTCTGTTGCTTCTCCTTAACCTGACTGACCCAAGAGGGTTTCACTTGAAGTTCGGCTAATAAACTCCCATCATCATATAAACTGAGGTGAGCAAACATTACTCTCAAATCAGAGATTACTTTACGACTCAGAGCATCTGCCACCATGTTGGCTTTACCCGGATGGTACTCGATCGAGCAGTCATAATCCTTTAACAACTCGATCCACCTTTTTTGCCTTAGATTCAACTCCTTCTGAGTCAAAAGGTATTTTAAGCTCTTATGATCGGTATAAATGACAGATTTCTCCTCGTACAGATAATGCCTCTCGATCTTTCAAGAAAAAACCACCACCGCCAATTCCAAATCATGGGTGGGATAATTTGCTTCGTGCGGTCTTAACTGCCGAGATGCATATGCAACAACCTTTCCACCTTGCATCAACACGCATCCTAGTCCCGTGTGTGAAGCATCAGAGTAAATTACGGATTCTTTCCCAGCCTCTGGCTGAATCAATACCGGAGCCTCTATTAAAATCCTTTTTAACTTCTCGAAACTCTCTTGCTGCTTATTTGACCAAACAAATGGAACCCCTTTCCGTAACAACTTAGTCAACAGAGCCGCAATCAATGAAAATCCTTCAACAAACCTTCTGTAATATCTGGCAAAACCAAGAAAACTCTGAATTTCTGCTACCAACTTAGGCGGCTTCCAATTCAACACCGCTTCAATTTTCCGAGGGTCAACCCTAATCCCCTCTGCCGACACAACGTGACCTAGAAAAGTAACTTCCCTTAGCCAAAATTTGCACTTACTGAATTTGGCATAGAGCTGCTTCTCCCTCAGAATCTACAGAACCACCCGGAAATGTGAATCATGCTCCTCTTCTGATTTTGAATAAACCAGAATGTCATCTATAAATACCATGACAAATCGATCCAAGTAGGGTTGGAATACTCGGTTCATCATATCCATAAACGCTGCTGGTGCGTTAGTCAACCCAAATGGCATCACCATAAATTCGTAATGACCATAGCGAGTCCTAAAAGCCATCTTATAAATATCCGCCTCCTTGACCTTAAGCTGATGGTACCCTGACCTCAGATCTATCTTTGAAAAGACTGAGGCCCCCTTCAACTGATCGAACAAGTCATCGATCCTCGGTAACGGGTATTTGTTCTTAATTGTTAACTTATCCAACTGACGATAGTCAATGCACATACGCATTGATCCATCCTTCTTCTTAACGAATAACACCGGCGCTCCCCAAGGCAACACACTTGGTCGAATAAACCCTCTATCTAGCAACTCTTGGATCTGAGCCTTTAATTCCACCAACTCCTTTGACGCCATCCTATACGGAGCAATAGATACCAGCATTGTTCCCAGAAGAAGATCGATACCAAACTCCACTTCATGATCCGGAGGTAATCCCGGAAGCTCTTCCAGGAAAATATCAAGAAATTCCTTCACCATCCTAACGTCCCCAACAGTTAGGTCCTTGGCTTCCAGAGCCCGAACAAACATTAAAATTGCCTCGCATCCTTTTCTCACCATCCTTTCTGCTCTTAAGGCAGACACCACATTTGACAAACAATTCCCTCTTTCACCTATCACCAACACTTCACCACCCTCAGGAGTTTTTAACACCATACGCTTGTCTGCACGGTCCAAATTTGCTTGATACTTCACTAACCAACCCATTCCTAAGATCAAATCGAACTCCCTAAACGGCAGTTCCATCAGATCAGCCCGAAAAGTTACCCCTTGAACTTTCTGGGGTACATCCTCATACAGTTTGTTTACCACTACAGTTTGTCCTAGAGGGCTCACTACAATCATCTCCCTAGAAGAAGTCTCATAATCTAAGTTTAAAGTTCCCGCTATAGCACTAACAACATACGAGTGCGTCGACCTAATGTCAATCAATGTAGTGTAAGGCAAGGCAAAAATTAAAAACATACTAGTTATGACATCTGGTGCGTCAGCCTCCTCTCGACGTCTGGCAGCATAGACTAACCTCGGCTGTTTCGCCTCAGTGTTTCCTGCCCCTTGGCTTGGTGCTCCACGACCTTGACCGGAACCATTACCACCTCTGGCTGGAGCACGACCTCTCTGTGGCTGCTGTCCATCTCTTCTCAGTTGTGCATTTCCTTGACCTATGGCCCCTTCACTACCCCGTTGCTGCGGATAGCTTCTAACTTGGTGGTCCGTAGATCCACACCTAAAGCACTTCCCACTGCCCGCCCAACACTCACCTACGTGGAATTTACCATATCGAGCACACTTCTGTGTCTGACAAGCAACAGCAGGTCTCTCCTCCCGCCTCGGCCCTTCTGACCTTGGCCTTTTCTGAGTACGCCCAGCTGCCCCTGACGATCCAAAATTCCTCTTACTTCCACCCCTATCTCTATCCCGATTTAGTTTTTCTGTTCGCTTCACCTCCTCAGCTATCTTATCTTTTTCCACAAGCACAGGAAATTCCCTCTCCCGCTGTGGAGCTATCAATACACGCAAATCATCCTTCAGACCATCTTCAAATTGAACACAACGTTCATGGTCTGTGGCTACCATCCCTCGAGCATAACGGCTAAGGCGTGAGAATTCCGCTTCATACGCAGCCACCGACCTACTTTCTTGCACCAGATTCAGAAACGCTCTACGCTGCGCATCCACATAACTTGTCCCAATGTATTTACTCTGAAACGCAGTTTTGAAGAGATCCCAAGTGATACAGTCAGCCACCGTACCATCCTTAACCGTAAGCCACTATTGATAAGCTTCATCCTGCAGGAGAGATACAACCCTTTTAAGTTTTTCCTCTTCCGTGAAATCAAGATCATCCATTATACGCTCAACTACCTCTAACCAATACTCAGCTGTACTCGGGGCTATACCGAAAATTCCCCTAAACATCTCCGCCCCATTGGCTCTAAGTCGCTTCGACACAGATTTCTGGGCTTCTGTGCCCATGCCTGCCCCAACAACCCTTTTTAAAACCTTTAACATCGCCTGAGATACCGCATCATCTCCGGTCGTCTGATCCTGAAACTCTGCCTCCGCAGTTGGTGGAATTGGCATCTCGTTTCCAGACTCATGGCCAGATCTTACCGGTTCTGACACAGCCATCCTACCCCTACCACGGCCACGCGGTGGACGTCCACGACCCCTCGTACTCATTCTACCGATTCACGTTTATCTGATTAGGAATTTTATGAATTATTAATTTCTTTCACTGATTAACCACGAACAATCTTATGGACAGTAGGTTCAAGAGTAGTTCTTTTGAATTCGAAATTATATCTACGGGTTTTAGTCTCAAGTCTGTATCTCCTAGTTCTAGGAACCACGTACATTCAACCATCATACATCAACACACAAGTAGCATCCATGAACCCACATTCATCACATAAGGGTATTTTTGTCATTCCACTACCCAGAGGTATTTTCGTAGTTCTTTCCTACAGGGTATTTTTTGTAATTTCACAAAATAGAGTATCTTGGTGATTTTTCGAAATAGAGATATTTTGGTGTATATATATATTTTATAAAGCATGGGTATTTGAAAAATTTAAAATTTTTTTTAAAACAAGGGTATTTTGGTAATTTCACAGATTTCGATAATTTTGTAAACTGGGTGCTTTTGTAAATCTAGGGGGTTTCGGGTAAATTTTCAAAACATAGGTATTTGAGTAATTTTGCCAACCGGGGGTGTTTAGGTAATTTCACGAGTTTTGGTAGTTTTATAAATCCAGGGTATTTTGGGAAATTTTCACAAATCAAGGGTATTTCGAAAATTTTACAAAACCAGGGGAAATATTTTAGTAATTTTGCGAAATAGGGTGGCTAGTCCCTTTCGGGTTCTAATTATAAGTTTTGGCCCGTCAACTAGTCCTCGTGGCTAAGGTGAACAGTCACTACGCACCAGGTAGGATTCCAGCGAAGAGGAGGTGGGTCACTAGGACCGCTTAAGTACCAAGCTCTCCCTGAATCCAATCCTAGACATGCGCATGCCTGTTGCCACAACCTAACCCAGTGACTAGTTTACGCCATGTTTAGTTAGATTAAGTTTTATGAGTTTGAGGAGTTGTTTAAACTAGTCCTAGAGTCTATTAATTCCTAACATGCTAGTCTACGTCCACAAAGCCCATCAAACCCAACATGCATTTCACATCAAGAGTTAGAATACTTAACTGCGTGGATCGGGTGCCGGTAGACTCGAAGGCCATATCTCAACCCCAGCATTTTTACCAATTTATAAACTACTACTGGACCCATTTCACAGCCCGAGTTTTGCAACTAGGCTCTGATACCAAAATTGTAACACCCCAAACTTGGCCCAAACGCTACGACCAGATCTGGCATGCTACGGGGTTTAACGTTAAAAACTTCACTTGGATAATTTTGGAAATTCAGTTTGCTTATTTAGGTATTTGCTAAAATAAGTGATATTTGAAGAAAACCTTTGCTTTTTCTTTGAACGTGTTTGAAGATCCCGTATTATTACTTATTATAGATAAGTCTTTGAACATAAAATTTAAATTTTAAAACAAAATAGAATAAAGACATTAACAATTATAATTTAAACCTAAGCTGTGGAGCCTTATTACATAAATAGTCCCAAAATTGAAAACTTAAAGGAAAACTGACAATAGTTTATGAAAATAAAAGAACTTGATGGCCCCTCGAGTCTGCCTTGGCTCCCATGTCCAGGATCTACTGCTCATCTCAAAAGTCAGGGAAAATAAGGGGGTGAGTCACCAAGACACATGTGCAAATCCCGAAAACACATAAAAAGCTTGAGGCCCACAAACACATTATGGGCCTTGGCCCATACACAATGGCAACAAAATATTTACATGCAACATGGCCCAACCCAACCTAAAAGTCCATCCTCTGCACACCAGCCCATACCAGCCATCACACCTCAGGATTTCTACAATCAACCCACCAAACGCTACACACCATATCGACAGTCATACTGTTAGTTAAAATGCCGATCACCATGTGACCTTATAATCCACTGTGGCAGAGCCACCGATCACTGTGTGACCTTATAATCAAGTGTGGCAGAGCCACCGATCACTGTGTGACCTTATAATTAGGTGTGGCAGAGCCACCGATCACTATTGTGACCTAAATGTACATATCGTGGTTTAACCACCGATCACTAAGTGACCTTTAAACATGCTCTTCCCCTTCATCATATCAATCCCATCCCATGCATACATCCATGCAAAAGTAAAACAATATACTACCTAAAAGATCACAGTTTATCACATACATCGATACACATAGAGAAGTTTCTATGATTACGTACCTGGCATCCCTTGCCTACCCTTTTCGGGTAATATGACTGTCCATACAGCCTTTTTCCGGCTTTTAGCCTATAACATATATAGTACAGATAAATTAGTGTGTTAGAGATCTACACACCTTATTACAGTCAAGACGAGGCTTTCTATGTCGACACTATCAGAAGCCGATACGACTGCTAACTGTCTAAAATTTTGTTCTGACGCCGGTCCACAACTCGGTGGCCAATCCCGAACTGCTGACACTGCTCGCCTCTTAAACTTAGGGATGGGGTTTACAGATCCACTCCCCTCCTTCGCCTGAACGACATGTGATTCCATCACAAGACCTTATCAGTTGCCACCATCACAACATATGGTTAAGATCATAATTACGATAGCGAATCTAACGAGAATCTAAAGAGAACCCCTTACCTTGAAATCCCGAAAAGAGAGATATGAGGTTCAGAGACTAGCAATTCCGACTTTTAGATCTAAGCGATCTACTTAAATTCCCGAATGTCACCCAACACGTAAACACAAGAAACCAACAATCCATTAGCCTTTCGGCTTTGTCTTCTAAAAATCGAAAGAGAAAAAGAATAGATCAGAAGAAATCGGCACCTACCTTTACAGAGAATTTGGCAACTCCTAGAAGATTTCGGCTTTTAGTGAAGAGATCGGCAAAGAAATCCCGGAAGAACAATGAACATTCGGCTTATAGGCACAGAATGGAGAAGGGAATTAAAATTAAGGTTTCGGCTCTTTGATAAAGAAACAGTTGAGAGGAGAAGAGTAGAATAGAAGGAAAAGAAACAACCAAAACGGTAAAGAGAAAAGGGTTTTCGGTAGACTAGAGGTAGTTCGGCTTTAGCAAAATAATGAGAAAAGAGATTGGGAGAATAAAGACCTAAATGCCGAAATTGAAGAAGAGAATGGAAGAATAAAACCCTAGTGGCAAAAATAAAAGATATTCCCCCTTGCTTAACATAAATTTCGGCAACTGCCTCTCTAAAAACCAAAAGTGCCCCTTTTGATAACTTAAAATTGATCAACTAATAAGGGAAATTTTGGCACCCCTATTGCATAACAAAACTGATTTCTCCCCCTCCAAGAGATGGAAATTCGACCACCACTATTGATCAGCAGATAACTCCTACTCTTTCTCCCTTATCTCTATCTACTCACACCTCCGAAAGAGGCTTAAATAACACCACCTCTTCCTTCCTTTATCTTCCATGCAATCAGCATTATCCACTTGTACCAACTTGCAACATAACCACATCCTTCCACAACTTTGTCATTCCCGTTGAACACTTGGAATATTAACGGATACTCGAAAGTTTTGCACATAAGTGCCATATATATAGCCAAAGCTACTTCATATCTCATAACACAAATAGGCTCGCTTTCGAGCTATTCACGGGCCTACTCACACAAGCTGTTAGTTAGGATGTAGCTACGTAGTGCTACTTGCACAAGTTGTCAGGTATTCGGAACACATGCCAGACTACCCAGCCACTTGTAGGACGTATGAGACCAACACCCGGATCACATAATCATATATACACATGGGTTTGTAGTGACATGTCACTTGTACCCTATTTTATTCCTAAGGTTCAATTGAGATTTCTCGCTTGTTGAAACTTTGACGAACACTTCCATAGAGTCAACCACAATTTATACAACTTTAAAGCATTCAAAACATAAATATAACAATGCATTATTTACATACGAACTTACCTCGGTACAAAAATAGTAGAATTTGAACTAATCGTCAAACACTTTGTTTTTCCCCTGGTCTAGATTTGAACCTCGTTTTTATTGATATATAATAACAAATTTAACTCATTTAATACTCACATTATTCAATTCAGTCCAAAAATCACATTATGGAAAAATTACATTTTTTGTAATATCCTGGATTTGGGCTTATGCATTTGTGAGCATGCCTTTGTGTGTTATGAATGTGTTGTATGAATTTTGTAAACTTTAGAAAATAGGAGAGTGCTTTAGAAATTATCAGATTTTAAGTTTAAAAGAGGAAGCTGGGCAGAGGAGGCCTTAAGAAAATATGTAGGTGAAAATAGACCAAAAATGGGCTTGGTACAGTGGCTTGGAGGCGCCACTTAAAGCCCAGTAAGTGACGCCACAAGGAGTGTCAGAGGGGCTAGGTTCGAGCTGCAAGGGAAGCAAATGAAAGAGTTTTATTTTGTTGCAGGAGTGAGCAATAGTGGACGGCACTAAGGCACTAAAGGGATGAGTCTAATCCTTTTTAAAATTCGGCTAGATAAGGGATAAATGATGGATTAATTTTATTAATTTGAATAAGGTGATAAAGAGAAAATTTAGGGATTAGATAGGGGAAGAGTGTGGCCGGCTTAGGACTCTCTCAAGGTGAATTTCGGCCAAGTTAGAAAGGGAGTATAGCCGAATTTCACTAAGCATTCTAGCCTTTCTCTTTCAATTACTCTCTTTTCTCTCCAAAACTGTCATCTTCTCTTCTTTTTCTTGTTCTAGCCGAAACTTCTTCCTAAAGGCCATTATTACTGATTCTTCCTAAGCTCTACACCTTTCTTTTCTTTCCCGTGTTGAAGCTGAAACCCTCTAGTATTCATCAAAAGCTAAAATTAATTGATTAAGATCTAGGCCATAGCCGAATAGCTCTGTGGGTGCAAGTAATGGTGTTGTCAATTTCAATTTTAAGGGTAAGGACTCTTCTATCATCGTTTTATTTTTTTTTCTTTTAGCCCAAATCAAGATTCTATCCTCTTAATGATCTTTGGCCGAACCTTTGAAGGAGGATTTCAGGTTTTCTGTTAAGTCGACTACAATAGAAGATCTTCGGGATTTTAAGACTCAAAAGTAAGCCACATGTGGTATTCGGCGAAGGGCCATTTTATAGATTTTTTGTACAGAACGTTGACCCTAGTGTGTACCATGTAGGATTTCGGCATCCTCAGAGCCAAGTGACGATTTTTGGGATTTGGAATCGCAAGGTAAGGAGGTGTAATATTCGGCCATATTGGTTATTATGTTAGCCGAATATGACTATGGTTATTTAGGGGCAGTCGACAGTGGTATATAAGGTTTTCGGGATTTTAGATTCACAAAGGTAAGTGAATATACTAATCGGCTAAGGCCATATTTGGTGGTTCAAATCTATTTCTTAATTATTCAAAAGCCGGAAGCTAACCTGTTAAGTGATCTAGTGTGGGCCGATTTCAAGGAACAAGTATCACAAAGTTTTGGGATTTGTTTAGGAATCAAATCGACAGCAAGGTAAGATTTTGATTGTGATAATCCTTCAGGATCTGATTGAATAGTCGAATAGGCTTTTGCTAAAATACTAAGTATTGGCCGAATGTAGGAATTAAAATCTAGAGCGTTAGATCAAGATTCTTCTGGATTTCAGTGAACTCGTTAAGTATACCAGGTGTGTAGCCCTTCCCTAAGTCTTAATAGATTTACAGCATTAAATTTAATATATGTGTTTATAATAATGTGCAAAGTGGGCTAAGGTACCATGCAATGGTACAAAAAGTACTGCACGCGTTTACCTACTCCTACTATGAGTATAATATGATCATCTGATACACATATGTGAAATTATAAGGATGTGAATAAGAAATATGACATGGATTATGCATATTTGTATGACATGGGGCATATGGGTTATATGGAAAGGGGAAGTGATCTGGTGGTTTATACCACAAATATTTGAATGTGGTGACTTCGGTCACATAATCTGAATGTGGTGACTCATGTCACCAAAATTTTATCTGGTGGCTATGCCACAATATATATAAGGGCGATGAGCACGTCGTCTGCAGTGACTACCTTTGATGATATGTAGCAGATGGAGGGTTGACTTAGTAGTCCCCACGGTGTGATGGTTGGTACGGGTGATGTGTAGCGGATGGTATCTAGGTTTGGCTTCGGGAATGCATCATTATTTGTAAATTATGATATGTATATGTATTATCTGATATGCCTGAATCATTAGGACTTAGAGTGGTTGTTATACACTGAGTTTGTTTGACTCACCCCGTTGTGGGATATGTTTTCAGGTGACGCTCAGTGATGGACCGGGTCGGCAGGAGCTTAGTGGTGGCCATGCTCAGCTCAGGATTTAATTTATTTTGGACTTTCTATTTTTAAGTACTCTGGTTTTATTTCGGGTTTTACTATTTATGTAATAAGGCCACTAGTATGAAACTGTTTATGCATGCATTATATTTATTTCATCACGATACGAATTTCATCAAACAAAAAGTAAGTCAATTTTCTTAAAGATAAATGCTAAATGTTTTGACACCTAAACCTAAATGATTTTCAAATTAAAAGATAATCTTGAACAAACTTGGCAATTCTTTTTTTTAACTTGTGGTTTTAGAACATAAAACAAGGTTTTCAACAAATCCCTGATTTCAAAAATAACAATGTTTTTAATTGAACCCAACACGAATCAAACTTTCTTCAAAACTACCCAAGTTCTCCAAAATAACAAACGAATTTGAAAATGTTTTACTCTCGGAACATACCAGATTCGGTCGAGGGTCGTGGGCCGGGTTTGGGGTGTTTCAGCTTGGTATCAGAGCCCAGTTTTAAACTCTCGGCCTTGGGTTTAAAGCCCATAATGTTTTTAAAATAAGGCCCAAACAAGTTTTGTGAACAATTTTGTGAATAAGCAGGTTTTTCTGGCATGGCACCTAAGTCTCCGACTCGATGTCCACCAAGTAAGTACTCCTAACTATTGTGTGATTTATATTATGATTTGTAGAAGGGTATATCGGGAACGTAGAATAGTATAATAAGAACTATTGAACCCTAGGATTAGTTTACCCCAACATAGAAATTCATAAAACCTAAAGCCTAATTAAACAAACCTGTGACTAAGTCGCCGAGATAGGGTGTGGCAACCATTGTACGCATGTTTAGGATTGGATTCAGGAAGAGCCTGGTATTTAAGCAGTCCTCGTGACTCACCTCCTCTTCACTCGAATCCTACCTGGTGTGTAGTAACGGTTCACCCTAACCAAGAGGATTTATTCACGGGCTAAACTCGATAACTAAAACCCAAAAGGGATTAGCTGTATTTTCATAAAAACTTTAGTTTTAAAAATCACCAAATTACTCCTTTAAATTGTAGCAAAATTTAGTTTGAAAATTTCTCAAAATATTTCCGATTTACAAAATTTCCTAAATACCCCTGGTTGTAAAATTACTAAAATGCCCTTGGTTTGAAAAATCTTAAATTACCATACTACCCTCGATTTTTACTAAGATTTGCTTAGCTTACAAAAATATCCAAAAACCCTATTTTGTAAAATATCAAAATACCTTGATTTGGGAAAATTTACTAAAATACCCCTAACTTATAGATTACCAAAATAGCCCCGATTTCCAAAATTTCTGCCATACCTCTGATTTGAGAAAATTTTCAAAAGTACCCTCGAGTTTTGAAAATTTCAAAGTACCCTGAAAATACCCTTGTAGGACGAATTACAAAAATACCCCTGGGCTAGGAACAGACAATAATGTTTGAATGATGAATGTGTGTGGTAGATGCTACTGAATGGATATACTTCTCTGAATTAGGATAGAAGACTTGAAACTCTAAATGATCGAAAGAACTACTATTAAACTTCTTTTCATAAAATGGTTCGCGGATAATCAGTGGAACAAAGGCTAATACATAAAACTTTGTAATCAGATTAAAGCGCGATCGTAGAAATGAGCTCTAGGGGACGCGGTCGTAATGTGCGAGGACGTGGTAGAGGCAAGATGACCATATCCGAACCCGTTAGATCGGGTCAAGGGTCTGAGAATGAGGTACCACCACCCTCACCACTAGCTGTTGGTGTTGAGCGACAAGATCGCACGAGGATGATGCGATGATCGCAGCGGTCTTTGCGAGTGCTTGAGATAGTGGCTAGAGTATGAGGAAATATGGGAGCTCGAAAATCTGTACTCGAGTGACTCCGAGCCAATGGAGTTGAGGTATTTCGTGGAGTATCTGGTGTGGCACCCAGTACGACTGAGTATTGGTTGGAGGCGACGGAACGAATTATGGATGAGCCGGGATCGACCACGAGGAGAAATCGAAGGAATGGTGTCATTTATTGCTGCGATGAAGCATATCGATGGTGGTTAATGATTCGGGATGGTGCCACAACCGAGGATCTTACTTGGGAGTATGTTAAGGCCTGCGTACGGAAGAAGTATGTCGGCACGCGTTACACTGATGCGCAGAGGAAGGCATTTCTGGGGCTGGCTCAAGGGAACAAATCCGTAGTAGAGTACGAAGCTGAATTCCTAAGGTTGAGCGGGTATGCTCGAGGAGTAGTGGCTACGGAGCATGAGCGATGTGTCCGGTTTGAGGATGGACTAAGGGATGACCTGAAGTTGTTAATAGCTCTACATCAGGAGCGAGAGTTTTCTGTATTGGTAGAGAAGGCTAAAGTAGCTGAAGGGATTAAGGATTCTGTGAGGCAAAACACGGATCAGAACAGGCAGAAAAAGGGTTTTGGATCATCAGGATTGTCTGAGAATGTGCAGAAGAGGCCTAGATTTGATGGGCGCGGTCGCAGGTGGAGCAGAGAGGCGAGATCGCACTTGTACCCAGTGTGGGAAGATGCATCTAGGAGAGTGTTGGAAGAAGACGGGAGGATGTTTCAAGTGTGGATCTAAAGATCACATGATTAAGGACTGTCCTATTAAGATAGACGGGAGCCGCCCAACAGGTCAGGGTGTTAATCAGGCTGGTAGAGGTGGACAGCAGCCTCAGAGAGGTCGTGGTCTGAATGGTAGAGGTAACAATGCTGGAAGAGGACGGGGCACACCTGGCAGAGGTGTTGGTAATACAGAGGCAAGACAGTCGGGTCTGGTTTATGTGGTTCACCGGAGGAAGGATGGAGACGCACCGGACGTCATAACCGGTACGTTCCTTATATTTGGCAAGCCTTATTTTGCTCTGATTGATGTGGGCTCGACCCATTCTTATGTTGCATGTAGTGTAGTTGAAACACTAGGCATAGCCTCTAAACTATCTGATAGGGAGATGATTGTAGTGAGCCCATTAGGTCAAACTATAGTGGTGAACAAGATATTTCGGAGTGTACCTCGAGAGATTCAAGGAGTGCTTTTCCTTGCCGATTTAATGGAACTACCCTTTAGAGAATTTGATCTTATACTTGGTATGGACTGGCTAGTGGAGCATCAGGCTGTATTGGATTGTGCAGCTAAACGGATGGAGTTAAGGACCCCAGAGGATGAGGCGATAATCATGATAGGAGAAAGAAGAAACTACTTGTCTAACGTAGTCTCTGCTTTAAAGGCTGATAAGATGGTGCGGAAAGGGTGCAAGGCATTTTTGGCCTTCGTAAGTGCGTTGGATGGGAAAGAAGGGGGAGTTAGTGGAGTTAGAACAGTGAGAGAGTTTGTAGATGTTTTTCCAGAGGAATTACCTAGAATACCCCCGGATAGGGAGGTGGAGTTTGGAATTGATTTGCTGCCTGAAACAGCTCCCGTGTCAATTGCCCCCTACAGAATGGCACCAAAGGAGTTGGTGGAGCTCAAGGCTCAAATCCAAGAATTGCTTGATCATGGGTTTATCCGACCCAGTGTGTCTCCATGGGGAGCACCGGTCTTGTTTGTGAAGAAGAAGGACGGAACTATGCGTATGTGCATAGATTATCATCAGTTGAATAAGCTGACCATCAAGAACAAGTACCTTTTGCCAAGGATTGACGACTTGTTCGATCAACTGAAGGGGGCAGCAGTATTCTCGAAGATAGATATAAGGTCTGGATATCATCAGTTTAAGGTGAAGGAAGCAGATATCCATAAGACAGCCTTCCGAACAAGATACGGGCATTATGAGTTCTTAGTAATGCCGTTTGGATTGACGAACGCCCCAGCCGCGTTCATGGATATGATAAACCGGGTATTTCAACCTTACTTGGATCGGTTCCTTGTTGTATTCATCGATGACATCCTTGTGTACTCCAAGTCTGAAGAGGAGCATGATGAGCATCTCCGGATTGTGTTGCAAGCGTTGAAGGAGAAAAAGCTTTATGCCAAATTCAGCAAGTGTGGATTTTGGCTTAAGGAGGTTGCATTCTTAGGGCATGTGGTGTCAGCAGAAGGAATAAGGGTGGATCCTCGAAAGATTGAGGCAGTGTTAGATTGGAACCACCTAAGTCTGTGGCTGAGGTTTGTAGTTTCTTGGGATTGGCAGGCTATTACAGAAGGTTTGTAGAAGGGTTCTCATCGATAGCCGCACCTTTGACAAAGTTGTTGAGGAAGGATGTATGTAACACCCTTTACTCGTGTTCGACGCCGGAACAGAGTATGAGGCATTACCGAAGAGTACGAAACACTTACAGATTATTTAAACCATTTATCGCTCAAATATTAAAATTGATTATAAAAGTTCCTTTAACAGACCTTTGAAGTCCAAATCATGCATTGGGATTGGGTCGGGACTAAATCAAAATCGTATAAAATTTTTCGCAAAATCCTTAAGTTTATCTCATTTACAGGGTTTCCACGCCCGTGTGGCTCACATGGCCGAGCCTCTAGGGCGTATAACTCTCTGACTTGCATCTGTGGAGAAACTTGAGTCACACGGCCTTAGTACACGCCCTGTTGCTTGGCCGTGTGGTAAAGTTAATTTTCATAAATTATGCTATTTTTCAAGCCATATTTCTCACTCATTTGATCCTTATTCTTCATCCACATTTAATACATACAAAAACCAATTTAAGATATTCAACTGAGCCTTATACTTAATGTGATTTGTTAGTCGTACACTTCATATAAATAACAAGAAACGTATATGGGCTCAATTCTCATTAAATTTCTCTGTACTTGTACTTTTTCATCCTATGTATTCATATAGCATATAACAATCACACCTCTGTTTTTCACATACATTTTTATAACAATTTGTCTTGGTTTCAAACTACTTCTTATTTGAGTTTTACTTATCAAATCATTTGAAACATCATCATTATACATATAGTGCACTTGAGATGCAAAAATTCTATACTTATGAATGAACACATTTATCAATCACATTTCATGTTTTTATATATTATAGTCTCATATTTCCATGTATTATTTACCATCATCTCCTCGTATTTTTGACAAATACATGTAACAACTTATAATCATGCAATTCACTAACTCTTCCTGCCAATTACAATTTAAATTGGCAAATCACTTATTGAGCCCAATTTCAATGTTCTCTAAAATCCATTAGGATGTATGTATCCATCAATAAATTCCATGTACTGATATATCATCACCTCATATTTTCACATACATTTACTTTCCATATTATGAACTCAAATAACATACACAAGACATACCAATACATACCAAGTACATTTTCATAATATTTCATTTCAAATTTAGATTATGTCATTTTAGAACTCTTCTCATTAACTCATTCAGAATACCAATTCATACGGATAATACACTCAAGGGTGTACAAATATATAATCACAAATGAGCTCATTCATCAACCAAGTTCTATATTCATGTATCATCAACTCATATTTCCTTATATCACATAATTCTATATAAAACTTACCAACTTCATCAACTTAGTGAACGTCTTACGGAATTGTTCTGCACCAGTATGCATTGAATTTCACTGATCAGGTAGCCGAAACTACCACTTTTCACTGATTAGGTAGCCGTAGCTACCACTTTTCACTGATCAGGTAGCCAAAGCTACCACTTTTCACTTGATCAGGTAGCCGGAGCTACCACTTTTCACTGATCAGGTAGCCGGAGCTACCACTTTTCACCTTCACTTGTCCTTGATCAGATAAGTGTAGCTGAAGCTATCACTTATCACTTGTTGCCATGGTTCAACCATTGTATTTTCCGTCAATTCATGTTGTCACTGAACTGAAATGCTCAATTTGATCATCAATACATATGAAATAACACATCATGAAATTCATAAAATTAACAAATGATCACTAAAAATTAGCCATATAAACTCACAAGTTCAATTTTTGTATTATAACGATAGTCATAATTTCATAATATATATTCCAAATAAAACATTATATCAATTATAATCGAGCATGTAATCAATTTATACACAAGTCATTCATATATTATTTTCCCTCCTCCTCCTCTCCATCCACATCCTTAGTATAAACAACACACTTGTAAGTAACATTTTCTATAAATTTCACTATTTACTCATGTGAATGTTCAAGCTGTCCATCTGTGTTATATTCACTAAATTATTTTAATCTTGAGCTACAGAACTCCAAATTTCAAACCGTTAATTTTCTTTGAAACTAGACTCACATACCGTCTTACTATAATTTTTACAGAATTTTTGGTATAGCCAATTAGTACAGTTTATTAGTTAAATTCTCCCCTGTTACACAGTCCAACAGCTCTGACCTCTCTTCACTAAAAATTAATTATCTCATAGTACGATTTTCATATAGTGTTTTCGATTATTTCTAATGAAAATAGGCTCACCAAGGAATACAAACATATAAATTATAACTCATAATTATTTTTGTACAATTTGTAGTGAATTTCTAAAGTAAGAATAGGGGATCACGAAGTTATTCTAATCCAGTCTTACAAATATTTAAATATCTCAATATGTAGACTTCCTTTGCTTGCTCTGTTTCTTTCATATGAAAATAGACTCAACAAGCTTTACAAAACTTCTAATTCAATTTCTACAATTTTTGGTGATTTTTCAAAGTTAGACAACTGCTACTGTCCAAAACTGTTTTAATGTAACATGTTGATTTCTATTTTGTCCCTAATTCCACAATTCATACAATTCAGTCCTTACTAAATTAACCCCTCAATTGAGCTAATTTTCTCATTTAATACTTTTCTCTATCATTTTAAACTACTTCATAACCTTTGAAAATCAGAATTTTAACACTAGGCCTTAATTTCAACTCTTTCACAATTAGGTCCTAAAATCAATTTCCATCAATTTTACCTAATAAAATCATCATATAACAAAATTAAAACTTCAATTCAATATTTATTCATCATATTCTTCCAGCACTAATCCACATCAACTTTAAAAATTAGCTATAGAATCAAAAACTAATGACATAATAAGTTGGATCCAATTGTAAAAGTCCAAAAACATAGAAATTTCCAGGAGAAAGCAAGAATTAAACTTACATGAAGCTTGAGTATGAAAACCAGCTTGAAACTCTCTCCCATGGCTGTTTTTCAGATGAAGAAAATAAAGAGAAATGAAGAGAATTCTAGATATTCCAATTTGGTCCCATTTTTATTTAACTAATTTTAGCAATTTTCCAATTTTGCCCTTATTTCACCCATTTCCTGATTTTTCTCAGCTATTGCCGCCCAAAATATCTCCTTTGGCTTATTTTCACTTTTAAGTCCTTCCTCATTTGACAATTAATCTATTTAATCCTTCTAGCAACTTTTACACCTTTTTTAATTTAGTCCTTTTTATTTAATTAACCACACAAACGTCAAAATTTTCTAACAAAATTTTAATACTACCTTATTGACATTCTATAAATATTCATAAAAATATTTATGACTCGGTTTATAACACCGAGATCTTGATACCTCTTTTTCTCGATTTCTTGACCAAATAAATCTTTATAAAACACAATTTACTATTTTAAAAGCTACATTTGGTGGTCTCGAACAACTATTTTTTTTTTTTTGACATCACTGAAATTTGGGCTATTACAATGTACCTTTCGTATGGTCAGAGAAGCAACAGGAGGGCTTTGAGAAGCTTAGGAGGGTTTTGATTGAAGCTCCGGTTTTGATTCAGCCTGAGGTAGGGAAGGATTTCGTGGTGTATTGTGACGCTTCCCATACAGGTTTGGGTTGCGTACTGATGCAAGACGGGAAGGTTGTCGCTTATGCGTCTCGGCAATTAAGGCCACATGAGGTTAACTACCTGACGCATGATTTTGAATTGGCGGCAGTTGTCTTTGCTCTTAAGGTATGGAGGCATTATCTTTATGGAGAAAAGTCGGTAATCTACAAGGACTACAAGAGCCTTAAGTATTTGTTGACTCAGAAGGAGTTGAACCTAAGACATCGAAGGTGGGTGGAATTATTGAAGGACTACGATTGTTCCATAGAGTATCATCCGGGCAAGGTGAATGTAGTGGCAGATGCCCTAAGTTGGAAAGTGGTGTCGGATCTGAGGGCGATGTTCGCACATCTGAGCCTGTATGACGATGGGAGTCTACTAGCAGAGTTACAAGTCAAGCCGACATGGTTGAATGAGGTGAAAGAAGGACAGTTGGCAGACGATGATTTAAGTGATAAGTTACAGCAAGTGCAGAATGGAGAGTTGAAAGATTGTGGTATTAATGACGAGGGAGTATTGTGTTTCAAAGGTAAGGTCTGTATGCTGAAGAATGAGGAGTTGAGGCTGAAGATTCTTCAGGAATCGCATAGTAGCCCTTACACTATGCATCCTGGAGGTACTAAGTTGTATAGAGATCTAAGGGAACAGTTTTGGTAGCCTGGTCTAAAATGAGAAGTTACCGAATTTGTCGGCAAGTGCTTAACATGTCAGCAAGTCAAGGCTGAACACCAAGTTCCGTCAAGATTGCTTGACCGATAATGATTCCTTGATGGAAGTGGGAGAGAATTACCATGGACTTCGTTAGTGGGCTTCCCCTTACGCCTATTAAGAAGGACTCGGTATGGGTGATAGTGGATCGGTTGACAAAGTCCGCACATTTTATTCTAGTGCGAGTTGACTATTCTTTGCAGAAGTTGGCGAAGTTGTATGTGGCGGAGATTGTGAGGTTGCATAGAGTGTTGGTGTCGATTATCTCAGACAGGGATCCAAGGTTCACGTCTCGGTTTTGGAAAGCTCTATATCAAGCTTTAGGCACCAGATTGGATTTCACTACGGCTTTTCATCCACGATCGACAGGCGATCGAGCGAGTAATACAAGTGTTGGAGGATATGCTGAGGGGCTGTGTGATAGACTTCAGAGGAAGTTGGGAAGAATATTTTCCTTTAGCGGAATTTGCATACAACAACAGCTATCAGGCCAGTATTCGGATGGCACCGTATGAAGCATTGTATGGACGAAAGTGTCGCACTCTTACATGTTGGACGGAATTGGGGGAACATCGAGTTTTGGGTCTAGAGATTGTGGCAGAATCTGAGGAAAAAGTCGAGGTAATTCGGGCACGGTTAAAGGAAGCATCTGACAGGCAAAAGTCGTACGCAGACCTTAAGCGAAAAGAAATAGAATTCGAGGTGGGAGATAAAGTATTTCTAAAAGTCTCGCCTTGGAAGAAGGTGATGAGATTTGGTCGGAAAGGGAAGTTAAGTCCCAAGTGTATAGGACCTTATTGAGTATTGAAGCGAGTTGGACCAGTGGCATACCAGTTAGAGTTGCCTTTAGAATTGAAGCAGATGCACGATGTATTCCATGTGTCTATGCTACGTCGTTATCGAGCGGATCCATCTCATATAGTTCCAGTTGAAGAGGTAGAGCTAAGGCCAGATTTATCCTATGAGGAAGAGCCGGTTCAGATCTTGGAATGAGATGTGAAAGTGCTACGAAGGAAATCAGTTCCTTTAGTCAAAGTGTTATGGTGTAAACATGGATCGGAAGAAGCTTCGTGGGAGCCGGAAGAAGCAATGCGACAGCAATACCCTCACTTATTTTAGCCAGGTAATTTCGAGGTCGAAATTATTTTTAAGGGGGTAGAACTGTAATATCCTGGATTTGGACTTATGCATTTGTGCTTAAATATATGTAAAAGCATGCCTTTGTGTGTTATGAATGTGTTGTATGAATTTTGTGAACTTTAGAAAATAGGAGAGTGCTTTAGAAATTATCAGATTTTAAGTTTAAAAGAGGAAGCTGGGCAGAGGAGGCCTTAAGAAAATATATAGGTGAAAATAGACCAAAAATGGGCTTGGTACAGTGGCTTGGAGGCGCCACTTAAAGCCCAGTAAGTGACGCCACAAGGAGTGTCAGAGGGGCTAGGTTCGAGCTGCAAGGGAAGCAAATAAAAGAGTTTTATTTTGTTGCAGGAGTGAGCAGTAGTGGACGGCACTATGGCACTTAAGGGATGAGTCTAATCCTTTTTAAAATTTGGCTAGATAAAGGATAAATGATGGATTAATTTTATTAATTTGAATAAGGTGATAAAGAGAAAATTTAGGGATTAGATAGGGGAAGAGTGTGGCCGGCCTAGGACTCTCTCAAGGTGAATTTCGGCCAAGTTAGAAAGGGAGTATAGCCGAATTTCACTAAGCATTCTAGCCTCTCTCTTTCAATTACTCTCTTTTCTCTCCAAAATTGTCATCTTCTCTTCTTTTTCTTGTTCTAGCCGAAACTTCTCCCTAAAGGCCATTATTGTAGATTCTTCCTAAGCTCTACACCTTTCTTTTCTTTCCCTTGTTGAAGCCGAAACCCTCTAGTATTCATCAAAAGCCGAAATCAATTGATTAAGATTTAGGCCATAGTCGAATAGCTCTGTGGGTGCAAGTAAAGGTGTTGTCGATTTCAATTTTAAGGGTAAGGACTCTTCTATCATCGTTTTATTTCTTTTTCTTTTAGCCGAAATCAAGATTCTAACCCCTTAATGATCTTTGGCCAAACCTTTGAAGGAGGATTTTGGGTTTTCTGCTAAGTCGACTACAATAGAAGATCTTCGGGATTTTAAGACTCAAAGGTAAGCCACATGTGGTATTCAGCCAAGGACCATTTTATAGATTTTTTGTACAGAACGTTGACCCTAGTGTGTACCATGTAAGATTTCGGCATCCTCATAGCCAAGTGATGATTTTCGAGATTTGGAATCGCAAGGTAAGGAGGTGTAATATTCAGCCATATTGGTTATTATGTTAGCCAAATCTGACTATGGTTATTTAGGGGCAGTCGACAGTGGTATACAAGGTTTTCGGGATTTTAGATTTGCAAAGGTAAGTGAATATACTAATCGGCTAAGGCCATATTTGGTGGTTCAAATCTATTTCTTAATTATTCAAAAGCCGGAAGCTAACCTGTTAAGTGATCTAGTGTGGGCCGATTTCAAGGAACAAGTATCACAAAGTTTCGGGATTTGTTTAGGAATCAAATTGGCAGCAAGGTAAGATTTCAATTGTGATAATCCTTCGGGATCTGATTGAATAGCCGAATAGGCTTTTGCTAAAATACTAAGTATTGGCCGAATGTAGGAATTAAAATCTAGAGCGTTAGATCGGGATTCTTCGGGATTTCAGTGAACTCGTTAAGTATACCAGGTGTGTAGCCCTTCCCTAACTCTTAATAGATTTACGACATTAAATTTAATATATGTGTTTATAATAATGTGCAAAGTGGGCTAAGGTACCATGCAATGGTACAAAGTACTCAGGTACGTTTACCTACTCCTACTATGAGTATAATATGATATGTACAGCACATATGTGAACTTATAAGAATGTAAATAAGAAATATGACATGGATTATGCATATTTGTATGACATGGGGCATATGGGTTATATGGAAAGGGGAAGTGATCTGGTGGTTTATTCCACAAATATCTGAATGTGGTGACTTCGGTCATATAATCTGAATGTGGTGACTCATGTCACAAAAATTTTATCTGGTGGCTATGCCACAATATATATAAAGGCGATGAGCACGCGCTGCAATGGCTGACGCCTTCGATGATGTGTAGCGGATGGAGGGTTGACTTAGTAGTCCCCACGGTGTGATGGTTGGTACGGGTGATGTGTAACGCATGGCATCTAGGTTTGGGTTCGGGAATGCATCATGATTTGTAAATTGTGATATGTATATGTATTATCTGATATGCCTGAATCATTAGGACTTAGAGTGGTTGTTATACACTGAGTTTGTTTGACTCACCCCGTTGTGGGATATGTTTGCAGGAGCTTAGTGGTGGCCATGCTCAGCTCATGATTTAATTTATTTTGGACTTTCTATTTTTAAGTACTTTGGTTTTATTTCGGGTTTTATTATTGATGTAATAAGGCCACTAGTATGAAACTGTTTATGCATGCATTATATTTATTTCATCACGATACGAATTTCATCAAACAAAAAGTAAGTCAATTTTCTTAAAGATAAATGCTAAATGTTTTGACACCCAAACCTAAATGATTTTCAAATTAAAAGATAATCTTTAACAAACTTGGCCATTCTTTTTTTTAACTTGTTGTTTTGGAACATAAAACAAGGTTTTCAACAAATCCCTGATTTCAAAAATAACAATGTTTTCAATTGAACCCAACACGAATCAAACTTTCTTCAAAACTACCCAAGTTCTCCAAAATAACGAACGAATTTGAAAATGTTTTACTCCCAGAACATACCAGATTCGGTCGAGACTCGTGGGCCGGGTTGGGGGTGTTTCATTTTTGCCCCTAAACCTTTAACATTTTACAATCTAGTCCATAGGCTCGTAAAATGAAACATGTTCAATTTCTTTAATACACAAGCCTAGCCGAACCATTTTCATACCCATAACAGCCCACAATTTCCATTAAATCACACTTTTACTACATATTTTGTAACTTTTAAAAATAGGTCATTTTTGACATTTTTACCAAAAATCACTTAGTAAAAGTTGTTTACTCAACATCAAATTTGCATAATCTACCATTAAACATCAAAAAACACAAATATCTAACATGGTTCAAATCCTAGACCTTGATTATTTCTTAAATTAGTGGTAGAAATAGATAGATCGAGTTACAACGATTTTAAAAATGTAAAGAGCACTAAAAAAAGAGCAAGAATGAACTTACAATCGAGCTTTAAAGATGGCCAAACCCTAGCTATGGAGACCCTTAAAATTTTAGCACTAGCATAGAGAAGATGAACTAAATTTGGCCTTTATTTTACTCGTTAATTCATTTAATTAGCCAAATGACCAAAATGCCCCTAACTTAAAATATTAAAATTCTCTTACTTCATGTCCATTTTTGTTCACTAACTTAACTAATGGTCTAATTACTATCTAAGGACCTTCAATTTGAAATCTTATAGAAATTGGACACCTCTAACATATAGAACTCAAATTTTGCTCTTTTTGCAGTTTAGTCCCTTTTACTAAATTGAGTGCCCAAATGTCAAAATTTTCGAACGAGATTTTCAAGAAATCATTCCATAACATTGCAGATCATAAAAATATAATAAAGATAAATTTTTCTGCATCAAATTTGTGGTCCCAAAACCACTATTTCTACTAGACCCGAAATTGGGCTGTTACAGACTTAGTGAGTATGAGACTGTCGCTTTGACGAAGGAGTGTAGTGCGTTCTTACAGAACAAGCTACTTCCAAAATTGAAGGATCCTGGAAGCTTTATGATATCTTGCAACATCGGTGAATCATATTTCCGTAAAGTTTTGTACGACCTTGGAGCAAGCATCAACTTGATGCCTAAATCTATTTTGAAACTGTTGGGAATAGGTGAAGTAAGACCCACTCCTGTGACACTTCAACTTGTAGATCGTTCGTTAGCATATCCGGAGGGAAAAATCGAGGATGTTTTGGTAAGAGTTGATAAGTTCATTTTTCCTGCTGACTTTATTGTGTTAGTCTTTGAAGCAGACAAGGAAGTTCTGATCATCCTAGGGAGACCTTTCCAAGCCACGAGAAAAACATTGATAGATGTGCAAAAAGGAGAAATCACCTTACGAGTTAAAGATGATAAGGTAACATTTAATGTTCTAAAGGCCATGAAATTTCCTGATCCAATGGAAGAGTGTTCAGTAATAGAGGAATTAGAAAACTTAGTTTCTATGAAAGCAATTTTGAAGAAGACCCGTTGGAGAACATTTTAGGGTCTAAACCACTCAAAGATGAAAAAGGTAATGACGGTTTGGTTTTGATGGAAGCTAATCTGAGGAGTTATGATCAACCATTGCTAGGGTTGGAAGTTTGAGAATTAACACAACCCAATTTGTCAATCGATGAATCGCCTAAACTCGAACTGAAAGTACTTGCATCCCATTTAAAATATGTTTATTTAGGTAACTGTTCTACTTTACCTGTGATTGTTTCAGTAGAATTGACAGAACACCAAGAGGAGCAACTGATTGCTAGTTTAAAGAAATTTAAAAAGGCAATTGGTTGGACCATAGTTGACAGATGAGGTATAAGCCCTTCCTTCTATACGCATAAGATTATTTTAGAGGCATAAGATTATTTTAGAGGAAGGTGAGCGAGGTAGAATCGATGGGCAAAAGAGACTTAATCCTATCACGAAAGAGGTAGTATAGAAGGAAGTGATCGAATGGTTAGATGCGGGAATTATCTACCCCATCTCAGATAGTTCTTGGGTAAGCCCGATACAATGCATATCAATAAAAGGTGGATCACGTTGTCGATAATGAACGTAACGAGTTAATCTTGACAAGAACTATCACGGGTTGGAGAATTTGTATTGACTATAGAAAGCTGAACAAAGACACTCGTAAGGATTATTTTCCATTGCCTTTTATGGATCAGATATTAGATCCACTGACAGGTAATGAATTTTATTGCTTTTTAGATGGATATTCGGAATAGAACCAAATAGTTGTAGCCCTAGAAGGCCAACATAAAATTACTTTTACCTATTTGTACGGTACATTTGCTTTTAGGCGAATGCTTTTCAGCTTATGTAATGCAACTTCCATATTCTAGCGATGTATGATGGCAATTTTCACTGATATGATTGAAAATTTTGTTGAGGTTTTCATTGATGATTTTTCTATTTTTGGTAACACTTATGATGTTTGTTTGAGTAATTTGGAAAAGGTACTAAAGAGATGCGAGGAGGTGAATCTTATCTTTAACTAGGAGAAATGCCATTTTATGGTTAAGGAAGGAATTGCCTTAGGACATAAAATTTCCAAAAATGAAATTGAAGTGGATAAAGAAAAGATGGATGTAATTGAAAGATTACCATCTCCAATTAGTGTGGAAGAAGTTAGAAGTTTCTTAGGCCATACTGGTCTTTATCGTAGATTTATCAAAGATTTTTCAAAAAATTGTAAACCTTTGTTTATGCTTTTAGAAAAAGATATTGTTTTTTATTTTAATAAAACACGTCTAGAAGCTTGAGAGGCATTAAAAAAATCATTTAATCTCAACCCCAATAGTTGTTACATCTGAATGGAACTCACCATTTGAATTGATGTGTGATGTAAGCGACTTCGCTGTTGGAGCTGTGATGGGTCAAAGAAGAAACAAAGTCTTTCATCCTATCTACTATGCAAGTAGAACTTTGACAGGAGCCCAAATCAATAATACGATAATTGAAAAAGAACTCTTTGCTATAGTTTTTGCTTTTGACAAGTTCTGTTCATATCTTGTAGGTACCAAAGTTACAATATTTACTGATCATGTTACCATTTAATATTTACTCATGAAGAAATATGTTAAACTGGTGCTAATTCATTGGATTCTTTTACTCCAAGAATTTGACCTTGAGATTCAAGATAAAAAAGTTGTTGAAAATCAAGTAGCCGATCATCTGTCGAGGTTGGAACAAAATGAGATAACCTTCATTTGTTCCAGTTAATAAGAATTTTCCTGATGGGCATATCTTCGAGGCAAATCGAATCTATGAAATACATTGGTTTGTTGATTTTGCCAATTATTTAGCATGTGGAATAATTCCTTTAGAAATGACATACCAATAAAGGAAGAAATTCTTTCATGATAGTTGGTATTATTTTGGGAGGATCCGTTTTTGTTTAAACAATATGCAGATAACATAATCAGAAAGTGTGTAACTAGATGTGAAATTGAAGAGATTTTGTACCACTGCCATTCATCTCCAAGTGGGGGACACTTTGGTGGTTCCCGCACTGTAGTGAAGATGTAACATCCTGAAAAGGGCCTATGCTTCGGTTTAATTGTACGAAATGACATGTCTTATGTGTTATGAATGTATTTTGAACATTTTTGGAAACCTGGAAATGTATGGAAATGTTAAGTTTAAAGTGAACATTTTTGGAAACCTGGAAATGTAAGGAAATGATTTAGAAATGATTCAAAAGAGGAAAGTGAACATTTCTGGAAACTTGGAAATGTAAGGAAATGTCAAGTTTTAAGAGGGAAACGAAAATTTTTGGAAACTTGGAAATGTAAGGAAATGACTTAGAAGATGTCGAGTTTTAAAGTTTAAAAGAGGAAACTAAGGCAAGGTGGCCTTAAGAGAAATTGTATGTGAAATTTGACACACAAACAGGCTTGGAAAAGTGGCACGGAGATGCCACTTTAGGGCTTGGAAATGGCGCCACATACAAGGGTATTGGGCCAAGGTTGAGTGTGAGGGAAGCAAAATAAAAGAGTTTTATTTTGCTGCAAGGAGCAAGGGAGTTGGACGGCACAAGGCTATATTTTAGGAGTTTTATTCTCTTTAAAATTTGGCTAAGTGATGGATAAATGAGGGATTAATTCTTTTTTTTAAAATAAAGAAACAAGAAGGGAAATAAGAATAAGTGTTGAATTATCTTTTATTTTCTTTTAGGTGATAATTAAAAGATAAAATTATCACATAGGAAGAGTGGTGGCCAAGTAGGGGACTCTAGCCTAGTAATTTCAGCAATAAAAGGAAAAGGGAGGCCATTCTGCATTATTTTCTGTTCTTGAAAGCCTCTGCCAAATTCTCTCTGCCATTATTCTCTTTTCTCTTAAACTTTGTCAAGCCAAAAACTCAAGAAATCATTGTCGAATTCTTCATCTTTCTCTTCTCACCTTTTTGTCCCATTCTACTTAGGCCGAATCCCTCCCTCCCAAAGGTTCCTCTTTGTCGAAATTCTTAGATCAAAATACCTTAGTTGCCGAACCTTTGTAAGTTACATCTCTTTTCTCCATCAAGTCTCAAAGCGAATACTTTCGTGGTGATAAACATAGGTGCCTTGTCAATTTCTTAATGAAGGTAAGATCCAATTCGGTTTTCATTCTTTTTCTATTAGGCTTATCGAAATCTGAGATCTAATCTCTACTGTTGCTCTATGGCCGACTATTTGAAGGAAGTTTCGGGATTTAGGCATTGTTGACTTCAAGAAGGGATATTTCGGGATTTCAAATCAGAAGGTAAGTACATGTGTATATTCGGCCAAGGTATATTAGTGATTTAAGATCTAATTCTTAAACTACTTAAAAGCCGAAAACTAACTAAGTCGAATGATCTAGTATTGGCCGATTGAAGGAAGGAGTAACACAAGTTTTCGGGATTTGATTAGTAGTGAAATTGGCACCAAGGTAAGAATTTGTTACAATAATCCTATTGGGATTTGGTTTTATGGCTGAAAGGTTTTTTAAATCTCCAAGTATTGGCCGAATATAGGCATTAAAGATCTAAAGTAGTAGATCGGATTTTTGGGATCTGAAGTGAACTTGCTAAGTGAATCAGGTGTGTACCCCACACTATTTCTTAATAAGTTTTATGGCAATGTTTAATAAATATATGTATGTGATACTAAGAATGTGAAAAGTATGGCTAAAGTACTATGTTATGGTACAAAGTACTCAGGTAAGTTTCCTACTCCTACTAGGATTATGAAATATGTTATATTTAACATGTGATAAGTAATAAGAATGTGAAATTTGGCATGTTAATGCATAATATGTATGATATAGGGCATATGGGTTATTGAAAAGGGGAAGTGAATGTGGTGACCTAAGACCACGATATTTGAATGTGGTGACCTAAGACCACGAGATCTGAATGTGGTGACCTAAGACCACGATATCTGAACGTGGTGACCTAAGACCACGATATCTGAGTGTGGTGACCTAAGACCACGAATACTCATAAGGGCGATGAGCACATCGACTGCAGATGGATCGCAGCCGATGGTGTGTAGCGGATGGAGGGTTGACTTAGTAGTCCCCACGGTGTGCAGGATGGTACGGGTGATGTGCAGCGGATGGCATCTAGGTTTGGGTTCGGGTTGGATCATTATTTTTATCTGTTATATGTATTGATATGTGACATGATAATGAATGCCTGAGTTATTAAATTTTAGTGTTGGTTACACATTGAGTCTGTTGACTCACCCCGTTGTGGGAACATTTTTCAGGTGATGATCGGTAATGGGTAGGGTCACAGGAGCTTAGTGGTGGCCATGCGAAGTTTGATTTTCTCTCTATTTTGGACTCTTTATATTTTAAGTGCTTTGAATTTTAATTTTGGGTTTTTTTTTATTTGATGTAATAAGGCTATAGTGACTATTTCATTTCTATTTTACTTATTCATCATGTTACGAACATTTTGTTAATTAAAGACTAAGCAAATTTAATTTAAAATAAACCTTAAATATTTTGTCACCTGAAATAAATGGGTTTTCAATATAAAACAAACTTGTTATCAACTCGAGCCCAACCCACAAACAGACTTTCTTCAAAACACACAATTTTTTCAAGGTAATAAAAGAATTTTGAATCGATTTTCTTCGAGGAACATACCAGATCTTGTCAAGGCTCGTGGGCCGGGTGTGGGGTGTTTCAGAAGATTTTACAAGTAAGATTTTTTTTTTGCCTACAGTATTTAAGGATGCGTATGCATATGTGAAAAACTGTGATAGATTCCAAAGAACCGGAAACATATCAAGGAGGAACGAGATGACCTTAACAAATATTTTAGAGGTAGAACTATTCGACGCATGGGGCATTGATTTTCTAAGCCTGTTTCCTTCTTCGTATGGTAATAAGTATATTTTGGTAGCTGTGGACTATGTATCCAAGTGGGTTGAAGCCGAGGTGTACCCAACAAATGATGCTAAGGTAGTCATGTGATTCCTACATAAGCATGTATTTACACGATTTGGGACTCCTAAAGCTATAATTCGTGAGGAAGGATCTCACTTTATAAATAAATGACTTAAGTGGTTGTGTAACAACCATTTTCGGTAAAATCGGAACAATGGTTTCGGGACCACATATCCGAGTCCGGAAACAGAAAATAGTTTAATATTATATTATGATCTATAGTATGATAATAATGTTGTATGAAAATTTCGAAAAGAAATTTTACTGATTACATGTTTAATTTGATAAAGGACCAAATTGCACAAAGTACAAAAGTTGAATTCTTATAGCTAAAAGGATTAAATAGCTATAGAACTGTAAAGTGGAGGTCCTTATATGGTAATTAGACCACTAAAAATGCTTAGTTGTTAATGATGATGATTCATCCATGGAAAATAAAATAAAGAAAATGATGAAATTGGAAAGATGAAAAATAAAAGGTGATAAATTAAGTAAATAACAAAATATCATCATTTTATGTCATCTTCTTCCCTAAAATGCATGGAAACCCTAGGAAAGAGAAAGCAATCTTTCTTGGCTAATTATGTAAGTATTCAAGTTCCTTTTTTTAGTAATTTTTATATTTTTGAGATCGGGATAACCTAATATAGCTATTATGGGGATTAATTTGTAAAGTTATTAAAGTATGAAAATTTTTCCATGGATGAATATGCTGAAATTTTGAAATTTATGGTAGAAAATGAAAGATTGTTGATAGATAAACAACTTTTACAAAGTGAATTTTGATGAAAACATGATTTAGGGACTAAATTGAAAAGTTGTAAAATTCATGGAAAAATTCTAAATTTTATGAAATACATGTGCTGTAAATGTTACATGTGAAAATCGGCTAGGCTTGGAACAAGGATTAAATTGCATGAATTTCATTTTCCGAGCCTAGGGACGAAATCATCATTAATTAAAAGTTTAGGGGCAAAATAGTAATTTTGCCTAAGATGTGAATTGGACTGAATTGAGTTTAAATTGTATTAAATTGATGTTAAATTTACTCGTATAGATCCCGATAGACAAAATTCGTATGAAATACATGTGCTGTAAATGTTACATGTGATTATTTCATAAGTATACAAACATTTATCGAGGTAAGTTCGTGTAACTAAATTGTGTATAATTTATATGCTTGAATTAAATGTTGTGTATGTGAATTGTATAAATATCATATATATATATGACATTGAAAACATATTCGACAAAATCGATAAATGATAATGTCTGAAATAAATGATAATGCCCGATAAATGATAAAGATGTTACTTTTATGCTTGAAATGAATGTGGAATGTGTTTATTTGAATTATATGAATATTATAATAGTATGAAATAATCACATGCCTGATAATGCTTGAAAAATGTTAAATCCTGTTTGAATAAATGAAAGTCGATGGATACGTGATTTCTCGTAATGAATATAGTTTTGTATATGTTGCGGACATTATAGCTCGAACGAGCATCCTGTTAAAAGCCCTCTCAAGCATTCCTGTTATATAGTTCTTGCGAGCATCCTAATCGGTAGTGATCCTGCATATGTTGCGGATTACCGTAGCTCTATGTGAACGTCCTGTTATGCATTCGGTTGTGATCCTGCATATGTTGTGGACACAAACGTAGCTCTTTGTGAGCGTCCTGTTTTGTGATCGGTTGTGATCCTGCATACGTTGTGGACACAAATGCATCTCTATATGAGCGTCCTTATATGGCTCGCTTGAACTTCCTGTTATCTTATCCGGTGCTCCCTAATATTAACTCTTCAGAGTTATATGTTAAGCTCTATGAGCTCTCAGATTAAAACTCTTATGAGTTTCCTGTTTAGCCCGGATAAGTGTCCTGTTACATGATTATATAGCCCATCTGAGCATCTTCATATGTGGCTCAAGAGTGTGCTCCCTGGTTATGTGCCCTAAATGGGTACCCCTGAATATGAAACGGATCTTAATTTGTACACCTCGAGTGTACTACCTGTGAATCCATCGATATTTTGAATAAATTCACCGGGTAAAATTCTGACATGAAAAGATATGAATATGAATTGAGTTAATACACGTATCTGCTTGAAACATATGACAACAATGATATATGTTATGTTGAAGTAAGAGATGATGGTACATGAACATGGAATTTATTTGATGAATATGTTTACCCATGATTATAAATTTGTACACCTTGAGTGTACTACCCGTGTGACTTTGTTATTTCAAATGATTTAATGTGTAAAGTTTCGAGATGAAATAATCTGAACTCAAGATGAATTATTATGAAGATGTACTTGAAATACCTGGATAAGATTTGTAAATGTTATATAAATTCATGATGTGAAAAGTATATGAATATGAAAAGTATATGACTGACAAGGGCGACGAGGGTATGTGTTAGGGCTCGTGATTCAGTTGATTGAATATGCCTTGTATGTTTATATTGAATTTAAATGAATGGTAAGTTTATTACCATGTTATACGAACTTACTAAGCATAATATGCTTACTTTGTTTTATTTTCCCCTATTCTATAGTGATTCAGAAGCTCATTAGATTGGAAGCTTGGTGGAGATCACTCACACTATCTATCAGCCCATTTTGGTATATACGGTAAATCAATTATGATTATAATGGCATCTGTAGGTTATTTAGCCAATAATGGCATGTAAATGTTTTGGATGAAACTAGCCATTGGAATGGTTTATGTTTGACATATTTTGATCTGTTTATAAGTGGATCTATCATGTTTGAAAATGAATGTGACCATGCATGTGTACATTTGGTAAATAAATAAATATGAAAGATAGATTAACATGATAATAAATTGTCATTTGTGGAACCTAAGGGTACATTGGTTGTATGTGATATTATGTCATGTTTAAGACATGATTTGGACTTGTTTTCAATGCTTTGAAATGGTTTGTGAATGTGTTTAAGTGTTGGTGTAGGTGAAAGACAAGATGGGTAAGAAATGCGGCTTGGAAAATAAACTATTTTCATCCACACGGGTAGAGACACGGGTGTGTCTCAGCCGTGTATGACACACGGCCTAGCACATGGGTGTGTGACCTGGCCATGTGTCCCCTGCATATTTAAAATATCAAAACAGAATGCTCAGAATTGATCACACGGCCTAGCACACGGGCATGTGGCTTGGCCGTGTACCTTGTGACCCCTGTACCTACACACAGCTTAGCACACAGGCGTGTGACCCAAGTCAGAGAGTTACATGGCCTAAGCTCACACGGCCTGACCACACGGGCGTGTAACCCCTGCACCTAGGAAAATTTTTAAAATTTCACGAAAAATTCTTTGAGTACCCGGTTTAGTCCCGACTTGATTCTAATGCATGATTTGGCCCTCGAGGGCTCATCTAAAGGACTATATGATAAAATTTGATTGAAATTTGATATGATTAATAAAGAATTATGAAATGTCTATTATTTGTTCTGTAAACTCCGGTAATGCTCTGTAACCCTGTTTCAACGACAGATTTAGGTTAGGGGTGTTACAGGTTGCTTGACAAGTATGATGTGAAACATAAGATTGCTACTGCCTATCACCCACAGTCAAATGGGAAAGTTGAAAGGATGAATCGAGAAATCAAAGGTATTCTTGAGAGGGTGGTGTGCCCTAATAGAGAATATTGGTCTCAAAGGCTTAATGATGCTTTATAGGCCTATCGAAATGCTTTTAAGATGTCGTTAGGAATGACTTCCTATCAGCTAGTTTTTGGAAAGGCATGTCATTTGCCGCTCGAATTGGAGAATAAAGCTCACTAGGCTTTGAAACAATTGAATGTGGATCTTAAGTAAGCCGGTGAGAGAAGGATTGTTACAACTTGATAAGTTGGAAGACTTGAGGTTATTTTCATACAGGAATGCCAAGATGCATAAAGAAAAATATGTGAGATGGCATGATAGTCATATAGAACCTCGTGAATTCAGAGCAGACTAGAAAGTGTTGTTGTTTAATTCGAAGCTAAGGTTATTTTTGGCAAAGCTCAAATCTTGATGGAAAGGACCTTATACCATCCACAAAGTTTATCCATATAGAGCTGTAGAATTATACGACAACTATGGAGGTACGTCTAAAGTTAATGGTCAACGTCTCAAGCACTATTGGGATGGTGAAGTTGAGCGAAATAAAACCTCGTTCAAATTAATAGACCTTTAATTTATATGATCTTACTTTTTTAAAAATAATTAGAAATTATTTTCCTTAAATTAGTACATTTAATTAATTCTATCTAAGGAGATTGAAACTTAAGCGGGACCATTATGACCCCTCCAACATTTCCTGGGAATTAATTCAATGTAATCTTTTGAGAAAAAATTTTCTGATTAAATTTAATTTCTTTTTCACTTTAATTTCTATTTTTAATGTGAACTTTAATTGTTTATGTTTAATAAGGGGGTCAAATTGGCCCAAGTACTAATCAATTTATCTTATCTCAAGCACTCTAGTTTGTAAATATAGTTTGAGCTCAAGGCCTGAAACAACGAAGATGAAAAATTTACCCCATTAGTGTCGTCCATAAGGGTTCCCTAAAACCCTAAAATTGCCACCATTTTCCCCCTCCATCTTTACTTGCTGCCCAAGTCACTTAAAGCAGCTAAAATTTTGCTACAAAATTTCCCTAATTCACCACTATATAAACCCTTCTCTACCACCATAAATTTCACAACCCTTCAAGAAATTAGCTTAAACCCTAACCACTCATTCTTTTTCCTCTTACCCGTCAGCCTAAATCTCAAAATTTTTCCCCAAAATCCTTTTTTTTCACAAAACCCTAGCTTATTGTCGCAGCAAGCCTTTTTTTGGAGCAAGTATATCACCGACACATGCCTATTGTCACCGCAAACCCGTCGCTACCGCAAGCCTATTGTCGCCGCAAAATCCCTTGCTTCATCCATTGCCAAAAATTTACCTATTTTTTGGGAAATAACACCATGTCTCGCAAAAGAACTAGATTTTCCAAAACATCTACTAAAAATCCCATTGTGATTCAAGACAAGGAAGTAAGAGAAAGATTTGATTCCATCTTTAAAACTCAACCTATGATGTCAGAAAAAGGTTTCAACTTGGAAAGCAATGATAAGATGGTTGTGTCTTTGTCGATTCGAAAGATGGTTGATGCCCTCAACTGGGATTATTTTTGCGATGCAAGATCATTATCGAATTAGGAGTTAGTTTGAGAGTTCTATGCCAATTTGACTAATCCAGATGCTAATGAAGTTCTTGTTCGTAAGAAAAAGGTACCCCTAACTTATAAGCCCAGTAATGATTTGTTTAACATACCTGATGTTGGAGTAGAAGATTATTTTACCATGATGAAAAACATAAATTGGGATTTTCTTCAACAAGTGCTTAATGTTGTGAAAAATCTCGGATCCCAATGGATTATAAGAAAGAATGGTAGTCATTCTTGTTAAAAGGAATGCCTAAAGCTGTTGGCTAAGGTATGGTTTTACTTTGTTCAATATAGTTTCATGCCTATCTCACATAGTACCACCATCTCAATGGAGCGATACTTTTGTTGTATGCAATTATGACAGAAAAGTCTATCATTGTTGGGAAGATTATTCATAAGGAGATCCAGAATTGTGCTAGAAAGAGGACTCGAAGTGCTTACTTCCCATCATTGATAACTTCACTTTGCTTAAGGGACCAAGTTAAAACAAAAGTAAACCTGAAGGGCCCGTATGTTCAAGGTTGCATCACAGCCCATGATCTTAAAAGGTTTGTGGAGAATGTCCATAAGCTAAACCCAACAGAACCGAGTGTGTAACAGCCTATTTTTAGTGAAATCAGAATAGGGGTTTCGGGACCACAAATCTGAGACGAAAAGAAAAACTATTTTAATATTATTGCATGGTATGAAAATTCTGATAAGAAAATTTTACCGATTATGTGCTTAATTACGGAAAGGACCAAATTGCATAAAATGCAAAAGTTGATTTCTAGTAGTTAGAAGGATCAAATAGCTATGGAATTCAAAACTTGATGTCCTTATATGGTAATTAGATCATTAAAGAAAAGCTAGTAGATGTTTTTGGTGATTCATCCATGGAAAAATTAAAAAAGGCTAAGGACTAAATTAGAAATGAGAAAAAAATTAAAAGATGATAAATAATTAAATAGAATTAATATCATTTTATTGTCCCGTTTTTAGTAATTTTTATATTTTTGAGATCGGGATAATTCAATTTATCTATTTTGAGGATTAATTTGAAACGTTATCAAAGTATAGAAATTTTTCCATGGATGAATATGTTGAAATTTTGAAATTTATGGTATAAAATAAAAGGTTGTTGATAAATAAAAAACTTTTACAAAGTAAATTTTGATGAAATTGTGATTTAGGGACTAAATTGTAAAGTTGTAAAAATTGAAGAAAAATTCTAAATTTTGTGAAATACATATACGGTAAAATTTATACTAAAATTTTGGTTAGGCTTGGAATAAGGATTAAATTGCATGAATTTCATTTCCGAGCTTAGGGACAAAATTGGAATTTATGAAAAGTTAGGGGTAAAATGGTAATTTTGTCTAGAGTGTAATTTGAACTCAATTTAATATGAAATATGATAAATTGATGATTAAATTCATTTATATAGATTCAGACAACTCAAATTTGAAGCTAGATCGAGGAAAAGAAAAAGTTTCGGATTAGTATATTTTTATATATACGAACAAGTGTCGACGTAAGTTCGTGTAACTTAACTATACATGTTAATATGGTTGAATTGAATGTTACATTTGGAATGAATGTAGTATGTGTTTATGTGAATTATATAAAAGTTATAAATACATGAAATGATTACATGATCGAAAATGTTCATAAGGAGTTAAGTTCCGTTTAAATAATGAAATTCAATGGATACGTGTGATTTCCCGTATTTGAATGTGATTCTGCATATGTTGTAGATAGGATTTAGCTCAGAAAAGTAATCCTGATATAGCCCTCTCGAGTATTCTAATATATAGCTCCTACGAGTATCCTATTCGGTAGTGATTTAGCATGTGTTGCGCACTACTGCAGCTCTATGTGAGCATCCTGTTACATGACTTGATCGGTTGTGATCCAGCATATAATGCGGACACAAATGTAGCTCTATGTAAGCATCCTGATATAAGATCTTATTACTTATGGGCTTCCAGACATGGCTCGCTTGAACTCTCTGTTACCTTATCCGATGCTCCCTGATATTAATTCTTCGGAGTTATCTGTTACGCTCTATGAGCTCCCTAAATAAAACACTTATGGGTTTCCTATTTAGCCTGGATAAGTGTCTTGTTATGTGGCTCATCTATCATCCTGATATGTGGCTCGAGAGTGTGCTCCCTGATTACGCGCCCTAATGGGTACCCCTGATTATGAGTTGACGGCTTATAGTTTTGTACACCTTGAGTGTACTACCCGAGTATCCATCGAAATTTCAATGATTTAACGGATAAACTCCTAAAATGAGAAATTATGAGATTTAAATGAATTATATTTTGAATAGTCGTGAAATACCTGAAAATTTGTAAGATGATGAGCTCATCTATGCTTATTTGATATACATGTAAATTATGTAATTAACTTACTTATTTGAGTGTATGTGTTCAGGTAAAATTGTCAAATTATTGGAAAGCTTGTTATTGAATGCTTATTTTAATGAATGTGATTGGTAAGTTTATTTCCTATTATACGAACTTACTAAGCATTAAGTGCTTACTAGGTTTTATTTTCTCTGTTTTTATAGTGCTCGAAAGCTCGCGAAGGTTGGAGATTGGTTGGAGCAACATGACACTATCCACTAGCTTGTTTTGCTATAAATAGTAAACTTATTTTGGTATAATGACATGTATAGGTAACTTGACCATTGTTGGCTTATAAATGTTGTTTGTAAACTAGCTATTGGAATGGCTAGTAGTGATTTGTTTTGGTATATTTATGAGGTTATATTATGACAAATACCTATGTGTTAAGTATATTAAGTATGGTTGATCAAGTTATGCTTAACATATAAGTTAAACAAGGGTAAGAATATAAACATGAATGCATATGATACAATATTAAATTAGATATTAGAATTGACTTGGATTTAATGCTTGAATTGGATGGTATATACTTGTACATTTTGGTGTAGGTTATTGGCAAATTTGGGTGAGAAATAAAGTTAGGAAATGACTTTATTTTGTCCACACGGGTAGACACACAGGCATATGTCTTGACCGTGTGTAACACATGGCCTGGCACATGGGCATGTGGTTTGTTTGTGTGTCCCCTACATCTTAAATTTGAGAAACAGAATCTCAGAATTGAGCATACGGGCAGAGACACGGGCGTGTGTCTCGGTCGTGTATGCTACACGACCCAGGACATGGACGTGTGTCTTGGCCATGTGAAACCTACACTTAATTTTGGAAAGTTAAATTAACCACACGGCCTAGCACACGGGCGTGTGGCTGGCCGTGTGGCACAAGTCAGAGAGTTACACGGGGTCAAACACGGCCTACATAATAGGCGTGTCCTATGTCACATGGGCATGTGTGCCCTGCATCTAGGAAAAATTTTGGAAATTTTGTGAAAAATTCTTTGAATTATCGATTCAGTCCTGACTCGATTCCAATGTTTATATTGGGCCTCGAGGGTCCATTCAAAGGACAATATGATTAGTTTTGGATATGAATAGTAATTGACATGAATTACGTGAAATTATTCTGAAAACTCTAGTAATGCTCCTTAACCCTGTTTCAGCAGCGGATACAGGTTAGGGGCGTTACAGAGTGAACCAACAGAACCAAAAACTGATGAGTCATCAAACAAGTCTGAAACATAAGCTAACTCAGTTATTGAGACAGAAGAAGTAGAATCTATGGAAAATTCAACTGATCCTGAATCGATAAAGGAACCGGAAGTCTCTGAACCAAGAGAGGAGCTGAATGCTGATGAGCCAGTTGAACCAAGTATTGATCCTAAGTTGACTATTCCAGTGCCCACTTCTTCAAACACTGTAAAGAATCAGAATTGTCAATTATGATGGATATGATGAAATTTATGCATACCCATCAACAAGCTTATTAGAAATATGCAAAATTTAGTGATGATTCTGTAAGAAATACTTTTAAAAATATCTCTAATAGTTTTGTCTCGAGTTCCCAGATTATATCTTTGAGTCATGGAAGGAAGATAAAAATGAAAGCGAGGATGAAACATCAAAGGAGGAAGATGAGGAGAATAAGTCAAATAAATTAAAGGGGGAATTTCTTGTTTGTAGTTTTTATTTCTTTTTAGATGTTTATTTTTATTTCTTAGTTAGAATTTTGCTTTCACATAATAAAATAGCAAGCATGAATAATATAAGCTTAATGCCTTTTCAATAGAAAAAATAAAGTGATTTGGTAATGGGAATGAACATGTCTAAGATTGGATTGTGGAGAAAGACTTGGTCTTTAAGTAGTCTTTATGACTCACCTCTCATTTCTTGCAACCTTACCTAGTGCTCAGTTTTCATTCGTTACTTTATTTTCGCAATAAGGACATTGCTTCTTTGTAAAGAGGGTAAGGCATTTTGCATGAATTTTTAATAAGGCATTTAAAATGAATTTTTAAAGTATGTTTTAATCTTTTTACTTAAGTATGCTGAAATAAATGAATGTTCAGAAAGAATTTTTGTTCATACGTATGTTCAAACGCAAGCATGACTTCTAATTTTATCTAAGTTGTTCGTATGTTATCTTTAGTGATGGAATGCTTGTATGATCTTTAGTTTTATATAGTATTTGCCATGAAAATTTTATTTCTTTATAAATAGACATGCATGAAGGTTTAAGTCTTTAGAATTGACTTATTAACTTTGTTAAGGCGAAATCCTAGGAGGTATGAGAATCTAATATGATATAGGCACACTTTCTTTGGATCGTTTGAGCCTTTCAAGCCGACCTTATTAAATTAACCCTTGAAACTTAATTGTTGAGCTTAATGGCCTGTTTATTGCAAAGTACCTACATTATAAATCGTATTATCATCTTTTTGATTTTATCCTATTCTTTTGCACCTATCTTAACTGAATTTGTCTTGGTGATCAAAATTTGAGGAAAAATATGAAAATATTTAAATTCTCTTCCCATGTTTAAAAAAAACAAAAAAGAAAAAAGAAAATGAATAAAGAATAAACAAAAGTTACTCAAATTCTGGAAAAAAATAAGAGCAAAGAAAAGAGTGCTCAAATTCTCAAAAAAAAAAAAAAGTGAAGTTTTCTCAAAGTCTAAAAAAATAAAAGTTGACCATGAGTTCGAAATAAGTTTGGGGGTGTTCCAAAGACCCATTTTTATGAAGGTTGTGACATAGAAAGATCCAAGACAAGTTAGGGTTAAGATGATTGAACCTTAAAATTTCCTTCTATTTATCCCAACCTTTGGCCTACCCCATTACAACCTAATAAAAGTCCTATTGATTGGATGATTATACCGACTACATTAATGAAGAGGAATTACTAAACTCAACTTATGAAGACCACTAATTAAACGTTGGGATTCCTATGTTTAGTTGATAAGGAAAGCATATTGATTGGTGAATGTTATGTTTGGCTTCGAAAATGCATACAAACTATGATACATGTTGTTATTATGACGTGCTTAGTATAAAGTCTGGAAATATGTGATGTAACATCCGGGATTTTGGGCTTATGAATTATTGCTGAATTTTATGTAAAAGCATGCCTATGTGTATTATAAGTATGTTTTATGAATTTTGTGAACCTTAGAATGTAGGAAAAATGCCTTAGAAAAAATTAAGTTTTAAGTTTAAAAGAGGAAGCTAGGCAGAGGAGGCCTGAAGAGAAATTGTAGGTGAAATATGACACAAAAATCAGCTTGTTAAAGTGGCAAGGAGGCGCCACTTAAAGCCCAGTAAGTGACGCCACAAGCATGTACAAATGGGCCTGGGTTCGAGTCACAAGGGATGCAAAAGGGAGCTTCTATTTTTGCGGCAAAAGGGAGTAGTACTGGACGGCATGGGGAGTCTGAGGGAGGAGTTTTAGATGTGGCTAAATTCTTTTAAAAAATTTTCGGCTAAAGCAGAGGATAAATGCTGATTTATTTTTGAATTATTTTGAATAAGTAAGAAAAGAGGAGAAAAAGGAGGAAGCTGATAAGAAGTAAGAGTTGGCCGGCCAAGGGAGTGTTTTGGATGGTATTTTCGGCTAATCATAGTATAGGTGTGCCGAAATTTAGTTCTTTTCTCATCTTTTCTTCAGTTGTGCCGAAAATTCCCAAAGAGAGCAACTTGTATTCCTTTCTTTTCTTCCTTTTTGCTACTCTAACATAGCCGAATATCTCTGCAAATCGTTCTCTTTCTTTTCAATTCGCCAAAAGCCGAAAATAGGATCCCCCCTAGCCTTGCCGATTCTCCCTAAGTCCTATACTTTTCTTTTCTTTCCTTGTTAAAACCGAATCTTTCTAAGTGATCACCAAAAGCCAAAAGTTGCCACTCTTTGAATCGATTTCCCTGCAAGCTCTCTCTGCCGATTTCTTAAGGGTAAGATCAATTGTTATTCAATCTTCAATCTTTTTTCTTTTAGCCGAAACTTAAGGACTAATCCATTAATATTCTTGGCCGAAACTCTGAAGGAGGGTTTCGGGATTCTGTTAGTGTCGACTACAAGGGAGGAGATCATTCGGGATTTTAGATCTAAGGTAAGTAAGGTGTGGTATTCGGCGATAGGCCATTTTAATAGACTTTGTGCAATAGGCTGAATCTAACATATATCTATAGGGATCCCGACATCATCAAGAGCAAATAGCAATTTCGGGATTTAAGAATTATAAGGTAAGTGAATATGCTATTCGGCCAAGGCCATATTTAGTGATTAGATTTGTTTCCTAATTGTTAAAAAGCCGAAAACTAACCGGTTAAGTGATTTAATGTTGGCCAATTTCAAGGGAGAAATAGCACGAAATTTCAGGATTTGCTTGGTGACCCAATCGGCAACAAGGATCTATCGGATTTTTGGGATTTCAGTAAAGCGTTAAGTAAACCAGGTGTGTACCCCTATACTAAGTCTTAAAAGATTTAAGGTACTATGTTAATGCATGTGTTAATAATAATGTGAAAAGTGGCCAAAGGTACCATTCAATGGTACAAAAGTACGCAGGTACGTTACTCTCCGAAACTTTGTTAATAAGTATTATGAACCTTGAATGTGGCATAAATAAGAATTTGGCTAAGAATGTGAAATAAGACATAAGACGGGATATTTGCATGATTTGTGTGACATGTGGCATATGGGTGATTATGAAAGGGGAAGTGATCTGGTGGTTTATACCACGAAATGTGGTGACTTATGTCACAAAAATCTGAACGTGGTGACTTATGTCACAAAATAATATCTGGTGGCTATGCCACAAAATTTATAAGGGCGATGAGCACGTCGTCTGCAGTGACTGCCTTCGATGATGTGTAGCGGATGGAGGGTCGACTTAGTAGTCCCCGCGGTGTGATGGTTGGTACGGGTGATGTGTAGCGGATGGTTATCTAGGTTTGGGTTCGGGATTGCATCATTATCTCCATCTGTTATATATATGTATGTATGATCTGATATGCCTGAATCATTGGGACTTAGTGTTGGTTATTACACACTGAGTCTGTTTGACTCACCCCGTTGTAGGATATTTTTCAGGTGACGCACAGTGATGGATCGGGTCGGCAGGAGCTTAGGGGTGGCCATGATCAGCTCAGATTTTATTTTATTTTGGACTATTTATTTCTAAGTATTTTTGGATTTATTATTGGGTTTTGTTTTTGATGTAATAAGGCCACTAGTATGAACTGGTTATGCATGCATTTTTATTATTTCTGTTATGAAACGGTTATTATAAAATCAGGATTTAACAACTTTTCCTAAAATAAATGTTAATTGTTTTGATACCTAAACATAAATGATTTTCAAATTAAAAGATAATCTTTAACCAATTCGGCAACTCTTTTTAACTTGTGGTTTTGGAATATAAAAACAAGGTTTTAATAAATCCCTGATTTCAAGAACAACACTGTTTTCCAATTGAACTCAACACGAATCAAACTTTCTTCAAAACCACCTAAGTTTTCCAAAGTAACAAACGAATTTTGAAAATGTTTTACTCAAGGAACATACTGGAGGTCAAGTCTCGTGGGCCGGATTTGGGGTGTTTCATGTGAGGGAAAAGGAATATTTTTAGCAAACTCTACCCCTTACATTCACCTATAAATACCATACAAATCTCACCTCTCAAATCAACCATCATCCCTCAACACTTATCTCTCATTCATTCTCTTATTCATCTTTCTCTTCCATTTCCCTTTTCCTTTCCCTTGCATAGCCACCATCTCCCTTTCCATCCTTTAGCCAACATAAGCTTTGTCAAAAGCATTCTTTGGTCGGCCACTTTGAAACCCTTAGCAAAGAAGCATCGGTTAGAACGAAGGAGAGCATCAGTCAGAATAGATTCAAAAGGCTACTGAATTGAGTAGAGTTTACTCTTTCCTCTTTTATTTATTTATTTTAATTATGTTTGCTTGGAGTTTATTGTTTTTGACATCGATGATGATATTTTAAATCTTATTTTCTAGGATGATTATGTTAATTCAATAAGATTTATTTTATTGATGTTTAATATGTTTGTGCCTAAGTCGATCATGTTTTCAATTAATATCATGATGCATTTCATTCATATGTGATTGGGTGCATTCAGATTAGTTGAATGATCCTATCCACACGAGACGGCGACTAGTAGATGCATAATTGAAAAGTGCAATGCTCAATTTAGATCATTAAACCCGACTAAGTTGAGGTTCATAAAATCTTTAGTTAGCTCTATTATCTTGCATAGTTTTTAGGTTTATGTGATTAACCAGTTGCAAACATAAATGTCCCTGTGGCCTCGCATAAATACTAAGAAACCTCTAGTTTAATATGATTAGTAAAATGCATATTTCACTAAGTAAAAGATCCAAGAGGACTAAATTTGGTTTCCAAACTCATGAAAGATCGAGTTGCCATTGAAGTATTTCCGAACATTGTTAAGCATGATAAAGTAAATTGAATTGATTAATATAATTATCCTAGCCTATTTTATGTTGATTGTTTTTTTTAGTAAATACATTCATTCTTACATTTAGATTGTTTGCATTTAGATAAAATTGCATATGGATCATCTTGCATTTGGATAAGTTAACTTAATCATCATATCATTCTTTGTTAGTTTCATTTACTCTATTTTGTCACTTAGCATAGAAGTTTTTAGAACATACATGCTTACATGCAAGAGTCAGCCTAGGGACTCACCTGATAACCTCAAAAAGCAGCTTAGCCTTTAGATCCATCATTTAGCAGGATGCTACAATCTCCTATGCCTTATAGAATAGAAACGCTTCATTAGAACCCATCCAGGTAACCATTATCATTATTTTAAACCCAGACATCTTTCAAAACCATATTTCTTCAATCATACTTATAGATCTATGTTTCCTTGACAGAAAAAGTCATGAAACGTACTTTATAGTGAAAAACTCACTATAAACATCTAAGATTTCGAACTCAGTTCAGAGAAATGTTTCTATATTTCTTTAGCCCAAAATCATTTTTGTTTTTTAGAGGAAAAAAGGAAAAAGATAAGCTTTTGTTAACCCAATTGAAGTGTTCTTTTAACTTAATCCAAGTCTCTATGGAAACTTGATAAACATCACATCAAGATTGAGTGGCGTTATCAAAATCTACCACCTTTAAGAACTTACGCGATTACTCCTCTAGCCTTTAACCCTTCTAGTTCACATTCTATCAATTCCTAACCAGTTTTCCTCACAATTTAGCTGGCAAAGGACCATAATGGCTACAGGGTGTACGATGCCACTGACGTGAGCTCACATCATAAAAGCCATTTTATATAACTATAAGTTTCATTTCACCACTCCTAGTAATTGAAAATGAAATCCTTACTTACTTTATTCTCATATTGGAGTCCTTCCATTTTGAATGCCAAGAAGTGCATCTGGGCCAATACTATTTCGCCAATTGTACCCTTCTATGACTATGTGCCATATCCATATATTTCTACATTCATACCATTATTTCTTGTTTGGTTATACCTTATCATTTTCATGGTTTCCCTTAGTTATTTCTATTACAGAAGGCATCACAGACAGAATACTTTTGGTTCGCCATAAAACTTCTTATGGAGCTTTTCTTTCAGAATCCGCTAGCTAGGGTGTACAAGCATTTTTGAGGAGTTTCTTATGCTTAGCCAAATCCTTATTCTTACTCACTCAAATCTTACTCTTTGTGCCTTGCTTCTAATAACATTGTTTGGTCATTAGGATTTCACCGGACAGGATGTTACAGACTCATTCGACATTGGGCGAGTACGCCCTACCTACACTAGACGTTGTGCGAGGAAGTATTGAGTGGTCAGCAATTAATGCAAATAATTTTGAAAAAAATACGACCATTATCCAAATGATCCAAAAGACATTGCAGTTCAAGGGGAACATGGTGGATGACTTGAATCAACACTTGAAGACGTTCTTACAATTATGTGACACATTCAAGTATAACAGGGTATCCAATAATGCTATACATCTCCAGTTATTCCTGTTTTCATTATGTGATAATGCGATCGATTGGTTAGACTGATTAGAACCAGGTTCCATCACCACATGGAATTATCTAGCGGAAAAATTTCTCTATAATTTTTTCCCGATTATTCAAACCATTTAGTTGAGGAGAGAAAAAAATTCAAACAATATGAAGGTAAGTCTCTGTACGAAGTGTGAGAGCATTTCAAGACAACGCTAAATAAGTGTCGACACCATAGAATGCAAGCCGTGGGTGACAACCTTACTGCATGTGGTTAAAGATTCAACCGAATGGAGGAGGAGATGCAAAAGATGAATACGGATATTCGACAAGTCCAATATACATGTGTATGACTAAAATCCCGAATGGATAGTCTTTGTGACCAAATGAGCCAGCTAATGAAAATGTTTCAAAAGCAAAATGGCTAGAGCTTTCCTAGTAAGACGGAGAACAATCTTGGAAAGATAGGAAGGAGCAAGTAAAAGAGATCGTGATGCGATCGTATAAGGGATTGAAGTCACGATCTTTGGAATGGCCCTGCTTAAGGCACTAGGAGCTAATGGTTTTATCTCCTTATTTATTTGTGTTATGTATAGAGAGGTTGGGGCATTTAATTGATGAAACAATTGATAAGGGGAGGTGGAAGCCTTTGGTACTGTCCAAGAGAGGTCTTGCTTTATCACATTTATTTTTTGCTGATTGTTAATGATATTATGAATACTTTTTGTCACTTCTTAGGTACAAAAAAAGAATAAGAATAAATCTCAAGTATTTTTCCCGCCTAATGTTCCAAAGGCTTTAACTTTTGATATTTGTAGGAAGGTGGGACATGGATGAGTGGATGATCTTATAATGTACCTTGGACTTTCGATTATTCATAAGAGAGTCGGAGTTAGCACATTTTAGTTTGTGGTTAATAAAGTTTGTAGTAGACTCAATGGGTAAGAGGCAAATAAGCTACCACTAGTAGGCAGAATTACATTAGCAAAGTTAGTGCTTTTATCTATTCCCATTTAATTTATGACTACAGTTTGTATACCTATCGCTGTGTATGGTGAAAATGAAAAGTTTGCCCGTAAATTTATTTGGGGTTCCACTTCTTATATCAGGAAGTCAACTCTTTTAAAATGAGATGATTATTATCGTCCGATAGAGGTTGTGGGTTTAGTAGTAAGAAGTTTAGTTGATCAAAACAAGTTATTCCTGTTGAAACTTGGCTTTCAATTTCTAACCAAGGTTGATGATTTATGGGTTAAGATTTGAGGAGTAAGTATAAAATTTATGGGGTGTAGCCAAACTCTATTACAATGAGTAATTGTTCTTATATACGGAAGTCTTTAATGAGGGCTTAGAATTATGTTTTAGATAATTGTCTATTGGACTATAAGAGATGGGTATTTAACAAACTTTTGGAACGATAATTGGATTCGTCAGGTGAGCCCTCTAAGGAATGGGCTCTAAACAACCAGATGATGCTTTGAATGCTTATGATTTGGTTGATGAGAATGGTAATTGGGATTGGAGCCCTCTTAGATGTAACACCCCTAACCCGTATCCGTCGTCAAAATAGGGCTACGGAGCATTACCATAAAATCATAACTTAAAACATTCATTTCTAAACATTAGATAAACCGTAGCATAGTTCATTCAAATACATGCATATCGTCCCTTATTTGAGCCCTCGAGGCCTTAGAAACACTTTAGAAACGAATCCAGACTAAATCGGGAACAAATGAAACCTTAAGGGAAAATTTGTAACTGCAGGGGTCACACGGCCGTTTGGCCAAGCTGTGTGACTCGTACAGTTGAGACACACGCTCATGTCTCAGGTTGTGTAACATTTGAAATAGGACACGTGGTCGTGCCCCAGCCCATGTCCGTGCCCATGTAACTATTTGACTTGGACTACACAGTCAAACCACATGCCCGTGTGCCAGGCCATTTAACCTTCAAAATGCAACCATTAATACCTATAGGGGACACACGGCTGAGACACAGGCCCGTGTCTTAGGCCGTGTGGACTAGAAATAGGCTAAATTCGAGCCATTTCTTTCACCCAATTCAAGCACACCCTTACAAGCTATTTGCACATATGACCAAGGTATCAAAACATATGAAACATACATAATATGACCAATTCAAATGACCAAATTTCATTCAACCAATATGCAATATATGACACCTCAAAAGTAAGCATTCAACTTAACTACACATATGCATAATTGGTCACCTTGCTACCATTTTAAAACATACTGTACTTGACTTATACAATGTCAATATAACTTACTATTTGAACTATTATTCTCATGCATCTCAAACACACATATACCTAAACTTATACAAATTTGACGATAACTCATCCATTTATATTTAGCTTAATTCTATACCAAGTTATACCATAATTGACCACATTGGTCATTTTTGATGCAAACACACTTAACTAAATTCCATATTCAAGCATACCTTAATTAACCATATTGCAAACATGCCAAACTTACCTCTTTGGTCATAAAGCCATACATCAACTTAACCATATTAACACCAACCGTCAAGATACCATAGGTACAGTAACCGTAATGACACTTATACATACCAAAATAACAACTAGATCATTTATACACAAGTCCACCTATACATGCCATTATAACCTTGATCAAGACATGAGAATCTACCAATATAATCACTGGATAGTGTGATAGATCTCCGACGAGTTTCCAAACCGATCGAGCTTCTGATAATCTGTAAAGTAAAAGGAAGATGACTACGTAAGCAATGGATGCTTAGTAAGTTTGTATAAACTTGGAACATAATGTATCACTTCAATAGCATCATACATAGATTAAACATGATTCAACACCAATACTTTAAACTTAGTATAAACTATTGGACACCATTCAACCCACAATTGAGTATATTTATAAACATTGCATACACCTTTCATTCATAACATAATAAGGTCTTATAGGTTGACTTACATAATTATCAACCTTCCCTTAAAGCGATTAACCATTTCATCTACTTACTTACCATTCCATTTACTTAGCATAAACTTAATTACATTATTAACTCACGAACTAGCGTATTTATTCACGACATAAGTAAACTCACATATAGCATAAGTAAATTTCTTCCATACAAGTAAGTCCTTTAACTCAACAATCATTTCTTTTCATCATATTACATCTCAACTATAAACTTATCCTTTCATTACCTATTCTCACCCATTTCATTTGCATAACATACGAGGCATAAACATAACATTAACCATAGCCACAAGCTAGTGATTTTAAGCATAACTCTTTTAGAATCAACTACACAATAAACCATTTCATGAGAAATTATATACTTTGATTCTTATCACTCTTTCATGCACATAAGCATCTTTCCATTTGGTCACTTACCATTTCAATGCATTTCTTAAATACCAACGTAATACAATCCAACTAATAGCTTGACACAAGCCTAAGCATGATCAACGACACATGTTAATGCTTCAATTCATAATTCACTTGAATAACATAAGATAAGTCATTAAACATGAATAATCTCACTTAAAATCATCAATTCCATGAACATAATCATACTTTCATTTAACATTTCCTTTTGATTCTTTTTCATAGTTTTCATAATATAAGTCATTGAATACTTACCGTTCCTTCCCTTTTCATGCCCGTTGAGTCAAATGAAAAAACATCGAATATTAGGCAAACACACAAGTAACCATTTAATTCTTTAAACACACTACAAAATCACAATTTAATGTCTTTATAGACATAAGAAGAATATATAATTACACCGAGGCATTAACATACATGATCATACTATACTAGTCAAACATTCAACTCGTATTCATACTTACGATGCATACCTCACTTGAAACGTGTTACCTGAATATCAAATGATCGGAGTGTGCCATGGTTTCTTTTAATCATGGTCTTATGTATTCTCATTTTGATTCCATAGTGTCTTTCAACCATGGTCTTATTCATTTTCCGTCGTGTTGCCATAGTGTCTTTCAACCATGGTATTATTCATTTGATTCTTGATGCCATAGCATCTTTCAGCTATGGTCTTACTCGGTAGAATAGTGATGCAATAATGTCTTTCAATCATGGTCTTACTTGATAGAATCGTGATGCCATAACATCTTTCAGTATGGTGCCATAGTGTAACATCCTGGAAAGGGCCTATGCATTTTCAGTTTAATTATACGAAGTGACATGTTTTATGTACTAAGAATAAATTTTGAATATTTTTGGAAACCCAGAAATGAATGAAAATGATTTGGAAATGAACATTTTTGGAAACCTGAAAATGTATGGACATGATTTAGAAATGATTAAAAAGAGGAAAGTGAACATTTCTGGAAACTTGAAAATGTAAGGAAATGATTCAAAAGAGGAAAGTGAACATTTCTAGAAACTTGGAAATGTAAGGAAATGTCAAGTTTACAGAGTTGAACGAAAATTTTTGGAAACTTAGAAATCGAGTTTTAAAGTTTAAAAGAGGAAATTAAGGCAAGGTGACCTTAAAAGAAAAAGTTGGTGAAATTTGACACACAAACAGGCTTGGAAAAGTGGCCTGAAGATGTCACTTAGGGCCTATGGAAATGGCGCCACATGCAAGGTGATGGGCCTGAGTTCGAGTCACTTGGGAAGCAAATAAAGGAAGTTTTATTTTTGCTTCCAGAAGCCTGAGGTGGACGGCACAAGCCTTCTAGAAAGGAGGAGTTTTATTCTCTTTAATATTCGATTAATAAGGTGATAAATAAGGGATTTAATTTGGATTATTTTTGAAGAGATAATAAAAGATTATTCTCTAATTATTTTAAATTAAGGAGATAAACTTATCAATAAAGAAGAGTGGTGGCCAAGTAAGGGATTCTGAGTAGTAGTTTCGGCTATAAAAGGAAGAAAATAGGGCTACTCATTAATTTTTCTTCCTCCTTTTCTCTTTGCCGAATTTCTGAGTGCTCTCTTCTCTTCTCTTCTCTTCTCTTTTTCTTTTGTCAAGCCGAATCTATAGTCCACCATTGTCAAAATTCTCAAGTTTTCTTTTCTTCCTATTTCTTCTTACCAATCCATTCAAAAGCCGAACCTTGGAAGGGCTTCAAGCATAGGTGCTGTTGATTTCTTCAGAGGTAAGAACAAGTTTGATTTCCATTCTTTTCTTTTAGATTAGCCGAGAGATAATCTAACCCCATACATATTATGGTTGCCGAATATGGAAGGATCTTTCGGGATTATCAGAGTAGTCGACTAAAAGGAGGAGTATTCGGGATTTCTAATATTAAGGTAAGACATGTGAATATTCGGCCAAAGGCCTTGATTTATGTTTTGATGAATAAGATTAAGTCTAACGTAAGGTTTTAGGGATTTCGACATTCCTAGGGAAACAAGGAACAGTTTTGGGATTTGTTGGTGTTCCAATCGGCAACAAGGTAAGAATACTAATCCTACTAGGATTTAGAATCTTGGCCGAATGGCTTTTTATTAAGGTAATAAGTGATAAATCAATATAGGGATTAAGGATCTAAGCATTAGATCAAGTTTTTCGAGATCTCAAGGAAATTTTAAGCGAATCAAGTGTGTACCCCACACTATCTTATAATACGTTTATGGCATGTTTAATTAAAATATGTGTTATTAAGAATATGAAAGTGGCTAAGGTACCATGTTATGGTACTAAGTACTCAGGTACGTTTCCTACTTCTACTAGGAATATGAAAAATGTTATTAGTAACATAAGAATATGATAAGAATGTGAACTCTGGCATATTTATGCACATTATTATTATATGGGGCATATGGGTATGTTTGAAAGGAGAAGTGAATGTGGTGACCTAAGACCACGTGTAACACCCCAAACCCGGTCCAAACACCACGACCGAATCTGGTATGTTACGGGAAAACGTGTTTGAAAATTTCGAGGTTGCATTAGATAAATTTGATAAAACTATGTTCCTTTGTGAAAAACAAGTTGTTTAAAATTTAGACTTAATAAAATTGGATTTCACGATTGAAGCCATTTGATCTCTATTGGTTTTAAAAATCAGTGGGATACCCGATGGTATAGTTGAAAACACCTTGCGTTAAAATTTTGAAATCATTATCTTTCCAAGTTTTAGTAGAATTCATACCAACTTATTTGTTAAGGCATATTAAAATCTAAACATAAACAGTATAAAACATAAATTATAAAGCCTTTTACAAATCCAATAAAAAAAACCCAACTGAAAGTAAATAATTAAAGTACCCAAATTCAATAGTCCAAGCAACACTTTTATTATAGCATGGCATGTGCACCCCGAGTCCATCCCGGCTCCAAGTCCGCGTCTACGAGTCACCTGAAATGTCAAAGGAGAGGGTGAGTCGAGTGACTCAGTGTGTAAATCCCGCTCCCGATGAAACCACATACTAACACACATCATACATAGCAACATAATTAATGCAACCCGATCCTAACCATCCATATCACCTTTTCTACCCCGTGTGGTACCAAACCACTGGTGGTGCCAAACCACTGGTGACGTATAGTCACAATGTATTACCAAAACACTGGTGTCCCAAAGACACATTATCCATCAATGTGGTCCCAAACCACTGGTGTCCCAAAGACACAATGTGCTACCAAAGCACTGGTGACCGTAGTCACAAATCGATGATGGGGCCAACCCATCGTGGTGTGTTACCAAAACACTAGCAGACAATCCCATATCTCAGTGTGGGCCAACCCACGGTGGTCAAACCACGAGGGACAAGTCGCAATGAGGTGCCAAACCTCACGGTGTCCTAAAGACACAATGTGCTACCAAAGCTTTGGTGACCGTAGTCACAAATCCGGTGATGGGGCCAACCCATCGTGTGTTACCAAAACACCTGGCGTCAATCCCGTATAATCATCGTGGGGCCAACCCATCGTGGTAATGCTTGAGCCCACTGGGACGAGACGAGGTACCAAACCTCTGGAGGTGCCAAACCTCACGTGACCCAAAGTCACAAAGTGTGCTACCAAAGCACCGGTGCTCGTCAAGACAAAATATCACCGCTCCTCCTCTCATATCACCCATACATGACATACTGACTCATGTACCATATGCAAATCATGTAACTCATGCAACCATGTCCAACATAGCATCTCATAGCATATACATATATAGCATAGATCATCATACCCAAAGTATCCGTAGTAGGACTGGTAATAAAATAGACTTACCCGGATCCGTACACATACCCCATTTGGGTATCCCATCATCCATCATACTGTTATGGTTTTTAACAGGCAAACAGGTTTAATTAACAACATTACCAAGTATTAGTGTGTTAGTTTACACACCTGATAACCACGAGTCTAGAATCTCAACGAAAACGATCTAAGGCCTCTTGATGACTAGCTCCTACAATCGGCCAACATAGGGGTTAGGCATCACTAACATTCGGCCAGCAACCATTAACCAAAGGGGTTAATATCGAACCCTTACCTTGCTATTGGTTAGCTTTCCAACCAATACCCGAACCAACTAATGGTCCCTTACCACAATCGGCGCAACCTAATGACTACCCAACAATAGAGACTCCGCTTGACTGCCTTGAAGTCCCCGATGCCCTATAACACAATCGGTTTCATCACCAAAGGATTAGCACTCACAACAAAGTCACATTCGGCTCTTAATCAATCCAAACGATTAAGAACAGAAAAGAGAAGAAATGGCCATTCGGCCAAAAGCTTACCACCACCAACGATTAAGGCAAGGCTTCCAAAACACCACTGATATTCGGCCACTACAACTTCTAGGAGAAGGGATGGATCCGTCAATACTTTGAACCAAAGAGAATTCGGTCTAGACTTAAAATAAAGCAAGGGATATATGTGATAAAGAAGAAAGAATCGGCCAAAGTTTGAGAAGAAAAGAAAGAAAAATGGAAAAGTGGTAGGTGCTTTTCGGTTCTTGAGATGACAAGAAATGGAAGGAATGAATAGGAATTTTTGGTTTAGGCAAGGTAAATTTCGGCTTTTAGTGTTTCAAAAAGGGAAGGGAAAACGAAACAAATAAAAAAATGAGATATGAGAAGGCTAGTTTCGGCTTAGCTCCAAAAGAAGATAAGAAGGAGAAATGGAATGATGATTCGGCCAAAAGGGACAAAAAGAGGTACTAGCTTGAGGCTCAAGAACTTTCATTACTACAAACACTTTAGGAGACAAGAAATAAAATGAAACTTTTAAGCAATCCCTTTTGAGTTTTGGTCTTACGATTCCAAGAGTAAAAGAATGAGAGAAATTCTCTTGAAAACTCAATGACAAAAGAAAGAAAGAATAGTCTTCCAACTTGACCGAAAATGCCTCAAAATTCCAATTGAATTTCGGCATTACCCACTACAACACACCACCAAGCCGTCCACCCACTCCACAACTCCCCAACATTCGGCCAAATCCCCCTATTCACTCCCAACCACCATTTCAAATAAGTTTGAACAAGTCCCCCCTCCACCAATTTCTCTCCACCATCCAAGTCACCCTTGACCAAGTCCAAGGTGGAGTTTAAATCACACACAACTCCTCCCTCCTATGCCGTCCAAAAAAAGAAAGCAAAATGTGGCCACTTTGCAGCTTGAACACAGGACCACACCCCCTGCAAATGGCGTCACATTCACAAGCCCTTAGTGGCGCCTACAATGCCACTCCACCAACTTGTTTATTGTGCTAACAACTACCAAAAATAAGTTTAAAAGCCCCGACTTCCTCGACTCCTAATACCTTAGCTCAAAAACTAAAATTTTCCTATACACTCAAGCATTCACCTATGCTACAATTAAGCCCCTAAAACACCGAAATAGCAACACAATAAGACTAACACATGCAATAACATGCAACAACAAAATAATAGCCCTAATTCGGGATATTACGGTTCTACCCCCTTAAAAATAATTTCGGCCTCGAAATTACACAGTCAAAAGAGTTGCGGGTATTCTTTGTCTCATCGCATCCTCGGGTTCCCACGTGGCTTCCTCCACGCCATGATTCCGCCAAAGTACCTTAACCAAAGGCACGGACTTTCACGCGAGAACCTTCACATCCCGATCAAGAATCGCACGGGTTCTTTCTTCCATAGTCAAATCTGGATTTACCTCGATCTCTCCATTTGCTACCACATGCGACGGATCCGAACGATACCTCCAAGCATCGAAACATGAAAAACGTCGTGAATCGACTAAGCTCATTGCAACTCAAGGCGATACGCCACCTGGTCCAACTCGCCTCAATACCTTATACGCCCAATAAACCTCGGACTTAGCTTGCCTTTTCTGCCAAACCTCAGCACCTTCTTCCAAGGCGAGACCTTTAAGAAAACACTATCTCCTACAGCGAACTCTATATCTCTTCGCTTAAGATCGGCATAAGACTTTTGCCGGTCCAAAACTTCCTTCAAACGAGCACGAATCAACTTAACCTTGTCTTACGTCTCGCCAACCAACTCGGGTCCCAACAAGCGGCGTTCACCTAACTCGTCCAACAAGTAGGTGAGCGACACTTCCTACCATCTGACGCCTCATACGGTGCCATCTTGATGCTTGCTTGGAAGCGTTGTTATAGGCGGGTCGGCTAACGGCGAAACTCTTCCCAAGCGCGCCTGAAGTCGAGAACACAACCTCTCAAAGCATGTCTTCCAAGATCTCGAATGACCCGCTACGATTGCCCGTCGATTGCGGGTGAAAAGCCGCGGCCGAAATCAAGCGCGCACCCGAGCGATGCAATGCTCTCAGAACCTCGGCGTGAACACGGGATCCCTATCCGAGATAATCAAAGCGGTATACCGTGTAGCCTCACTATCTCGACACATAAAGCTTCGCCAATCTCACGAAGTGAATAGTCCACTCACCGGAATGAAATGGGCCGACTTAGTCGAGCGGTCCACGATAACCCAAAATGAATCCTTCTTGCTTGGCGTAAGCGGTAAACCAGCGATTTAAATCCATAGTTATCCTTTCCCACTTCCACTGAGGGATTTTCACAGGCTGAAGCAAACCCGACGGTAATTGATGTTCCGCCTTGACCTGCTGACAAGTCAGACACTTCCCAACAAACTCCGTCACTTCTTTCTTCAAGCCAGGCCACCAAAACTGCTCTTTAAGATCCCTATACATTTTACTACCTCCAGGATGCATAGCATAAGGATCGCTATGTGCGTCCTGAAGAATCCTCTGCCTCAGCTCAACATCTTTAGGCATACAAGGCTTACCTTGAAAACACAGAACCTCATCACTAGACAAGCTGTAACCCTCCAAACCACCATTCTGCACTTGTAACCTTCGCGCACTCAGAACCTCATCCTCCAACTGTTTCTCTCTAATCTGCTCAACCCAAGTAGGCTTAACTTGCAGCTCTGCCAGAATACTCCCGTCGTCGTACAAACTCAAATGGGCAAACAAAGCTCTTAAGTGCGAAACAACCTACGGCTCAACGCGCGTCGCCACCACGTTAGCCTTGCCCGGATGATACTCGATCGAACAGTCATAGTCCTTAAGCAATTCAACCCATCTACGCTGCCTCAAATTCAGATCCTTCTGAGTCAATAGGTACTTCAGACTCTTATGATCTGTGTAGACTATTGACTTCTCCCCGTACAAGTAGTGCCCCCAGATTTTTAGAGCGAAGACTACAGCTGCTAGCTCTAAATCGTGCGTCGGATAGTTGACCTCGTGTGGCCTCAGCTGCCGAGAAGCGTAAGCCACAACCTTACCCTCCTGCATCAGCACACAACCCAATCCCGTATGTGATGCGTCGCAGTACACTGTGAATTCCTTACCAGCCTCAGGTTGAATTAGAACCGGAGCCTCAGTCAAGATCTTTTTCAACTTATCAAAACTCTCCTGCTGTTTCTCAGTCCAAACGAACGGAACTCCTTTCCTTAACAACTTAGTCATCGGTGCTGCAATTAACGAGAAACCCTCAACAAACCTTCGGTAGTATCCTGCCAAACCCAGGAAACTCCGAATCTCAGCGACTGACTTAGGAGGCTTCCAATCCAAAACCGCCTCAACCTTCCGAGGATCTACTCTAATCCTCGGTGATACTACATGACCCAAAAGCGTCACTTCACTCAGCCAGAACTCGCACTTGCTGAACTTAGCATAGAGTTGCTTCTCCCTCAAAACTTGCAACACCACTCTCAAGTGTGCATCATGCTCTTCCTCCGACCTTGAATATACCAAGATATCGTCAATAAAAACCACGACGAAACGGTCCAGATACTGCTGAAACACCCTATTCATCATATCCATAAAAGTCACGAGCGTTAGTCAACCCGAACGGCATTACGAAATTCGTAGTGCCCATACCGAGTCCAAAGCTTATTTGTCTTATGGATATCCGCTTCCTTAACTTTCAAGCGATGGTACCCGGACCTCAAATCGATCTTTGAAAACACCGATGCACCTTTTGGTGATCAAACAAGTCATCTATCCGTGGTAACGGATACTTGTTTTTAATCGTCGACTTATTCGGTTGGTGTAGTCGATACACATCCGCATCGAACCGTCCTTCTTCTTGACGAATAATACCGGCGCCCCACGGCGAAACACTTGGCCTAATGAAGCCTCGATCCAACGGCTCCGAATCGAGCCTTAAGCTCCACCAATTCCTTTGGTGCCATCCTATATGGAGCAATAGACACCGCGCGCGATCCACGGTAGCGAGATCTATCCCAAACTCTACCTCGCGATCCGGTGGCAAACCCGGAAGCTCCTCTGGAAACACATCAACAAATTCCTTAACAGTACGAACCTTCTCAACAGCGGACTCTTTAGCCTCTAAGGCATACACATGAACCACATACGCTTCACAGCCCTTCCTGACCATCTTTACAGCTTTTAGTGCCGATACCACGTTGGATAAGTAATCTCTCCTATTACCTATCATACTCACTTCATCTCCCTTATCCGTCGATAGAACCATGCGCTTAGCCGCGCAATCCACCTTGGCCTGGTACTTCACCAGCCAGTCCATCCCGAGAATCAGATCGAACTCCTCAAACGGCGGTTCCATCGGATCAAGAAAAAAACTACCCCTTGGAGTTCTAGGGTACATCCTTATCTGACTTATCTACCACTCTGAGTGACTAGAGGGCTAAGTGCGGTCATCCGCCTAGAAGATATCTCGAATCTAAGTCCATGGTCTCAACTATACTACTAGCAACATACGAACGCGTGGAACCCAAGTCAATTAAAGCGGTATAGGAGAACCAAAAATCAAAAACGCACGGTGATTACGTCCCGGTCGCGTCGCCCTCTCGCGGCGCCTCGCGGCATACACCAAACGGTATGTCGTGCCTCGGAACTACCCGCACCTACGCGGTGCTCCACGACCTCGACCAAATCCATTACCACCTCTGCCATTACCACGGCCCCTCCGTGGTGGCGGTCCATTACCCTCGAGCCCGACACGGCCCGACTCTCGGGATCGAATCCACGCCATCCTACGCGGACGGTCCCTAATGCGATGATCCGAGAGAACCACACTCGAAGCAACCTTTTCCACGGTCCAACAACCACCCCAATGAGTTCTCCCACACCGAGTTACCGCTGCGGCGGTCCTCGCTGCGCAACAACGAACCTAGCGATGGTTACGCCCCCTCGGTCTAGCCCTCTCTCGCGGATTGCGGGCGATCCCGAAGACCCAAAGCTCCTCTTAAGCCTACTCCTGTCCATGCTCGTCTTCATCGACTCCTTAACACCTTCGGCTACCTTAGCCTTCTCGACTAAGACGGCAAACTCGCGCTCTGGCGAGGAGCAATCGCGACCTCAACTCGTCTCGAAGCCCGTCCTCGAAAGCGAACACACCTCTCATGCTCGGTGGCTACAATGCCCACGGCATACCTACTCGGCCAGGACTCGGCCTCGTGACTCAAGAATGATTTACTTACCCCGCACGAGCCTCGGAAATGCCTTTCATTTGGGAGTCGATGTAACTAGCCCCGATGTACTTCTTTTGATATGCGGCTCTAAAATAATCCCATGTTAGATCCTCAGCTGCCACACTGTCCCGAACCGTGAGCCACCACTGATATGACTCATCCCGAAGAAGTGATACGATACCCTTCAACTTCTCTTCAGCCGTCAAATCCGGATCATCCATGATCCGCTCGGTTGCCTCCAGCCAATATTCAGCAGTCTTTAGGAGCAACACCGATACACCTCGGAAAAATTCGGCCCCATTAGCCCGAGTCTCTCAGAGCAGATTTCCTAACTCCCGCACCACCACTTACACGGCTACTCTTTCCAACACCCGCAAAGATCGCGCTGTGATATCGCATCGTCTCGATCGATCTTGGAACTCACCACCTCCACCGGTGGTGGCGGGCAAGCATCTCATTTTTACGAACCCGCCCGGATCCTACGGGCTCGAAGAAACCGTCATTCTACCCTACCTCTACCACGAGTATTACGACCACGTCCGCCTCGAGTGCTCATATCTAACGATCTACGTTTACGATTAAAAGATTTTTATGCATTAGTATCGTTCCACTTTCTTAACCGCAAAGAAATTTTATGGATAGAGTTTATTGGGGTTCTTTCGAGCAACCAAGGTTTCAATCTTCTATCCTATTCACCCAAAAGAAGTCATACATCCATTCCTTAACCCTTTCCATGCCTATTCACTCTTTGGACATTCTTTGCCCATTCTAGCCCCAAGGGTATTTTCGTCATTTTCCTCACAGGTATTTTAGTAATAAAAGATATTTTAAACTTTTCGTAAACCAGGTCAATTTGAAATTCCAAAAATTTGAGAGTGTTCTTTGAAAATTTTGTAAAATACTTCGTTTTGGAAACCGGGGTATTTTAGAAATTTTATAAAGCTGTATGTTTTCAGTAAATTTTTCCAAAATCAAAATTTTCGATTGATATTTTGTAAAAAGCAGTGTTTGAGTTTCATAACATCATTGAAATTTTGGGGCAAAATCATTGAGTTGCTATTTTATAAACCGAGGGCATTTTCGTAAATTTACCACTAAGGGCATTTTTGTAATTTTAAAGTAAATCGGGTTTTTCGAGAAAATTGTTGTAAATGTGACATTTTCGGTTTTGAAAGAGTTTATTGCAAAAAGTTTGAAAACATTAGGGTTGTTGTTGTATTTTGAAAACATGGCTAATTCCCTTTCGGGTTTTAGTCGTTAGGTTAAGTCATGGCCGAGCCTTCTTGGTCGGGGTGAACTCGAGCACGCACGGGTGGGATACTGCGAAGAGGAGGTGAGTCACGAGGAATGCTTAAACACCAAGCTCTTAGGATCCTCTCCTAGACATGCGTCTGGGAGTTACCACACCCCAGCCCCGTGGCTGAGTCATAGATTGGTTTAGTGCTTTAAGTCTTATGCTTTAGTTCGAGTGTTTGAGTGATCTAATCCTAGGGTTCAAGTCCTATAAATCTAACTACGTTCCATATCACCTACCCTTCTACAAATAATAATTCACAGAAGAGTTTAGAGTTACTTACCTGGGCGAACTGGTGCCGGAGACTCGGTGCCATGCCTTGCAACCCATATATTCAATCCCAAAACACTTAAAACGAATTGGTGAAAACAATTTGGACCTCAGGCCCACAGCCGAGCTTTTGAACCTGGCTCTGATACCACAATTGTAACACCCCAAACCCGGTCCAAACACCACGACCGAATCTGGTATGTTACGGGAAAACGTGTTTGAAAATTTCGAGGTTGCATTAGATAAATTTGATAAAACTATGTTCCTTTGTGAAAAACAAGTTGTTTAAAATTTAGACTTAATAAAATTGGATTTCACGATTGAAGCCATTTGATCTCTATTGGTTTTAAAAATCAGTGGGATACCCGATGGTATAGTTGAAAACACCTTGCGTTAAAATTTTGAAATCATTATCTTTCCAAGTTTTAGTAGAATTCATACCAACTTATTTGTTAAGGCATATTAAAATCTAAACATAAGCAAGTATAAAACATAAATTATAAAGCCTTTTACAAATCCAAATAAAAACCCAACTGAAAGTAAATAATTAAAGTACCCAAATTCAATAGTCCAAGCAACACTTTTATTATAGCATGGCATGTGCACCCCGAGTCCATCCCGGCTCCAAGTCCGCGTCTACGAGTCACCTGAAATGTCAAAGGAGAGGGTGAGTCGAGTGACTCAGTGTGTAAATCCCGCTCCCGATGAAACCACATACTAACACACATCATACATAGCAACATAATTAATGCAACCCGATCCTAACCATCCATATCACCTTTTCTACCCCGTGTGGTACCAAACCTTTGGTGGTGCCAAACCACCTGGTGACGTATAGTCACAATGTGTTACCAAAACACTTGGTGTCCCAAAGACACATTATCCATCAATGTGGTCCCAAAACCTTTGGTGTCCCAAAGACACAATGTGCTACCAAAGCACTGGTGACCGTAGTCACAAATCTGATGATGGGGCCAACCCATCGTGTGTTACCAAAACACTAGCAGACAATCCCATATCTCAAGTGGGGCCAACCCACGGTGGTCAAACCACAGGGACAAGTCGCAATGAGGTGCCAAACCTCTGGTGTCCCAAAGACACAATGTGCTACCAAAGCTTTGGTGACCGTAGTCACAAATCCGGTGATGGGGCCAACCCATCGTGTGTTACCAAAACATCGGCGTCAATCCGTATAATCATCTGTGGGGCCAACCCATTGTGGTACTTGAGCCACTGGGACGAGGACGCTGAGGTACCAAACCTCTGGAGGTGCCAAACCTCCGTGACCCAAAGTCACAAAGTGTGCTACCAAAGCACTTTGGTGCTCGTCGGCCACAAAATATATCACTGCTCCCTCCTCTCATATCACCCATACATGACATCTTGACTCATGTACCATATGCAAATCATGTAACTCATGCAACCATGTCCAACATAGCATCTCATAGCATATACATATATAGCATAGATCATCATACCCAAAGTATCCAGTAGTAGGATTTGGTAATAAAATAGACTTACCGGATCGCACACATACCCCATTTGGGTATCCCATCATCCATCATAATGTTATGGTTTTTAACAGCAAAAGCGAGTTTAATTAACAACATTACCAAGTATTAGTGTGTTAGTTTACACACGATAACCACGAGTCTAGAATCTCAACGAAAGCGATCTAAGGCCTCTTGATGACTAGCTCCTACAATCGGCCAACATAGGGGTTAGGCATCACTAACATTCGGCCAAGCAACCATTAACCAAAGGGGTTAATATCGAACCCTTACCTTGCTATTGGTTAGCTTTCCAACCAATACCCGAACCAACTAATGGTCCTTACCACAATCGGCACAACCTAATGACTACCCAACAATAGAGACTCCGCTTGATCGCCTTGAAGTCCCCGATGCCCTATAACACAATCGGTTTCATCACCAAAGGATTAGCACTCACAACAAAAGTCACATTCGGCTCTTAATCAATCCAAGCGATTAAGAACAGAGAAAGAGAAGAAATGGCCATTGGCCAAAAGCTTACCACCACCAACGATTAAGGAAAAGGCTCCAAAACACACCGCGATATTCGGCCACTACAACTTCTAGGAGAAGGGATGGATCCGTCAATACTTTGAACCAAAGAGAATTCGGTCTAGACTTAAAATAAAGCAAGGGATATATGTGATAAAGAAGAAAGAATCGGCCAAAGTTTGAGAAGAAAAGAAAGAAAAATGGAAAAATGGTAGGTGCTTTTCGGTTCTTGAGATGACAAGAAATGGAAGGAATGAATAGGAATTTTTGGTTTAGGCAAGGTAAATTTCGGCTTTTAGTGTTTCAAAAAGGGAAGGGAAAACGAAACAAATAAAAAAAATGAGATATGAGAAGGCTAGTTTCGGCTTAGCTCCAAAAGAAGATAAGAAGGAGAAATGGAATGATGATTCGGCCAAAAGGGACAAAAAGAGGTACTAGCTTGAGGCTCAAGAACTTTCGGCTACAAACACTTTAGGAGACAAGAAATAAAATGAAACTTTCGGCAATCCCTTTTGAGTTTTGGTCTTACGGTTCCAAGAGTAAAAGAATGAGAGAAATTCTCTTGAAAACTCAATGACAAAAGAAAGAAAGAATAGTCTTCCAACTTGAATGAAAATGCCTCAAAATTCCAATTGAATTTGGCATTACCCACTACAACACACCACCAAGCCGTCCACCCACTCCACAACTCCCCAACATTCGGCCAAATCCCCCTATTCACTCCCAACCACCATTTCAAATAAGTTCGAACAAGTCCCCCCTCCACCAATTTCTCTCCACCATCCAAGTCACCCTTGACCAAGTCCAAGGTGGAGTTTAAATCACACACAACTCCTCCCTCCTATGCCGTCCAAAAAAAAGAAAGCAAAATGTGGCCACTTTGCAGCTTGAACACAGGACCACACCCCCTGCAAATGGCGTCACATTCACAAGCCCTTAGTGGCGCCTACAATGCCACTCCACCAACTTGTTTATTGTGCTAACAACTACCAAAAATAAGTTTAAAAGCCCCTTCTTCTCGACTCCTAATACCTTAGCTCAAAAACTAAAATTTTCCTATACACTCAAGCATTCACCTATGCTACAATTAAGCCCCTAAAACACCGAAATAGCAACACAGCGCACTAACACATGCAATAACATGCAACAACAAAATAGCCCCTAACTCGGGATATTACACCACGAACACGGTGACCTAAGACCGTGATATCTGAAAAATGGTGACCTAAGACCACAGTAATCTGAACGTGGTGACCTAATACCACGAATGCGGTGACCTAAGACCGCAATTTGGTGTGTAGCGGAAGGAGGGTCGACTTAGTAGTCCCACGGTGTATTTGGCGGAGTGCTGAGGGGGTGTGTAGCGGATGGGCAATTAGGTTTGGGTTTGGGAATGCATCATAACTTGTATTCATTGTTCTAAATGTGTAACTCTTGTATGCCTAATTCTATTATGATTTAGTGTCGTGTACACATTGAGTCTGTTTGACTCACCCCGTTGTGGGACCATGTTTCAGGTGATGAACAGTGATGGACCGGGACGGCAGAACTTGTGGTGGCCATGCTCAACATGAAGTCTTTATTCTTATGGAACTATTATTTTTTTTAAGTACTTGAATTATTTGGAAATTATTTGTTGTAATAAGGCCATAAGGCCATAGTTGAATCATTTTACATTTATTATTATTTATTATGTTTAGGAACCTTATTTATTAAAGTTTAAGTAAAAATTTCTTTTGAAACACCCCAAACCCGGCCTACGAGCCTGAACCGGATCTGAAATGTTCCTTAAGTAAACCGGTTGCAAAATTCTTTGTCTCCTAGAGAAAATTTGTGTATTTTCAGGAAAATCTCGTTTTGGGTTGGGCTTAGATTAAAAACCCATTTATTTTACTTAGAAATCATTTAGCTATGAAAAAAAAAAAAACAATTTAAGGTTTATTATTATTAAAATAAATATAATTGAACTTAATTAAAAATAATGCGTAACATTATAGAGTAAAAATAAACAGAAGTAAAGAAATTCAACTTGGGCCTTATGGCCTTATTACATCAATCAAAAACCAAAAATAAAATTGAAGTACTTAATAAAAATAATGATCCCAAATAATAAAAGTTTTTCCTTGCTATGCATGGCCACCTTTAGCTCCTGCCGAGGCCGGTCCATTATTTGCTCATCTCATGTAAAATATTCCCCAACGGGGTGAGTCAACAGACTCAATGTGTACGCAACACTAACATTCAACAAATCCGGCATACAAGTTCATATCAAGTTCATATTCATATAAAAATAAATGATGCAACCCAAACCCAAGCGTATTTGACCATCCGCTACACACCACCCGTACTGCCGGTCCACACCGCGTGGGACTACTAAGTCAACCCTCCATCCGCTACACACCATCAAAGCGATCGGCTGCAGATGGCGTGCTCATCGCCCATATCATTTGTGTCATTAGACACCATATTCAAATAATGTAACCGAAGTTACCAAATTCAGATAATGTAACCGAAGTTACCATATTCAGATAATGTGACCGTAGTCACCATATTCAGATAGTGAGACCGAAGTCATCACCTTCACTTCCCCTTTCACAAATATCCCAAATGCCCCAAATATTTTATAACATATAACATACTTATTTTCTCATTCATGTTACTATTCACATGTTCAAAATATATCATATTCATAATCCTATCGTAAGTAGAAGCGTGCACAGGTACTTCTTACCACATTTGTGGTACTTAGCCATATTCACATTCTTATCATATTCATATATTAAAAATAATTGCCATATGATATATCGAAAGTTAGTGTGAGTACACACCTGATTCGCTTAATAGATTCCTTGAAATCCCAAAGAACGATCTATCGATCTAGATCTTTACCCCTATATTCGGCCAATCATAAAAACATATGAATCAACCTATTTGGCTTAAAAACCAAATCCTAGTAGGATTTGTATCACTTACCTTGTTGCCGAATTGGATGATGGTAAATCAAGTCCCAAAAATCACTAGTATCCTTTCCTTGAAATCGGCTAACACTAAATTCATTAAGCATGGTTAGTTTGACTTCTTAAAATCACAAGAAATAAATCTGAGTTCCTTGGCCGAATATAATGTTTACTTACCTCTAATTTCCTGAAAATTCCTCTTGATTGTGGATCTGTCGAATCCCTACATATATTAGATCTGATTTCCAAGTCACTTAATAACTTAATCAAATAGCCTTTGGCCTAAACCATACTTTTCTTACCTTAAATCATTGAATCCCGAAAGATTTCTCCTTGTACTTGACAGTTGTAGAAACCTGATAGACCCCTTGTAGATTCGGCCAAAATTGCTAATAGGATTAGTACCCTGATTTTGGTAAAAAGAAAAGGAATAGAAATTGATTGACCACAGATCTTACCCTTTTGATGTTGTAGTTGATTGCTCCTTTACTTAGAATCAACAAAGATTCGGCTTTGACAGTAGAAACAGAGAAGAAAATAGAAGAAGAGAAGATGGATTTTGCTTGAAGAAAAATTCGGCAGAGAGGGGGAGAGAGCTAGGAAAATTTTGGCACACTTAGGAAAATATGAGAGAAAATCCTTAATTCTCCTCCTTTAGCCGAAATTACTAGGCCAAGAGTCCTTGCCTTGGCCACCACTCTTCCTTATGATAATATTATCTCCTTTATTTAAAATAAAAGCATTTAATCCATCATTTATCTCCTCAAATAATCCAATTAAAGAAAATCCTTTATTTATCACTTATTATTCACATATTTATGAAAATAAAATACCTCTCTTTTTAAACACAGGTGCCGTCCACCTCAGCCTTCTGGAAGCAAAATTAAAACTTCATTTATTTGCTTCCCTTGTGACTCGAACCCAGGCCCATGCCTCTTGCACATGGCGCCATTTCCATAGGCCCTAAGTGCCATCTTCAGGCCACTTTTCCTAGCCCGTTTGTGTGTCAAATTTTACCAACTTTTTCTTTTAAGGCCCTCTTGCCTTAATCTCCCATTTTAAACTTTAAAACTCATCATTTTAGGGTCATTTCCAAGTTTCCTAAAATTTTCGATCGGCTCTGTTTACTTGCCATTTTCTTACATTTCCAAGTTTCCTAAAATGTATACTTTCCATTTTTGGATCATTTCCATTTTCATTTCTTAGTTTCCAAAAATGTGTACTTTCCACTTTTGAACCATTTCCTTACATTTCTGGTTTCCTAAAATGTTCATGTCCTAATGCATTTCCAGGTTTCCAAAAATGTTCAGGTTTCCAAAAATGTTCATTTCCATTTCCATGCATTTTCATACAATTATTTCGTACAAAAATATCAAAAATTTATTCATAATGCTTAAGACTTGTCATTTCATACAATTAAACCGAAAATGCATAGGCCCTTTCCAGGATGTTACATCTTTACCCCCTTAAACAAAATTTCGTCCTCGAAATTTCCTAACTAAACAATTGAGGGTATTGCTGTCGCATTGTCTCTTCAGTCTCCCTCGAAGCTTCTTCCGATCCATGATTGCGCCATAACCCTTTGACTAGAGGCACTGACTTCCTTCGTAGTACTTTCACATCTCGTTCCAAAATTCGAATCTGTTCTTCCTTGTAGGATAAGTCTGGCCTTAGCTCCACCTCTTCAACAGGTACCACATGAGATGGGTCCGATCGGTAGCGACGTAGCATGGATACATGGAATACGTCGTGCATCTGCTGCAACTCTGGTGGCAACTCCAATTGGTATGCCACTGGCCCAACTCGCTTCAGTACTCGATAAGGCCCTATAAACCTTGGGCTTAACTTCCCTTTTCGACCGAACCTCATTACCTTCTTCCAAGGCGAGACTTTCAGGAATACTTGATCTCCCACTTCAAACTCAATTTCCTTCCGTTTAAGGTCTGCGTACGACTTCTGCCTGTTAGAGGATTCCTTCAACCGTGTGCAGATTAACTCAACCTTCACGATTTTACGCCACTAATTACGGACCCAAAACTCGGCGTTCCCCTAACTCGATCCAACAAGTAGGTGTTCTACACTTCCTTCCATACAGTGCTTCGTATGGTGCCATCCGAATGCTAGCCTGATAGCTGTTGTTGTAGGCGAACTCAGCTAAAGGCAAGTAATCTTCCCAACTTCCTCGGAAATCCACCACACCGCCTCTCAGCATATCCTCCAACACTTGTATAACCCGTTCAGACTGCCCGTCTGATTGTGGATGAAAAGCCGTAGTGAAGTCTAACTTAGTGCCTAAAGCTTGATGAAGTGCCTTCCAAAACCGAGACGTAAACCTTGGGTCTCTATCAGAGATGATCGACCTTGGTACTCCATGTAACTTTACAATCTCCGCCACATATAACTTAGCCAACTTCTGAAGAGAATAATCCATTCTTACTAGGATAAAGTGCGCGGACTTGGTCAAACGGTCCACTATCACCCATATTGAGTCCTTCTTAGTAGGCGTAAGGGGAAGCCCACTAACGAAGTCTATGGTAATTCTTTCCCACTTCCATTGGGGAATCTTAATTGGTTGAAGTAATCCCGATGGAACTTGGTGTTCAGCCTTAACTTGCTGACACGTCAGACACTTTCCCACGAATTCAGTCACTTCCCGCTTAAGATCAGACCACCAAAACTATTCCCTTAGATCTCTATACAACTTGATGCCTCCAGGATGCATAGCATAAGAGCTACCATGCGCTTCCCGAAGAATCCTTTGTCTCAACTTCTTATCCTTCGGCATACAGACCTTTCCTTTGTAGCATAATACTCCTTCTTCATTGACGCCATGATCCCCTAATTCTCTACTCCGTACTTGCTGTAACTTAGCACTTAGATCCTTATCAGCCAACTGGCCCTCTTTCACCTCATTCAGCCATGTGGGCTTGACTTGTAACTCGCCAACAAAGCTTCCATCATCATCTGAGACTTAAATGGCGAACAAAGCCCTTAAATCGACACAACCTTCCGACTTAGGCGCCTCGCTACCACATTCGCCTTGCGGGTGGTACTCTATTGAGCAATCGTAATCCTTCAACAACTCCACCCACCTTCGTTGCCTCAAGTTCAACTCCTTACGAGTCAACAAGTACTTAAGGCTCTTGTGGTCTGTGTAGATAACTAACCTTTCTCCATAAAGGTAGTGCCTCCAAACCTTAAGGGCAAAAACCACTGCTACTAGTTCCAAGTCATGAGTTGGATAATTAACCTCATGAGGCCTTAATCTGCGAGACGCGCGTGGCGACCACTTTTCCATCTTGCATTAGCACACTGCCCTAATCTCGTATGCGAGCGTCACGATACACCACAAAATCCTTGCACGCCTCATTTGAATTAACACCGAGCTTACACAACACCTTCTTAAGCTTTTCAAAGCTCTCCTGTTGCTTATCCGTCTACACAAATGATACTTCCCTCCTTAGCAACTTTGTCAAAGGCGCGGCTATTGACAAGAATCCTTCCACGAACCTTCTGTAATAGCCCGCCAATCCTAAGAAACTTCGGATTTCAGCCACAGACCTAGGTGGTTTCCAATCCAACACTGCTTCAATCTTCCTAGGATCCACTCTTATTCCTTCTGCGGATACCACATGTCCTAGGAATGCCACCTCCTTAAGCCAAAATTCACACTTGTTGAATTTGGCATAAAGCTTCTTTTCCCTTAACACTTGTAGCACAACTCGGAGATGTTCATCATGCTCATCTTCAGACTTAGAGTACACCAAAATATCGTCGATGAACACCACGACGAACCTATCCAAATAGGGTTGGAAAACCCGATTCATCATGTCCATGAACGCGGCTGGAGGGTTCGTCAATCCGAACGGCATCACCACAAATTCAAAATGACCGTATCTTGTCCTAAAAGCGGTCTTATGGATATCAGCCTCCTTCTCCTTCAACTGATGATATCCCGACCTTAAGTCGATCTTTGAAAATACTGCAGCCCCCTTCAGCTGATCGAACAAGTCATCGATCCTTGGCAAAGGATACTTATTCTTAATGGTCAGCTTATTCAACTGACGGTAGTCTATGCACATACACATAGTTCCGTCCTTCTTCTTCACAAATAGGACCAGTGCTCCCCACGGAGACACACTGGGTCGGATGAACCCACGATCCAACAGTTCTTGGATTTGAGCCTTGAGCTCCACTAACTCCTTTGGCGCCATTCGGTATGAAGCGATTGACACAGGAGCTGTTCCTCGTAGCAAATCTATCCTAAATTCTACCTCCCTATCTGGGGGTATTCCTGGTAATTCCTCTGGAAATACATCCACGAAGTCCCTTACCGTCCTAACTCCATTAATACCTTCCTCCTTCCCACCTATCATACTAATGAAGGCTAAGAATGCCTTACACCCCTTCTTAACCATCTTCCTGGCCTTCAGCACCGAAACCATGTTAGACAAGTAGTTCCTCCTTTCTCCGATCATTGCTACCACTTTATCCTCCAGGGTTCTAATTTCCATCCGTTCAGCCGCACAATCCAACACGGCTCGATGTTCTACTAGCCAATCCATTCCGAGTATAAGTTCAAACTCTCCGAAAGGTAACTCCATTAAATCAGCCCGAAAGTTCACTCCCTGAATCTCTAGGGGTACATTCCAAAAGATCTTGTCTACCACTACGATTTGGCCTAATGGGCTTGCTACAGTCATCTGTCTATCAGAGAGTTCTGAGTCTAGGCCTAGTGTTTCCACTACACTACATGCAACATAGGAATGGGTCGAGCCCACATCAATCAGAGCAAAATAGGGTTTGTCAGAAATAAAGAACGTACCGGTTATTACATCGGGTGTGTCACCATCTTCCCTTCGGCGAACCGCATAAACGAAACCTGGTTTCCTTGCTTCTGCATTAAAGCACCTCTACCTGCTCTCACGCGGCCTCTGCCAGTACCATTACCTCTGTTAGCCAGAACCACGACCCTATTGAGGTCGCCGTTTGTCCGCTTCTACTACCCGTCGACTAACATTACGAAAAGCTGCGGGCTCGGCTCGTCTGTTGCTTAGGATAATCCTTAAGCATATGGTCATTGGACCCACACTTGAAGCATCCTCCCGTCTTTCTCCAACATTCTCCCAAGTGCCTCTTTCCACAATGCTCACAAGGGCGATTCTGCCAGCCCGTACCAGCTTGTTGATTCCGTGGCCCGTCGACTCTAGGCCTCTTATGACCCTTTCCGGATGGCCCAAAACCTCTCTTAGGCTTATTCTTGTCCACGCACCGCTTGGTACCATCTTTAATTCCTCACCACCTTGGCCTTTTTCCACAAAGAAGGAACTCCGCGCCCGATGCGGTGCTATCAACGATCTCAGTCGTCTCTCTCTCGGTCCTCAAAGCGGGCACGGCGTTCATGTTGATCGCCACTATACCTCGAGCATAACGGCTCAACCTCGTAAAGTCGCCTCATATTACGCTACGGACTTGTTCCTTGAACTAGCCCCCGGAAAAGCTTTTTTCTTTGCTCGCTCAGTATACTGGTTCCCACATATTTCTTCTGGAATGCCTCCTTAACATATTCCCAGGTCAGATCCTCCGCCATGGCACCACCTCGCACAGTTAACCACCATTGATACGCTTCATCGGCGTAACAGTGCCACCAACCCCTTTAACTTCTCCTTAGGGGACAAGTCGAGCTCATCCATGATGCGTTCGTCGCTTCTCTAACCGCTTCACCATCTTCGGGTGCCACTCCCGAAACTCCACGAAACATCTCGGCTCCATTAGCTCGGAGCCATTGAGTACTGATTTTGGGTTCGAATTTCCACCCACACCACCACCAATTCCAAAACTCGCAAAGACACGACTGCGACACAAAGATCTTCCCCGTCCGAGCACGCGCTCAAAGACCCACAACCTAGCCAGGGGTGGTGGTGGCGGTGGTATTTCATTGTCGGACCACGACCCGATCTAACGAGTTCCGACACACGGTCATCCTTCCTCTACCTCGCCCACGGCGACCACGTCCTCTAGAACTCATTTCCTAGCGTCGAGATCTGATTAAGGAATTTTATGGATTAGTCATTGTTCCACTTATTTACCCGCGAAGGAGTTTTATGAAAAGGGATTTAAGAGTGATTCTTTCGTATTCATACAAGCACACAGTCTTTTCCATTCATTCATTCATCCATCAAACAAATATGAACTTTCGTTCATTCAGAGAAATGTTATAGTTTTCATTGTTGTTTTCCACTACCCAGGGGTATTTTCGTAATTTTGTCCTACAGGGGCATTTTCGTAATTTTTCAAAAAGAAAAACGTTCCTTGGTGTTTTTGTCGAAAAGTATTTTGAGAATTCAAAGTCTCGGGGTAATTTGGGGAAATTTCAAAATCTGGGGGTATTTCGGTAATTTTCGACCTCAGGAGTATTTTGGTAAATTTTCACAAATCAGGGTAAATTTGTAAAATTTAATAAATCAGGGATATTTCAAAAGTTGTAAAACTTTGTGGGTTCTTTTTGAGAATTGTTCCTTCCAAAATGGAGATGTTGCAAAAATTTTGGGAATCAGGGTCATTTTGGTAATTTTGTAAGTTAGGGGCAATTTTGTAATTTTCCAAAATCAAGGTACTTTGATATTTTACAAATTAGGGTTTTTGAATGTTTATAAAATAATGAAATTTTGGTAAAGCTGTTGAGTAGTTGAACCTTTTATAACCAAGGGCATTTTGGTAATTTCACCACTAAGGGCATTTTTTGTAATTTTCACAAATCAGGTATTTTTCGGAAAAAAAAAATGTTATAAGGATAGTTTTCACAAAATTAAAAGAAAAATCGTAAGAATTTTAAAACTAGGGTTTGTTGTTTTGTTCTCTCTTTTTTTTTATAAAACATGGCTAGTTCCCTTTCGGGTTTTAGTCATTATGTTTAGCCTATGACCGAGCCCTCTTTGGTCAGGGTGAACCAAAGCTACGCACCAGGCAGGATTCGAATGGAGAGGAGATGAGTCACGCGGACTGATTAAATACCAAGCTCCCATCGAAACCGTTCCTAGACATGCGCACGAGGTTATTTACACACGGCTGAGCCCTGCGAGTTAGGGGGTGAGCAGAAGCTACGCACTGTGTAGGATTCTGCGAAGAGGAGGTGAGTCACTAGGACGCGCTTAAATACCGAGCTCTTAGGATCCAATCCTAGACATGCGTCTGAGGTTACCGCACCTATCTGATGACTTAGCCATAGGTTTGTTTAGTGCATTAAATCTTATGTGGTTTTCTGTTTGAGTAATCTAGCCCACAGGGTTCATGTTCCTATCATTCTATTCTACGTTCCATGACTTTCCTACCCTTCTAAAGTTCATAATATAATTTACATAATCACCCAAAAGAGTTAGGGGTACTTACCGTGGATCATGGGTCGGAGACTCAGTGCCATGCCGAAACTCGCTTATTTTGAAACACTTCATAAAATTCATTTGGGCTCGATTTGAAAATGTTTTTCACTGAGCCCACAGCCGAGAGTTTAAAACTAGGCTCGATACCAAGTTTGAAACACCCCAAACCCGGCCCACAAGCCTGAACCGGATCTGGTATGTTCCTTAAGTAAATCGGTTGCAAAATTCTTTGTCTCTTAGAGAAAATTTGTGTATTTTCAGGAAAATCTCGTTTTGGGTTGGACTTAGATTAAAAACCCATTTATTTTAGTTAGAAATCATTTAGCTATGAAAATAAACAATTTAAGGTTTATTATTATTAAAATAAATATAATTGAACTTAATTAAAAATAATGCGTAACATTATAGAGTAAAAATAAAAGTAAGTAAAGAAATTCAACTTGGGCCTTATGGCCTTATTACATCAATCAAAAACCAAAAATAAAATTGAAGTACTTAATAAAAATAACAGTCCCAAATAATAAAAGTTTTTCCTTGCTATGCATGGCCACCTTTAGCTCCTCGCCGACCCGGTCCATTCTTGCTCATCTCGCAAAATATTCCCCAGGAAGTGAGTCAACAGACTCAATGTGTATGCATAACACTAACATTCAACAAATCTGGCATACAAGTTCATATCAAGTTCATATTCATATAGAAATAAATGATACAACCCAAACCCAAGCCTATTTGACCATCCGCTACACACCACCCGTACATGCCAGTCACACCGTGGGGACTACTAAGTCAACCCTCCATCTGCTACACACCATCGAAGGCAGTTGTTGCAGTCGACGTGCTCATCGCCCATATCGTTTGTGTCATTAGACACCATATTCAAATAATGTAACCAAAGTTACCAAATTCAGATAATGTAACCGAAGTTACCATATTCAGATAATGTGACCGTAGTCACCATATTCAGATAGTGAGACCGAAGTCATCACCTTCACTTCCCCTTTCACAAATATCCCGAATGCCCCAAATATTTTATAACATATAACATACTTATTTTCTCATTCATGTTACTATTCACATGTTCAAAATATATCATATTCATAATCCTATCAGAAGTAGGAAACGTACTTGGGTACTTCTTACCACATTTGTGGTACTTAGCCATATTCACATTCTTATGCATATTCATATATTAAAAATAATTGCCATATGATATATCGAAAGTTAGTGTGAGTACACACCTGATTCGCTTAATAGATTCCTTGAAATCCCGAAGAACGATCTACCGATCTAGACCTTTACCCCTATATTCGGCCAATCATAAAAACATATGAATCAACCTATTTGGCTTAAAAACCAAATCCTAGTAGGATTTGTATCACTTACCTTGTTGCCGAATTGGATGATGGTAAATCAAGTCCCAAAAATCACTAGTATCCTTTCCTTGAAATCGGCTAACACTAAATTCATTAAGCATGGTTAGTTTGACTTCTTAAAATCACAAGAAATAAATCTGAGTTCCTTGGCCGAATATAATGTTTACTTACCTCTAATTTCCCGAAAATTCCTCTTGATTGTGGATCTGTCGAAATCCCTACATATATTAGATCTGATTTCCAAGTCACTTAATAACTTAATCAAATAGCCTTTGGCCTAAACCATACTTTTCTTACCTTAAATCCTTGAATCAGAAAGATTTCTCCTTGTACTTGTGATTGTAGAAACACGATAGACCCTTGTAGATTCGGCCAAAATTGCTAATAGGATTAGTACGATTTTGGTAAAAGAAAAGGAATAGAAATTGATTGACCACAGATCTTACCCTTTTGATGTTGTAGTTGATTGCTCCTTTACTTAGAATCAACAAAGATTCGGCTTTGACAAAGAGAAAGCAGAGAAGAAAATAGAAGAAGAGAAGATGGATTTTGCTTAAAGAAAAATTCGACAGAGAGGGGGAGAGAGCTAGGAAAATTTCGGCACACTTAGGAAAAGATGAGAGAAAATCCTTAATTCTCCTCCTTTAGCCGAAATTACTAGGCCAAGAGTCCTTGCCTTGGCCACCACTCTTCCTTATGATAATATTATCTCCTTTATTTAAAATAAAAGCATTTAATCCATCAATTATCTCCACAAATAATCCAATTAAAGAAAATCCTTTATTTATCACTTATTATTCACATATTTATGAAAATAAAATACCTCTCTTTTTAAACACATGTGCCGTCCACCTCAAATTTTACGGAAGCAAAATTAAAACTTCATTTATTTGCTTCCCTTGTGTATTCGAACCAGGCCCATGCCTCTTGCACATGGCGCCATTTCCATAGGCCCTAAGTGCCATCTTCAGGCCACTTTTCCTAGCCCGTTTGTGTTTCAAATTTTACCAACTTTTTCTTTTAAGGCCCTCTTGCCTTAATCTCCCATTTTAAACTTTAAAACTCATCATTTTAGGGTCATTTCCAAGTTTCCTAAAATTTTCGATCGGCTCTGTTTACTTGCCATTTTCTTACATTTCCAAGTTTCCTAAAATGTATACTTTCCATTTTTGGATCATTTCCATTTTCATTTCTTAGTTTCCAAAAATGTGTACTTTCCATTTTTGAACCATTTCCTTACATTTCTGGGTTTCCTAAAATGTTCATGTCCTAATGCATTTCCAGGTTTCCAAAAATGTTTAGGTTTCCAAAAATGTTCATTTCCATTTCCATGCATTTTCATACAATTATTTCGTACAAAAATATCAAAATTTATTCATAATGCTTAAGACTTGTCATTTCATACAATTAAACCGAAAATGCATAGGCCCTTTCCAGGATGTTACATCTTTAAACTAAATCCTAATTGTTTTATCACTTAATATTAAAAAGGGGTTTCCAAAAATAAAATCGAGTCTGTTTCAACACAAGCCCAACCCAAACAATATTTTTTTTAATCGCACAAGTTTTCTCTAAGTAACAAAAGAATTTGAAACCGATTTTCTTGAGGAACATACCAGATCCGGTCACAGCTCGTGGGCCGGGTTTGGGGTGTTTTAGTTTGATATCAGAGCCCAGTTTCAAACCCTCGGCCTAGGGGTTTAAGGCCCAAAACATTTTCAAAGCGAGCCCAAATGAGTTTTATGAAAATATTTTTGAAATAAGCAGGTTTCTGGCATGGCACCTAAGTCTTCGACCCGCAGTCCACCAGGTAAGTACTCCTATCCATTGTGTGATTTATTGTATAATCTGTATGATCTGTAGAAGGGTAGGAATGGAACGTAGAAATAGTATGATAAGTACTTGAACCCTAGGACTAGTTTTCCCCAACATTTACATAAGACCTAATGCCTAATTAAACAAACCTATGGTTAAGCCGCCGAGTTAGGGTGTGGCAACCACTGTGCGCATGTCTAGGATTGAATCCGGAAGAGCCTGGTATTTAAGCAGTCCTAGTGACTCACCTCCTCTTCGCTGGAATCCTACCTGGTGCGTAGCTACGGTTCACCCTAACCAAGAAGACTCAGTCATAGGCTAAACACAATAACTAAAACCCGAAAGGGAACTAGCCGTGTTTTTATAAAAACCCTAGTTTCAAAACTCTCAAAATTATCTTTTTAATTTGTGAGAACTACTTTTACAAAATTTTTCGAAAAATTTCCGATTTATCAAAAAATTACCTAAATACCCCTGATTGTGAAATTACAAAAATGCCCTTGGTTTATAAAATGTCCAACTACTCAACAGTTTTTCTAAAATTTCATTATAAATATTCAAAAAACCCTAAATTGCAAACTATCAAAAATACCTTAATTTTGGGAAAAATTACAAAATTGCCCCTAATTTACAAAAAAATAACCAAAATGACCCTGATTTTCAAAATTTTAAAAACATCACTGTTTTGGAAAGTACAATTCTCAAAAAGAACCCTCAAAGTTTTGCAACTTTTGAAATATCCCTGATTTACTAGATTTTACAAATTTACCCCGATTTGTGAAAAATTACCAAAATACCCCCGAGATTCAAAATTACCAAAATACCCTCAGATTTCAAAATTTCCAAAATACCTCGGGAATTTAAAAATTCCAAAATACTTTATAACAAAATCATCAGGGAACTTTTTCTTTTGAAAAAATTACGAAAATACCCCTATAGGACAAAATTACGAAAATACCCCTAGGTAGTGGAAAAACAACGACAACGAAAACTACAACATTTCTCTGAATGAACAAAGGTTCATAATTGTTTGATGGATGTATGAATGGATGGAAAGACTGTGTGCATGTATGAATACGAAAGAACCACTCCTAAAACTCTTTTCATAAAATTCCTTCGCGGGTAATCAAGTGAAACAAAAGTATTAATCCATAAAACTTCTTAATCAGATCACGATGTTAGAAATGAGCTCTAGAGGACATGGTCGTCGTGGACGAGGTAGAGGAAGGATGACCATGTCAGAACCCGTTAGATCGGGTCAAGGGTTTGATAATGAAATTCCACCGCCACCACCACCCCCAACTGTGGGTGTTGAGCAGCAAGCTCAGACGGGAGAAGAGATCCGTGTGTCGAGGTCGTGGCCGCGAGTTTTGGAGTTGGTGGCTGGTGCAGGAGGAAATTCGGGAACCCGTAAGTCTGTGCCTGAGCGGCTCCGAGCTAATAGAGCCGAAATGTTTCATGGAGTATCGGGTGTGGCACCCAGTACAGCTGAGTACTGGTTGGAAGCAACTGAGTGCATCATGGATAAGCTTGATCTAACCCCTGAGGAGAAGTTAAAAGGAATCGTGGCACTACTACACGATGAAGCATACCAATGGTGGTTAACTGTTAGGGATGGTGCCATGGCTGAGGATCTGACCTGGGAATCTGTTAAGGAAGCATTTCAGAAGAAGTATGTGGGAACCAGGTACACTGATGAACAAAGGAAAGCTTTTCTGGGGCTGGTTCAAGGGAACAAGTCTGTTACAGAATATGAAGCTGAATTCTTGAGGTTGATCCAGTATGCTCGAGGTGTAGTGGCAACTGAGCATGAGCGCTGTGTCTGTTTTGAGGACGGACTAAGGGATGATCTGAGACTGTTAATAGCACCGCATCAGGAGCGGGAATTTTCTGCGTTAGTGGAAAAGGCCAAAGTGGCTGAGGGAATTAAGGATTCTGCAAGGCAGAACACTGATCAGAATAGGCCAGAAAGAGGTTTTGAATTGTCTGGATCATCTGGGAATAAGAGGCCTAGAGTTGATGGGTCGCGAGGTCAGCAAGTTGGTTCAGAAGGGCGGTATCGACCTTGTGATGTGTGTGGAAAGAAGCACTTAGGAGAGTGCTGGAGGAAAACAGGAGGATGTTTTAGGTGTGGGTCCAAGGATCATGTGAACAAGCATTGTCCTAAGAACCTAGATGAAAGTCAACCAGCAACTCAGAATGCTAATCAGGCTGGTAGAGGTGGACAGCAGCCTCAGCAAGGTCGTGGACCGAACCATGGAGGAAATGGTTCGGGCCGAGGACGTGGAGCACCAAGCAAAGATGCTGAAGGTGCAGACACGAGGCAACCAAGGTTGGTTTATGCAGTTGGCCGTTGCGAGGAGGAAGATGTGCCAGATGTGACAATGGGTACGTTCCTTATTTCTGGAATACCCTTAATTGCTTTACTTGTTATAGGGTTAGCTTATTCTTGTATTCTTTGGTGAAGTGGTCAAACCTTGGATGTGAACCTAGAGAATGTGCCTAGAAAGTATGATAGTTCTTTAAGATCAGAGTGCGCAGCAATAGCGTAGTGGGGTGAGTTAGACCGTACGATTGTTCGTTAGTAAGTAATTTTGAGGACGAAATTATTTTAAGGGGGTAGAATTGTAACATCCTGGAAAGGGCCTATGCATTTTCAGTTTAATTGTACGAAGTGACATGTATTATGTACTAAGAATAAATTTTGAATATTTTTGGAAACCCGGAAATGAATGAAAATGATTTGTCTGTGTATTTAATTTGGAAAAGAGGATGAAATTGCATTAAATGTGAAAGTTGTTGCTATTTGCTAAAATGTTTATGTGTTGTGGCTTTTTGATTGTGAGGATTTAGGTGGCAATATAGCCATTATTATTGTTAGTGGACAGCAATGGGTGGTAAAATATATATATAATATGTTTATTATGTTTACTTTAAAATGTTTCATTAATATTATTATATTATATATGTTAGATATTTTTTTATAATGAAAAGAAAGCAAGCCAGTATTATCATTTTTATCACCTCACCGCCGAAAAACACCAAAAGAAAAGAAAGAAAAATTTAGCTAAGCATTCGGCACTTGCAAGCCAAAATTAAGGTATGAATTGGTTTCGGTTTTCGATAATTTTTACGTTTTTGTAATCGTTGCTTCGAGAGCTACAAAACCCATGTATTAATTTTGATTATTGGTTATGTTTGTGTGAGATGCCATTAATGATATGTTAAGCTTTTTGATAATTTTTGGTGTTAAATGAAAGATATGAGTTAGATTAACATACTTTGTTTTTGAAGTTTTGATAAATTTAGCTAAATAGGGCTAAATTGAGAAAATATTATTTTGGAGGAGAAATTTGTGAATTTGATGAATAGTATGGGTTTGTATGATGTCTATATACATTCGGCTAAGCTTGGTTGTGTATTAATTTTGTGAATTTAATGTTTTGAGAAAAATGGATTAAAATGATATATTGTGCAAATGTGAGGGTTAATTTGTAAATAGCCCTAAATATGTGTGTATGGATTGAATTGGATGAATTAGTGAATAAAAGGTAATTTTGAATATGTTTAGATCAAGAACCGAGGAAAATGGATTTAGATCACGGGAAAGCGAAAGTAATCGAGTAGCAGTTTCCATTTCGATAGATCGAATCCGAGGTAAGTCATATTGCTAATAAATGTAATTGTATTGAATTGAGTTTATTTACATGACTATCAATGACAACGACTGCATTTGTGATGCTATGTATATGAATTCTGAGATAAGATCGACATGGTGATAAGTCGGAGAAGTTTTATATGAACTTAGGAAAACAAATGTATCTGTTCTGTTTTATCATGTAAGACAACGTCTGGGACGTTGGCATTGATTTGATAATCGTGTAAGACCCTGTCTGGGACAGTGGCTTCGATATCTGATTACGTGTATGGCTTCAATATCTGATTACGTGTATGGCTTCGATACTTGATTACGTGTATGGCTTCGTTATCTGATTATATGTAAGACCTCGTCTGGGACGAAGGCATCATTATCTGATTATATGTAAGACCTCGTCTGGGACGAAGTCATCATTATTTGATTATATGTAAGACCTCTTCTGGGATGAAGGCATCATTATCTAATTATATGTAAGACCTCGTCTGGGACGAAGGCATCATTATCTGATTATATGTAAGACCACGTCTGGGACGTTGGCAACGTTATGAACTTTTCGTGTAAGACCATGTCTAGGACATCGACATCATATTGATTCGTGTAACAATCTGTCTGGGACTGAGGTATCGATATCTGAGTGCATGTAAGACCTCGTTTAAGACGTTGGCTTTGTACAATTATTCCGAGTTTTCTGAGCATCCTATTAGATTCCTATTGGTTCAATGGGCAAGTCTGTGATACGAATTGCAAATCCGAGTTAAGAATAAATATGTGTATGTAAAACCATTTCAGGTACGTTGATTATACACTAATTGTGTATACAAGGTAAGCATCTAAGTGATTTTGCTATGATGCTACGGATACGGAATTGATGATATGATATGTAAAGTTTTGATTATATGAATTACGTAATTTTATGATTCTTGAATTTGCAAAGATAGCAAATATGGTTAATAGTGTATGAATCAAAGCATAAATGCGATATTATGTTAAATAATTGATATGTGCTAATGTATTTAATTGCATAAGTGCCTTCTATGCCAAGTTTATTTGTATATGACTTACTAAGCTTTTGGAAAGCTTACTTTGTGCATGTGTTTTCTCTGTTTTATAGGTCATCAAGCTATTGAAGGCTCGGGACCGTCAAGGATTGTCATCACATACTAAACTCGTTTTGGCACCCTTTTGGAAATGTACATAACTAAATATGGCATGTATAGGCTAGGTATATGTGTATATGTTTATGTCACAAATTTAGCCATGTGATTTGGCTAGCTATGTTTTGGTAATATGATTAAATGAATGTGATGTGTGAAATTGGTTTGGGTATGATTAGTTGATATATGGAATGGTTATGAGATGGTAAGTATATAGAAGAATAGTGTTTGAGCATAATTGAGATATGGTTATGCAGCTTGGTTTGTTTGGAATTGGTTTTGAATGCATATATGAAATGATTATTAAAGGTATTGTTGTGATTACCTTAGTTGTCAAGTGTGCATGATTTGGATGGCTATTTGGTATATTTTTTTGGTTATATGTGAATGGAATAAGATGTTATATGTGTTGTTTGCAGGTTTGACCATTTAGGGTGGCATATTAGCCTTGATAATGGCCTATAATGTCACACGGTTGAGGTGCACGGGCGTGCCTCATGACCGTGGGTGTATAGCAGGTTGTGGTTTAGTAGCATCAGGCCTCGACACGGGGGTGTTAGTTAGCCGTGGTGTACAAGTCAGTAGCTAACCACGACCATGGCACACGGGCGTGCTTGGTGGCCGCGGGGACCAAGTCAGTATATTACCACGGGGAAGACACATGGGGGTGCCTATCAGCTGTGAAGGGCACACGATTTCCTTCCACGGGCGTGTCTCCCCTGTAGTTTAGAAAAGTTTTGTATTTTCATGATCTCGTATGTGTTTCGGTTTAGTTCCGACCCGATTTACAAGCATGTTATTGGTCACAAAGACTCATTTATGGGACATTATGTTTGAAAATGATGATTGATTGTATGAAATTTCTGTAAATGCTTTCTGATATGTCCGGTAAGGCTCCTAACCCTAATCCGATGATGGACACGGGGTAGGGGTGTTACAATTGCATTTCATACACATGTTATATTTGATACATTATTGTTATTGTAAATGGGCTTAGGCCCAAAATATTGCTAATTGGGTTCCGGCCCAATGGATAACGGTAAGGGGATTTCACACTGAGTTCTTGTAACTCACCCCCCATTTCTCTTAACCCTTGTAGGTAATGCTTGATGGTATGGACTTGGGCTATGGATGACTCGAGGGAGGCCATACTTCAGAAATGGTTTATTTGGACTTTATACTTCTTTCTCGTTTATTTTATTACTTTACTATTTTGGGTTAAATGTTGTAATAAGGCCTCTGGACTATTTTTATTTTGATTTATGGTTGGGATGTTTTTATTATTTTTCTTAAATGTTTTAAAAAGGGAATTTTCAAAAAACTTAAATAATGGTTTCGAAAATCGATTAACAAATGGATTTCAAAATAAACTTTTACAAATACTTTTAATACGGATATTTTCTCTAGAACTATTTTCAAAAGACTCGGATTCTCCTTCGAATTTTCAATGTCATTTTCAAGGTCACGATTTTGTAAGATCATTAGTTCAAATTTATCGATTTATCAATCAAATCTTCGAGGTTAGTAGTATTTTATCAAATCAAACTTGTTTTCTTAATTTTAACAAAACAATATTTTAGTACGAATAAAAAGGGTTTAACATGTTTTGCTCGTATGACATGTCAAATCTGGCCTTAACGCATGGGCCGGGTTTAGGGTGTTACATGGCTATTAACGTTGTTCAATTCATTTTGTAAATGGTCATTGGAAATTGGCCAATACTTGACAAGTTCATATATTCAACGATGATGAAATTCATGAAGTGCATGCTTGTGTGGATGTTTTGATTTTGAGTTTTTGGAAGTGCCTTATGGTCATGATGTATGTTGAATTGATTTGGTATAAGTGTGGTTGCTTAGTAGGGTGGCAAATGTCTTGGTAGATAGCCTTACAATTGTCCACATAGGTAGACACTCGGGCGTGTGTCTAGGCCGTGTGTGACACAGGTCAGCCCCATGAGCATCTTGAGAGGCCGTATGTCCTCATGCATGCTTGGTTGACAAGTCAGAATACCTAGTAGTAAACACACGGGCTGAGACATGGCCGTGTGTCTCAACCGTGTGGGAGACACGGCCTAAGACACGGGCATGTGCCAGGCCGTGTGAAGTCTGCACCTGAAATTAGGAATTTAATTTGACACACGGTCTAAGGACACGGGCGTGTGCCTTGGCCGTGTGACCTAATTGAGATGATGATGTCTTTCAGACACGGGTGAAGACACAGGAGTGTCGTGGCCGTGTGAGGGACACGGGCCATGAACACTGGCGTGTGTCCGGCCGTGTAAAAACCCTGTAGGTTTGAAATGGAAAATAAATCCACACGGGTGTGGAACACGGGCATGTGATATGCCACACGAGCGTGTGACCCTATTTTGTGTAAAATTTTTCTAAGTGTTCAAAATGTTTTCGGTTTGGTCTCGAATCATTCTGAGTGCAAGTTTAGGGTCTCTTAGACCTTAATAAGGACATTATAGTCTCGAATGAAGAGTTTTAATTTGAAATGAAATTTTATGGATCAATGTTGTATGTTTAAGTAAATTAAGTACGGTAATGCCTTGTACCCAGTTCAAGTGTCGAATACGGGTAAGGGGTGTTACAAAAGTAATGAGAAAGAAAGCGATGCTAGATCATTACCGAAACAACACTTCCACTTCATGATTGTTAGATCCGAGATGACGATTCCAAAGAAATCCAATGCACACTTAAATGGAAACATTAGGGTTTTTTTCTTTAAAAAGGGAAAAGTGAAGAAAATGGCAATAATGAGGTGATGCAAATGGAAAGAAAATCAACCTCTTTTGGTGTATCTAAGGGGCGACAACACCAGAAAAGTTGGTAGCAAAGGGGGTTGTTTTGTGCGACAATGAGGAGGTTAAATGGATAGCAAAAGAGGCAATTTCGGTGATCAAAACAACAACCAAAGAGTCTTGAAAAATGCTGGAAAACGATAGCAAATCGAAGAAGTAAATAAATGCAAAGTGAAGACTTTCATGTAGCAACGTAAGATAAAAATCAACAATAAAAGGGGTTATACTAGTGTTTTAACGACAGTAAAAGATTCAGCCAAGAAAGGTGTAAAAATGGCAGCAAACAAAAGAAATAAAACAATAATAATTTAGAAGATAGGGGCGGCACAACAATAGAGAAAACTAGGTTGTAGTGGTGACACAAATAAGAAAAAGGAGAAAAAAATTGAGAGATGAGAGGAAGAGGGAAAGAGGGACGACAAAAAAAAGAGAAACGAGGAAAAAAAATGAAAGAAAGAAAAGATAAAAAAATTAAATATGACCACACTTTGAAAAAGAAAAACTGATAAGGCTTTAAGATAATTTGTAAAAATTAATTATTTTATTCAAGATAATTAGATTTTTTTCAATGCTTGAGTCGGACTTGAACTAGACAACTGACTAAAGATGAGGACGACATTGGCTTAAATGAAAATAATAATAAAAATGAGCAAAGAAAATCGAACTCGAGTCTCAACGTCTATTTACACTATTCTGTAACGCCTCGAATTTGGCCTAGTAGAATTGGGCCTATTGGGCCTTGGGCATGGGAGTGTTTAAAATTTTTGAGAACAAGAGAACAACACTAATCAAGTTGTAATGCCCCAAAATCTCGAAACTTTAAATTTTTGTGCACTAAGGTTGGTTTGTATGAGTAGCATATAGAATATTAATTTTAAGGTATTATCGGGATTATTTGAAGTCTTAGAAATAGGGATGACCATAGGGAAAAATTTATTTTTCTTGCTTTAGTGGACCCTATTATCAGGCATTAGGTCTCTTAAGTAGATTAAGAGGAAATAAGACACAAATGGGCTTGTGGTCCAGTGGAAAGTGGCGTCACTTGGGAGCTATGAGGTGGCGTGTGTGAAAGCTGAAGAGGTCCAAGGTTCGAGCAGGAGAAGTGTATTTTAGAGTGGTTTATTTTGCATAGGTGGACGGCAAGAGTTGCGTTGGTTTTGTACTCTTGCCATGGAGAGTTTGTAGCAAGCAGGACTGATGGATGTGGAGGAGATTTCGGATAAGATTAAGGTATTATCAGAGAGAAAAGATAAAAGATGAGGATGGTGACGTGTTGGGGCCGAATAGGACTGTGGAGGGAAGGTAGGATTCGACCTTGGTTATAAAAAGGGGTTGCCGAATTCTAGTGAGGGCTTCCTGAGTTTTCGTATTTTCTTTTTCTTTATTCTCCCCAAACAGTTTCTCCCTTTTTGTCGAATTCTCATAAAGCCAAATTCCCTTCATTTTGGAAATTACTATCATCCTTCTTTGCCGAATCTCTACTCTTGCCGAACCTTTGTTGTTGTTCCTCCACCTCAATCGATTGTTATCTACTCTTAGTCATATTTAGAAGCCGAATCTTGTTCAGTAGATATCTAAGCCGCAGGATCAAAGGAGAATTTCGGTAAGTGCTTAGTTGATCTTTTTAGTGAGTTTTATTAAAAGCCAAACGACTATGTAACCCAATCCTTCTCGTTAACTTGTATTAACAAGGGTAAGGCTCAACAATCGCAAGCGTGGTAGGTAAGGATTGCTAACAATGTGGTAAGTGTTCTCGACTCAGTCATGGTTTAGTAAATGGCGGAATCTAATGTGGCTCATAGGGGTGACTTATATGCAATATGGGTCACTTGGTTTTTTTGATATAGGTGTTTGAGTGCAGATCTAAAGGATAATCGCAAATAGTATCAGAGTAAAGGCTACTAGAACGTGAGGCACACGGTAAGGGTACAATGAGGTTTTGGTTTTTGATAAATATGTGTTAAAGCCTTTTTTAATCGTTAGGAATGTCGATTGTAGGTTCGTGACTAAGGGGTTTGCAGCACGCGTAGATACCAGGTGTGTACAAACACTACACACACAATATCGGCAATGCCGAAAAGCCGAAAAGCCAAAAGTGGCTAAATGGGCCCAGTGGACCCTAAGGCTAGGTTTGATGAGTTTATTTGGTTTGGTGTATGAATTGAGTCTGTCAAGCATAATACATGATCTGGAATTGTTTTGGGCTTAACAGGCCATAAGGATATGATTTGGGCCTAATGGGCTGTAAGGATGTAATTTGGGTTTGATGGGCTTTATGGGGACGTAGACAAGTATGCTAGGGTTTATGGACTTAAGGCCTAGTTTGAACAACTCTTAAAATTTCATATGTAATGCCCCGAATTTGGGCCTAGAAGAATTGGGCCTATTGGGCTTTTGGCTTTTGATTTCATAATTTTTTTTAAGTGAGCAAGAAAATTGACAATTGGCTTGTAGGCTTTGAGGATTAATGAATTTGGAGTGTCTAGGGGTGTTGGAGATGTCCTGGGATCAAGTAAGCGTAAGGGAAAAATTTTGGTTTTAGCCTTAGGGAACAGTAACTTCAGTTAGTAGGCCTTTTTAATAAATGAAGAAGAAATAAGACACAAATGGGCTTGTGGTCCAGTGATAAGTGATGTCACTTGGGAGCTATAAGGTGGTGTGTTGTAAGTTGAAGAGGTCCAAGGTTTGAGGCTTAGGAGTGGTATTTTGTGGAGTGTTTATTTTACTGTATAGACAACCAGACTTGTGTTGGTTTTGAACTCTTACCGTGGAGAGTTTGAAGTAAACAGGAAATTTCGGATAGGATTAAGGTTTTATCAGGGAGAAAAGTCAGGAGATGAGGAGAGGGAGGAGTTAGTGCCGAATGGGACTGTGGGGGGATGGTAGGATTCGGCTTTGGCTATAAAAAGGGGGTGCCGAATTCATTGAAGGGTTCCTTGGGTTCTGTTATTTCTTCCTTTTCTCCCCCTCAGCCGAATTCTTTCATTTGCCGAAAAGAAAACCCATTATTCTTTTTGCCGAAATTCCTATTAGAGTTGTGTTCTTCTTCTTTCTCTAAAAGCCAAATTCCCCTATAGCCAAATTCTCTTCTTTGCCGAATTACGATCATCCTTCCTTGCCGAAATCCCCATTAGTGTCAAATCTTTGTTGTTTTTCTCTATCACAAATCAGTTGGTAGCTACTCTCAGTCAAGGTTAAAAGCCAAATCTCGTTCGGTAGTTATCTAGGCCATAGGGTCTAAGGTTGGATTCGGTAAGTATTTTGTTAACTCCCCTTAGTATGTTTTGGTAAAAGTCGAAGGGCGATCTAATTTTTCATTATCGGTGATCTTGTATTAACGAGGGTAAGGATCAAAGATCGCAAGCGTGGTAGGATCATTAGCAAGGGTAAGGATACTCAGCTCGATTATGGTTGAAGTGAATGGACCAATGTGTGGATGACTTGTGTGGATTACGAGTCACCCGAATTTTGATGGTGTATGTGTGAGTGCAGATCTAGGGAACACTTGTGATTAGTAGTGAAGGAAGGGCCATTAGAACTCGGTGGCACACGGTAAGGTTACGGTAAGGTTTCAGCTTTTGAGTAAATATTTTGATTAAGTATGAGTGGTTGATTGAAGGTTGGTTGGTTGTAGGATCAAGGCTAAGGATAGAATAGCACGTCGCTGTAACAGTCCGAATATGACCCTAATCGGAACGGTGGTTTCGGGACCATGAATCCAAGTCTGAAAAATTTTTAAATATTATTTTTGGAGCTAACTCTATGTGATTTATGATGTGTGAAAATTTCGTATAAAAATTTTATCGTTTGGGTGTTTAATTTAACAAAAAGGACTAAATCGCGTAAGGTGTAAAAGTTGCATACTATAGTGGAAAGTGCTCAAATGATGATAACTTTTTAATATGGGGTATTAAAAGGGAAATTAGCCCATTTTTAAGTTAGTGGGTGGCATATGACATAAATAACCTTAAGTTATATATTAGTTCTATTTTATTTGAAAGGTTAAATTAGTAATTAAACAATTACTTATCATATATGTTAAAGTAACATAAAATAAAGCCACCATTTAGTTCTCTCTTGGCCGAATACTGGAGGAAGAAGAAAGCTTTGAGTTCTTTTGATTTTCAGCAATTCTAGGCTTAAATTCAAGGTGAGTTTTTAGTCGGTTTTTGTTAATTTTTACGTTTTTGAGACCGTTGCTTCGAATATTAGTTGACCCATGTTAGAATTTTTGAAATTGAGCATGCTTGATATTCGGCCATGACTAAATGTTGGTGTTTTATGATGTTTGATGGAAAAATATTAAAGTTATGTTAGAAATCAATAAGTCTTGAAATGGAAATTTTAGTGAATTTGAGTATTTTGGGCTAATTTGTAAAGAATAAATTTTTGAGGGACTAAAATGAAAAATAAATGAAAGAAATAGACTTGTATAGTCTCTATGAATATTCGGCCCTTGAGTGGTATGGTGAAATTTTGTGTATTTTGTGTTTTATGCAAATAGGGCTAAATTGTAAAAATGTGAAACATCAGGGGTAAAATGGTAATTTGCTCGTTTATGTGCTTTGGGACTAAATTGAGATGAAATGAGCTTGAATGAGCTAAATTTTAATGTGTTTAGATCAAGAACAAAGCAAAATGGATTTGGATCGGGGAAAGGCGAAGGTTATCGAATAGCCGGTCTACGTTGTTCATTAATAGTCGAGTTAAGTCTTTAAGCAAATATATGTCGGAAAATATTTACGTACTCTAGTAAATGTTGAAATTTGAAAATGTTGGGAATAAATACATGAAGTTGCCGAATGTGGATTGTAAAATGATGAATTGATTTTATTTATGTCATGTGAATAAGCTTAATTGAATTTGATATGTGATAGAATTATGAAATATAAATGATACAAATGGTTGTGGCAATATGAAATGTGTATGGAATGATTAACTATATTGATACTCAGGCTTAAAGCCTAGCAGGCCTTGTGCCGGTGAAATTTTATTGGGCTTAAAGCCTAGCAGGCTTCATGCCGGTGATTTATATCGGGCTTTATGCCTAGCAGGCCTAGTGCCGGTGAACTATTTCAAGTTTATTACCTAGTAGGCTAAATGCCGGTGTTGAAACTTCGGACTTTGAGTCTAGCAGGCCTAGTGCCGGTGTGTGAGATTCAGGCTAATGCCTAGCAGGTTTTATACCGGTGAGTTGAAATTTCAAGACTAGATTATGCACTAATAAAGTCATGAAATGAATCAAGTAAGCCTGAATATTTGAAATCAAACCTGTTAATTTATTTATAAGGTATGTTCTATTCATCTATATGTGTGATGTTAATGATCAAATAGAATGATGAAAGAAATGTAATATTCATGAGGTTGAGGAATATTGCGTATAGACTATGCCATGTGGAAATTGATTGTTCGAAAGCATGAAAGTGATTAATGGTATTCGTATAGGTATAATTATATACATAGATATGTGTTTATTTTATATTCAGCAAAGGGTGTATTTGGGTAAATAAATGAAATTGGATAGGTTAAACGAGGTAAGGATATTCGGCTATAGTGATATTATAAGTTAAGTTGTGTACATTCAATGCCATGAATTGATTGCTTTAAGTGTTTGAATGATTGAATATTATAAAGTAGATGCTTAAGACTTACTAAGCTAGTGAGCTTACTTGTTATGTGTTCATTGTTCGTTTTATAGATTTCTATAAGCTATGAGCTCAGGGAATCGTCACTGAAGTCATTCACACTATCGGCTCTTGTTGGTACCTATAATGTTTAGACTTATGGTTCTTAAGGCATGTATAGGCTAGCTAATTTTTGAATGATATTTTGATAATGTATAAAAGCCATGCAAAAGTGGCTAGTTAATAATGTTAATGTTCGATGATATAAATCTATCCTTGATATGATATGTGTGTATGTTTTGTTTGGAAAATGAATGAGTATGTGATATATATATACATATATTTATATATGTTTCATGCTGAATAGGTAGGTTTTATGACTTATATATTTGTAACGATTGGGTTATAAGTAAGTATTGAGTAGTAAATAGTAATATAGTTGATCGGTTATGAAATTTCTTATTTGGAATTGTATTTTATGATAAAGCTTGGGTGTGAAGATGAACAAATGTCTCGGCTTGCATGATATGATATTGGTTGGTCGAGTCTTAGATTTATGTTCCATGAATCTATGAACTATGGGATATCTTTGTTATAAATCGGGAAAGTTAGTACATATATATGTGCATGCATTGTATGTTCGGCTATACAATTTGAATAATTAGGTTCGGGTTAGAAATGCATGAAAATATATGTTTTAAATGTTATAAAATGAAAATGAAGGAAATAGGGTTGGTATGAAGTGAAATTCGTATATGTGGATGATCTAGTGATAGATTTGAAATGATATAGAAGATGAGTCTATAATTAATGGTACAATGGACAATCTTGATTTAGTTGTATAGGTTTAATATATATATGTATCTTGATACATATGTGATTCCTTGATTTGATTGAGTGTTTGTATCTAATATAACTTAGTACAAGCTATGTAATGCACCTGTAATTTCCTATATGTATCTTTGTATATTCGGCCAAGTAGGAAATTAAGTGTGTGATAGTTATTGAGCTTGTATGTCCGGGCATATGTCATCGTAAAACTCTTGTTTATTCGACCATATGGAATGAAATTTAAAATCATGCGTTTTTGTTCTTATAAGTAAGACTAAAATGAGTTGATATTTGAATTATGTTACTTAAATCCAATAGGTCCAATTGGTTTATCTGTTTAAGTACTTCATGAGTAAATAAATATAGCATAATTACGATTTGTGGTATGTACGTCCTTGGGTAGTATTATTGAAATGCACCTTACATGATCTTTTATGCTCATCGATGATTTTACTGAGTATAACTTAGTTTAATTTAATAAGTATGTTTGACTAAAATGGAATTGACGGAATAGAAGTTATGACTTTTCTGGTAATGTCCGTAACCCTAATCCGGCGACGGATACGGGTTAAGAGTGTTACAGTCGTGGTATCCAGGTGTGTACAAACACTACACACACATGATTTCGGCAATGCCGGAAAGCCGAAAAGTTGAAAGTGGCTACATGGACCTGGTGGGCCTTGAGGCTAAGTTTGATAAAATGGTTTGATTTAATCATATGAATTGGGTTAAGCAAGCATGTTACATGATCTGAAATTGTTTTGGGCCTAATGGGCCATATGACTAAGACTTGGGCCTAGTGGGCCATAAAGATGTGACGTGGCCATTATGGGTTATATGAACGTGAAATGGGTTGATGGGCTTTATGGGGACGTAGACTAGTATGATAGGGTTTTATGGACTTTAGGCTTAGTACTGAACAACTCTTAAACCGCATAAGACCTTATAATAATTAAACATTGTCCGTGGACAAGTCGCTAGGTTAAAGTGTGGTAACGGGCATGTGCATGTCTAGGATTGGATCTAGGGAGAGCGTGGTAATTAAGCGGCCCTAGCGGCCCACCTCCTCATCTCTGGAATCCTACCTGGTGCATAGTGTCTGTTCACTTTAGCCGCAAGGACTTGTTAATGGGCCAAAGTTCATAACTAAAACTCGAGAGGGACCAAATACCCCTATATTTGTAAAATTACTAAAAAACCCTGATTTGAAAATAACCAAAATACCCTTAATTTGAAAATGACCAAAATATCCTTAGATTTGTAAAATCACTAAAATAGCCCCAAATTGTGAAATCACCAGAGTACCCTTGGTTTGCAGAATTACAAAAATATCCCTGATTTAGAAAATTTCCAGAGTACCTCTATTTTGCAAAATTACCTAAATACCCCTATAGAGTAGATTTACAGAAATACCATTGGGTTGTGAAATGATGAAAATACCCCTGTGTGATGAGTATAAGTTTATGGATGATACTTATGTGTTTGATGTATTCATATGATATTCTACTTAGGATGCATATGGGTGGGAATTATGGTACGGAGGAAGATTTGAGGATCGCATAGTCGCTTGACGACCATGGATCCACTGGTGGCTTTAAGCCCATTATATGATTAGCGACTTTCTTTGCAACGTTGAAAGTAGTGCATTTGTGAGTACTACTTTTGGTGTGTAGAGGATGGGTGGGTCGATTTAGAAATCCTCACAGGTGTGTAGGGTTGGAAGAGAAATGGTGTGTGTAGCGGATGGATTTTTGGGAGGGTTTTGCATTACCTTATTTTGCATATGAAATGATATGATATGATATGATATGAGGTCATTGTGGCCCAAGGCCCGAGACCACCAATTTTGATAGGGCTTATGTCCAATGTGAATAATTATATATTGAATTGAAGCCAAGGGTTGAACATATTGAGTTTCGAAACTCACACCCTTTATTTAACGTTTTAGGTGATCCTCAGTAAATGGCTCGACGTGGGAGAGGATTTGGAGATGGCCGCACTACAAGATGATTAAATTTTTATTCATTTGTTCCAAAAGACATAGTTTTAATTGTTTTTTTTTCCGTTGGATGTAATAAGGTCTTGTACTCCAATTTGACTTTAGATTTTGGGTTTTATTGTTTCAACTGTTTACTTAAATTATTATACCTAAGTAAAATTTCTTACGTCTAAACTTGGTTTCCGAAATACTTAAAATTATAAAATGGGTTTTTTTTCTTAACAAGACTCAGGGATTTTGGGCTTTCGGGCCTAAAACTTTTAATTAGCAAAACCGTTTGAATTATGCCTTTGATGTGATACGCCGGATTCGGGCCTAACTTCTAGGCTGGGTCTGGGGTGTTACATCATAAGACATAATCTAATTAAACATGTCCGTGAAAAAGTCGTTGGGTTAGAGTGTCGCAACGGACATATGCATGTTTAGGATTGGATCTAGCGAGAGCTTGGTACTTAAGCGGCCCTAGCGGCCCACCTCCTCTTCTCTGGAATCCTACCTGGTGCATAGTGTCTGTCCACTTTAGCCGCGAGGACTTGCTGACGGGCCAAAGTTCATAACTAAAACCTGAAAGGGACCAAATACCCTTAGATTTGTAAAATTACTAATATACCTTAGATTTGTAAAATTTACTAAAATATCCCTGTTTTGCAGAAGTACCAGAATGCCCCTATTTTGCAAATTACCAAAACACCCTTGTTTTACAAAATTACCAAGATACCACTATCTTGCCAAATTACCAAAATACCCCTTATAGGGTAGAGTAACGAAAATACCCCTGGATAGTGAAATGACGAAAATACCCCCATGTGACGAATATGAGTTTGTGGATGTTACTCTTGTGTTTTATGCATTCATATGATATTCTGCTTAGGATGCATATGGGTCGGAATTATGGTACGGAGGAAGATTTGAGGATGCTTGACGACCATGGATCCACCGGAGGCTTTAAGCCCAATATATGATTAGAAGCTTTGCTGCAACGTTAGGTAGTATTGTAACCAGGCTACCTTTGGTGTGTAGAGAATGGGTGGGTTGATTTAGAAATCCCCATAGGTGTGTAATGCTTGGAAGGGGAATGGTGTGTGTAGCAGATGGATTTTTGGGGAGGGTTTTGCATTATCTTGTTTGTATCTGATAAGATATGATATGATATGATATGAGGTCATTGTGGGCTAAGGCCCAAGGCTACCGATTTTTATAGGGCTTAGGCCCAATGTGAATATTGGTATGTCGATTTGATTGCCAAGGGTTGTACACACTGAGTTTCGAAACTCACACCCTTTATTTAATGTTTCAGGTAATCCTTAGTAAACGGCTCGACGTGGGAGAGGACTCAGAGATTGCCACACTACAAGATGTTGAAATTTTTATTTTTTATTTATTTGTTTCAAAGGGCATGGTTTTAGTTGCTCTACTTTCGTTGGATGTAATAAGGCTTTGTACTTTGATTTGATTTTAAATTTTGGGTTTTGATGTTTTAACTGTTTACTTAATGATTAAACTTAAGTAAATTTCTTATGCTTAAACTTAGTTTTCGAAAGACTTAAAGCTATAAAATGGGCTTTTATTATTACTTAACAAGACTCATGGGTTTTGGGCCCTAAAATTTAACTTAGCAAAATCGTTTTGAAGTGTGCCTTTGATGTTGTAACAGCCCGATTCTAGCCCCAATCGGAACGGTGGTTTTGGGACCACGAATCCGAGTCAGAAAATTTTATTAAGTATTATTTTCTGAATTAATTGTGTGTGAGTTAGCATGTGTGCAAGTTTTGTATAAAAATTTGAGCATTTGTGTGCTTAATTAAATAAAAAGACGTAATTGTGTAAAATGAAAATTTGATGGTTAGTTGTGATAGTGCTAATTTGAGAGTGGCTTTTTAATGTTGAATCCTTAAAGGGCAAATAGCCTATTTCTTATAGTGGTGGACGGCACTAAGCTTTAATAAAGCATTTTATATTTGTTTTCTTTATAAATTAAGCTTATATTAATATATATGTATTTTATAATAACATTAAAATAATAAAAACATAAAAGAACATTTGCATGTTCATCTTTTTGGGTGCATTTGACCAAAACTAAAAGGATAAAAGTAAAGAAAAAGCTTCAAAGGGTTTCGGCATTACTTAGGCTTGATTAAGGTATGATTTAGCTTTAGTTTTTGATAATTTTTATATTTTTGAGATCGTTGCTATGTGATTTAGCTAGCCCATACTCGAATTTTTGATTTGGTGTGTAGTTCGTGTATTGCCATTGATGGAGATTTGTGTTATTTAATGATAGAAAATGATATTTGTATGCTAGATTAACAAGTTTATCTTTAAAACTATTGATGAAATTTAGTAATAAGGATTGAATGATAAAAATAAATTTTTGTAAGGACTAAATGGCAAAATAAATGAAATGAGTGAGTTTATATAGGGATTATAAGTATTCGGCCCTCAATAAGTTGGTAAAATTTTAGATATTTTGTGTTCTGAGCAATAGGGACTAAATTGTAAAAATTTTAAATTTCAGGGGTAAAATGGTAATTTGCATAATTATGTGTTTTTGGATTAAATTGAATGAAATATATTTTAATGAGCTTAATTTGGAATTAATTAGATCAAGAACAAAAAGAAACGGGATTGGATCGGGGAAAGGCAAAGTTGAACGAATAGCCGAGAAATCTTAATCTGTCGACTTCCGAGGTAAGTTTTTAAGCAATCGGATTGAATTAAATTTTATTCTATATTAAAAGGCATATATTTAAGTGAGGTAATAGGTTTAATTTAAAAATGCCAAATGTGGCAAGAGAAAATTAGCATGAAATAGCCGAATGTGGGCTAATATATATTTGTGTATACATAAGTCTTGATTAACTGGGCTGGACGATTAAATTTACATGTGTTAAAGGATGGATATTTTTTTTATAAATAAATGAAATTAAAGTGGTGATGTAATTGATCATATGGATATATATATGTATATAATTGGTGTTGCCAAATATGATAATATTATAGGAGAAATGAGTTGTTTGTGAACCTTTAATTATATGTGTATATATGAATGAATCTAAGAACATATGTGTATTTCGTAATAGGGAGAAAATGGATTAATGGCACTATGTGTGCGAGCTATTATACCGAGCACTATGTGTGCAAGATTGGTTATCTGGCACTATGTGTGCGAGCTTATATACCGAGCATTGTGTGTGCAAAATCGGTCGTATGGCACTATGTGTGCGTAAAATAAGTAATGGCGCTAAGTGTGCGATACATTACTGGTGAATGGCACTTTGTGCGCTCCTTATCAATGTAACGGCACTTAGTGTGTGATACGTTACATATATTGCTCTATGTGTGCAGATTTGCAGATTCCTCAGAGATATAAATTTAATAATAGAGGTGATCGAAAGGTGATATTTTGGTAAGTGATGTTTATCAATTAAATAACTTAGAACTAATGAGGTAAGTGTTCTTGTATATGAAATTACAGAAATGAGATATGGTCATTTATATTTGAATTTGGTTGAAATGGATAAATGGATCATGAATATTCGGTTTAAGACATATCGAATTTGGTGATTGTTTTATAGAGATATATTTATTGTGTTATTGATTGTGAGTTCGAGAAAACCAAATTTTATTGATCAAACTTGTAAAATGATTTGATATACATTTTCCATTGCTTATAACTTACTAAGCTGAGATAGCTTACCGTTATTTTCCATTGACTATTTTATAGATTTTGAAGGCTAGTTCGTGCTCGGGGATCTTCGTCAAAGTCATTCGCACTATCACCTAAATTTGGTATTCTATAAGTTGTATCTCTTTTGAAACATATCGCATGTATAGGCTATATTTCTTGGGTTGTGTTCAAATGATATGTATATATATGTATATGCCATGCGAAAATGGTTATGCTTTTATGTTTGAGTTGGTTTGATCATGTTTAATTATGGAATTATTATTTGAGTATATTAGTTTATATATTAAAAGTCTAGTTTGAAAGTTATTTCATAATGTGTTATATGTAAATTTTGAGCTCATAGAATTGGTTGAATATAGTATATAAGACATTGTGTTGATAAAAATGTTTTTGGCATAATTATTTGAATGTATTAATATGATTAGACTAGAATGAAATAGGTCACATTTTGTGTATGTGATTATCAAAGGTGATAGATTAATGAGCAAATTGATGTGTATTAATTTGTAGACATTCGGCCATGACTTGTTTTAGTTTGGAGCTTAAATTCTCCCTTTTGAGTGATATAGTATGTTCGGCCATGAGATATAAATGGCTAAATCCTTGATGTAATATCTTGTTAAGATGTGCTTATGATGGTGTATATATATAATGAACAATGCCAAATGTGATAAGAAATTATGGGATAAATGAGTTGGTTTGAAATTTATATTTATGGTATATTCGAATGTGGGATAAGTAGATAGGACAATGATATAATCGTATGTGGTATTGAAATGATCGAAAGTAATGCACATGTTCAGTAATGATATATGTTTGAATGTATTATTGATAATAGAAATGAAGTGAGTAAATAAGTACCATATACCTAATCGGTCTTTGCTTTTAAATGACCAATTGAATAGTAATTTGCTAGTTGAATGAAATTAGTTTTTAGTTGATGTTAATGATATTATTCATGATATATAAGTTAATATTTTGATATTAGATGGGATATACATGTTTATTCGTGATATTATTCACTGACTTGGGTTTGGTTTAGTAATGCCTGTAACCCTAATCCGGCGACGGATGCGGGTTAGGGGTGTTACAGATTTGACACACTAGTTTCGGGCCTAACTTCTAGGTCGGGTCTGGGGTGTTACATTTAGTGGTATCAGAGCTTGATTGCAAAGCTCGGGCTATGATATGGGCCTTGGATTTTGGGTTTTAAAAAGTTTTTGCAGGACTCTTGAAGTGTGGTTCACCAAGCCCTCGACGTCGAGCCAAGTAAGTTTTTTGTACTACACTTGTTTAAATTACTGAACTATATAGATAATGGGCTATTTAAAAATATGTTTTTAGAGACTAAAGCTCGTAGGAAACTTAAGCCTGTAGTGGATTTATGACCGCAAAACACCTTTTTAAATTGTTAAATGCATAAGACATGTGTTTTAAACAGTGAAACTATGAACTAATTTCATAAAAATTCTAATCCAGAAATACACTCGCAACGATGAGCGCTAGAAGAGGAGGAAAAGGCCGCGGACGAGGCCGTGGAAGTGTTAGGGCTTTGTAAACATTTGAATCGGAATTTGGTACTTATTCTGCGTATGTTTGAGAATGTTTGCGATAGGTGGATGTTTTGGGTATGTATTAAAATTATTAGGGTCAGAGTGCGCAGCGGTAGCATGGTGGAGTAGTTGATACCCGACCACCATGTTAGTTGGAAATTTTGAAGACGAAATTTCTTTAAGGGGGTAGATTTGTAACGCCCTCAATTTATGCCTAGTAGAATTGGGCTGTAACACCTTTACCCGAGTTCCACACCGGAACCGAGCCTGAGGTATTACCAAAATGACACCACTAAGGATCGACGTGACTACACTCCTACATTACTCGGGTAGCCTTATTCTCAACTTACAAGGCTTTATTCATACCCAAGAAGGCTCTCGAGACCATATCGGAACTTTTTCGATTCTTAAAAATTTTCTCTTTTCTACACAGGGATCACACGCCCGTGTGTCATGTAACACGCCTGTGTGTCATGTAACATGCCCGTGGGTTTGTACCCACGCCGATGTCCTCGGCCTGTGCTTAAAACTCCAGCAATCTGTTTTAATACCACGGTTAGAGCACACGCCCATGTGAAATGGGACACGCTCGTGTACCCTCACAACATGCCCGTGTCTTCAAACCGTGGGGGGTTACTGACTATATTCACACGGCCTAGACACGCCCGTGTGGATAGTCCGTGGTCTATTCTAATTTAAAATGCTAACATGCAGGGGACACACGGCCAAGTCACACGCCCGTGGGCTGACCGTGTGTCACACATGGTCCAGACACACGCCCGTGTGCCTACCCATGTGGACATAACAAGGCTAATTGCCCAACTTCTAGTACCCCTATATCTTACACTACATGAGTCCATTCAACATACTAATAAACATCTCATAATTCAACATGTACTCTCATTGATAACTTTGAAATTTCATAAATGATAAAGTATGCCATCATTCTTGGCAATTTACAAAATAAATATCTTAGCAAGAGCCAATACACCTTTGGCCAAATTAACAAAATAATCTATCTAGTCTAGCCCCTATACATGCCATACACAAAATCACTAAGTCTATTTATACCGAAGTGAGCAGATAGTGTGGGCGGTCTCCTAGTTATCGGCATATCCCAGCTCGGCTTTTAAACTCTATAAAACAAGGGAAAGAAAAGAGGAGTAAGCTTTAAGCCTAGTAAGTTTACATGGAAACAATAAAACACTTTAACATGTATTCAACAATTTTCTTAGCTTTATATACTCAGCAAGAAACAACCTATATTTATGATCATGCTTACTCATTTCCTCCATTCACACATTCCAACCATATCACTAGCATAATGCATACATTTATTCTCAGGTTTCCCTGCACTTATCATCATAATATTACAATATACAACACATCACAAGCTCTTAATCAATTACTTAGAGTCAATTTACTTGATGGTATCGCACCTAGCACACCATTAGTTTTCATTAGGGTGGTAACGCACTTAGCCCACCAAAAGGGTTAGTTACGGTGGTGTCGCACATAGCCCACCAAATGATAAGTAGACGATGGTATCGTACAAAGCCCATCTTAATTAAGCAATAAGGTGGTATCGCACTTAGCCCACCAAAAGATAAATAAATGATGGTATCGCATAAAGCCCATCGAAACTAGACAATAAGGTGGTATCGCACTTAGCCCACCATCAAGTTTTGTCCTTACATATTTATACGACTATTTCTTCATTCATACAATAATTATTCAATGACTACCACATTCAATCCATTTGAATCACATATGTTCTCATTCAGGTCATAAACCAATTAGCAACACAATGTATATAAGTGAATTGTATTGTTTACACGTAAACTTACCTCGATGCAAAACGTGTTAACTAGCGATTTACTCAATCACCTTGCCTTTTCCACGGTCAAGGTTGATTCCGCGTTCTTCTTGATCTATAACAATGAAATTCATTCGTTTAGATCATTTTATGATCATAGTACATCAAATTCTACACTTGGGCAAAAATGACCATTTTGCCCTTGTACATTTGAAAAATTACGATTTTACCGCTAGGCTCGTAATTTATTTTTCATCACATTTTCTTAATAAAAAAACATAGATGAACATTTATTTCTCTTACAACTACTCACCATTTAAACTATTTCATGCATTTATGACAAATTCAATCTTTGCACTCAAGTCCTATTTAGGTGTTTTCATGCTAACACCTTTCACAAAAGATGTTTCTCACCTCCTTAGCATTCATTTTCTTCCATGAAAACTCAGCTAACAACATAACTACTTTCATGGCAAGTCCTTAGACTTTCAACCATATTTCAATTTAGTCCCCTCATTAGCTAGCTTGAGCTTTGGGGACTCCAAAAATACAAAAATTATCAATTAACACCACCAAAAAATCACATACTTGGGTGAGGACAAGTTGCTGAAATTTCAAAGCTTCAAAACCCCTCTTTTGAGTGTGAAAATTGGTGGAAGAAGAAAAGAAGAGAAAAATATGATAGCCTTCACTTATTTTATCATATCTTAGTCAACTAGTCAGCAACTTTCACCAAATTTGACTAAAAATTAACGCTCTTGTCTCCCCTAGCTTCCTATGGCCGGCCATCACTAGATAAATGGCCCAATTGCACTTCAAAATCCTCTAAATTACATTCTATAGCTATTAGGTACCCCTACCTTATAAAATAGAACTTTCGCATCTCATGCGATTTAGTCCTTTTTCTCAATTAAACATGCTATTGCTAAAATTAAAGCACCAAAATTTCCATATAGTCATATATTAATACCATAACACATAAAATAATACTAAAATAATTTTCCTCGACCTTGGATTAGTGGTCCCAAGACACTGATCTGATTAGCCCCAAAATTGGACTGTTACATGGGCATATTGGGCCTTGGGCATGGGAGCGTTTAAAATTTTTGAGAACAAGAGAATAGCACTAACCAAGCTGAACACCCCAAAATCTTGAAACTTTAAATTTCTGTGCACTAAGGTTGGTTTGTATGAGTAGAACATAGAATATTAATTTTAAGGTATTATCAGGATTATTTGAAGTCTTAGAAATAGGGATGACCATAGGGAAAATTTTATTTCTCTTGCTTTAATGGACCCTAGTCTCAGGCATTAGGCCTATTAAGTAGATTAAGAGGAAATAAGACACAAATGGGATTGTGGTCCAGTGGAAAGTGGCGTCACGTGGGAGCTATGAGGTGGCGTGTGTGAAAGCTGAAGAGCTCCAAGGTTCGAGCAGGAGAAGTGTATTTTGCAGTGTTTTATTTTGCATAGGTGGACGACAAGAGTTGTGTTGGTTTTGTACTCTTGCCGTGGAGAGTTTGTAGCAAGCAGGACTGATGGACGTGGAGGGGATTTCGGATAAGATTAAGGTATTATCAGAGAGAAAAAATAAGGGATGAGGAGGGTGAAGTGTTGGGGCCGAATAGGACTGTGGAGGGAAGGTAGGATTCGACCTTGGTTATGAAAAGGGGTTCCTAAGTTTTCGTATTTTCTTTTTCTTTATTCTCCCCAAACGATTTCTCCCTTTTTGCCGAATTTTCACAAAGCCATATTCCCTTCATTACCAAAATTACTATCATCCTTCTTTGCCGAATCTCTACTCTTGCCGAACCTTTGTTGTTATTCCTCCACATCAGTCGATTGTTATCTACTCTTAGTCACCTTTGGAAGCCGAATCTTGTTCAGTAGATATCTAAGTCGCAGGATCAAAAGAGAATTTTGGTAAGTGCTTAGTTGATCTTTTTAGTGAGTTTTGTTAAAAGCCGAAGGGCTATCTAACCCAATCCTTGTCGTTAACCTGTATTAACAAGGGTAAGGCTCAACAATCGCAAGCATGGTAGGTAAGGATTGCTAACAAGGTGGTAAGTGTTCTCGACTCATTCATGGTTTAGTAAATGGTCGAATCTAATATGGCTCATAGGGGTGACTTATATGCAATATGGGTCACTTGGTTTTGACGATATAGGTGTTTGAGTGCAGATCTAAAGGATAATTGCAAATAGTAGCAAAGGAAGGGCTACTATAACGTGAGGCACACGGTAAGGGTACAGTGAGGTTTTGATTTTTGATAAGTATGTGTTGAAGCCTTGGTTAATCATTAGTAGTGTCGATTGTAGGTTTGTGACTAAGGGGTTTGCAGTGCGTGTGGATACCAGGTGTGTACAAACACTACACACATGACATCGGCAATGCCGAAAAGCCAAAAAGCTAAAAGTGGCTAAATGGGCCTAGAGGGCCCTAAGGCTAGGTTTGATAAGTTTATTTGGTTTGGTGTATGAATTGAGTCTGTCAAGCATAATACATGATCTGGAATTGTTTTGGGCCTAATAGGCCATAAGGATGTGATTTGGGCCTAATGGGCCGTAAGGATGTAATTTGGGTTTGATGGGCTCTATGGGGACGTAGACAAGTATGCTAGGGTTTATGGACTTAAGGCCTAGTTTGAACAACTCTTAAAATTTCATAAGACTTAATCTAATTAAATATTTCCGTGAACAAGTCACTGGGTTAGAGTGTGGCAACGGACATATGCATGTCTAGGATATGATCTAGGGAGAGCTTGGTACTTAAGCGGCCCTAGTGGCCCACCTCCTCTTCTCTGGAATCCTACCTGGTGCGTAGTGTCTGTGTAACACCCCTAACCCGTATCCATTGCCGAATTGGGGTCACAAGGTGTTACTTAACAAAATTTGAACACTTTGCTTTAAAATTTTGAGCATACAGATATGTGAATTAACAATCACAAGCAATATTGCATTTTCAATCCACCATGTATAATTAAGCAAATTATAAACCACAAAAATTATATGCACTGTTAACTATTTCAAAATTAGCCATTCATTTACGGCATGTATACACTTAACCATGTGACTCATATCCTATTCGACTAGCAAGTAAAATATCATACTATTTTCTATCCAAACACATATGCAAATTTAATATCATCACCCTATGGACAAACATAACATTTAGGCAACATTTTTTTAATACGCATAATAGTCTATCATCATGAACCAATATAAAAGCAGAAAATGCAACCCTTATATACCCTATTGGCATGTTAATTACCAAGCATAAATCACATTCACAAATCAATTCCTCTCTCACACCCATTTTGGTTATTAAAATTAGGTTCAAGGGTAGCACAGAGAGCTTTACCATACAATATTAAGCTAACCTTTGTTAGTACATTTTGTAATCATCCTTAGCCATCACAAGCCGAACCGAAGTATTCAGTTTCTTATGATTATTACAATGGCATATGCACATATTTTACTAATAACTTGCCACTCATAAACATTAACTTGACATCTTTAATAACCCAAATAGACCAAATTAAGTCACAACCGAAAGTACATTTTCTCAACTATATCTACCACATTCAAACCAAATCAAAACAAATGCAAAACATATCAATATGTCATGCTTATCCCAAACGCAACACATCTATATATAATAGGCATATCACTTATTTAATATGCTACATGCTATAACTCGTCATGCATCCGTCATTTTCTTTATTGTTAAAACACATGACCACACACCACAACATGTATATCATATGACCACTTTCCACACATGATTAAACCATGACCGAATTTCACATCCCTTAATATTATAATCAAGCCATTATATCAAGAACTTAGGAATTAAACTTGATCAAAAGAAATAGCCATTTCCGCAAGGCTATACATATATACAAGACCAAATGTCATTAGTCTAAACCTTAATCTAACCTATACATGCCTTCGATTCAAAACTAAGATTAAGTACCAAAAAGGGGGTGATAGTGTGGTTGACTTTTCCGACGATCCTCAGATGCCCGTAGCTTGATCGAAATCTATAAAACAGAACAAAGAGCACACACAGAATAAGCTCACTAGCTTAGTAAGTCTTAAGCAAATTTAAAGAAAATAATTCAATTTGACACCTAAACTTTCCAAGTCAAATACTTGATATTACTACAAACTTTAACAAAGCACACATATGGTATCACATTATCGAATTTCAATATCGTCTTTAACCTGACATTTCTCATTATCCTACCTTTAACAAATAGTTCATTAATTCAACTCAAAATTCAAATGATAAACATCCATTTCTTGCCAAATACTCAATTCATATGCACATCATTTTAAATGGAATTATGTACAAGAGCATATATATATACGCTTATTCACTTCACATCTTATCACTCTAAAGGTTCAATATGCATGAAATATCAATATGATTTCCTAAACAAACAATCGAATATACATACATAATCATATACCACATTTTCGTCCAACATCACACATATATATACATTTATAATTGATCGAATATATAAACTCAATTAAACAACTCACAGGTACTAACCTGTATGGCTCTGTAATTTAATTCATACGAATAAGCTTAAGTTTGTCCTTTTGTCAACGTAACTCCACCAGTTTATATGCATAAGCTTGTATTTAAAAATCACCAGCATTTAGCCTGCTAGGCAATAAGCCCGAAACTCTTCATCGGCACGAGGCTTGCTAGGCTCAAAGCCCGCTACATTTCATCGGCACAAGGCCTGCTAGGCATTAAGCCCGATACATTCCACCGGCATAAGGCCTGCTAGGCATTTAGCCCGATACTTTCGATATAATTCAAATATAACATGTGCCGTGCTTATTTTAAATCACTTGTACAAAATGAAATCAAATAAGTTTAACTACCATTCATAATCAAATCTTTATGTCACATTCGGCTATGATTAAATTTCAATCCAACAGTTCAAAGTTCGACATGTAAACTATATTACGAACAATATTTACAGTAATAACTTGCTTAAGGACTTACCTCGACTACCGACGGACAACGTAGACCGGCTATTCGATAACCTTTGTCTTTCCCTAATTCAAATCCATTTTTCTTTGTTCTTGATCTAAACATATTAAAATTTAGCTCATTCAAGTACAATTCATCTCAATTTAGTCCCAAAACACATAAACAGGCAAATTACCATTTTGCCCCTAATGTTTCACATTTTTACAATTTAGTCCTATTTACATAAAACACAAAATACACAAAATTTCACTAATCTACTCAAGGGACGAATATTCATAGGGACCCTACAAGTCCATTTCTTTCATTTATTTTGCATTTTAGCCCCCTCAAAAATTCATTTTTGCAATTTAGCCCAAAATACTCAAATTCACCAAAATTTCCAATACAAAATATACTAATCTTAAACATATCTTTAATTTAAAAACATCAAATATCAAAAACCACAAGAAGATGTCAATGGCTGAACATCAAGCATGCTTAGTTTTAAAAATTCTAACATGGGTCAGCTACTGTTCGAAGCAACGATCTCAAAAACATAAAAATTTACAAAAACCGACTAAGAATTTACCTTGAATTTGGCTTGAATGTTGCCGAAATTTCAAAAAACCTAGCTCCCCTTTCTTTTCTCAATATTCGGCCAAGAGATATGAATGAACATATTCATTTTTTTATGTTTTAATTAACATATAATATGGTTTTAACCTATTTACTATTTTAACCTTATATCATAAAATTATATAATATAAAACTTAAGGTTAATCTTGTCATATACCACCCACTAACTTAGAAATGGGTTATTTACCCATTTAACACCTCATATTAAAAAGCCATCATCATTGTAGCACTTTACACTATAGCATGCAACTTTTACACTTTACGCAATTTAGTCCTTTTTGTTAAATTAAACACACAAACAATTAAATTTTTCTACGAAACTTCCACACACATTAATTCACATATAATAAACACAAAATATAATATTTAAATATTTCTCAGACTCGGATTCATGGTCCCGAAACCACCGTTCCGATTAGGGTCAAATTCGGTCTGTTACAGTCTGTTCACTTTAGCCGCGAGGACTTGCTGATGGGCCAAAGTTCATAACTAAAACCTGAAAGGGACCAAATACCCTTAGATTTGTAAAATTACTAAGATACCCTTAGATTTGTAAAATTTACTAAAATACCCCTATTTTGCAAAAGTACCAGAATACCCCTATTTTGCAAATTACCAAAACACCCTTATTTTACAAAATTACCAAGATACCACTATCTTGCCAAATTACCAAAATACCCCTGTAGGGTAGAGTTACGAAAATACCCCTGGGTAGTGAAATGACAAAAATACCCCTATGTGACGAATATGAGTTTGTGGATGTTACTCTTGTGTTTGATGCATTCATATGATATTCTGCTTAGGATGCATACGGGTGGGAATTATGGTACAGAGGAAGATTTGAGGACCGCATAGTCGCTTGACGACCATGGATCCACCGGAGGCTTTAAGCCCATTATATGATTAGCAACTTTGCTACAACGTTAGGTAGTACCACAACTGGGCTACCTTTGGTGTGTAGAGGATGGGTGGGTTGATTTTGAAATCCCCAAACAGGTGTGTAATGGTTGGAAGGGAAATGGTGTGTGTAGTGGATGGATTTTTGGGAAGGGTTTTGCATTATCTTGTTTGTCTATGATACGATACGATATGATATGATATGAGGTCATTGTGGGCTAAGGCCCAAGACCACCGATTTTGATAGGGCTTAGGCCCAATGTGAATATTGGTATGTTGATTTGATTGCCAAGGGTTGTACAAACTGAGTTTCAAAACTCACACCCTTTATTTAATGTTTCAGGTAATCCTTAGTAAACGGCTCGACGTAGGAGAGGACTCGGAGATGGCCACACTACAAGATGTTTAAATTTTTATTTTTTATTTATTTGTTTCAAAGGGCATGGTTTCAGTTGCTTTACTTTCGTTGGATGTAATAAGGCCTTGTACTTTGATATGATTTTAAATTTTGGGTTTTGATGTTTTAACTATTTACTTAATGATTAAACTTAAGTAAATTTCTTATGCTTAAACTTGGTTTCTGAAATACTTAAAGCTATAAAATGGGATTTTATCATTACTTAACAAGACTCATGGGTTTTGGGCCCTAAAATTTAACTTAGCAAAATTGTTTTGAAGTGTGCCTTTGATGTGACACGCCGAATTCGGGCCTAACTTCTAGGCCGGGGTCTGGGGTGTTACAACTTCTTATCCACTAGGCTTGATACTCAATCTCTTCATAATTGCTCAGACATAACTTTAAAAGTCAGAGTCAGAAAACTTTCAGACACTAACCCAATTTCGTCAGCCCTATTTTCGGGATGTGACAACTCTTCCCTCCTTAAAAGAAATTTCATACCTGAAAGGTCCCTGTTGACACATCCGTCACTTAGCCGCGAAATCTATTTCCCTATTGTTTCCAAATCGGCAACCACGCTTCCACTGCGCAATTCTGATTACAACGTGATTTCAGAAAATAGGCATCGCTTTAAGATCTTATTTTCTACCCCAAACCCTTATTTTTAATAAACATACAATCACAAGAATTGAGTGACACAGTCTCATTCATTGCAATGTATGAATTAAAGCAGATCGCCAAAATACTTGCATTGACGTCTGATCCAGCTCTTTGATTCTGAGTCTTGAGTTAAAGCTTGCATCTGTCTATGAGGACAATGAGGACAATCCTTAACACGGGGCTCAATAGACCCACATCTAAAACACATACCTAACTTTCTCCAACACTCGCCCAAATGGCGCTTATTACAATACTTAAAAATTGGGACTATCGCTAAAGCGATGGAACCTCCAACATTAGTTCCTACAACATTTTGCTAAGGTCTGGCCTCTCTGGCCCACTTTGAAGGTCAAAAAATTGAGCCAGTAGAACCAAAACCTCTCTTATTTTCAACTCTACCATTTACCTTTTTCTCGCGCTCCAAGTTCTTACTCTCTTCCACTTTCTTGGCCCTCGTAACGATAGTCTCGAAGACTTTATCTAAAATTCCAAACGTTGTTTGGGACACTGCACTATCCCTAGCTTTTAGGTTTCCATCTTTAGCGGTCGGTGTAACCATGGTGACATTCGTTTTAGGGGCAGACACACGTCCTTGAGAAGCATATGACTCATCTTGAGTTGCACTGTGCTGAGCCTCATGGTTTTGCATATCAGGAGTTTCCATAACAACTTTAAGTTAAACAATGTTAGGGTATCTACAATTTCCAAAATAAAATACTAGTTATTACCCAATATTTTGCTATTCTAATCTATAGTTTCAGAGTTTTATTTGGACCGACATCGTAGTCTCGAAAATTTTATTTTAAAAAATAATTTCAAAACACTGTGGCATGTTTTCCCCAAAATACCAATTTTCTAATTCATGTATGCAGACTTGTTAAAATCTCAAGCCGAGTTTTTGGACTTGGCTCTGATACCAAAAAATGTAATCTCCCCAACACTGCCCAGAAGTTAAGATCAAATTTTGAAGGTCACATCAGCTATAGAAGTGGCCTAGAAGAATCAAGTTGGCTCTCAAAAACTTATTTTAAAAAAATTGCTTATTTTCAAAAAATCGTAGTGGGCATCTATTTTTGTCAAGTTTAAATAAAATTCCAATTAAAAATATTCTCAGTATATTTAAAAACATATTACATTTTGGATCATTAATTGTTATTCAGAGTTTCTAAATACTCTAGTTTTGCAACGAAAAAAAGTGTTCATAATTTATTACTAAAACCATAATTACTAACTTTAATGACTAATTACTAGTTCAATCAGTTATTTAACTTATCCAAATCTTAACGTTCATGTATGCAAAAATTAAATATATCCCAAAAAACAATCCCATGCTACAATTCGTAAAATAAAATATTACAAACCAAATAAATATAAAATATAAAATTAAATACTTTATTTAATAAAAATTGAGACTAAACCGCCAAATTGCCGAATTCGAGCCTAACCTTGTGAACTACTTGAAATATGTTAAACTAATGAGATGAGCTTAAGAAGCCCAATGTAATTCTTAATCAAAGGTAAACAGAGTATACAGAACTTACAAATCATGTAAGAAACTCGTTTAACAATTGAGCACAAAAGCTAATAGACTATCGGTAATTACAGTAGTACACAGAATTCATAGAATCATGGAGCTTCCAATAGTTATGCATATGCATATGCATACTTGAGAATGAGAATGCAAAAAGATTCTACTAATCAATTCGCTACACACCACAAGTTTCCCCTAACCCGTCTACCAAATCACCAAAATAATTAGGATCCATAGCTCAATGTGGATAAACCACCAATAATAGTATGCAGACAAGCTACCTGTACTGTGGATGAGCCACCAGAACTGCAAATAAAATACCAATACAATTTTGGTAAACCACCAATAATGCAGACAAGCTACCAATAAGGTGCAGACAATGTTGCCAATGTTGTGGTCAAGCCATAAATATCCAATATCTCCCACAACACTTCGGTGTAGTGCACTGAAAACAATATTGCGGATTTAAATACTGCCAAACTTTCATGGAACTTATCATTCACCCATCAATCCCAATTCCCATGCAATGCAATATGATATGTTATGGATGAAACACAATCATGTATGACAAAAATTACAACGCAAAATAATGGCATGTTTAAAATGCTTTAGATAATAATTTTAGTGTATGACTTGCACACTTTCAATCAATCAATCAATCAATTGCATGAATGGTATGTAACAAACAAACAATGAATAATATAGGCAGGGCATGTTATATAAGTAACCAATGAATAATAATTTTCATCATATACAATAGTGCACGTTACAATCATGCATATAATCAACCTTAATAAAGGGAAACCATTCGACAATCACATATGATGATTTCACATTCAGGATATCCCAACGGAGCCTTTAACATTTGACCAATTTACTTGATACATACCTTGCTTGGCATTTCCCTAATTTGACTTTAGGCTATTTGGCCATGCCCAAACCAACAAACTTAATTTATTAATTATTAACACATAATATCAATTACAAATAGTACACACAAAGGTAACATCCACACTTCCCATTAGACATGCATCTAAAAGAAATATACGTGCATTCGGTTTCCTCCTTAAAGGGTACACATACAGTTTGGCTATGTAACAGCCAGACTTAGGGCCTAGTATGAATAGTGGTGCGAGACCACAAATATGAAGTATAAATATAATTTTTATGGTCTTTATGAGGCTTATGAGGTGGTTGCATGCTTGTGTGAAAATTTCATGAAGAAATTTTATTAGTTAGTGATTTAATTGTCCATTAGGACTAAATTGCAAAGAATGGAAAATGTGAGATTTTAGAAGATTTAAGTATGAAATAGAATTATGAAGATTACTAGAGGTCCTTATTTAGCAATTAGACCATTATTTTGAATGATGGACAAAAATGGACATGGGAAGGAAAAATCTCAAGAAAGGGTCATTAAGGGCATTTTTGTCATTTGGTAAATAAAAGATTAAAAAAGGAAAAAGAAGTCAAATTGTGTCCATCTTCTTCTTGCCATAGCCGAATTTTACAAGCCCTTCATAGCTAGGGTTTCTTCAACTTTCAAGCTTGCTTGTAAGTGCATCCTAGCCCCGTTTTTAATGTTCTTCGTATTTTTGAAACCCTCGTAGCTCGATTTAGCTATTTCTAGCTATATTTTGAGCTAGGGTTCATGTTCAAAAATTTACCCATGTATGACATGCATGTATATTGATGTCATATGGAAGATTATGAAAGTTTGATGTAGGGTAAACATCTTTTTCTAAGTGGTTTTCATGAAAAATGCATGTAGGGACCAAATTGTAAAAGTTATGAAAATGGTCATACATGAGTGAAATAGTAGAAATTAAAGGTTACTATAGTTATGAATATGATTCAACTAGGCTTGAAACATAAGGAAGTTGAATGAAAATCATTTTACGAGCCTAGGGGCAAAAGTTTAATTATGAGAATGTTTAAGGGCAAAAAGTGTAATTTTTCCAAAATATGAATTATGAGTCGAATTAGTCAATGTGTGAATTTAACAAGTGAAATTGTTACTATAGATCAAGAAATGCGAAGCCCAAATCGAAACCGAGGTAAAAACAAAATTGAGGACTAAATCGAGTACTGATACACATTTTGAGATTCAAGGTAAGTTTGTATGAAGTTAAAGTTTCATAATGTTTCAATATTGAAACTATATGAGGTTATGATAATGCATGTCATTTCTATGAAATTTTAGTAAGTGAGCTTAGATGAAGAATTGGTGAGTATAAGCTAAGCTAAAGTGCCGGTTAAAGTTCCGGAATAAAAATGATATTTATGTATTCACAAGAGATAAGGGAGGTCCTGTATAAGACCATGTCTTGGACATGGCTTCGGCACCAAAGAAAGATCTCGTATAAGACCATATTTTGGATATGGCATCGACATCCATGTATGATCTCGTATAAGACCATGTCTAGGACATGGCATTGACATCGAGTTTTGAGATCCCGTATAAGACCATATCTGGGATGTGGCATTGGCATCAAGAAGTGATCCCATGTATGACCATATTCAGGATATGGTGTTGGTATCAATATTTATGCAAGGTGAATTTGAATATTTTACGATAATCCAATTAGTTCATGGGTAAATTTGCTAAGTAAGTAAGATGGTATATAACTAAAACTATCTAATTTTGACTTTGAGGTCCATTCATGTTATGAATGATGAAGATTTGAATTTATGCTCATGTTAGTGTATGTGATAAGTTATGTGATAAGTGATATAGGTACCATGAGAAAATACACATTATGAACCGATAAAGTAACTTGAGATGGGTAACAATAAGTATGAGTAAGTATGGATGAAAATGTTAAGCATTTGAGAATTGTGTGGATGTTGTTTCAATGGATAGATGAATTTTATGAAAGCAGTTATGTTGCTTTAGAATTCCATGCAAGCTTACTAAGCTATATGCTTACCCCTCTCTTTTCCCTTCCTCCTTGTAGTTTCGTCAATTTAGCTCGGGGATCGTAAGAAGTCGGAGCTCGAATCACACTATCAACCATTCCTTCGATATAGTAAAGTTAATTCATTTTGAGTATGGCCTGTATAGGAACTTGATCATTTTGTGTCATGTTATATTGAAAGGCCATAGGGTTGGCTATTAATGTTTTTATACTCATTTTGTAAATGGTCATGGTGAATTAGTCAATGTTGTCAAGTTCATGTTATAAGATCGATGAGTATAATGAAATGAATGTTCATGCAATATATTGAGTAAAATGTGGATGAAATGAGTGGTAATTTAAGGGTTTTTCTAGTTTGATATTGTCATATTACGTGCTTCTTGTGATGACTGAGCGAATTTGAGTTTTAGGGTGGCAAAAAGGCTTGGAAAATAGCCCCTAATTATCCACACGAGTAGACACACGGGCGTGTGTCTAGGCCATGTGTCTAGGCCGTGTGCGACACACGGTCAACCCATATGTGTGTGTTGATAAGCCATGTGTCCCCTGCACCATTTTACGATAATTTGATTCGTCACATGGGCTAGCACACGGGCGTGTGCCCTGGCCGTGTGCTATTAAGAGTATGATGTTGTCATAAACAGAGAGCTCCACGGGTAGAGGATATGGGGGTGTCAAGGTCGTGTGAAGGACACTGGTTATAGACACGGGCGTGTGCTCAGCCGTGTGAAGTAAGTCAGTGTTGACCACGAGTGTCGAACACGGGCATTTCTTAAGGGCACATGGGTGTGTCCCTTGGACAACACGGGCGTATGGTCCCTGTTTATGCAAAAATAAGAAATACAAGTTTTGAGTTGAAACAAAATTTTATAGCCCGATAATACATGTTCAAGTAGAGTTATGCACAGTAACACCTTGTATCCTGTTCTGGCGTTGGACACGGGTAAGGGGTGTTATAGGCTAAACACCAAATGTAAGCATCAATCAGACAACTCTCAAAGACACATCATCATTCAGCCAAATCAAACACGAAGTACTTATGTACATAATTCACATATAACTAAGTCCCATCCTTGAATTATGCAAGTTCGCAGCCCAATCGCTAATCCCTAATTTTCCACGACTCAAAACTTAACGAACCTAATCATACAACATGAAAAAATGAAGGTTACAACCAACCTAAAACACCTTTAGGGTTCGGCCAATTAGTACTACAAAAGCGACACTTCAGATCCAACTTCGATAAATGAACTTACACTATTTCACTACTAAACAGAATGCGAATTAGGTTACTCGTCACTGCTGATCTGAGGAGTTTAGATTCTATCCTTCAACATAAAGATAATAAAAAGTCAAAAACTAAAATGGAATTGGTTAAGGCCTTAGAGGCATTCAGCCATAACAAAAAAGTAATGAGAAAGAAAGCGATGTTAGATCACTACCGAAATAGCACTTTCATTTCACGATTTTTAGATCCGAGATGATGGTTCAAACGAAATCGGATGCATACTTAAATGACAACATTAGGGGCTATTTTAACAGGGGAAAAGTGAAGAAAATGATAGCAAAGACATGCAACAAATGGAAAGAAAAACAACAACTTCTTTTGGTGTGTCTAAGGGGCAGTAATACCATAAAACTTGGCAATAAATAAGGCTATTTTGTGTGATAATAAGAAGGTTAAATGGATAGAAAAAAGGGTGATTTCGGTGATCAAATCAGTAGCCAAAAAGGCTGGAAAAATGCTAGAAAATGAATGCAAATCGAAGAAGGAAATAGATGCAAAGTGAAGACTTTCTGGTAGTAGCGTAATAGAAAAATCAACAACAAAAGGGGCTACAATGGTGCTGTAACGACAGTAAAAGATTCAACCCAAAAAGGTGTAAAAATTGCATCAAAAAAAAGGATTAAAAAAATAAGAATGGAGGAGATAGGGGCGATACAATAATGGAAAAAAACTAGGTTATAAAGGCAACAGAAGTGAGAAAGTGGAGAGAAAAATTGAGAGATTAGAGGAAGATGGAAAGAGGGACAACAAAAAGAAGATAAAAGAGGAAAAAAAGAAAGAAATAAAAGATGGAAACAAATTAAAAACCAAATTTTAAAAACTATACTTTGAAAAAGAAAAACTAATAAGGCTTTAAGATAATTCGTAAATATCAATTATTTTGTTCAAGATAATCAATTCTTTTCAGTGTTTGAGTTGGACTGGAATTTGACAGCTGACTAAGGATATAGACAACTATAACACCCCAAACCCGGCCCAAACGCTATGACCAGATCTGGCATGCTACGGGGTTTAAAGTTAAAAGCTTCACTTAGATAATTTTGGAAATTCAATTTGCTTATTTAGGTATTCGCTAAAATAAGTGATATTTGAAGAAAACCTTTGCTTTGTCTTTGAACGTGTTTGAAAATCCCATATTATTACTTCTTATAGATAAGTCTTTGAACATAAAATTTATTTTTTTTTATAAATAGAATAAAGACATTAACAATTATAATTTAAACCTAAGCTATGGAGCCTTATTACATAAATAGTCCCAAAATTAAAAACTTAAAGGAAAACCAGAAACAGTTTATGAAAATAAAAGACTTGATGGCCCCTCGATTTCGGCAGCTACCTCTCAAAAACCGAAAGTGGCCCTTTTGATAACTAAAAATTGATCAACTAATAAGGGGAATTTCGGCACCCCTATTGCATAACAAAACTGATTTATCCCCCTCCAAGAGATGAAAATTCGGCTACCATTGTTGATCAGCAGATAACTCCTACTCTTTCTCCCTTATCTCTATCTACTCACATCTCCGAAAGAGGCTTAAATAACACCACCTCTTCCTTCCTTTATCTGCCATGTAATCAACATTATCCACTAGAGTAAATCTTCCTGTTTTTAAGCCTTATTGCCGTCCCTCTCTATCCATTTAGATGCCGAAAATTAACAAGTCTTAATTAAAATAATTGGGCTTCATGCGACTCGAACTTGAGCCTCTTCAGCTGACGCCACCTCCCTGCTCTCTAAGTGGCGCCACTTTGCCACTGGGCCTCAAGCCCATTTGTGTCTTAATTCACAGATAAGATCTTTTAAGTCCTATCCTACCTGACTCTCCACTAGAGTGCCCGAGCAGAAAATTTGACTAAGGCCTCGGCCCCAACCTTGAGCCCAATCTGAACCCCTTAAACACTCTAATTAACACATTAGGCGTAACATAAACATCTCAACACATTAAACGCAAAGGCCCATTAATTCAGGATGTTACAGTTCTACCCCCTTAATGAAATTTCGGCCTCAAAATTACCTGATCAGAATAGATGCGGGTACTGCTGCCGCATTATTTCCTCTGGTTCCCAAGTAGCCTCCTCAGAACCGTGATTCCGCCATAGAATTTTAACCAACAGAATCATCTTTCTTCGCAGTACTTTGACATCACGATTTAAGATTTCCACGGGTTCTTCTTCAAAGGATAGGTCGGGTCTTACTTCGATTTCTTCCACTGGCACCACATGAGATGGATCCGAACGATATCGTCTCAGCATAGAGACATGAAACACATTGTGAATCTAGCTAAGTTTAGAAGGTAGCTCTAGCTGATAAGCTATTGGTCCCACTCGTTTCAACACCCGATAAGGTCCGATAAATATGGGACTTAATTTACCTTTCCATCCAAACCTCAGTACTTTCTTCCATGGCGACACCTTCAAGAACACCTTGTCACCCACTGCAAATTCTATGTCCTTATGCTTCAGGATAGCATAGGACTTCTGTCGGTCTGACACTTCCTTTAATCGAGCCCGAATTAACTCTACCTTCTCCTCTGTCTCGGTAACCAATTCCGGACCCAAAATTTGACGTTCCCCTAACTCTGTCCAACAGGTAGGTGTACGACACCTCCGCCCATACAATGCTTCATAGGGCGCCATTTGAATACTTGACTGGTAGCTATTGTTGTACGCAAACTCCGCCAATGGTAAGAACTCTTCCCAACTACCCCTGAAGTCAATAACACAACCTCTCAACATGTCCTCCAAGATCTGAATTACCCACTCAGACAATCCATCGATCTGAGGGTGAAACGCTGTACTGAAATCCAACTTCGTACCCAACGCTTGATGCAATGCCTTCCAAAATAGTGAGGTGAACCTAGGGTCCCTGTCTGATATGATTGATACTGGTACTCCATGCAACCTCACTACCTCCGCTATGTATAGCTTAGCCAACTTCTGCAAAGAGTAATCAACACGTACTGGTATGAAATGTACAGACTTCGTCAAATGATCCACAATCACCCAGACCGAATCTTTCTTAGTAGGCGTGAGGGGTGGCCCACTAACAAAGTCCATTGTGATCCTTTCCCACTTCCATTGTGGAATCTTCACCATTGCAACAACCACGATGGTAAGCGATGTTCCGCCTTTACTTGGCGTGTGTCAAACACTTACTCACAAATTCGGTCACCTCGCGTTTCAGGCTCGGCCACCAAAACTATTCTCACAAATCCTGATACATCTTACTCCCTCCGGGGTGCATAGCGTATGGACTACCATGCGCTTCTTGCAAAATCCTATGCCTCAACTCAGGATCTTTTGGCATGCACACTCTCCCTTGAAAATATAATAGCCCTTCCTCATTCACACTAAATTCGGTTGATCCCTTACTTGATCCTACCGGAAACTTCCCTTTTAGCAACTCATCAGTCAGCTGCTTCTCCTTAACCTGACTGACCTAAGAAAGCTTCACTTGAAGTTCAGCTAATAAACTCCCATCATCATATAAACTAAGGTGAACAAACATTGCTCTTAAGTTATAGATTACTTTACGACTTAGAGCATCCGTCACCATGTCGGCTTTACCTGGATGGTATTCGATCGAGCAGTCATAATCCTTTAACAACTCGATCCACCTTCTTTGCCTTAGATTCAACTCCTTCAGAGTCAAAAGGCATTTTAAGCTCTTATGATCGGTATAAATGATAGATTTCTCCCCGTACAGATAATGCCTCTAGATCTTCAAGGGAAAAACCACCGCCGCCAATTTCAAGTCATGTTTGGGATAGTTTGATTCATGTGGTCTTAACTAACGAGATGTGTACACAACAACCTTTCCACCTTGCATCAACACACATCCCAGTCCTGTGTGTGAAGCATCACAGTAATCACGAATTCCTTCCCAGCCTCCGGCTGAATCAATACAGGAGCCTCCGTTAAAATCCTTTTTAACTTCTCGAAACTCTCTTGCTGCTTATTTGACCAAACAAACGGAACCCCTTTCCGCAATAACTTAGTCAACGGAGCCGCAATCAAGGAAAATCCTTCAACAAACCTTCTGTAATACCCGGGCAAACCAAGAAAACTCTAAATTTCTGCTACTGACTTAGGCAGCTTCCAATCCAACACCGCTTCAATTTTTCGAGGGTCAACCCTAATCCCCTCTGCCGACACAATGTGACCTAGAAAAGTAACTTCCCTTAGCTAAAATTCACACTTACTGAATTTGGCATAAAACTGCTTCTCCCTCAGAATTTGTAGAACCACTCGGAGATGTGAATCATGCTTCTCTTTCGATTTTGAATAAACCAAGATGTCATCTATAAATACCACGACAAACCGATCAAAGTAGGGTTGGAATACTCGGTTCATCATATCCATAAACACTGCTGGTGCGTTAGTCAACCCAAATGGCATTACCATGAATTCGTAGTGACCATAGCGAGTCCTAAAAGCCGTCTTATGAATATCTGCCTCCTTGACCTTAAGCTGATGGTACCCTAGCCTCAGATCTATCTTTGAAAAGACTGAGGCCCCCTTCAATTGATCGAACAAGTCATCGATCCTTGGCAACGGGTATTTGTTGTTAATTGTTAACTTATTCAACTGACGATAGTCAATGCACATACGCATTGATCCATCCTTCTTCTTAACGAATAACACCTGCGCTCTCTAAGGTGACACACTTGGTCGAATAAACCCTCTATCCAGTAACTCCTGTATCTGCGCCTTTAACTCTACCAACTCCTTCGGTGCCATTCTGTATGGAGCGATAGATACTGGCGCTGTTCCCGGAAGAAGATCAATACCAAAATCCACTTCATGATCTGGGGGCAATCCCGGAAGCTCTTCTGGGAAAACATCAGCAAATTCCTTCACCGTCCTAACGTCTCCGACAGTTAGTTCCTTGACTTCCAGAGCCTGAACCAACATTAAAGTTGCCTCGCATCCTTTCCTTACCATCCTTTCCACCCTTAAGGCGGACACCACATTTGACAAGCAATTCCTCCTTTCACCTGTCACCAACACTTCACCTCCCTCGGGAGTTTTTAACACCATATGCTTGGTTGCACAATCTAAGTTTGCTTGATACTTCACTAACCAATCCATTCCTAAGATCAAATCGAACTCCCTAAACAGTAGTTCCATCAGACCAGCCCGAAAAGCTACCCCTTGAACTTTTAGGGATACATCCTTATATAGTTTATTCACCACTACAGTTTGTCCTAAAGGGCTTACTACAGTCATCTCCCTAGAGGAAATCTCAGAATCTACGCTTAAAGTTCCAAACACCTTACTGGCAACATAAGAATGCGTCGACCCAATGTCAATCAATGCAGTGTAAGGAAGACCAAAAATAAAAAATGTACCGGTTATGACATCCTTTGCATCAGCCTCCTCTCGACGTCTGGCAGCGTAGACCAACCCTAGCAGTCTCGCCTCAGTGTTTCCTGCCCCCTGGCCTGGTGCTCCACGACCCTAATCGAAACCTTTACCACCTCTGGCTGGACCATGACCTCTCTGTGATTGCTGACCACCTCTTCCCAGTTGCGCATTTCCTTGACCTGTGGGCCCTTCACCGCCCCGTTGCTGCGGATAGTTCCTAACTTGGTGATCCGTAGATCCACACTTAAAGCACTTCCCACTGCCTGCCCAACACTCACCTACGTGGAATTTACCACATCGAGCATACTTCTGTGTCTAACTAGCAGCAGTAGGTCTCTTATCCAGTCTCGGCCCGTCTATCTTATGCCTTTTTTGAGTACACCCAGCTGCCCCTGACGATCCAAAATTCCTCTTACTTCCACCCCTATCTCTATCCTGATTCAGTTTCTCTGTCTACTTCACCTCCTCAGCTATCTTAGCTTTTTCCACAAGCACAACAAATTCCCTCTCCCGCTGTGGAGCTATCAATAGACGCAAATCATCCCTCACACCATCTTCAAATCGAACACAACTTTCATGGTCTGTGGCCACCATTCCTCGAGCATAACGGCTAAGGCGTAAGAATTCCGCTTCATACGCAGCCACTGACCTACTTTCTTGCACCAGATTCAGAAATGCTCTACGCTGCGCATCCACATAACTTGTCCCAATGTATTTACTTTGAAACGCCGTTTTGAAGAAATCCCAGGTGACACGGTCAGCTATCGTACCATCCTTAACCGTAAGCCACCATTGATAGGCTTCATCCCGCAGGAGAGATACAACCCCTTTCAGTTTTTCCTCTTCTGTGAAATCCAGATCATCCATTATATGCTCAACCGCCTCCAACCAATACTCAGTTGTACTTGGTGCTATATCGAATATTCCCCTAAACATCTCTGCCCCATTGGCTCTAAGCCGCTCCGACACAGATTTCTGGGCTCCTGTGCTCATGCCTGCCCCAGCAACCCTCTCTAAAACCCTTAACATTGCCTGAGATACCGTATCATCTCCGGTCGTCTGATCCTGAAATTCTGGGCATCTCATTCCCCGACCCATGGCCAGATCCTACTGGTTCCGACACGGCCATCCTACCCCTACCACGGCCACCCGGCGGACATCCACGACCCCTTGTACTCATTCTACTGATTCGCGTTTATCTGATTAGAAATTTCATGAATTACTAATTTTTTCCACTGATTAACCATGAACAATCTTATGGACAGTAATTTCAAGAGTAGTTCTTCCGAATTTGAAATTATACCTACGGGTTTTAGTCTCAAGTTTGTATCTCCTAGTTCTAGGAACCACATACATTCAACCATCATACATCAACACACAAGTAGCATCCATGAACCCACATCCATTACATAAGGGTATTTCCGTAATTTTATCCTATAGGGGTATTTTCGTGATTCCTCAAAAATAGGGTATCTTGGTGATTTTCAAAATAGACATATTTTGATATATATATATTTATTTTTTTAAAACAGGGGTATTTTGAAAAAATTAATTTTCCAAATCGTTGGTATTTTGGTAATTTTGTAAATTTTTGATAATCTCGTATACCGGGTACTGTAAATCTAGGAGTTTTTGGGTCATTTGTAAAACATGGGTATTTGGATAATTTTACCAACCGGGGGTGTTTCGATAATTCCACGAATTTTGGTAGTTTTATAAATCCAGGGTATTCTGGGAAACTTTTCACAAATTAAGGATATTTCGGAAATTTTACAAAACTAAAGGGTATTTTAGTAATTTTGCAAAATAGGGTGGCTGGTCCCTTTCGGGTTTTACTTATAAATTTTGGCCCGTCAACTAGTCCTCATGGCTAAAGTGAACAATCACTACGCATAAGGTAGGATTCCAGCGAAGAGGAGGTGAGTCACTAGGACCACTTAAATACCAAGCTCTCCCTGAATCCAATCCTAGACATGCGTCTGCCTGTTGCCACACCCTAACCCAGCGACTAGTTTATGGACATGTTTAGTTAGGTTAAGTTTTTATGAATTTACAGAGGTTTTTAAACTAAGCCTAAGGTCCATTAACTTTATCATACTAGTCTACATCCATAAAGCCCATCAAACCCAACATATATATATCACATCAAGAGTTAGAATACTTACCTGCGTGAATCGGGTGCCGGTAGACTCGAAGGCCATATCTCAACCCAAAGCATTTTTCCCAAACTCACATCAATTGCCGTGGTTTGCAATTGGGCTCTGATACTAAAATTGTAACACCCCAAACCCGGCGCAAACGCTACGACCAGATCTGGCATGCTACGGGGTTTAACGTTAAAAGCTTCACTTAGATAATTTTGGAAATTCAGTTTGCTTATTTAGGTATTCACTAAAATAAGTGATATTTGAAGAAAACCTTTGCCTTTTCTTTGAACGTGTTTGAAAATCCCATATTATTACTTCTTATAGATAAGTCTTTGAACATAAAATAAATTTTTTTTAAAAAAATAGAATAAAGACATTAACAATTATAATTTAAACCTAAGCTATAGAGACTTATTACATAAATAGTCCCAAATTTAAAAAATTAAAGGAAAACAAGAAACAGTTTATGAAAATAAAAGACTTGATGGCCTCTCGAGTTTGTCTCGGCTCCCATGTCCACGATCTACTGCTTATTTGAAAAGTCAGGGAAAATAAGGGTGTGAGTCACCAAGACTCAGTGTGCAAATCCCGAAAACACATAAAAGGCTTGAGGCCCACAAACACATTATGGGCCTTGGCCCATACACAATGGCAACAGAATATTTACATGCAACATGGCCCAACCCAACCTAAAAGTCCATCCTCTACACACCAGCCCGTACCAGCCATCACACCTCGGGGATTTCTACAATCAACCCACCAACCGCTACACACCATATCGACAGTCATGCTGCCAATTGAAATGTCGATCACCATGTGACCTTATAATCCACTGTGGCAGAGCCACCGATCATTGTGTGACCTTATAATCAAGTGTGGTAGAGCCACCGATCACTATTGTGACCTAAATGTACATATCGTGGTTTAACCATCGATCACTAAGTGACCTTTTAACATGCTCTTCCCCTTCATCATATCAATCCCATCCCATGCATACATCCATGCAAAAGTAACACAATATACTACCCAAAAGATCACAGTTTATCACATACATCGATACACATAGAGAGGTTTCTATGATTACGTACCTGGCATCCCTTGCTACCCTTTTTGGGTAATACGACTGTCCATACAGCCTTTTTTTTTTTTGGCTTTTAGACCATAACATATATAGTACAGATAAATTAGTGTGTTAGAGATCTACACACCTGATTACAGTCAAGACGAGACTTTCTATGTCGACACTATCAGAAGCCGATACGACTGCTAACTATCAAAAATTTTATTCTGACGTCGGTCCACAACCCGGTGGCCAATCCCGAACTGCTGACACCGCTTTTTTCTTAAACTTAGGGATTGGGTTTACAGATCCAATCCCCTCCTTCGCCTGAACTACATGTGATTCCATCATAAGACCTTATCAGTTGCTACCATCACAACATGTGGTTGTTAATCCACATCATAGGGTTAAGATTACGATTATGATAAATGAATCTAACAAAAATCTAAAGAGAACCCCTTACCTTGAAATCCCAAAAGAGATAAAGTTTAGAGACTAGCGATTTTTGGCTTTTAGATCTAGACGATCTACTTCGATTCCCGATGTCGCCCAACACGTAAACACAAGAAACCAACAATCCATTAGCCTCTCGGCTTTGTCTTCTAAAAACCGAAAGAGAAAAAGAATAGATAAGAAGAAATCGACACCTACCTTTACAGAGAATTCGGCAACTCCTAGAAGATTTTGGCTTTTAGTGAAGAGATCGGCAAAGAAATCCCGGAAGAACAATGAACATTTGGCTTATAGGCACAGAATGGAGAAGGGAATTGAAATTAAGGTTTCGGCTCTTTGATTAAGAAACAGTTGAGAAGAGAGGAGTAGAATAGAAGGAAAAGAAACAATCAAAATGATAAAGAGAAAAGGGTTTTCGGCAGACTAGAGGTAGTTCGGCTTTAGCTGTAACATCCTGAAAAATGTCTATGCATTTTCGGTTTAATTGTACGAAATGACATGTCTTATGTGTTATGAAAGTATTTTAAACACTGTTTTGGAAACCTGGAAATGTATGGAAATGTTAAGTTTAAAGTGAACATTTTTGGAAACCTGGAAATGTAAGAAAATGATTTAGAAATGATTCAAAAGAGGAAAGTGAACATTTCTGGAAACTTGAAAATGTAAGGAAATGTCAAGTTCAAAGAGGGAAACGAAAATTTTTGGAAACTTGGAAATATAAGGAAATGTCATAGAAATGTTAAGTTTTTTAGTTTAAAGAGGGGAAATTAAGGCAAGGTGGTCTTAAGAGAAAATTTGTGTAAAATATGACAAACAAACGGGCTTGGAAAAGTGGCTTGGAGATGCCACTTAGGGCCCTGGAAGTGACGCCACCAGCATGTGAGGAAGGGCCAAGGATCGAGTCACATGGGAAGCAAAATAAAGTTTTATTTTTGCTTCCAGAAGCAGAGAAGTGGACGGCACTAAGGAACTCAGGGGAGGAGTTTAAATTCTCTTAAAATTTCGGCTAATAGATGGATAAATGATGATTTATCTTAAAATATTTTTCAAGGAGATAATAAGGGATTATTCTTTAATTTTAAAACTAAGGGATAATGATAAGGAAGAGTGATGGCCAAGTAAGGGAGTCTTGGCCTAGTAATTTCGGCACAAGAAGGAGAACTAAGGCCATTCATTCATTCTCCTTCTCCATTCTCTCTGCCGAATTTTCCTAAGCAAAAATCCTCTCTTCTCTTTTCTTTTTCCAAAGCCGAAATACTCTATGTTCTAGACAAAAACTTCTTCCATTAATAGCTGATTCTTTCTAAGCCTAATATCCTTCTCTTTTTATCTTGAAATCGAATACATAAGTGGCTCATAGCCGACTATTCTCTAAGTCTTAAGCCGAATTTTTGAGGACTCAAGGAAAAGGGGCTGTCGATTTGTTCAAGGGTAAGATCAAGTTTGATTTCTATTCTTTCCTTTAAGGACTTGTCAAAATTTCAAAGGCTAATTCTTATTTTTATTCTTTGACCAAAATCTTAAGGAGAGATTCGGGATTTTGGCCTATTGTCGATTTCTAAGAGGAAGATCTTCGGGATTTCAAGGATTTACGGTAAGTCATGTATTTGGCCAAAGACCATTGATCATGTTTAAGTAATTAGATTTGGATCTAACATATGTGTATAGGGATTTCAACATCTCCATAGTCAAGTGGTGCTTCGGGATTTAAGATTTAGAAGGTAAGTACATTCGGCCAAGGGCCTATTTCAGTGTTTAGACTTGTTTCTTATCTGTTCAAACCGAAAACTAACCAAGCTAATGAATCTAGTGGTTAGCCGATTATAAGGAGGAAACACTACAAGTTTCAGGATTTGTTTGAGAAACAAATCGGCAACAAGGTAAGATTTTTGTCACCAAGATCCTTCGGGATTTAATCTCGTAGCCGAATAGACTTTTGCTAAAAAATCAAAGTGATTGACCAAATGTAGGAATTGAGATTTAAAGTGTTAGATCGGATTTCGGGTTCTCAGGAAAGCGTTAAGCGAATCAGGTGTGTATCCCACACTAACTTTTAATAAGATATATGGCAATATTTAATATGTGCATGTCTACGGTACAAAGTACTCAGGTACGTTTCCTATTTCTACTAGGATTACGAAATATGTTATATTTAACATGTGAAAAGTGACATGAATGTGAATTTAAGTATGATATGCATAATATGAATAATATGGGGCATTCGGGTTATATGAAAAAGGGGAAGTGAATGTGGTGACTTTGATCTCACTATCTGAATGTGGTGAGCTCGGTCACATTATCTGAATGTGGTAACTTCAGTTACATTATCTGAATGTGGTGTCTCATGACACAATTATCTGGTGGCTATGCCACGAATTTTATATGGGCGATGAGCACGTCGACTGCAGCGACTGCCTTCAATGGTGTGTAGCGGATGGAGGGTTGACTTAGTAGTCCCCACGGTGTGCAGGTTGGTACGGGGATGTGTAGCGGATGGAAACTAAGTTCGGGTTTGGGTTGCATCATTATTCTATTTGTATATGAATATGCCTGTGGTATGATATGGTATGCCTGATTTATTAAATTTTAGTGTTGGTTACACATTGAGTCGTTGACTCACCCCGGTTGTGGGAACATGTTTTGGTGATGAACAGTGAGGGACCGAGGCGGCAGAACTTGTGGTGGCCATGCTCAGCTTGAAGTTTTATTTAATTTGGGACATTTACTTTTATTCAAGTACTTTACAACTTTATTTTTGGGTTTTGTATGATGTAATAAGGCCATAGTGAGGATTTTATATTTGTTTTATTTACTATGTCACAAATTTATGATAATTTAAGAATAAGCCAATTTAATTTAAAATAAACTTTAAATATTTTGACACCTGAAATAAATGGGTTTTTAATATAAAATAAACTTGTTTTCAACTCAAGCCCAACCCACAAACAAACTATCTTCAAAACACACAGTTTTTTTCAAAGTAACAAAAAATTTTTTTTGAACCGGTTTACATCGAGGAACATACCAGATCCGGTCCAGGCTCGTGGGCCAGGTTTGGGGTGTTTCAGTTTGGAATCAGAGCCCAGTTTTAAACTCTCGACCTGTGGTCTAAGGCCCAAAACATTTTCAAATCGAGCCCAAATGAGTTTATGGAAGTATTTCTGAAAATAAGTAGATTTTCTGGCATGGCACCTAAGTCTCCGACCCGCAGTCCACCAGGTAAGTACCCCTAACCATCTGTGTAATTATGTGATTTATAGAAGGGTAGAAAAGGAAAGGAACGTAGAATAGTATGATAGGTACTTGAACCGTAGGATTAGTCTACTCAAACACAAATACATAAGACTTAATTGCCTAACTAAACAAACCTATGGCTAAGTCAACCGAGTTAGGGTGTGGTAACCCCTGTGCGCATGTCTAGGATTGGATCCAGAAGAGCCTGGTATTTAAGCAGTCCTAGTGACTCACCCCCTCTTTGCAGGAATCCTACCTGGTGCGTAGCTTCGGTTCACCCTAACTCAGAGGGCTCAGTAGGTGTGGCAACCTCTGTGCGCATGTCTAGAAATGGTTTCAGTGGGAGCTTGGTACTTAAGCAGTCTGTGTGACTCACCTCCTCTCCATTCGAACCCCTACAGTGCGTAGCTTTGGTTCACCCCGACCAAGAGGACTCGGTCACAGGCTAAACATGATAACTAAAACCCGAAAGGGAACTAGCCGTGTTTTTTTTTTAAAAAAAAAAAACCCTAGTTTCAAAACTCTTAAAATTACCTTTTTAATTTGTGAGAACTATTTATACAAAATTTTTTTTCCGAAAAATTCATTGATTTATAAAATTACAAAAAAACCCCTAGTGGTTGTAAAATTACAAAAATGCCCTTGGTTTATGAAATTTCCAACATACTCACAGTTTTATCAAAATTTTCATCACTTTATAAAATGTACAAAAACCCTAATTTGCAAATTATCAAAAACCCTTGATTTTGGAAAAATTACAACATTGCCCTTAACTTACAAAATTACCAAAATGACTCTGATTTCCAAAATTTCTGCAACATCACCATTTTGGAAAGTAAGATTCTCAAAAGAACCCTCAAAGTTTTACAAATTTGGAAATACCCCTGAAGTATTAAACTTTACAAATTTACCCTGGTTTATTACCAAAATACCCCCTCCCGAGAATCAAAATTACTGAAATACCCCGGATTTTAAAATTTTCCAAAATAGCCCGGGAATTTAAAAATTTCAAAATACTTTTTGACAAAATCACCAAGGAACTTTTTCTTTTGAAAAATTTTGAAAATACCCCTGTAGGACAAATTACGAAAATACCCCTGGGTAGTGGAAAAACAACAACAATGAAAACTACAATGTTTCTCTGAATGAACGAAAGTTCATAACTGATTGATGGATGTATGAATGAAAAGACTGTGTGCATGTATGAATACGAAAGAACCACTCCTAAAGTTCTTTTCATAAAACTTCTTCGCGGGTAATCAAGTGAGACAAAGACTAATTCATAAAACTTCTTAATCAGAGCACGACGTTAGAAATAAGCTCTAGAGGACGTGGTCGTCGAGGACGCGGTAGAGGCAAGATGACCGTGTCAGAACCCGTTAGATCGGGTCAAGGGTCTGACAATGAGATACCACCGCCACCACCACCCCCAGCTGTGGGTGTTGAGCAGTAAGCTCAAACGGGAGATGATGCTGTATCGCAGGCTGTGCTGCGAGTTTTAGAGTTGGTGGCTAGTGCAGGAGGAAATTCGGGAAATCGGAAGTCGGTACCTGAGCGACTTCGTGCCAACGGAGCTGAAATGTTTCGTGGAGTATCGGAGTGGCACCCAAGATACTCGATCTTGGTTGGAGGCAGCGGCGCATTATGGATGAGCTCGACTTGACCCCTGAGGAGAAGTTGAAAGGAATGGTGGCACTGTTACGCGATGAAGCGTACCAATGGTGGTTAACTGTTCGGGATAGTGCCACAGCTGAGGATCTGACCTGGAGTACGTTAAGGAAGCGTATCAGAAGAAATACGTTGGAACCAGGTACACTGATGAACAAAGGAAAGCTTTTCTGGGGCTGGTTCAAGGAAACAAGTCTATTGCAGAATATGATGCTGAATTTCTGAGGCTGAGCCGGTATGCTCGAGGAGTAGTGGCAACTGAGCATGAGCGCTGTGTCCGTTTTGAGGACAAAGTAAGGGATGATTTGAGATTGTTGATAGCACCGCATCAGGAGCGGGAATTTTCTGCTTTAGTAGAAAAGGCCAAGGTGGCCGAGGGAATTAAGGATGCTACAAAGCAGACTATGGATCAGATTAGGCCAAAAAGAGGTTTTGGATCATCTGGGAAGGTTCAAAAGAGGCCTAGAGTTGATGGGCCGCAAGGTCAGCAAGCTGGTACAGGATGGCAGTATCGTCCTTGTGAGCATTGTGGAAAGAAGCACTCAGGGGAGTGCTGGAAAAAGACGGGAGGATGTTTTAGGTGTGGGTCCAAGGACCATATGCTCAAAGATTGTCCTAAGAAACCAGATGAAAGTCGATCGCCAGACTCGAGAATGTTAGCTTGGTGGTGGTAGAGACGGACAGCGACCTTTAACGCGGTCGTGGTTCGAATAACTGAAGTAATGGTGCTGGCAGAGGACGTGGAACACAGGGCAGAGGTGCTGCTAATGCTGAGGCAAGGCAACCGGGTTTGGTTTATGTGGTTCGCTGTTGGGAGGATGGAGACGCTGTTGGTTTATGTGGTTCGCTGTGGGCTCGACCCATTCTTATGTTGCATGTAGTATAGTGGAAACACTAGGCCTAGGATCTGAACTTTCTGATAGGCAGATGACTGTAGTAAGCCCATTAGGCCAAACTGTAGTGGTGGATAAGATCTTTCGGAGTGTACCTTTAGAGATTCGGGGAGTGAACTTTCGGGCTGATTTAATGGAACTACCCTTTGGGGAGTTTGAACTCATACTTGGAATGGACTGGCTAGTAGAGCACCGGGTCGTATTGGATTGTACGGCTAAACGAATGGAACTAAGGACCCCGGAAGATGAAGTAGTAGTAATGATCGGAGAAAGAAGAAACTACCTGTCTAACGTAGTTTCGGCGTTAAAGGCTGAGAAAATGGTTAGGAAAGGGTGCAAGGCATTTTTAGCCTTCGTAAGTGCGTTGGGTGGAAAGGAAGAAGGTGTCAGTGGAGTTAGAACGGTAAGGGACTTTGAAGATGTATTTAGGAGGAATTACAGAATACCCCGGATAGGAGGTGGAATTTGGAATAGACTTGCTACCGGGAACAGCTCCTGTGTCAATCGCTCCATATCGAATAGCGCCAAAGGAGTTGGTTGAGCTCAAAGCTCAAATCCAAGAGTTGTTGGATCGTGGGTTCATTCGACCCAGTGTGTCTCCATGGGGAGCACCGGTCCTGTTTGTAAAGAAGTAGGACGAAACTATGCGGATGTGCATAGATTTCTTGTCGATTGAATAAAGTGACCATCAAGAACAAGTATCCCTTGCCAAGGATAGAGACGACTTGTTCGATCGGTGAAAGGGGGCGCGAAGATTCTCGAAGATAGACTTAAGGTCGAGATATCATCGGTTGAAGGTGAAGGAGGCAGATATCCATAAGACCGCTTTTAGGACAAGATACGGCCATTTTTAGTTTGTAGTGATGCCGTTTGGATTGACGAACGCTCCAGCCGCGTTCATGGATATGATGAACCGGGTTTTCCAACCCTACTTGAATAGGTTTGTTGTTGTGTTTATCGATGACATTCTTGTGTATTCGAAGTCGGAGGAGGAGCATGATGAGCACCTATGGATAGTGTTACAAGTATTAAAGGAGAAGAAGCTCTATGCCAAATTCAGCAAGTGTGAATTCTGGCTTAAGAAGGTGGCATTCTTAGGACATGTAGTATCCGCAGAAGGTATAAGGGTGGATCCTAGGAAGATCGAAGTAGTGTTGGATTGGAAACCACCTAGGTCCGTGGTTGAGATCCGAAGTTTCTTAGGTTTGGCAGGCTATTACAGAAGGTTCGTGGAAGGGTTCTCGTCAATAGCCGCGCCTTTGACAAAGCTACTAAGGAAGGAAGTATCCTTTGAATGGACTGATAAGCAACAGGAGAGCTTTGAAAAGCTTAAGAAGGTGTTGTGAAGCCTGGTGTTAATTCGTGTAGGAGGCGGGGAAGGATTTTGTGGTATCTTGTGTGACTTCGCATACGGGATTAGGATGTGTCCTAATGCAAGATGGAAGGGTAGTCACGTATGCGTCGCGACAGCTAAGGCCTCATGAGGTTAACTACCCAACCCATGACTTGAAATTAGCAGCAGTGGTTTTCGCCCTTAAGGTGTGGAGGCACTATCTCTATGGAGAAAGGTCAGTGATCTACACAGACCACAAGAGCCTTAAGTATTTGTTGACTCAGAAGGAGTTGAACTTGAGGCAGCGAAGGTAGGTGGAATTATTATAGGATTATGATTACTCGATAGAATACCACCCGGGCAAGGCGAATGTCGTAGCTGATGCTCTAAGTCGGAAGGTTGTGTCGGATCTAAGGGCTATGTTCGCTCACTTGAGTTTGTATGATGATGGAAGCCTGTTGGAAGAGTTGCAAGTCAAACCCACATGGCTGAATGAGGTGAAAGGGGGACAGTTGGCTGATAAGGACCTAAGTGCTAAGTTACAGCAAGTACAAAATGGAGAGATCGAGGATTATGACGTTAATGATGAAGGAGTATTGTGCTACAAAGGAAAGGTCTGTATGCCGAGGAACGAGGAGATAAGACAGAAGATTCTTCGGGAGGCGCATAGTAGCCCTTATGCTATGCATCCCGGAGGCACTAAGTTGTACAGGGATCTAAGGGAACAGTTTTGGTGGCACGATCTTAAATGAGAAATTTACAGAATTGTGGGAAAATATCGACGACGTGTCGCCAAGTTAAGGAAATTTGAACACCAAGTTCCATCGGGATTACTTCAGCCAATCGAGATTCCACAATGGAAGTGGGAGAGAATCACCATGGATTTCGTTAGTGGGCTTTCCCTTACGCCTACTAAGAAGGACTCGGTATGGGTAATAGTGGACCGTCTGACCAAGTCCGCGCACTTCATCCCAGTAAGGGTTGATTATTCTCTTCAGAAGTTGGCCAAACTATATGTAGCAGAAATTGTGAAGTTGCAAGGAGTACCGGTGTCAATCATTTCGGATAGAGACCCAAGGTTTACGTCTCGGTTTTGGAGAGCACTTCATCAAGCTTTAGGCACTAAGTTAGACTTTGCTACGACTTTTCATCCACAATCAGACGGGCAGTTTGAACGGGTTATACAAGTGTTGGAGGATATGTTGAGAGGCTGTGTAATGGATTCCCGAGGAAGTTGGGAAGATTATTTGCCTTTAGCAGAGTTCACCTATAACAACAGCTATCAGGCTAGCATTCGGATGGCACCATATGAAGCGTTATATGGTCGGAAGTGTCGAACTCCTACTTGTTGGACTGAGTTAGGAGAACGTCGAGTTTTGGGTCCAGAGTTAATGCCAGAAACTGAAGAGAAGGTTGAAATAATTTGGGCACGATTAAAGGAAGCCTCAGCGACAGCGTAAGTCGCACGAGACCTTAAATGAGAATGAAATAGAGTTTGAAGTGGGAGACCAAGTGTTTCTGAAAGTCTCGCCTTGGAAGAGGGTGATGAGGTTTGGTCGAAAAGGGAAGTTAAGCCCAAGGTTTATAGGGCCCTATCGAGTCTTTGAAGCGAGTGGACGATGGCATACCACGATTGGAGTTGCCACCAGAGTTACAACAAATGCACGATGTATTCCATGTATCCATGCTACGTCGCTACCGATCGGATCCATCTCATGTGGTACCAGTTGAAGAAGTGGAGTTAAGGCCAGACTTATCCTATGAGGAAGAGCCGATTCGGATATTGGAACGTGATGTAAAAGTGTTACAGAGGAAGTCAGTTCCCCTAGTCAAAGAATTATGGCGCAATCATGGATGGAAGAAGCTTCGTGGGAACCAGAAGAGGCCATGCGACAGCAATACCCTCAATTATTTTAGCTAGGAAATTTTGAGGACGAAATTATTTTAAGGGGGTAGAACTGTAACATCCTGAAAAAGGCCTATGCATTTTCGGTTTAATTGTACGAAATGACATGTCTTATGTGTTATGAAAGTATTTTGAACATTTTTTTGGAAACTTGGAAATGTATGGAAATGTTAAGTTTAAAGTGAACATTTTTGGAAACCTGGAAATGTATGGAAATGTTAAGTTTTAAGTGAACATTTTTGGAAACCTGGAAATGTAAGAAAATGATTTAGAAATGATTCAAAAGAGGAAAGTGAACATTTTTGGAAACTTGGAAATGTAAGGAAATGTCAATTTGAAAGAGGGAAACAAAAATTTTTGGAAACTTGGAAATGTAAGGAAATGTCATAGAAATGTTAAGTTTTTTAGTTTAAAGAGGGGAAATTAAGGCAAGGTGGTCTTAAGAGAAAATGTGTGTAAAATATGACAAACAAACGGGCTTGGAAAAGTGGCCTGGAGATGCCACTTAGGGCCCTGGAAGTGACGCCACCAGCATGTGAGGAAGGGCCAAGGATCGAGTCACATGGGAAGCAAAATAAAGTTTTATTTTTGCTTCCAGAAGCAGAGAAGTGGATGGCACTAAGGAACTCAGGGGAGGAGTTTAAATTCTCTTAAAATTTCGGCTAATAGATGGATAAATGATGATTTATCTTAAAATATTTTTCAAGGAGATAATAAGGGATTATTCTTTAATTTTAAAACTAAGCGATAATGATAAGGAAGAGTGATGGCCAAGTAAGGGAGTCTTGGCCTAGTAATTTCGGCACAAGGAGGAGAACTAAGGCCATTCATTCATTCTCCTTCTCCATTCTCTCTACCGAATTTTCCTAAGCAAAAATCCTCTCTTCTCTTTTCTTTTTCCAAAGCCGAAATACTCTATGTTCTAGCCGAAAACTTCTTCCATTAAGAGCCGATTCTTTCTAAGCCTAATATCCTTCTCTTTTTATCTTGAAATCGAATACATAGGTGGCTCATAGCCGACTATTCTCTAAGTCTTAAGCCGAATTTTTGAGGACTCAAGGAAAAGGGGCTGTCGATTTCTTCAAGGGTAAGATCAAGTTTGATATCTATTCTTTCCTTTAAGGACTTGTCGAAATTTCAAAGGCTAATTCTTATTTTTATTCTTTGACCGAAACCTTAAGGAGAGATTCGGGATTTTGGCCTATTGTCGATTTCTAAGAGGAAGATCTTCGGGATTTCAAGGATTTACGGTAAGTCATGTATTCGGCCAAAAGCCATTGATCATGTTTAAGTAATTAGATTCGGATCTAACATATGTGTATAGGGATTTCAACATCTCCATAGTCAAGTGGTGCTTCGGGATTTAAGATTTAGAAGGTAAGTACATTCGGCCAAGGGCCTATTTCAGTATTTAGACTTGTTTCTTATCTGTTCAAACAGAAAACTAACCGAGCTAATGAACCTAGTGGTTAGCTGATTATAAGGAGGAAACACCACAAGTTTCGGGATTTGTTTGAGAAACAAATCGGCAACAAGGTAAGATTTTTTTCACCAAGATCCTTCGGGATTTAATCTCGTAGCCGAATAGACTTTTGCTAAAACATCAAAGTGATTGACCAAATGTAGGAATTGAGATTTAAAGTGTTAGATCGGATTTCGGGTTCTCAGGAAAGCGTTAAGCAAATCAGGTGTGTATCCCACACTAACTTTTAATAAGATATATGGCAATATTTAATATGTGCATGTTTATAAGAATATGGCTAAGGCACCGTGTTACGGTACAAAGTACTCAGGTACGTTTCCTACTTCTACTAGGATTACGAAATATGTTATATTTAACAGGTGAAAAGTGACATGAATGTGAATTTAAGTATGATATGCATAATATGAGTAATATGGGGCATTCGGGTTATATGAAAAAGGTGAAGTGAATGTGGTGACTTCGGTCTCACTATCTGAATGTGGTGAGCTCGGTCACATTATCTGAATGTGGTAACTTCGGTTACATTATCTGAATGTGGTGTCTCATGACACAATTATCTGATGGCTATGCCACGAATTTTATATGGGCGATGAGCACGTCGCCACCGCAGCTGACGCGCCGATGGTGTGTAGCGGATAGAGGGTTGACTTAGTAGTCCCACGGTGTGCAGGTTGGTACGGGGATGTGTAGCGGATGGCAACTAGGTTCGGGTTCGGGTTGCATCATTATTCTGTTTGTATATGAATATGCCTGTGGTATGATATGGTATGCCTGATTTATTAAATTTTAGTGTTGGTTACACGTTGAGTCTGTTGACTCACCCCGTTGTGGGAACATGTTTCAGGTGATGAACAGTGAGGGACCGGGACGGTAGAACTTGTGGTGGCCATGCTCAGCTTGAAGTTTTATTTAATTTGGGACATTTCCTTTTATTTAAGTACTTTACAACTTTATTTTTGGGTTTTGTTTGATGTAATAAGGCCATAGTGAGGATTTTATATTTGTTTTATTTACTATGTCACAAATTTATGATAATTAAAGAATAAGCCAATTTAATTTAAAATAAACTTTAAATAATTTGACACCTGAAATAAATGGGTTTTTAATATAAAATAAACTTGTTTTCAACTCAAGCCCAACCCACAAACAAACTATCTTCAAAACACACAGTTTTTTTTCAAAGTAACAAAAAAATATTTTGAACCGGTTTACATCGAGGAACATACAAGATCCGGTCCAGGCTCGTAGGCCGGGTTTGGGGTGTTTCATTAGCAGAATAATGAGAAAAGAGATTGGGAGAATAAAGATCTAAATGCCGAAATTGAAGAAGAGAATGGAAGAATAAAACCCTAGTGCCGAAAATAAAAAATATTCCCCCTTACTTAACCTAAATTTTGGTAACTACCTCTCAAAAACCGAAAGTGCCCCTTTTGATAACTTAAAATTGATCAACTAATAAGGGAAATTTTGGCACCCCTATTGCATAACAAAACCGATTTCTCCCCCCTCCAAGAGATGGAAATTCGACCACCACTGTTGATCAGCAGATAACTCCTACTCTTTCTCCCTTATCTCTATCTACTCACACCTCCGAAAGAGGCTTAAATAACACCACCTCTTCCTTTCTTTATTTGCCATGTAATCAACATTATCCACTTGAGTAAATCTTCCTATTTTTAAGCCTTATTGTCGTCCCTCTCTATCCATTTTGATGCCAAAAATTAACAAGTCTTAATTAAAATAATTGGGCTTCATGCGACTCAAACTTGAGCCTCTTCAGCTGACGCCACCTCCCTGCTCTCTAAGTGGCGCCACTTTGCCACTGGGCCTCAAGCCCATTTGTGTCTTAATTCATAGATAAGAACTTTTAAGTCCTATCCTATCTGACTCTCCACTAGAGTGCCCGAGCAGAAATTTTGACTAAGGCCTCGGCCCAACCTTGAGCCCAATCTGAACCCCTTAAACACTCTAATTAACACATTAGGTGTAACATAAACATCTCAGCACATTAAACGCAAAGGCCCATTAATTCAAGATGTTACAACAACACTATCTTAAATGAAAATAATAATAATAAAATACAAGAAAAAGAGAATCAAACTTGAGCCTCAAGCTATGTTTACATTACTTCTTAACCACTAGGCCAGATACTCAATCTTTTCATAATCGCTCAAACATAACTTTAAAAGTCAGAGCAAGAAAACTTCTAGTTCACTAACCCAATTTCTTCTAACCTGATTTTGGGGATGTGACATTATTAATTATCACAACAAAACAAATACGTATGAAATGATTAAGCTTTGTGCTCACCCTGAAATTACTATAATGAAAAGAAATCCATATTGACATCTTAAGAGTAGAATGTGAAAGGTCCGATCTAAATATGGCAATGTGTTAGAATAATGACTCAAAGAAATGTAGCTAGCAGACTTCTCATGAATTTATATCAATGATTTTAAGGAAAGTATTCACAGTTAAGGTGAAAAATGACATTCCTTGTTTTATCCTTCACTTGTAGAAAATATTCCCCTTTGCCACCCCTTTTGAGCCTAGTTAATGATTTTATTCAGATAAAACTTTGGAGGGAAAATTTGGGAGAAAAACATGAGTTAGTGACTATTTTTCCTTTATTTTAAGTCGTGGGGTAAGTGTGAAAATCATGCTTATGAGGTTTATAATCCTAACATTGATTGTGAATTTTTCCAACGATGCCTTGCCGATGAAAATGAGTATATTTGAAATGATAAATGACAAAAGTTCATAATTCTCTTCACTTGTAGAAAAAGTATCCCTTACTACCCCTTTAGGCCTAATATGATTTTCTTTCTTGGAATGAACCCTAATCAAGAGTCACGTCGACACAAGGGAAATGATAAAAAAACGATTATGAGAAATTTCCCTCATATTGTTAAAGATTGTGCTTTGTCATAGAAAAATAAATAAATCTAGATAATTTTAAAAGGGAAATGAGTTTTGAAAATGAAAATCACTAATGTAGATTTCTTCACTAGAAAATGACTATTGGTTTAAATAGATATCTTGGACTCAATTATCCCTTTCTTTTGTTACCTTAAATCTAGCTTACATTACAACCCTTAAAACATCATCTTTGATTAAGTATGGTTTTTTAATTAAGAAGTCTATCCTTCTAATTTTTTGGGAACATTGTTAAGTCCTTGAAAGCCTGAAACATAAGGAAATGAACTTTAAAGTGAAAAAAAAAAAGATCAGTTTAAAGCAGTCCAAAAAAGAAAAAGAAAAAAAAATGAAATGCCTTTAGAATTTGTGAAGATAATTGGAACGATGGAAATGTACAAGTGTACACAATCACAACAAGTACTAAAGTGACAAGTAAATGTCAAGTTATTGTACCCATAGGGTCTGTGAAAGAAAATATTTATGAAATACAATTTAAAACAATTTGGTGAATGAAAATATTTATGAAATACAGTTTAAAACAATTAAAAACTAAAATTTAACTAAGTAACAATACAATAAAAATAAAAATAAAACTTTAAATGTCGAGTTATGGTACCCACACGGTTTCAAAAGATGGGTTAAATCAGATGACATAAATGTGTTGGATAAATCACATTCTTTAACTTAGAATTACTAAACTCATGCTCACGTTGTTACGAATAATTTCATGGAAACTCGATAACTTGCTAACTAGTGCACATACATACTTATTAATAAATTAACCAATCTCTTGAACATTTTTCAATGCATGAATTAGAGCTCAAAAGGTGCTGAAAAAGTCTATATATTTTTGTGTTTCCACACCCCCAAATTTAATTCATTGCGCGTCTCAAGTAATGCACAAATTGAAAAGAGGAAGTTCTTGAAATCACTATTGAAAAATGTCTTTAGAATATATTTCCCCCACAATTATGAGTTTAGTGTAATTATGATTAAGAACAAGAATTTTGCAATTATGCAACTCAAGTATACATATTGTTTGAATTATTCTCAATTGTTATCATGCTAACAAGAATAGACAAAATGTTTTCATGCTAATCCTTACCACTTAATTTTTATTTCATTATTTAAGACTAAATTGCAATCACTAAGTTTAACTTATGTCTTCATATGTTGAACTTAGCAATTTCTCTCCACTAATGTAGGCAGTACAGAAATCTAAGGTCTTTTAAATAGGTTGTAACGTGGATGGGCTAATGGTAGGTAAAAGATAGATAAATTTAAGCTAAAACCCCTAGACTTAGCTTGTATCGGACCTTCAGAATAAGTAACATCAATACACCAACACATTTTGCTTTCACATGCTCTTTTGTACATCTATTTCTTTTGAGTACATATGCTCTCTATTTTTTTACATGAATATTTTATTGTACGTACTACAAAATTGTTTTTCTTTGAGCATTTGATACTTCTTTTTAGCTCCCCCAAACTTATTTCCAAATAATATCTTGGATAAATTGAGTCTAGTGTTTGGGACACTTTAAAGATAATTATGAGAGAAGTGATGGCTAAATATTACAAAGTTTCAAATAAAATTAGGCCATATAGTCTCAAAGTTGGGTTTCAAGGGATAAATAGTCATTAAGGTTGGCTTGAATGGCTCAAATGGTCCAAACAAAAGTTTTCCTAAGTCATTTTCAAGATTCCATGCTCCCTAGGATGTCGCCTCAAGAAATTACTAAGTCAATTCTAGAGACTTACACTTTCATGCATGTCTAGCTCTCATAAAGAGAAAAAAGATGATATGATTTACAAACTTTATTAAGATAACATTATGTCATAGTTGCGCTAACATAGAAATTATTTAGATGATAGAACTTTATTTATACTAGAAGTTAGCATAATTAACAAAAATTCAAAATTTTGAACAAAAAAATAATTTAATCATGATTATAAGAATAATGTATCTCGAAAAACAATTTCAATTTTTGGTCCCCCTACTTAAGATGAACAATGTCCTCATTGTTAAAACAATAGAGAGAATGAAAATATAGAAGTGAATAGATATTGTACACTAGGTAGGACCATAGCAAAAGGAGGTGAGTCAAGTTTGACAGCTTAAATACCAAGCTTTTCCTAGGCAAGTCCAATCCTAGACATGTACATATCTATTGCCACACTTCTTATTTTCCAATTTGTTCCATTTTATTGATGATTTACATCTCTTATTTTATGACGCGAGAGATAAAATCCTAATAGAACCTAATCTTAAAAACTATAAATATACTAAGAAAGAAAATAAAATAAAGTAAAAATCCCCCATTTTTATTTATTTGTAGATCCCTCAGAATTTGACTCATCTTTTGGTCCATCGTCCTTTTTTTCTGCACGAACTATTTCGTTTCCTCTTCGATATTGGACTCCATGGTACAAATATAAAAGCTAGAAAATCAGGCACAAAAATAAATGGGTCATGGAATATTTTCGTAAAAGCACTTCTCATTGAGTCATCTCGTTTTTTTAAATATATCTAGTAATTTTGTTGCTACTACTTCATATGTTGCATTAGTCCATCAATTTTGAAAGCTCAGCATGAAGATCTAGGCAAGGCAAATGAGTTCTAAATGTTGAGGTCACCATGTCAAGTTTGATCATTGGTTCAATTGGTTCTGCCTTATCAGGGATTCCAGCTGACTACATTGGTTCGATCTCTGTGGGATTCTCTTCTTCTTCTTTGAGGTCCTCGCTCGATTCAACTCGTTGCTATAGAACAGAATCTCCAGCTGTAACACCCCTAAACCCGGCCTAGAAGTTAGGTCCGAATCCAGCGTGTTATATTGAAGTGTTTTTGCGAAAACCTTGTTTTCATTGAAAACCTTTCTAGAGAAAAGTTAAGTAAAATCCAGCTTGCTCTCAAAACGAGGTGTAGCCAAAAAGCATTTCCTTGTTCTATGTAAAAATTTCCTTTGACAACAGAAGCTCACTCTTAAAACATAATTATTTTCCATAAAACTTGAAATATGCTTAAAAGAAATAAATCCAGGTTCTGTTTCAAAATTACAATGCATAGTGGAAGTAATGGAATAATACTTAGAGGGAAAACCTTATTACAATCCAAAAAAATAACTTAAAATATATAACTTAAAATCTAGAATTTAGATATTAAGAAAGACAGGTCTATTCGTCTTGCTAGTTGGCTACCTCTGAGTCCCTCCATCCGTCGAACTGCCTACTAAGGATCACCTGAGAAAAAAAAAAGAGGGAGTGAGTTTTCGAAAACTCAATGTGTACGACCCTTGTCAAACAAACAACATACATATCATAATAATAACATAATAATATCATACATGCAATGCAATGCAAACCCTCCTTAAATAATCCATCCGGTACACTTCGTCTCCGTCCAACCGAAACACTTCTGTGGGGATTTCTAAATCGACCCACCCATCCGATATACTTTAACGGTAGCCCAGCTGCGGTACTACCAAAAGTTGCAGCAAAGCTGCTTATCATATAATAGGCTTAGAAAGCCATCAGTGGATCCACAGTTGTCAAGCAACCATGCGATCCTCATATACTTCCTCCATTCCACAATTCCCACACATATGCATCCTAAACAGAATATCATATGAATGCAGCAAATGTACATGTAACATCCATAAATCTTACATTCAACACATTGGGGTATTTTAGCCATTTCATAAATCAAGGGTATTCCGGTAATCCTACCCTACAGAGGTATTTCAGTAATTCTATCCTACAGGGGTATTTCAGTAATTCTTAACATTATGGGTCTTAATTACGAACCTTGGCCCGTCAACAAGTCCTCACTGCTAAAGTGAACAGACACTACACACCAGGTAGGATTCCAGAGAAGAGGAGGTGGGCCACTAGGATAGCTTAAATACCAAACTCTTCCTAGATCCAATCCTAGACATGCATATGTTCATTGCCACACTCTACCCTAGCGACTTGTCCACAGACAGGTTTGATTATTAAATTAAGTTTTATGCTATTTAAGAATTTATCAGAACTAGGCCTAGAGTCCATTAAAACCCTAGCATGCATTTCTAAAATCCCATAAGGCCCACTAATACTAATCATGTCCATATAGCCCATTAAGCCCAATCATGTATATGTAGTCCATTAGGCCCGATCATAATCAAATCATACAACCATCCATATCAATCCATCATTCAATTTCACATATCAATTCTTGCCGATTTGGGCCCACGAGCTTGGCAGGCCCATTTAACCCTTTCTGGCCCGATTGGCCAAACAGTGGCCCGAGACCATGAGATCCCTCTCTTAGTCTCGGTAGTCATATCGGTGTTTCCACACAAATGTTCGTACGCTCGTGTGGTTGCCGGCGCCAACCTTTTGGCGTTTCAGCTTTTCGACATTCTATTTTTTCGGTATTTCAGCTTTTGCCTATTTGTCGTGTGTGAAGTGTATGTACACACTCGGTAAATGAGACATGTTACACTATCCCCAGCCTTGAACTTAAAACCAATACCAACCTCCAATCAATCACACACTTAACCACAATATTTACCAAAAACCGAAGCCTTACCTTAACCTTACCGTGTACCACCAGTCCTAATAGCCCTTCCTTAGCTACTACTCACGAATATCCCCTAGATTTGCATCAATCTTAATCGTTAAAGACAAAATAATAGGTGACTTGTATCCACTTAAGTCACCCTTTCCCTTACTATAGACTATTCGGCCAACTTATCCCAAAATCAAGAACACTTACCCAAAACCCGAAACGTATGGATAGCTTTTCGGCAGAGACTTGTAGATCCAAGCTTGATTCCAATTTTCCAAGATCTGATCCACCAAAAATCAAAGGAATGATGACAGCACGACAGAGATTTGGTCACTAGAGTATTCAGCACAAGGTTTGGGGCCATGAAGAAATCGGCTCCAAGAGCAAAGGTTTTCGGCTTTTAAAGTCACGAATATTTGGTCCCCAACAATTGAGATGAAGGTGGGACGGCACAAGCAATGGAGAAAGAAGGGAATGATATTCGATTCAAGGCTTTAGGAGAGAAGAAAAGGAAACACATAAGGAAGAGGCGAGGTTTAGAACAGAAAAAGTGAAGGAGAATTCGGCAGAGCACTATAGTTGCTGAAATAGCACAAAGGAAATTCTAATTGCCGAAATAGCACAGAGGGAATTTGACACCCTCTATTTATACACAAAATCAACCCCCCAAAGTCCCAATCGACTCCAACTCTTCCCCATCTCATCTCCTCATTTTTCTCCTTTGTAACTCCCCAATCCTTTTCCTAAATTTTCTCTTCTGATCACTCTAGAGTCCATCATTACACCACTTTCAACCTTCTAGAAGGCCAAAATTAAACTCCTAAAAAAAATACTAAGCTAGGATTCAAACCTAGGATCTCCTTGCTAGCCCATAGCGCCACCTTCCTATACCCTAAGTAGCATCACTTAGCCACTCCACCACAAGACTCTTTGATGCCATTTTCCCTATTTTTATTTAAAAGCCCAACTACTTACCACCTTGGTTCCTTTAATAATTAATTAAAAATTCCTTCTCCTCAAAGTTCGAACCCAGCACTTCTCCAACATCCCTAGACACTCCAAGTTTATTAAACCCTTAAAGCCAACATGTTATTTGTCATTTTCTTGCTTAAAAAAATTATGAGAACCAAAACCCACTTCATCTAGGCCCAAAATTCGGGGTGTTACACCGGCTACTCGGTAGAGATCCCAATCTGTAATTGTGCCTTTGGTAGAACCTGCCTTCTTTACATTTGTAATAATTTTAGCTTTCAAGCACAAAATTGTTATCATAAAGGGAACGTATGATGGGCTAGAACGTCTAGTGGCACAACTTCGAATTTCTTTTAGAATGATTTTTCCACAACAATGATCTTTGCTGTCATAATTGAGTATAAAAAGACCATTTGTTTTATTGTGATTTGACACAATCCATTTAGATCCCAGAACTGTAAGGTCCTCGAGAATTTCTTACAATTTTTCAACCTCAATATTTTCCATTAAGGAAAAATATTCGTCGTCTACAAAATTAGGTAAATCAAAGAATTCATTAATAGCGCTTGAATTTATTGGTACCTTGATTCCGTGGATAGAGACTTTTGTTAATTCGCATGAAATTCACGGACTAACTCTTCATCTATGCTTGGTCTTTTCTCACAAAACACTTCCAAATTTAAAGCTTCAACAACATGTTGAATACTCGCCATTAAATTAGTATACTTGCTTTCTTTTAGTGTAAAGCCTTTTTCTGGAAGCATTTTTTGATTTTTGAAAATACTGTCGTATCTAGCTTTGGCTTCTTCACAGTGGAATTTGTTTTGTCATTCTTCAACTTGGACAGAGGCACGAGTTCTCTTGCAAGACATGATTAACCACCTTTATATAAAAATTAAGAACTGTAACACCCCTTACCAGTGTCTAACGCTGGAATTGGATACGAGGCATTACTGAACTTAACTTACTTAAATATACAACATCAGGCATCAAACTTCTCACTCATATTCATAACGTCATTAATATGGGGCTACGAAGCCCTAAACATACATACTGAAGGTTTTGAAATTAAATCGAAGACTTTTACGCACTTAGAAAATTTTTGCCTAAATAGGGCCACCACACGCCCTTGTGGAGGAAGGGACACGCTCGTGTGACATATCCTACGCCTGTGTTCCACACCCATGGTCAACACTAACTTGCATCACTAGGCCTATCACACACCCGTGTGTCTAGCCAGTGGTTGACACTGACTTGTATCACACGGCTAGTCACATGCCCGTGTCCTTCGACCGTGTGGCAAATTAAATTCCAAAAATTTAGGTGCAGACTTCACACGGCCTGGGCACATGCCCATGTCCGTGGCTATGCCTTCCACACGGATGAGGCACACGGCCGTGTCTCTGCCCGTGTGTTTACTACTGAGTGTACTGACTCGTACAATTTACATGCAGGGGACACACGACTTAACCACACACCCAGGGGGCTGACCGTGTGCCACACACGGCCTAGACACACGCCCGTGTGTCTACCCGTGTAGACAAAAACAGGGCTATTTGCCAAGCTCTTTTTATCACCCTAACTCATACAAATATGAACCCTATTCAATCATTAACCCATTCATACATACTTTAACCAAGCAACCCAATCCTGCACCACACACATTCATGAATAACTTCATCTTTTCATAGATTAATAATAATGAGCTATCAATTATGGCCTTATACAAAAGAGTTCATCTTAAAAGAGCCAATACACTTGGCCAAAACAACAAGACATTTCACTAAGTCTAGCCTCTATACATGCCATACTCAAAATACTAAGTTTAACTATACCGAGATGTGCTGATAGTGTGGGTGATCTTCTGCTTACCTTTGTATCTCGAGCTGGCTCTTTGACACTATAAAACAAGGGAAAGAAAGGGAGTAAGCTTAAAGCTTAGTAAGTCTACATGTAAACAATAAGCATCATACCATATGCCGAGCAATCACAAACATTACATAATGTATAAGAATAATTCACATTTTTCATAATCATGCTTACTCATCTCATCTTTTACCACATTCCAACCATATAACATATGTATTGCTCATATTTACTTGCACATATACCTTGCACTCATCACCATAAAGCCATATGAAATATTTACATAGACAAATTTCTTGATGAATCCTTCAGAATAATACTAAGTATCCGGTGGTTTCGCACACAGCCCACCATTAATCAATAATAGGGTGGTATCGTACACAACCCACCAACAAGAATAATTACGATGGTTTCGCACATAGCCCACCAAATGATCATATAAATGATGGTATCGCAGACAGCCCATCATGAATAAATAATAAGGTGGTATCACACACAGCCAACCAATAATGATATTTACGGTGGTATCGCACACAGCCCACCAAATAATAATTGTGGATATTTATTCGTACTTCATTTCTATTCCGAGGTTCATACGAGAATTACTCACTATCCAACATTTCCAATCAATCTCACCAATAAGTATTTACATCCATACAATGCATCAATAGGTAACATCAAAAGTATTAAGGATGTATCATTTACACGCAAACTTACCTCGGTGGAAAATGTGTTAATTAACGGTTTAATCTGTAACCTTGCCTTTTCCCCGGTCAAGGTTGTTTCCACAATCTTCTTGATCTATAATAATAAAATTTACTCATTCAATCATTACATAATTCATGACACTTCAAAATTTCTACTTAGGCAAAAAATGACAATTTTGCCCTTATACTTTGGCAAAATTATGATTTTGCCCCTAGGCTCGTAAATCATTTTTCATCACATTTTCTCATTAAACAAGCCCAGCTGAACATTTATTTCTCTTACGAAAATTTACAAAACCCATCATTTCATGCATTTATTACACAATTACAACCATTACAATTAAGTCCTATTTAGGTGTTTTCATGTTAACACCTTTCACAAAAATTATTCCTTAACTCTCTAACATTCATTTTCTTCCATAAAAACTCAGCAAACAACATAAACACACTCATGGAAAGTCCCTAAATTTTCAACCATTTTGCAAAATAGTCCCCTCATTAGCTAGCTTAAGCTTTAGGGCTCCCAAAAGTACAAAAATTATCAAGAAAGATATGTTGGCTGAAAGTTTGAGCTTTAAAACCCCTATTTATTGTTGAAAAATTTGGTAGAAGAAGAAGAGAAATGAAAAAGATGATAGCTTTCTCTTTATTTATCTTATTTTATTCATTTTAGTCACCTAACACCACCAAATTTTTGACTCATTTAATGCTTTTGTCTCCCTTGGTTCCCTTGACCGGCCATCACCTTTAGGGAGGTATAATTGCACTTTAAGGACCTCCAATTTAATATTCTATGACTATTAGACACCTCTAACCTGAAAAACAGAACTTTTGCACTTTATGCGATTTAGTCCTTTTTCACAATTAAGCATACAATTGCTAAAATTAAAGCACCAAAATTTCCATGCCTCATTATAATCATGCTATAACACATAAAATAATATCAAAATAATTTTCTTCAACCTTAGATTAGTGGTCTCGAAACATAAAATAATATCAAAATAATTTTCTTCAACCTTAGATTAGTGGTCTCGAAACCACTATTCCGACTAGCCCAAAATCGGGCTGTTGTAAGAACTCAATAAAATAAATAATAGAATACAAAGCTAAAGATGTAACACCACTTACTCGTATTTGACGTCGAAATAGGGTACGAGGCGTTATCAGACTCATACGCAAACAATTATACAAAACTGAGACATGACTTTCCATTCAAAATTAAAACTTTTCATAATACCTCTTAACCAAGCCTACGAGGCCTAAATCGCCCTTTAGGAACGATTCGGGATCAAACTGAACCCTTAAAAAGATCTATAGAAAAACTTAGAAAATTTTCATCAAACAGTCCACATGCCCGTGTGGAGGAAGGGGCACGCCCGTGTGGCATATCACATGCCCATGCTCCACACCAGTAACCTATAGAGGTTTTCACACGGCCAGACACACACTTGTGTCCATGGCTTGTGTCCCTCACATCGCCACGACATGCCCGTGTCTTAGCTCTTGTGCAGAAACCTTCGCGTTTTGTTTTTAACGTTATCACCCCATAAATGTCACACGGCCAAGGCATACGCTTGTGTCCTTCGACCGTGCGGCGAATTAAATTCCTAATTCAGGTGCAGACTTCAAATGGCCTCGGCACATGCCCATGTACAATGGCCGTGTCTTCCACACGGTTGAGACACACGGTCGTGTCTCCACCCGCGTGGTTACTACTGAGCATACTGACTTGCAAACCGAGCATACAGGAGGACCCACGGCCTAACCACACACCCATGAGGCTGACCATATGTCACACACGACCTAGACACATGCCCGTGTGCCTGCACATGTGGACAAGAACAAGGCTATTTGCCAAGCTCTTTTTACTACCCCAACTCATACAAATATAAATCACTCCAAACCATTAACGCATTAATGGATAATTAAACCAAGTAAATCAACCATGCAACTTACACATTCATGAATAACCTCATCATTTCATAGATTAATAAGAAAGAGCCATCAACTATGGCCTTATACAAAAGAATTCATCTTTGAATGAGCCAACACATTTGGCCAAAACAACATGACATTCAACTAAGTCTAGTCCATATACATGCCATACTCAAAATGCTAAATCTATCTATACCAAGATGTGCTGATAGTGTGGGTGATCCTATGATTATCTCCGTATCCCGGGTTGGCTCTTCGGCACTATAAAACAAGGGAAAAGGGAAGGGAGTAAGCTTTAAGCTTAGTAAGTCTATATGTAAACAATAGGCATCATACCACATACTAATCAATCAAAACCTTACCACATCCCAAACACATATCACGTTCTCATAATCATGCTTACACCATCCAAACCTTACCACATCCCAAACACATATCATAAACATTGCTCACATTTACTGGCACTTATGCCCTGCACTTATCACCACAAAGCCATATGTAATTTCACTTAGTCAAGTTTCTCGATGAACCCTTCAGAATATTGTTGGATACTTGGTGATTTCGCATAGAGCCCACCATTTAATAATTTACAAGGGGGTATCACACAGAGCCCACCATTTATTTACATGTTTACGGTGGTATTGCACACAGCCCACCAATGATAATAAATATGACGGTATCGCACATAGCCCATCGTTAAAAAATAACAAGGTGGTATCGCACACAACCCACTAATGATAATAAATACGATGGTATCGTACACAATCCATCGATAATAAATAACAAGGTGGTATCCCACACAGCCCACCAATAATTACGTACTTATGGATATTCATTCGTATTTCTATTCTGAAGGTTCATTCGAGAGTTTTCTCATTTTTCACTATTTTCAATAAATCTCACCAATAATCAATTATATCCACAAAAGGCATTAATAGGTAAAAAATAGGTAATAAGGATGTATCGTTTACATATAAACTTACCTCAACACAAAATATGTCAGTTTGTAGTTTAGTCCGAAACCTTGCCTTTTCCCCGGTAAAGGTTGATTCCATGTTCTTCTTGATCTATACTGACATATCTAGCTCATTAAATAATCACATTAATCAAATTACTGCAAAATTCTTATTTTGGCAAAAATGACCATTTTTTCCCTAGACTTTTACAAAATTATGATTTTACCCATTGGCTCGTAAAATGAAATGTGTTCATTTTTCCACACACTCAAGCCTAGGCGATTCATATTCCATCTTATAGAAACTCAATATTTCAATTATTTCACACATTTATCATCTATTTTATAACCTTTACAAATAGGTCCTTTTAGGTGTTTTCATGGAAACACCATTCACAAGAATTGTGTATTTAACACCCAAGATTCATTTTCTTTCATAAAAACTCAGCAAACAACATAAGCACTCTCATGGTAACACCCTAAAATTTCAACCATTTTGCAAAACAGTCCCCTCTTTAGCTAGCTTAAGCTTTAGGGGTTCCAAAAGTAACCAAATTATCAATAAAAACTACCAAGATCACTTACTTGTAAAGATTGAAGTGGCTGAAAATTTTCAAGCTTCTAAGCCCCTTCTCTTGCTGAAATTTTCGGTGGTAGGGAGAATGAGAAAAAGATGATATCTTTTCTTCCTTTATTTTTCTCTTATTTTATTCATTAATCACCTAACACTACCAACTTTGACTAAATCAAGCTTCTTGTCCCCCCTTTGGCCGGCTATTGCCTTTAAAAAGGCCAAATTGCACATTTAAAACCTCTAATTAAAATTCTATAGCTATATGACACCTCTAGCTTGTAAAATAAAACTTTCGCACTTTATGCAATTTAGTCCTTTTTTAGAATTTAGCATACAATCACTAAAATTAATCCACTAAAATTTTCATACACTCTTATAATTAGGCTATAACACATAAAATAATATTAAAACTAATTTATCTGACCTCGAATTAGTGGTTCCAAAACCACTATTTTGACTATCCCCAAAATCGGGCTGTTACAACTCTCCCCCTTCAGAGATTTTCGTCCCGAAAAACTTACCGATAAAGCGGTTTGGGTACTGTTATCTCATGGCTTCTTCCGGTTCCCACGTAGCATCTTCTACACCGTGTTTTTTCCAGAACACTTTCACTAAGGCTATACTTTTGTTCCTCAAATGTTTAACCTCTTGAGCCAAAATCTTAATTAGTTACTCTTCTTAGGTCATTTCTGGTCGTATCTCAATTTCGGTCGAAGGAATCACATGAAAAGGATCGGAACGATATCATCGCAGCATCGACACATGAAACACGTTGTGTATTCTCTCTAACTCTTCCGGCAAAGCCAACCGGTAGGCTACTGCTCCAATCCTTTCAATAACATCATATGACCCTATGAATCACGGACTCAATTTACCCTTTCGACCAAACCTCAATACTTTCTTCCACGGGTATACTTTCAGGAATACTTTATCACCCACCTTAAACTCAATTTCCTTCCTTTTCAAATATGCGTATGACTTTTGTCGAGCTGAAGTAGCTTTCAGACTATCACGGATCACTTTCACTTTCTCCTCGATTTCTCTAACTAGATCAACCCCGGGAATTTCCTTCTCACTAAGCTCGATCCAATACAGAGGAGTTCGAAACTTGCGACCATATAAGGCTTCGTACGATGCCATTCGTATACTCGACTGATAGCTGTTGTTGTAGGAAAATTCAACCAAAGGTAGATATTTTTCCCAACTACTTTCCAACTCTAAAACACATCATTGGAGCATGTCTTTGAGAACTTGAATCACTCTCTCAGATTGGCCATCATTTTATGGATGGAATGCGGTACTGAAATTCAATTTTGTACCCAAGGATTCTTGTAACTATTTCCAAAACCTCAAAGTAAACTTTGGATCTCTATCCGAGATAATGGATATAGATACCCCATGTAATCTCACAATTTCTGCAACATAAAGCTCAGCCAACTTGTCAAGTGAGTAATCAACACTTACCGGTATAACGTGAGCCGATTTTGTTAATCTATCAACGATGACCCACACATTTTCGGAGTTATAGGTAACCCCGTTACGAAATCCATCATGATTCGGTCCCACTCCCACTCGGGAACCATCATTAGCTGAACTAATCCTGAAGGTACTTGATGCTCGACTTTCACTTGTTGATAGATCAAACACTTTGTAACAAACTAGGAAATATCTCTTTTCATACCCGGCCACCAATACAACTTCTTCAAATCATTATACAATTTTGTGGTGCCTGGATGTAGTGACAAGACTATTGTGTGCCTCATGTAAAATTTTCCGGATCAACTCATCATCTTTAGGTACACAAACTCTATCATGAAACATCAAACGTTCATCTGCACCAATCTGAAAATCAAGGTTATTTCTCGATTCACACTGAGCTCTCTTATCTTGCATTTCACTATCATTCTGTTGAGCTTCACGTATCTGCTGAAGAAATATGGTCTAGCCCTCAACCTGGCCAATATAGCACCATCATCAGACAATGCTAAGCTCGTACTCATAGGTCTCAAAGCATACAGGGATTTTCTGCTTAAGGCATCTGCAACCACATTTGCTTTCCCCGAATGGTAATCGATTACTAACTCATAATCCTTCAATGATTCGAGCCATCATCGTTGTCACAAATTCAAATCTCACCATACAAATAATGACTCCAAATCTTCAAAGCAAAAACGATAGCAGCTAACTCCAAATCATGAGTCAGATAATTCTTTTCATGCGGTTTTAGCTGTCTTAAGGAATAAGCTACTACTTTTCCATCTTGCATCAGCACACAACCAAGACCATTCATTGATGCGTCATTGTAAATTAAAAACTCTTTTCCCGACTCCGGTTGTACTAAAATCGGGGCTTTAATCAATAATGTTTTTAGTTTCTCAAAACTCTGTTGACATCTCTCGATCCATTCAAACTTAACATCTTTATGTAACAGTGTTGTTATTAGTGTAGCAATCATGGAGAACCCTTTAATGAACCGTCTGTAGTAACCCGCTAGACCCAAAAGGCTCCTAATCTCTGACACATTCCTTAGTAGTTTCCACTTAACATACAACCTCTCGGAGCCAAAACTCACTCTTGCTAAACTTAACATACAACTGCTTGTCCCTTAGAGTCTGCAAAATAGTTCTCAGGTGCTCCACGTGCTCACTCTCATCCCGAGAATAAATTAACGTGTCATCGATAAAAACAACTACAAATTTATCCAAGTACGGTCAGAAAATATGGTTCATTAAATCCATAAATACCGTAGGAGCATTTGTTAAGCCAAAAGGCATGACAAGGAACTCGTAATGACCATACCTTGTCTGAAATGCAGTTTTCAGCATATCTTGTTCTTTAATTCTCAACTGGTAATAGCCAGATCTCAAATCTATCTTAGAGAACACTGTAGCTCCCTTTAATTGGTCAAACAAGTCATCGATCCTTGGCAAAGGATACTTATTCTTCACTATTACCTTGTTGAGCTGTCTGTAATCTATACACAATCTCATCAACCCATCTTTCTTTTTCACAAGAAGTACCGGAACACCCCACGGTGAATAGCTCAGTCTTGCAAAACCCTTATCCGTTAACTCTTGCAACTGAACCTTCAACTCTTTTAACTTTAATGGTGCTATACGGGGCAACCGAAATAGGTGTTGTACCCTCTGATCTCACAGCAGAATCTCTAGCGCACCTCTACTACTAGTCCCACTTCCCGAGTTCCTCTGTGATCTACCCCTCGAAGGTACATTGCTCGCTCTTACTTCTTGTTTTCTGTCTTTCTTATCCTTCTCATGATAGTTTCGAATGAAGTGGTCTGGTGAACCACACTTGTAGCAAGTTCAATTGTTTCCCCAACACTCCCCTATATGTTGTCTACCGTAATTTGGACGCTTCGGTTTATTTGACTTCGCATTGCCCATGCTTTGGCTTGAACTCTCGTGCCCGAATATGTGTTACCTCGATCTCGATGTGAATACCCAGCTAAAATAGCTGTTTGAGGGTTCATTTCTTTGGACCTCTTTGATTGGGTTTGGAACGACTTACTTATCCACCTCTTCCTTGCATCTCAAGCTTCAATCATAGAATTTCTCTTTTCATTATTCAAGTTTTGAGCCTTGCAAGCTCTATCAACCAATACTACAAATTCCTTCAACTCCAAGATCTCAACTAGCTATCTAATATCCTCATTCAGCCCATCTTCGAACCTCTTGCACATAATAGCTTCTGCAGACACACACTCTTGCGCATACTTACTGAGTCTAACGAATTCATGCTCATACTCTACCACAATCATTTTGCCCTGCTTCAATTTAAGAAACTTTTTCCGTTTCTGATCAATGAATCACTGGCTTATTTACTTCTTTCGGAACTCTTCTAAGAAGAAGTCCCATATCACTCTTTCCCTTGGAACTACAGATGTTAGTGTTTTCCACCAGCAGTATGCTGAGTCCCTCAGTAATGACACAACACATTTTAAGCTTTCCTTGGGTGTACAAGAAAGTTCATCAAACACCCTCATAGAAATTTCGAGCCAGAACTCTGCTTTCTCAGGGTCATCATCTATGTTGGCTCTAAATTCCTCGGCCTCTTGTTTTTGAATCTTATCAACCGGGGGTTTGGTCATTCTCACCAAATCTATACCTTAAGGAGCCAAGGGGACTGGTTGAGGCATAGGTGTGGGTGGAGGAGGTTGAGCATTAGGGTTTGCTCATACAAACTCAGTGTACTAGTTACACATCATATTGAGAAAAGCTTTTCGAGCCTCTTCTCCTTGACACAAAGTCTCGGGTCTACTTTTTACAGGCGCAGTCCCTTGCGTGGAAGCCGACGCATTACTAGTAGCGTCATCAACAGCAGCTCGGTCGGGATCCATTTACTATATGAAAACACAGCTTAAAATTGTTAGGAGTCACCACACTATCAATATATATTTATGGCTAGTTCGAGAACCGACTAAATCATAGAGCTGATACCACTAAATGTAACACCTCTTTCTCTTATTCGACACCGTAAAAGGGTACGAGGCGTTATCAGACTCATACGCAAACAATTATACAAAACCGAGACATGACTTTCCTTTTAAAAATTAAAACTTTTCACAATACCTCTTAACCAAGCCTACGAGGCCTAAATCACCCTTTAGGAACGATTTGGGATGAAATCAAACCCTTAAAAAGATCTATAAAAAACTTTGAAAATTTTCATCAAACAGTCCACACGCCAGTGTGGAGGAAGGGGCACACCCGTGTGGCATATCACAGGGCCGTGTTCTACACCCGTGTGGATTTATTTCTCAATTCAATCCTACAGGGTTTTCATACGGTAGGACACATGCCTATGTCCATGGCTCGTGTCCTTCACACTACCATGACACGCCCGTGTCCTAGCACGTGTGCAAAAACCTTGGCATTCTGTTTCTGACGTCATCACCCCATAAATGTTACGCGGCCAAGGCACACGCCCATGTCCTTTGACTGTGTGGCAAATTAAATTCCTAATTCAGGTGCAGGCTTCACACGACCTGGGCACAGGCCCTTGTACAATGGCCGTGTCTTCTACACGGTTGAGACACACGGTTGTGTCTCCACCCGTGTGGTTACTACTGAGCATATTGACTTAAAAACCTTGCATGCAGGGGAACACACGGCCTAACCACACTCCCATGAGGCTGACCGTGTGTCACACACGACCTAGACACACGCCCATGTGCCTGCCTATGTGGACAAGAACAAGGCTATTTGCCAAGCTCTTTCTACCACCCTAACTCATACAAACATAAATCACTCCAAACCATTAACGCATTCATGCATAATTAAACCAAGTAAATCAACCATACAACTTACACATTCATGAATAACCTTATCATTTCATAGATTAATAAGAAAGAGCCATCAACTATGGCCTTATACAAAAGAATTCATCTTTGAATGAGCCAACACATTTGGCCAAAACAATATGACATTCAACTAAGTCTAGTCTCTATACATGCCATACTAAAAATGCTAAATCTAACTATACCAAGATGTGCTGATAGTATGGTTGATCATCTAATTATCTCTGTATCCTGAGCTGGCTCTTCGACACTATAAAACAAGGGAAAAGAGAAGGGAGTAAGCTTTAAGCTTAGTAAATCTATATGTAAACAATAAGCATCATACCACATACTAATCAATCAAAAATATCACATACAATGTAAAAACAATTCATGTCCTCATAATCATGCATACTCCTTCCAAACCTTACCACATCCCAAACACATATCATAAACATTGCTCACATTTACTTGCACTTATGCCCTGTACTTATCACCACAAAGCCACATGTAATTTCATTTAGACAAGTTTCTCAATGAACCCTTTGGAATATTGTTGGATACTTGGTGGTTTCACACACAACTCACCATTTAGTAATTGACAATGTGGTATCACACACAACCCACCATTTATTTACATGCTTACGGTGGTATCACACACAGCCCACCAATGATAATAATTACGATGGTATCGCACACAACCCATCTGTAACATCCTGAAAAGGGCCTATGCATTTTCGGTTTAATTGTACGAAATGACATGTTTTATGTGTTGTGAATATATTTTGAATATTTTTGGAAACCTGGAAATGTATGGAATGAACATTTTTGGAAACCTGGAAATGTATGGAAACGTTAGGTTTAAAAAAAGAAACTGAACATTTTTGGAAACCCGGAAATGTAAGGAAATGATTTAGAAATGATTCAAAAGTGGAAAGTGAACATTTCTGGAAACTTGGAAATGTAAGGAAATGTCAAGTTTAAAGAGGCAAACGGAAATTTTTGGAAACTTAGAAATGACTTAGAAATGTCGAGTTTTAAAGTTTAAAAGAGGAAATTAAGGCAAGGTGGCCTTAAGAGAAAAAGTATGTGAAATTTGACACGCAAATAGGCTTGGAAAAGTGGCCTGGAGATGCCACTTAGGGCCTCTGGAAATGGCGCCACATGCAAGGGGATTAGGCCTGCGTTCGAGTCAAAGGGAAAGCAAATAAAAGAAATTTTATTTTGCTTCCAGAAGAAGTGAGGTGGACGGCACAAGGTGTTTAAAAAGAAGAGTTTTATTCTCTTTAAATTTCGACTAATAAGGATAAATAATGGATTTATTTTAGATTATTTTCAAGAGATAAATGAGGAATTATTCTTTAATTAGGAAAATAATAGAGAAGTGATGGCCAAGTAAGGGGCATTGAGTTTAATAATTTCGGCTAAGTAAGGATAGTTGCTAAATTATCTTTTATTCTAGGAGATAATTAAAGAGATAAAGCTATCAAAATAGAATAGTGATGGCCAAGTAAGGGATTCTAAGTTAGTAAATTCAGCTATATAAGGAAAAGAGGGCCATTCATCATTCCTTCTCTCTCTCAACCCTTCTCTCTGCCGAATTTCCTAGAGCATTTGTTCTTCTTCTTTTTGTTAGCCAAAGCCAAAAATTCAAGATATCACCATTAGCCAATTTCTTTTCTTTCCAATCCATCAAAAGTCAAATCTTTGAGGGGCTTCAAGCATAGGTGCTGTCGGTTTCTTCAAGAAAGGGTAAGAACAAGTTTTGATTTCTATTCTTTTCTTTTAGATTTGTCGAAATCTAGGACTAATCCCATCAATATTCTTATTTGCCGAAATTTGGAAGGATTCTTTCGGGATTTTTGCCATAGTCGACTATAAAGGAAAAGATCTTCGGGATTTGACCATCAAGGTAAGTCATATCTGACATTCGGCCAAGGGCCATTGATTGTGATTAAAGGTTAGAAGTTGACCTAACATGTGGTTTTAGGGATTTCGACAGAAGCTATAACCAAGGGATAATTTCGGGTTTTAAGATCCTTAAGGTAAGTGACTATGAATATTCGGCCAAGGCCTATTTTAGTAGTTAGATCTATTTTTATGTGTTTTAAGCCGAAAACTAACCGATTCAAGGGATCTAGTGATTAGCCGATTTCAAAGGGGAAGAATACAAGTTTCTGGGATTAGATTAACTATCAAATCAGCAGCAAGGTAAGAAAGTGGATACGATAATCCTTTAGGATTTGATTAAATTAGCCGAATAGGCTTTTTCCTAAAATACTAAATGTGGCCAAATGTAGGGATTTAGGATCTAAAGCGATAGATCGGTTTTTCAGGATTTCAAGGAATTCGTTAAGCTAATCAGGTGTGTACCCCACACTATTTCATAATATGTTTTATGGCTATGTTTAATTAATATATGTGATATTAAGAATGTGAATATGGCTAAGGTACCATAATGTGGTACAAAGTACTCAGGTACGTTTCCTACTCCTACTAGGAATATGAAATATGTTATTTGTAACATGAGAATAAGAATGTGAACTTTGGCATATTAATGCATATTACAAAATGGGGCATATGGGTTATTGAAAGGGGAAGTGAATGTGGTGACCTAAAACCACGAACACGGTGACCTAAGACCGTGATATCTTAATGTGGTGACCTAAGACCACGAACACGGTGACCTAAGACCGTGGTACCAGAATGTGGTGACCTAAGACCACAGTAATCTGAATGCGGTGACCTAAGACCGCGATATCTGAATGTGGTGACCTAAGACCACGAACACGGTGACCTAAGACCGTGGTATCTGAATGTGGTGACCTAAGACCATAGTAATCTGAATGCGGTGACCTAAGACTGCGATATCTGAATGTGTGACCTAAGACCACAAATGCAGTGACCTAAGACCGCGATATGGAGTGTAGCGGAAGGAGGGTTGACTTAGTAGTCCCCATGGTGTTCAGGTTGGTACGGGGGAGTGTAGCGGATGGCTTATTAGGTTTGGGTTTGGGAATGCATCATAATATGTATGCTATGATAAGAATGTGTAATATTTGTTATGCCTAATTCTATTATGATTTAGTGTTGTGTACACATTGAGTGCTGGTTGACTCACCCGTTGGGAATATTTTTTTCGGTGATAATCGGTGATGGGCGGGTGTGAAGCTTAGGGGTGGCCATGCGAAAATTTAGATTTTATTTTATTAGGACTTTCTTTTATTTCTAAGTACCTTGAATTTTATTTTGGGTTTTAATTTGATGTAATAAGGCCATAGTGCACTATTTTATTCTTTGTTTTATTTATTATGTTCTGAAACTTTATTTATTAAAGATTAAGTTAATTTCATTTAAAATAAACTCCAAATGTTTTGCCACACGAAATAAATGGGTTTCCAATATAAAACAAGCTTGTTTTCAACTCGAGCCCAACCCACAAACAAACTTTCTTCAAAACACACAGTTTTCCAAAGTAACAAAAGAATTTTGAATCGGTTTACTTGAGGAACATACGAGATCCGGTCAAGGCTCATGGGTAAGGTGCAGGGGTGTTCGATTTAATATCGAGCCCGATTTTAAACTCTCGGCCTGGGGTTTAAGGCCCAAAACGTTTTCAAATCGAGCCCAAATGAATTTTTAGAAAGTTTTTAAGCAGGTTTTTCTGGCATGGCACCTAAGTCTCCGACCCGCAGTCCACCAGGTAAGTACCTGTAACATCCTAAAAAGGGCCTATGTATTTTCGGTTTAATTGTACGAAGTGACATGTTTTATGTGTTATGAATAAATTTTGAATATTTTTGGGAACCTGAAAATGCATGGAAATGTTAAGTTTAAAAATGGAAAGTGAACATTTTTGGAAACTAGGAAATGTAAGGAAATGATTTGGAAATGATTCAAAAATGGAAAGTAAACATTTCCGAAAACTTGGAAATGTAAGAAAATGACAAGTTTACAAAGCCGAACGAAAATTTTTGGAAACTTAGAAATGACTTAGAAATGTCGAGTTTTAAGGTTTACAAGAGGAAATTAAGGCAAGGTGGCCATAAAAGAAAAAGTTTGCGAAATTTGACACACAAACAGGCTTGGAAAAGTGGCCTGAAGATGCCACCTAGGGCCTCTGAAAATGGTGCCACATGCATGGTGTTGGGCCTGAGTTCGAGTCACTTGGGAAGCAAATAAAAGAAGTTTTATTTTGCTTCCAAAAGCTCTGAGGTGGACGGCACAAGCCTTCTAGAAAGGAGGAGTTTTATTCTCTTTAATATTCGATTAATAAGGTGATAAATAAAGGATTTTTAATTGGATTATTTTCAAGGGATAATAAAAGGATTATTCTCTTATTATTTTAAATTAAAGAGATAAAGCTATCAAATAAAGAAGAGTGGTGGCCAAGTAGGCGACTCTAGCCTAGTAAACTCGTAGGAAAATGTCTGACGTGTCAGCAAGTTAAGGCTGAACTCCAAGTTCGATCAGGATTGCTTCAACCAATTGAGATTCCACAATGGAAGTGGGAGAGAATTACCATGGACTTCGTTAGTGGGCTTCCCCTTACGCCTACTAAGAAGGACTCGGTATGGGTGATAGTGGACCGTTTGACCAAGTCCGCGCACTTCATCCCGGTAAAAGTTGACTATTCTCTTCAGAAGCTAGCCAAATTATATGTGGCGGAAATTGTGAGATTACATGGAGTACCAGTATCGATCATCTCTGATAGAGATCCAAGGTTTACGTCTCGATTTTGGAAGGCACTTCATCAAGCTTCAGGCACTAAGCTGGACTTCACTACGGCTTTTCATCCACAATCAAATGGGCAGTCTGAACGGGTTATACAAGTGTTGGAGGATATGTTAAGAGGCTGTGTGATGGATTTCTGAGGAAGTTGGGAAGATTGTCTGCCTTTAGCCGAGTTCGCCTACAACAACAGCTATCAGGCTAGCATTCGGATGGCACCATATGAAGCATTGTATGGTCGGAAGTGTCGAACTCCTACTTGTTGGACCGAGTTAAGAGAACGTCAAGTTTTGGGACCGGAGTTAGTGGCAGAAACTGAAGAGAAGGTTGAGATGATTCGAGCACGGTTAAAGGAAGCCTCTGATAGGCAGAAGTCGTACGCAGACCTCAAACGAAAGGAAATAGAGTTTGAAGTGGGAGATCAAGTGTTTCTGAAAGTCCCACCTTGGAAGAAGGTGATGAGATTTGGTTGCAAAGGGAAGTTAAGCCCAAGGTTTATAGGGCCCTATCGAGTACTGAAGTGAGTTGGACTAGTGGCATACCAGTTGGAGTTGCCACCAGAGTTGCAGCAGATGCACGACGTATTCCATGTATCCATGCTACGTCGTTACCGATCGGATCCGTCTCATGTAGTACCAGTTGAAGAAGTGGAGCTAAGGCCAGACTTATCATACGAGGAAGAGCCGATCCAGATATTGGAACGTGATGTGAAAGTGCTACGGAGGAAGTCAGTTCCTCTAGTCAAAGTGTTATGGCGCAATCACGGATCGGAAGAGGCTTCGTGGGAACCAGAAGAGGCGATGCGACAACAATACCCTCAATTATTTTAGATAGGAAATTTCGAGGACAAAATTATTTTAAGGGGGTAGAACTGTAGCATCCTAAAAAGGGCCTATGCATTTTCGGTTTAATTGTACGAAGTGACATGTTTTATGTGTTATGAATAAATTTTGAACACTTTTGGGAACCTAAAAATGCATGGAAATGTTAAGTTTAAAAATGGAAAGTGAACATTTTTGGAAACTAGGAAATGTAAGGAAATGATTTGGAAATGATTCAAAAATGGAAAGTAAACATTTCTGGAAACTTGGAAATGTAAGAAAATGACAAGTTTACAAAGCCGAACGAAAATTTTTGGAAACTTAGAAATGACTTAGAAATGTCGAGTTTTAAGGTTTAAAAGAGGAAATTAAGGCAAGGTGGCCTTAAAAGAAAAAGTTTGTGAAATTTGACACACAAACAGGCCTAGGTGTTGGGCCACATGCAAGGTGTTGGGCCTGAGTTCGAGTCACTTGGGAAGCAAATAAAAGAAGTTTTATTTTGCTTCCGGAAGCTCGAGGTGGACGGCACAAGCCTTCTAGAAAGGAGGAGTTTTATTCTCTTTAATATTCGATTAATAAGGTGATAAATAAAGGATTTTTAATTGGATTATTTTCAAGGGATAATAAAAGGATTATTCTCTTATTATTTTAAATTAAAGAGATAAAGCTATCAAATAAAGAAGAGTGGTGGCCAAGTAGGGGACTCTAGCCTAGTAAATTCGGCTAAGGGAGGAAAATAAGGCTAATTTTCATTCATTCTCTCCTTTTAGAAATTTCCTAAGCCATTCTCTCTCTTTCTGCTGAAATTTTTCCCTAGCAATTTCTCTCTCTTTTCTCTGCTATTTTGCCAAGACCAAAAACTCTAGTAAAGCAAGCCACTCTCTTCATCTTTCTTTTCTTCCTATTTCTTTCCTTCCAATCCATTCAAAAGCAGAATTTTGGAAGGGCTTCAAACATAGGTGTTGCTGATTTCTCCAAGTAAGGGTAAGATCTAGACTCTGTTTCCATTCTTTTCTGTCAAAATTTGGAGACTAATCTCTCATATTGTATTTTGGCCGAAATATGAAGAACTCTTTCGGGATCTGTCTCAAGTCGACTGTAAGAAGGATTTTTCGGGATTTAAGGCATCAAGGTAAGACAATAAAGTGATATTCGGCCATAGGCCATAAGTATGATTTCAAGTTAGACTAAAATCTAACATATGTGTATAGATATTTCGACAGCATTAAGGAAGCAAGGATCCAATTCGGGATTTTAGAATCCACGAGGTAAGTATTCAGCCAAGGCTTATATTTTTGGTATTTAGCACTATTTCCTATTTATTCAAAAGTCAGAAACTGACATAGTTAAATGATTTGGTGGCTAGCCGATTTTAAGGAAGGAATACTACAGATTTCGGGATTTGATTATTAATCAAATCGGCAAACAAGGTAAGAATACTAATCCTACTAGGATTTGGAATTTTGGCTGAATAGCTTTTTATTAAGGTAATAAGTGATAAATCAAATGTAGGATTAAGGATCTAAGCATTGGATCAAGCTTTTCGGGATCTCAAGGAATTTCTAAGCGAATCAGGTGTGTACCCCACACTACTTCATAATACGTTGTATGGCATGTTTAATTAAAATCTGTGACATTAAGAATATGAAAGTGGCTAAGGTATCATGTTATGGTACTAAGTACTCAGGTACGTTTCCTACTTTTACTAGGAATATGAAAAATGTTATTTGTAACATGAGAATATGATAAGAATGTGAACTTTGGCTTGTAATTGCATAATATGTTATGGGCATATGGGTTTTATTTTGAAAGGGGAAGTGAATGTGGTGACTTAAGACCACGAACACGGTGACCTAAGACCGTGATATACGAAAAGTGGTGACCTAAGACCACGATGTCTGAAAGTGGTGACCTAAGACCCACGATAATCTAAGCGTGGTGACCTAAGACCACGAATGCAGTGACTTAAGACCGCAATTTGGTGTGTAGCGGAAGGAGGGTCGACTTAGTAGTCCCCACGGTGTGATTGGCAGGTACAGAGGTGTGTAGCGGATGGACAATTAGGTTTGGGTTTGGGAATGCATCATAACTTGTATTCATTATTTTGAATGTGTAACTCTTGTATGCTGATTCTATTATGACTTAGTGTCGTGTACACATTGAGTGCATTTGACTCCCCGTTGTGGGACCATGTTTGGTGATGAGCAGTGATAAAGTGATGGAATGGCGCGGAATTTGTGGTGGCCATGCTCAACATGAAGTCTTTATTTTTATGGACTATGAGTTTTTAGGTACTTGAATTATTTGGAAATTATTTGATGTAATAAGGCCATAAGGCCATAGTTGAATCATTTTACATTTATCTTTTTTTTTTTATTATGTTTATGAACCTTATTTTTTTAAAGTTTAAGTAAAATTTCCTTAAACTAAACCTTAAATGTTTTATCACTTAATATTAAAAAGGTGTTTTCAAAATAAAATCGAATCCGTTTCAACACAAGCCCAACCCAAAACAAAATTTTTAAAAATCGCACAAGTTTTTCGCGAAGTAACAAAAGGATTTGAACCGGTTTACTTGAGGGACATACCAAATCTGGTCAAAGCTCGTGGGCCGGGTTTGGGATGTTTCAGTACCCCTATCCATTGTGTGATTTATTGTATGATCTATATGATCTATAGAAGGGTAGGAATGGAACGTAGATTAGCATGATAAGTACTTGAACCCTAGGATTAGTTTTCCCCAACACTTACATAAGACTTAAGTGCCTAACTAAACAACCCTATGACTAGTAGCCGAGTTAAGGTGTGGTAACCCCTGTGCGCGTGTCTAAGATTGGATTCGGAAGAGCCTGGTACTTAAGCAGTCCTAGTGACTCACCTCCTCTTCGCTGGAATCCTACCTGGTGCGTAGCTTCGGTTCACCCTAACCAAGAGGACTCGGTCATAGGCTAAACACAATAACTAAAACCCAAAAGGGAACTAGCCGTGTTTTTATAAAAACCCTAGTTTTAAAACTCTTAAAATTATCCTTTTAATTTGTGAGAACTATTTTTACAAATCCGAAAAATTTCTGATTTATAAAAAATTACCTACCTAAATACCCCTGATTGTGAAATTACAAAAAATGCTTTTGGTTTATAAAATGTCCAAATTACCCATAGTTTAATCAAAATTTCCTTACTTTATAACAAGTCCAGAAACCCTAATTTGCAAAATACCAAAATACCTTGATTTTGGAAAATTATGAAATTGCCCCTAACTTGCAAATTACCAAAATGGCCCTAACTTCCAAAATTTTTGCAATATCACCAAAATAGAAAGCAAATTCACAAAAAGAACCCTCAAAATTTTGCAAAATTTGAAATACCCCTGAATTATTAAACTTTACAAATTTACTCTGGTTTGTGAAAAATTACCGAAATACCCTTGGAATTTCAAAATTATCGAAAGGCCCCGGGATTTCAAAATTACCAAAATACCCTTATTGACAAAATCACCAAGGAACCTTATTTTGACAATTTACGAAAATACCCCTATAGGACAAATTACGAAAATACCCCTGGGTAGTGGAAAAAAAAACAACAACAATGAAAACTACAACATTTCTCTGAATGAACGAAAGTTCATAATTGGTTGATGAATGTGAACGTGACTTTCTGAATAGTGAACTTGAGCTGAGAACTTTGTTTGATCGAAAGAACCACTTTTAAACATCTCTTTTCATAAAACTGTTCGCGGTTAATCAGTGAAACAAAAAGTACTAATGTATAAAACTCTTAAATCAGATTAAATCGCGACGTTAGAAAATGAGTTCTAGGGGACGTGGTCGTCGTGGACGGGATAAGAGGAGTGTTAGACCGTCAGAATTGTCTAAGAGTCTTCAGAAAAGACCGAAGGTTGGGAATTCTGCTCGTGTTTTTAAGCCAACTACTAAAAATTCAGACCGTCCGTGTGCTCAGTGTGGAAGGTATCTAGTTGGCGAGTGTTGGAACCGAGATCGGGAATGTTTTAGATGTAAGTCTAAGGCTCATTTGGTTAAGAATTTCCCTCAGGCAACAAATGTTTGTGGTTTAAACCATGGAGGAAATGGTCATGGAACACCCGGTAGAGGTGCTGAAGGTTCAGATGTGAGACAACCAAGGATATGATAGCGGTTAAGTTCCTTGTTTTTGGAGTACTATTTATTGTTTTAGAGATAGTTCATTCTTGTGTTACAACTGAACTGTTTGAAACTTTGGATGTGAACTTAGAGACTGTGCTTAGAAGGTAAGATAGTTCTTTAAGATTAGAGTGCCCAGCAATAGCGTAGTGGGGTGAGTTAGATCGTACGATGGTTCGTTAGTAAGTAATTTCGAGGACGAAATTATTTTTAAGGGTAGAACTGTAACATCCTGAAAAGGGCCTATGCATTTTCGGTTTAATTGTACGAAATGACATGTTTTATGTGTTATGAATATATTTTGAACATTTTTGGAAACCTGGAAATGTATGGAAATGAACATTTTAGGAAACCTGGAAATGTATGGAAATGTTAGGTTTAAAAGAGGAAAGTGAACATTTTTGGAAACCCGAAAATGTAAGGAAAGGATTTAGAAATGATTCAAAAGTGGAAAGTGAACATTTCTGGAAACTTGGAAATGTAAGGAAATGTCAAGTTTAAAGAGGCAAACGAAAATTTTTGGAAACTGAGAAATGACTTAGAAATGTCGAGTTTTAAAGTTTAAAAGAGGAAATTAAGGCAAGGTGGCCTTAAGAGAAAAAGTATGTAAAATTTGACACGCAAACAGGCTTTGAAAAGTAGCCTGGAGATGCCACTTAGGGCCTCTGGAAATGGCGCTACATGCAAGGGGATTGGGCCTGCGTTCGAGTCACAGGGAAAGCAAATAAAAGAAATTTTATTTTGCTTCCAGAAGAAGTGAGGTGGACGGCACAAGGTGTTTAAAAAGAAGAGTTTTATTCTCTTTAAATTTCGACTAATAAGGATAAATAATGGATTTATTTTAGATTATTTTCAAGAGATAAATGAGGAATTATTCTTTAATTAGGAAAATAAGGGAGAAGTGATGGCCAAGTAAGGGACTTTGAGTTTAATAATTTCGGCTAAGTAAGGATAATTGCTGAATTATCTTTTATTTTAGGAGATAATTAAAGAGATAAAGCTATCAAAATAGAAGAGTGATGGCCAAGTAAGGGATTCTAAGTTAGTAAATTCGGCTATATAAGGAAAAGAGGGCCATTCATCATTCTTTCTCTCTCTCAACCCTTCTCTCTACCGAATTTCCTAGAGCATTTGTTCTTCTTCTTTTTGTTAGCCAAAGCCGAAAATTCAAGATATCACCATTAGCCAATTTCTTTTCTTTCCAATCCATCAAAAGCCGAATCTTTGAGGGCTTCAAGCATAGGTTTGTTGATTTCTTCAAGAAAGGGTAAGAACAAGTTTTGATTTCTATTCTTTTCTTTTAGATTTGTTGAAATCTAGGACTAATCCCATCAATATTCTTATTTGCCGAAATTTGGAAGGATTCTTTCGGAAATTTTGCCATAGTCGACTATAAAGGAAAAGATCTTCGAGATTTGACCATCAAGGTAAGTCATATCGACATTCGGCCAAGGGCCATTGATTGTGATTAAAGGTTAGAAGTTGACCTAACATGTGGTTTTAGGGATTTAATGAAGCTATAACCAAGAGATAATTCGGGATTTAAGATCCTTAAGGTAAGTGACTATGGATATTCACCAAGGCCTATTTTAGTAGTTAGAACTATTTTTATGTGTTTTAAGCTAAAACTAACCGATTCAAGGGATCTAGTGATTAGCCAATTTCAAAGGGGAAGAATACAAGTTTTGGGATTTGATTAATTATCAAATCGGAGCAAGGTAAGAAAGTGGATACGATAATCCCTTCTGGATTTGATTAAATTAGCCGAATAGGCTTTTTCCTAAAATACTAAATGTGGCCAAATGTAGGGATTTAGGATCTAAAGCGATAGATCGATTTTTCAGGATTTCAAGGAATTCGTTAAGCTAATCAGGTGTGTACCCCACACTATTTCATAATATGTTTTATGGCTGTGTTTAATTAATATATGTGATATTAAGAATGTGAATATGTCTAAGGTACCATAATGTGGTACAAAGTACTCAGGTACGTTTCCTACTCCTACTAGGAATATGAAATATGTTATTTGTAACATGAGAATAAGAATGTGAACTTTGGCATATTAATGCATATTACAAAATGGGGCATATGGGTTATTGAAAGGGGAGGTGAATGTGGTGACCTAAGACCACGAACACGGTGACCTAAGACCGTGATATCTGAATGTGGTGACTTAAGACCACGAACACTGTGACCTAAGACCGTGGTATCTGAATGTGGTGACCTAAGACCACAGTAATCTGAATGCGGTGACCTAAGACCGTGATATCTGAATGTGGTGACCTACGACCATGAACACGGTGACCTAAGACCGTGGTATCTCGAATGTGGTGACCTAAGACCACGATGAATCGAATGCGGTGACCTAAGACCGCGATATCTCGAATGTGGTGACCTAAGACCACAAATGCAGTGACCTAAGACCGCGATATGGGGTGTAGCGGAAGGAGGGTCGACTTAGTAGTCCCCACGGTGTACAGGTTGGTACGGGGGAGTGTAGCGGATGGCTTATTAGGTTTGGGTTTGGGAATGCATCATAATATGTATGCTATGATATGAATGTGTAATATTTGTTATGCGATTCTATTATGATTTAGTGTTGTGTACACATTGAGTCCTGGTTGACTCACCCGTTGGGAATATTTTTTCGGTGATGATCAATGATGGACCGAGTCGTGAAGCTTAGGGGTGGCCATGCGAAAATTCAGATTTTATTTTATTCTGGACTTTCTTTTATTTCTAAGTACCTTGAATTTTATTTTGGGTTTTAATTTGATGTAATAAGGCCATGGTGCACTATTTTATTACTGTTTTATTTATTATGTTACGAAACTTTATTTATTAAAGATTAAGTTAATTTCATTTAAAATAAACTCCAAATGTTTTGCCACCTGAAATAAATGGGTTTCCAATATAAAACAAGCTTGTTTTCAACTCGAGCCCAACCCACAAACAAACTTTCTTCAAAACACACAGTTTTTCCAAAGTAACAAAAGAATTTTGAATCGGTTTACTTCGAGGAACATACCAGATCCGGTCAAGGCTCGTGGGCCGGGTCTGGGGTGTTTGACCATCGTTAATAAATAACAAGGTGGTATCGCACACAGCCCACCAATAATTACGTATTTACGGATATTCATCCGTGCCCATATTTCTATTTTGAAGGTTCATCTAAGAGTTTTCTCATTTTCCACTATCTTCAATAAATCTCACCAATAATCAATTACATCTACAAAATGGATTAATAGGTAAAACATATGTAATAAGGATGTATCGTTTGCACACAAACTTACCTCGATACAAAATATGTCAATTTGCGATTTAGTCAGAAACCTTACCTTTTCCCCGATCAAGGTTGATTCCATGTTCTTCTTGATCTATAATGACGTATTTAGCTAAGTAAATAATCACATTAACCAAATTACTCCAAAATTCTTATTTTGGCAAAAATGACCATTTTGCCCCTAGACTTTTACAAAATTACGAGTTTACCCTTAGGCTCGTATAATGGAATGTGTTTATTTTTGCACACACTCAAGCCTAGCCGATTCATATTCCCTCTTATAGAAACTCAATATTTCAATTATTTCACACATTTATAATCTATTTTATAACCTTTACAAAAAAGTCCTTTTAGGCATTTTCATGGAAACACCATTCACAAAAATTGTGTATTTAACACCCAAGATTCATTTTCTTTCATAAAAACTCAGCAAACAACATAAGTACTCTCATGGTAACACCCTAAACTTTCAACCATTTTGCAAAATAGTCCCCTTTTTAGCTAGTTTAAGTTTTAGGGGTTCCAAAAGTACAAAAATTATCAAAAAAAACCACCAAGATCACTTACTTGTAAAGATTGAAGTGGCTGAAAATTTTCAAGCTTCTAAACCCTTCTCTTTCTGAAATTTTGGATGGTAGGGAGAATGAGAAAAATATGATATCTTTTCTTTCTTTATTTTTCTCTTATTTTATTCATTAATCACCTAACACTACAAACTTTGACTAAATCAAGCTTCTTGTCCTCTCTACGGCCGGCTATTGCCTTTAAAAAGGCCAAATTGCACATTTAAAACCTCCAATTAAAATCCTATAGCTATATGACACCTCTAGCTTGTAAAATGAAACTTTCGCACTTTATGTAATTTAGTCCTTTTTCAGAATTTAGCATACAATCACAAAAATTATTCCACCAAAATTTTCATACAGTCTTATAATTATGCCATAACACATAAAATAATATTAGAACTAATTTATCCAACCTCGAGTTAGTGGTTTCAAAACCACTATTTTGACGAGCCCCGAAATTGGGCTATTACAAAAGATTTCAAATTAGTGTTTGTTGGAGGGTAATTGATTGGTGTATTTAATGATTATGGCAAGGTTCGATGGTGGTGTGGTGTAAAGGAAATATGGGCGTGCGGTTAGTGTGTGTAATGCAATGGATGTGCACGAGTTGAAGCAAGGAACAACAACAACGTGCGAAGAATAGGGGTAGTAGCGATGTGTGAGGCTCGAGCAAGGTTGGTGCGTGTGTGAGGGAAGCAGCAGCAGCAGTGTGCAAGGCAGGACGCGAGGCTGGTGCATGACTAGTAGGGCGTGCAAGAAGGCAATGGTGGCTACTGGTGGGTTCGATTGAAGGTTGTGCTTGTTTCTACGAGGGATGTGCGATGTTAGGTTGTTTGGAGGTTGAAGGGTGCTTGGCCGACAGTGAGAAAGGTGTATGGGGAGGTTGGTTTAATAGGTGGTAAGTGATGTGAAAGAAAGGTGAGGGTGGTAGTATTCAAAGTGGAAAGAGGAAGGAGTTTAACTTGAATTCTTAAAACAAAATAATAATAAATTTACATAAATCCTATTACAATATAAAGTGAATAAAAATTAATATATAATATAAACATATTAATATATTATTTGCTATTACTTTATTTATTAAAATAAAAATAATAAAATACTTAAACAATTTTAATCCTATACCAAGTTGATAACAATTTATATATATTATAGTAAATATAATTATATATTAGTTGTTATAATCTTATTTAAAAATAAAAGTTGAAAACCTCTTTTTTAGCTATTTTAAAATATTTACAGAAAAAGATAGCTAATTTTAGTATTTACGAAAAGAACAACCAAATTTTGCAAATAATTCAATTAAGTACTTAAACTTAAATTTTTTTTGAAAATTGAGCTGCAATTAAAACTTGGATAAAAATTGACCCTTTTATTTGACAAATTAAACATTATTTTGCCATTTAGAAAATAATTTCTTGGAAGATTATGTTAAATTCAATTCCCAGGAAAGTTTAGAAGGGTCATAACGGTTCCGCTTAAGTTCCAACCTCTTAGACAGAATTTATGTTAACATATTAATATAGAAAATATAACCTAAGTTAGCTATTTAATTCAAAAGAACAAAAAATAACAACATAAAATAATGACAGAGAGAGAACTCTCCTGATGTTATTGAGGACCGTCATTAACCAAGAAGATATCAAATGGCCATTTGTCATACCAATCGTGCTCGTCTAGAGAGAATGAATAGTCTTGGCCAGCCATTCTATTAAGTATTTAATCCATGAAAAGGAACAAGAAATGATCTTTCCTAGAAAACCTTGCTTAGCTTCTTGTAGTTGACAAAGATTCCCCAACAAGTAACCATCCTTGTTAGAATCAACTCTTCATTCAATACATATTGAGTAGGGTCCATCCAAAAGTTGTCATAAATGGGATAAATGATCTCCAATTTTAACCATTGAGACTTGAGTTTCTCGAGATCAAATATTCGAGATTGAATCAAGCTTCTTTGTTCCTCAATCGATACCTTTTCAGTTTCTTCTCGTAATAACTTGTGAGTGTACGAAGGATAATTACCTCGGATATTTGAAATAGTCCCTCTAATATCCTTCACATGTTTTTCCACAACCTTTAAGTTTAACTCTGATGGCTATTCTATTCATAGTTTGGGTTGTTTGTACTCATAAGATGACAACGCTAGTGACTCAAACTGAACATTCGGAGTGAATCCTTATGAGTTATCTTCTAGCAAAGCTAAATATTCCTCCCATTCCTCATCACTTGGGAGTTTGATATTAAGACTTGTCCAAATGAGTCCTCAGTAGAATTGTGTTCCCATTATACAGCTAATTCCTCTAACTTGGATACTATAGAACAATCATCAATTGCATCAGGAAATCGTATAGACTTAAAAACATTACATGTTGCCTGATCATTCTTAACACGCATTGTAAGCTCGCCCTTCTGCACATTAGTAAAAGTCCTTCCAGTTGGTAGAAAAGGCTTTCTTAAGATAATTGGCACCTTCTTATCTGCTTCAATATCTAAGATAACAAAGTCAGTAGGAAATATAAATTTTTCTACACGTACCAATACATCCTCAATTTTTCCTTCTAGATATGCTAAGGGTCGATCTGCTAATTGAAGTGTAACCATAATAGGTCTACCTTCACCTATCCTCAACTTCCTAAATGTGGACATGGGCATCAAGTTAATGCTTGCACCCAAGTCATATAATTCCTTACCACAATAAGTTGCTCCAATGTTGTAAGGTATGGTAAAACATCTAGGGTCCTTCATCTTTGGGGGTAGTTTATCTTGTAGATATGCACTGCATTCCTTCGTCAGAGTTACCATCTCAAATTCTTCAAGTCTTCGTTTCTTGGACAAGATATCCTTCATGAATTTGACGTAGTTTAGGATCTGCTCATGAACTTCTACCAACGAAATGTTGATATGAAGCTGCTTGAGTACATCTATGAATTTCTTGAACTAGACTTTCTACTTCTGCTTCTGAAGTCTTTGAGGGTAGGGTGGCGGAGGATTGTTAACTTGAACTAGCAGATTTGTCTTTGGTGGCAATTTTGCATCTAACAAAGTTGTTAGTTTATCGGAATTGACTGGTTCAGAAGTTACCTTATTGGGTTTTGCAGATTCTGGTTCTGGTGAAGCTGGAATTCCAACACTTGGTTGAACTTCCACCAAATCTTGAGCATCAGTTGGCTCCTATTCAACTTTAACAGCATTGGGCTCTAATGTCTTTCCCCTCATCAATGTCAATGCTTTATAATACTCTTTCCCAGATTTCTTGGATTTTTCATATCACTAGGCAAAGCACCTTATGGTCGATTTCTAAGTTAGTAGCAAGTTGACCCACTTGATTCTCCAAATTCCATAAATTGGCATCATTCTTTGCCATATATTCCTTCAATAGGTTCTTTAAGCTATTGGAAGGTTCATCTTGAGTTGGTTTCTGAACTTATTGGGTAAAAACAAGTGGTTCGGTCAGTCTAGGTTGTGCATAATTGTTATTGGTTCCAACCCCTTGTTTACTCCAAGAAATATTAGGGTGGTTTCGCCAAGATAGGTTATAAAAATTGGATTGCAGTCCTTGCCTTTCTCAATTTTTATTTTGGTTACCCATGTAATACACAAATTCTGGGTTTGATGGGCATTCTTCGAACAAGTTCCCTTCCCCATAATAAACAAAAGTTATATTTTCAAATTGATTCAGTAGCTGAGTTGCAATATTATTAAATCTATTAGTAGTAAAGTTTTGAAGCATTAGGGATATCAAGGATACCTGATATGCAAGTGAAGTGAGAGCGTCCACTTCATGTATTTTAGTGACTCGTTTTCCTGACACTACTCAATTTGTTTGCCATTGATAATTGTTTCTGGCAATCCTCTCGATGAGTTCATAAGCCTTGTGTGAGCATTTAGATTGTTATACTAATTGGATGCAATGAGGGATTTCTTGATGAGGGCATCTTTGTAATAGTTCTTTAAACCTTTCCCACACCTCATACAATGACTCGTTATCCATCTATTAGAAGGTAGTAATCTCGTTCCTCAACTTAGTATTCTTGCTAGGTGAGAAGTACTTCACAAGGAATCATTCTGCTAACTATTTCCATGTGGTAATGGAATTTGGTGGTAATGCGTTCAACTAGGCTCGAGCTATGTCCCTTAGTAAATATCAAAACAACTTTAATCGTAGTGCATCTTCGAGTATTCCAGCTAATACGCTCCTCTTCTAAAGAGAAGGGAACTAGAAAGTAATCCCGGTGTTTCTCAATAGCCAGACTAATACGCTTCTCTTCTTCTTTGCTTGTTCTGTTGATCGAGGCATGTATGAACACTTTAAATGTTGCTAAACAAAATTGGATGGCGGCTGCTTTCCAAGAGAGGAAACCAACAAGGAAATGGTTGCTAAAAATAGAAAATAATTAGCAACCATGCACTCTTCCTTAGCCAGGCACAAAATGAGCAAGTTTGAATAATTCAAACTTTGTTATATTTAGCTTAGGGCAAATATTCAAGGGAACAAAAAGAGGAACGGTTTGAAAGGAGTTTAAAGAAACTTTGAGGGATATTTTCCAAGCATAAAAATCAACAAAAATATGCTAATTGGGTCACCTTGTTGGACAGTTTTGGGCTACCAATTTGCTTGATGGATCAGTCTTCTCTTCTTAGCATATTAGGTCACTTTCTCCTTTAGGATTTATACTAAATTTCAACCCAATTAGCCTTGAATAAAAATTAAATATAAAGTACATAAAAAAATCATCATTTGGACCGTCCTTGGCTGGATAAATATCCAGCCTTTCTCTTGGTTCACTTGATGCAAAAATTTCTCCAATGGTTCAAGCTTTTTCGAGGTGTCTGCCAAGCGAATTTTTATCTTTTATGAAAAATTATAGAAAATAAACCAAATTTGTGAAAAAAATTATTATAAAAATAATTAAAATTCAATATGTTAATAATTTAAGTGCAAATTAATTATTTTTATAATTAAAGTTTGTTGTAACACCCAAATGCAGGGCTTGTAATTTTGCATGATTTGGCTTAAATTCCATGTGTGCTTCAATGGCTAAGTATTTGAGGGTATTTGGGGGTTTTTAGGAAGCCTGGGTTCGAGTCTGGGGCTTGGAAAATTTTTAGTTTTTGCTCTTAAGTGAAATTGGTTGTTAGCAGTAGGACTTATGTATAAATGTGTGTGATTTTGTGTCACAAAAAGAGCTTGTGGCTTGATGGTTGTGGCGTCACTAAGGTGGCATGGGGAGTTGGGGTTCGAATCCTATGACATGCAAATAAAGGGATTTTATTTTATGATTTGGTGGTGCGAGAGGTAGAGTTTGAATCAAATTTTGCAGAGGAGGTTGGAGACTTGGTCAACAAATTCGAATGGGAGGCTAGCAGCAAATCAAGGAGGATTTGGTGGAGAGTTTGAGGGAATTGGATTGTGAGGGGAGTCTTTGCCGGTCGGGAGAGCTTGAGTAAAGGGAAATTCAGCCAAGGGTGGGGCGTTTGGTGCATTTTGGGCTTAGGGAGAGTATAGAGCTGCCGAATTTTCTCCATTATTTTCAGGTGTTTTTTTCGCATTTTGGTACTTTTTCGACCATTCGAGTCTTTATTCTCTTCATCTCTATTCTCCACTGCTGCTCACTTTTTGCTGGAACATAAGTATCGAGTGCTCAGTTTTGACTAATCCTTTGAGGTTTTTCTCTCATCTCTTCTCTGTTCACTTCTTCTATAGTCGACCCTCTTCTGCTTCCATCTTTTTTTTTTTCAATCTGCATTATACCCCTAGTGGTAGTTTAAGTGATGTGTGTATGATATTTATATGACTAATTATGAGTATAACGTACTGTATACATGTAATATTTTTGTCACGACATTCTGCATTGGGGTTGGGTTTCCGATTTGGAGGAAGTACTGTACTAGTGGCTTTGCCACGTTTTTACCGTTCTAGTGGCTTCGCCACTTATTCCGATTTTAGTGGCTTGGCCACGTTTACTGTTATTAGAAACTTTGCTGTGTTATTATTAGCAATTATGCTGCGATATTGGTGTGTTGGCTGGATGGGATGACTTGGTCCCCACATGGTGTGTTTGCTGGTACGGATGGTGTGTTGGCTGGACTTGGTTAGGTTGCATCTCTGTTCTGCACTGTTATGATTTTTGGGCTTAGGCCCACTCTGTTACTGTATAGGGTTAAAGCCCAGACTGATCTGTTACTAAATAGGGCTCGGGCCCAGACTGTTACTGCATAATAGGGGATTACACACTGAGTTCTCGTAACTCATCCTTTTCTTTTAATTGTATAGGTAATCCCCAGCCTTAAAGGATTTGGAGCTATGAGAGACTCGAAGGTGGCAACACGTTTACAAATATTTTGATTTACACATAGATTTCTTTAAGTTATTTATTTTGGGGAGATATTTATGTAATAAGGCCATTTGAGGTTTTTAAATTTTATTAGGTTTTAACTTTTTACGTTAACTTGTTAGATTAGGAAACACGAGTTTTCAAAATAATAATTGTTTCCAAAGACAATCACACATTTTCAAATTTTAAAGTTTACTTTTGGGAAAGCTTTCACGATATTTAATCCTGATTAATAATGATACGATCAATAAGCAAATAACAAGTTTTGATTTTACAACCTCAACGTTTTTGAAAGGATTTAAAATTTAGTAACGAACTTTTATCGACAAGCCCGATTTTCAAACGACACTTCGATGTGACACGTCTGATCCGCTCGTAACGTCTAGGCCGGGTTTGGGATGTTACATTTGCATTTAGACAAAATTTACTACAAAACTTCTTGAATTAAAGCTTAAAATATGCTAAAAGTCTATACATTTTTGTGTTTCCAGTCATCATGGTGAAAAAATCTTGTGATTTTTATCTCTAAACTACAAACCATAAACCATAAATCGATATTGCTAAAGATAATTCCTTGCACGAGAAAGTAAAGAAACCCAATTTATCTTTAAGAGAAAAAAGAGAGAAAAAGATGGGAAAAGAAAAAATTGAAAAGCAATAATGTAAAATTCTTCAATAGAAATGTTTTCTTTTTAAATAGATATTTTGGGCCTAATCATTCTTTTCTTGAGTAATCTGGAACCTTACCTTATATTAAAACCCTTAAAAGTTCATCTTCGATCAAATATGGTTTTCTAAATTGTAATGTTACAACCGATTTTCATTAAAATCTCGAATTTAACGGAGAGTTGGGAGTTAATTGTATGAAATAGTAAGTTATCGCGCTTTACTAGAAAACTTGGGAAATTTTTTTGCTGATTGTGAATTAGTTGAGTTTTAATTCTGGTTCAGTTAAAATGAAATCGACTGATTCCTTAGTGGGAGGCAAAATGATGACCGATGAATGGTCATTTGGGGCTTTGAACTGTGCAATAAAAAAGGGTATATATATTTGAGAAGCCTTATTCAGCAGAAGAAATTCTTCTCAATTTGATTTATATTTCCTTCCAATCTGCATCGTCTTCTTCAATTGCTCCAAACAAGAGGATGTTAGGGAGAGTCCTATATGGGGTGGTGATCGTAAGGTTTAAGTCTGGAATGTATTGAATCCGGTAAACTAGTAAGCCTTTCCATCTTTCTATATTCGTGAAATTGAGTAAAGAGAAGTAAGGATTTTTGAGTCTTTGAAAGAGCTCCTGTATAAGATTGGATTCTGGGTTTCTAAGTTAAATACCTTTGGTTTAATTGGTGTATGGCTTTTCATGCTTAACTTCTAGGATGAAAATGACTCTAGCATTTGGACAAGCTAAGATGGTGAGGATAAAGTGTTTAAGGTAAGGTTCTGTACTTTACTTATGAGTTATTGATGGATGTTTTGTTTATTGTATGATCTGTGGCTATGTCTGTTTTGAGTTCTATTTGAATCCTATGGTTGCATGTGATTCTAGCGAATGAGTATGCTATGCATGCATAAAGTTGCGAAAATATATGGATGCTTGCAAGCATTGTAATAGCCCAAATTTCAATGATGTCGGAAATAGTGGTTCGAGACCACCAAATCCAAAAAATAAATTCGTAGATTATATTATTTAATATTTACGAGCCAAATGTAGCTTTTAAAAGATTTTTGAAATAGTAAATTGTGTTTTATAAAGATTTATTTGGTCAAGAAATTGAGAAAATGAGGTATCGAGAACTTGGTGTTATAAACCGAGCCATAAATATTTTTATGAATATTTACAGAGTGTCAATAAGGTAGTATTAAAATTTCGTTAGAAAATTTTGAAGTTGGGGTGGTTAATTAAATAAAAAGGACTAAATTGAAAAATGTGTAAAAGTTGCCAGAAGGATTAAATAGCTCAATTGTCAAATGAGGAAGGACCTAAAGTGCAAATAAGCCCATAGAAGATAGTTTGGGCGGCAATAGCTACAAAAAATCAGGAAATGAGTGAAATAAGGGCAAAATTAGAAAATTGTCTAAATTAGTTAAATAAAAATGGGACCAAATTGGAATATCTAGAATTCTCATCATTTTTCTTCATATTCATCAACTGAAAAACAACCATGGAAGAGGGGTCAAGCTGGTTTTCATACTTTAGCTTCATGTAAGTTTAATTCTTACATTCTCCTTGAAATTTCAAAGTTTTTGGACTTTTACAATTGGGTCCAACTTACTATGTCATTAGTTTTTAATTCCGTGGCTAATTTTAAAGTTGCTATGGATGGGTGTTGGAAGTATATGATGAATAAACATAGAATTAAAGCTTTAATTTTGATATATGATGATTTTATCAATTAAAATTGATGGAAATTGACTTTAGGATTGATCGTTGTTTTCGCGATGTCAAAGTCTTAAAATTTATAAAAAGAATGATCAAACCTGGAAACTAACTATGACAACGATTTGAGGCAAGCGTACCTATCGAACAGTAGTATAGTTAAGGTAAGACCGGAATGTCGAACCCAAAGGAACCAAAAGTACTAATACTAACTCTCTTTTTATTATTTAGCCTAAGAATTAAAGTGATTTTTATCTAATCTAAAATTAACTAACAACTAAACTAAAGACTCTAAGACAAAGAAGAATGAATTTGGGAGAATAACTTGGAAGAAAAAGCAATTGATTAAGACAACACCTAAGGAAGAATCCACCTAGACTTCACTTGTTATTTAACTCTGAACCAGACAATTTATTCACTTGACTTGATCCATAAGATTCCCTAAGTTATATTAATCCCTCTCTAGAGGCGACCAACGTCTAACCCTAGGTTGATTAATTGAAATCTCTTTCTAATTAAAACCCCTAGAATCGCATTAACTCGATCTATGGACTCCCATATTAGGTTTCACCCTAATTCGACAAAATCCCGTCACCCTATCTCTAGGCACGCGATCAACTCCGCTTAATTATGCTAGACTACTCTTAGGCAGGGACTTTTGCTCTTCCACCTAAGCACATCACACTTGAATTAATATCCCGGAAATATCAACACAGGAATTAAGAACACATAATTAAGAACAAGTCAAATATTTATCATATAGTTCAGCAATCAAGAACAAGATTCATATTAGGTTATATCCCCCTCAGGTATCTGAGCGTTTAGTTCATAACAATCAAAGAAAACATCTCAAAAGAAATGATAAAACAAAACATAAGAAATCCCTAAAAGCCCCTGAAGGAATTGAAGGAGAGATCCTCCGTCTTGAGTATAATTCTGGCTTCTTGAGATGGATCAACTGGCTATCTTCGAGTAAATCTCCACAAATCTTCCTTCTTTGGCCTAGCTGGACGCCCCCTGACTAAAGCCTTGGGTCCCACCGACAAAAGCCCTGGCAGAAGGCTTATGCCGAACTCGCCTTCAAGTTGCCCACTTGGGTGTTTATATAGACTTTGAGATGCCTTACTTGGCCCCTAAGTATCCTAATTCAAGTAGAATTCCTACTAGGGTGTTTGAATATGCTTTGGAATGTGTTTCTTTGCCTCCAAGTATCCAAATCCGAGTAAAACTCCTCTTGGCCATGGTAAGGACACGCCCATGGCACACGCCCATGTAAGCCGTGGCCAGGTCGTGTTCGAGACTGTTGAATGAGGCACAGTCGTGTGGTCTTGGGCCCAGGCTGTATAGATTTCGTTATATGGCCCATTTACTCTGTTTTGAGCTCATTTTCTGTTCTTTTCATCATCCGGTGCTCTCTTAGGTATATAACATGAAAACAAAGGATTAAAAGCACCAAATTACACAATTCAGGGCTTAAATCATCCAAAAGCGTGCTAAATGTGGGCTTAAAATATGTTACTTTTATGGTTCATCAAATACCCCCACACTTAAGTTTTTGCTTGTCCTCAAGCAAAATTCTCAACTCATAATTAAAACAAACTTCCCCGATTCATAATATTCGTTAATAATGTTTCGTCATAATTCAAAGATAATTCATACATGGATAATTCAACTCAAAGATTCCTAAAGTTTCAAACAATCAAAGTCATAGTTTTTATAGTACAAAAACATAGGAGTTCCCCCTTCCCTAAATAATTACCTCTGATTCAAAATCGACAATAGTTGACATCCTCACTAAAGATTCACTCAAATCACTCAAAGTGTTTAAGGTTTAAAATTAAGCACTCAAGAGTCGAACATGAAAAGTTAATCCCATAGGCTTGCATGAAAATCAAATCTCCACCACTATAAAATGAGATGATACACAGATCAAAAGTCTTTAAAAAGGTTGTAATGGGGCTTGGGTTAAAGGTGTGGATAAAGGCTAAATTAGAAGTCAGAATCAGATTGACCTGACAAATTACCTAACTAGAAACAATGAACTAATAATGAATAATTACATCAATTGAAAACTTGTCATACTGATAATACTCTAATACGAGCTTTCTTCTTCAATAATTGGAATTTAACGTATAAGCTCACCTAATCACAAAACTAATAGTGAATATACTTTGATTTTTTTAAGAACAAGTCAAATATAAAGGATGAATTTAACGATTGAAATAAATAAAATAGTTAGGCAACTTAATCAAATCAAATCTCAACATACGGGTAGTCAAAATGAATGGTGGTAACAAATACAAAGGGTTTTAGGTTAATATTAGTGGGTGAGTCAAAAAAGGGTTGTTTGGATCAACGTGGTTCACTAGGGGTTAATTGTGAAGGTAGGCCTTTAGTGGAGTGAGTAGGTTAAAACCTAGGTGTAACAGTCCAGTTTACACCCTAGTCAGATTAGTGGTCTCGGGACCACAAATCCGAGTCCGTTAATATTTTAATATTATTTCTATGTCTTTGATAAGTGATTAAGCATGTGGTAAAGTTTCGTAAGTTAATTTGTCCGTCTGTGTGTTTAATGTGACAAAAGGATGGAATTGCATTAAATGTGAAAGTTGCTTGCTATTTGTTAAAGTATCAATGTGTTGTGGCTTTGTTAAAGTGGAGGTTTTATATGGCAAATTAGCCATTTTTATAGATAGTGGATGACTATGGTCCATAATAACCTTAGAATTTATGTTTTGTGATTTTATATTATAAGGTTAAAATTGGAAATTATTTATTAATGAATTACAAAATGACTAAAACATGAAAATTGACATTATTTCATGCATTCATTCACCGAAAATCAAAAGAAAAGAAAGGTTTAAAAAGCTCTCATACATTCGGCACATACAAGCTTGAATCAAAGTAAGTTTTGACTTCGATTTTTGATAATTTCTACGTTTTTGCAATCGTTGCTTAGAAAGCTACAAAACCCATGTATTAATTTGTGTATTGATGATGTTTCTGAGATATGCCATCGATGATATGTTGAGCTTTGTGATGATTTATGGTGTTAAATGAAAGATTTGAGCTAGATGAACATACTTTGTTCTTGAATTTTTGATGAATTTAGCTAATTAGGGCTAAATTGAGAAAGTAGTAATTTGAAAGGCTAAATTACAAATTTGATGAAAAATATGGGCTTGTATGAGATGTAGGAACATTCGGCTAAGCATGAGTATGGGTTGATTTTGTGAATTTGATGTTTTGAGAAAAATGGACTAAATTGATAAATTGTACAAATATAAGGAGTAATTTGCAAATAGCCGTAAATATATATGTATGGATTGAATTGAATGAATTAGTGCATAAAAGAGGTAATTCTGAATATGTTTAGATCAAGAATCGAGGAAAACAGACTTAGATCGCGAGAAAGCAAAAGTAACTGAGTAGCCGTTTCCATTCCGATAGATCGAATCCGAGGTAAGTCACTATGCAAATAAACGTACTTGTATGAATTTGTAAATGCTCATATGACTAATAATGATAATGAATGTTTATTAGAGGTTGTGCATATGAATTATGAGATAAGGTCGATATAGCGACAATGTCTGATAAGTCCCATTTGAACCTAGGAATAGATTGGATTAGCTATGTCATGAAATAGGTATCTGTTCTATTTTATCATGTAAGACCACGTATGGGACGTTGGCGTTGATTTGAGATTTCGTGTAAGACCACATCTGGAACGTTGGCATCGATATGAGCTTTACGTGTAAGACCATGTCTGGGACATCGACATCGTATTGATTCGTGTAAGACCCTGGCTGGGACAGTGGCATCGATATCTGAGTGCATGTAAGACCTCGTCTAGGACGCTGGCATTGTACGACTTGAAACACCCCACACCCGGCCCACAAGCCTGAACCGGATCTGGTATGTTCCTTAAGAAAAACGGTTTTGAAGTTCTTTATTACTTAGAGATAATTTGTGTATTTTTTGAAAGATATTGGTTTTGGGTTGGGCTTAGGTTGGAGACCCGTTTACTTAATTTTAAAAGAACAATTATTTAAAGTGACAAAAAAAACAATCTAGGGTTTATTTAAGAAATATGTTTTAAACAATCATTAATTTTAAAGTAATTCGTAACATAATAATAAAAATTTAAACATAAATGAAGTAATCAAACTTGGGCCTTATGGCCTTATTACATCAAATAATTTCCAAAATTAAAATGAAAAGTACTTAGCAAAAATAAAGTCCAAATCGTTTATTTTTGTCCTGCATGGCCACCTTCAGCTCCTGCCGACCCGGTCCATTACTGCTCATCACCTGAAAAATAGTCCCACAAGGGGTGAGTCTACAGACTCAATGTGTACACAAAACTAACAATCAACAATCAGGCATACATATTCATATCAAGTACATATTCGAATCAAATGATGCAACCCAAACCCAAGCCTATTTGTCCATCCGCTACACACCACCCGTACCTGCTAGTCACATCGTGGGGACTACTAAGTCGACCCTCCATCCGCTACACACCATCGAAGGCAGTCGCTGCAGTCGACGTGCTCATCGCCCATATAATTTGTGTCATTAGACACCATATTCAGATAATGTAACCGAAGTTACCAAATTTAGATAATGTAACCGAAGTTACCATATTCAAATTATGTGACCGTAGTCACCATATTCCATTGGTGAGACCGAAGTCAACACCTTCTTCCCCTTTCACATATAGCCCGAAATGCCCCACATATTTATCATGCACAACATACTTATTTTTCTCATTCATATTACTATTCACATGTTAAGAATATAACATATTCATAATCGTATCAGAAGTAGGAAACGTACCTGAGTACTTTTTGTACCACATTAGGGCACATAGCCACATTCACATTCTTATGCATATTCATATAATTAATAATTGCCATATAACGTATTGAAGGTTAGTATGGGTACACACCTGATTCGCTTAATAGGTTCCTTAAAATCCCGAAGAGAATCGATCACAGATTTAGATCTCAAATCCTACAATAGTTAATCACTTACTATTTAAAAGACCATTCGGCCATTATTCCAAATACAACTAGGATTTGTATTTCTTACCTTGTTGCCGAATCAAATCCCAAAATTGTGGTATTCCACCACAAAATCGGCTACCCACTAGATCCACTGATTTGATTAGTCTTCGGTTAAAACAAATAGATCTAATTATTTAAGAGAGAGCTTACACCGAATATAACTTCTTACCTTGTGATGAGATTCCAAAAATCGATTCCTTGCTCCACTAGGGATGTCGAAATTCCTACAACCATAAGTTAGATTTAATCTAACTTTAACAAATAGAATATGGCCTTTGGCCGACCATACAGGTGTCTTACCTTAAATTCTTGAATTTCCCGAAACTCTTTCCTTGATTCCTTAGATCTGAAAGCCCGAAATCCTTCCTTGGATATTCGGCCAAGAGACATCCAAAAAGATTAGTCCTAAATCTTGATTGAAAAGAAGTAAACACAAGAATCCATTCTTACCTTATCACCACGATCGATGGCACTCTTGTTTGAAGCCACAAAGATTCGGCCAACAGGATCAAAAGAGAAGGTTTTGGGCAGCGATGATGAAGAAAAGAGAGGAGGAAAAGAGAAGAAGAAAATTCAGCAGAGAGGGTTTTTGACTAGGAATTTTGGCAGAGCTTAGAAAAGATGAGAGAATAGCCTTAATTCTCCTCCTTCACTGAAATTATCGGGCCAAGAGTCCTTGACTTGGCCACCACTCTTCCTTATGATAATATTATCTCCTTTATTTAAAATAAAAGCATTTAATCCATCAATTATCTCCTCAAATAATCCAATTAAAGAAAATCCTTTATTTATCACTTATTATTCACATATTTATGAAAATAAAACACCTCTCTGTTTAAACACATGTGCCGTCCACCTCAGCCTTCTGGAAGCAAAATTAAAACCTTCATTATTTGCTTCTCAAGTGACTCGAACTCAGGCCCATTCCTCTTGCACATGGCGCCATTTCCATAAGCCCTAAGTGACATCTTCAGGCCACTTTTCCAAGCCTGTTTGTGTGTCAAATTTTACCAACTTTTTCTTTTAAAGCCCCCTTGCCTTGATTTCCTATTTTAAACTTTAAAACTCATCATTTTGGGGTCATTTCCAAGTTTCCTAAAATTTTCGATCGGCTCTGTTTACTTGCCATTTTCTTACATTTCCAAGTTTCCTAAAATGTTCATGTCCAATGCATTTCCAGGTTTCCAAAAAAATTCTTTTCCATTCATTTTCATACATTTCTGAGTTTTCAAAAATGTCAAAAATTTATTCATAATGCTTAAGACTTGTCATTTCATACAATTAAACCGAAAATGCATAGGCCCTTTCCAGGATGTTACAGTTCTACCCCCCTTAAACAAAATTTCATCCCGAAATTTCCTAACTAAAATAGTTGAGGGTATTCTTTGTCGCATTGTCTCTTTGAGACTCCCACGAAGCTTCTTCCGATCCATGATTGCGCCATAACACTTTGACTAGAGGCACCGACTTCCTTCGTAGTACTTTCACATCTCGTTCCAAAATCCGAATCGGTTCTTTCTCGTAGGATAAGTCTGGCCTTAGCTCCACCTCTTCAACAGGTACCACATGAGATGGGTCCGATCGGTAGCGACGTAGCATGGATACATGGAATACGTCGTGCATCGATTTGCAACTCGTGGCAACTCCAATTGGTATGCCATGGCCCAACTCGCTTCAGTACTTGATAAGGCCCTATAAACCTTGGGCTTAACTTCCCTTTGCGACCGAACCTCATAACCTTCTTCCAAGGTGAGACTTTTAGAAATACTTGGTCCCCCACTTCAAACTCAATTTCCTTCCGCTTAAGGTCTGCATACGACTTCTGCCTATCAGAGGCTTCCTTTAGCCGTGCCTGAATTAACTCAACTTTCTCTTCAGTTTTTGCCACTAACTCCGGGCCCAAAACTCGACGTTCTCCTAACTCGGTCCAACAAGTAGGAGTTCTACACTTCCGACCATACAATGCTTCATATGGTGCCATCAGAATGCTTGCCTGATAGCTGTTGTTGTAGGCGAACTCAGCTAAAGACAAATAATCCTCCCAACTTCCTCGAAATTCCATAACACAGCTTCTCAGCATGTCCTCCAACACTTGTATAACCCGTTCTGACTGCCCATCGGATTGAGGATGAAACGTCGTAGTAAAATCCAACTTAGTGCCCAACGCTTAATGAAGGGCCTTCCAAAATTGAGACGTAAACCTTGGGTCTCTGTCGGAGATGATCGACATCGGTACTCCGTGTAGCCTCACGATCTCTGCCATATATAACTTGGCTAACTTCTGAAGAGAATAATCCATTCTTACTGGGATAAAGTGCACGGACTTGGTCAAACGGTCCACTATTACCCATACCGAGTCCTTCTTAGTAGGCGTAAGGGGAAGCCCACTAACGAAGTCCATGGTAATTCTTTCCCACTTCCATTGGGGAATCTCAATTGGTTGAAGTAATCCCGATGGAACTTGGTGTTCAGCCTTAACTTGCTGACACGTCAAACATTTCCCCACAAATTCAGTCACCTCTCGTTTCAGATCAGACCACCAAAATTGTTCCCTTAGATCTCTATACAACTTGATGCCTCCGGGATGCATAGCATAAGGGCTACCATGCGCTTCCTGAAGAATCCTTTGTCTCAACTCCTTATCCTTCGGCATACAGACCTTTCCCTTGTAGCACAATACTTCTTCATCATTGACGCCATAGTCCTTTAATCCTCCTTGCTGTACTTGCTGTAACTTAGTACTTAAGTCCTTATCAGCCAACTGTCCCTCTTTCACCTCCTTTAGCCATGTGGGCTTGACTTGTAACTCTGCCAATAGGCTTCCATCATCATACAGACTTAAATGAGCGAACAAAGCCCTTAAATCTGACACAACCTTCCTACTCAGGGCATCAGCTACCACATTCGCCTTGCCCGGATGATATTCTATCGAACAATCGTAGTCTTTCAGTAATTTCACCCACCTTCGTTGTCTCAAGTTCAACTCCTTCTGAGTCAACAAATACTTAAGGCTCTTGTGGTCGGTGTAGATAACTGACCTTTCTCCATAAAGGTAGTGCCTCCAAACCTTAAGGGCAAAAACCACTGCTGCTAGTTCCAAGTCATGGGTTGGATAGTTAACCTCATGAGGCCTTAACTGCCGAGACGCGTAAGCGACCATTTTTCCATCTTGCATTAGCACACAGCTTAATCCCGTATGCAAAGCGTCACAGTACACCACAAAATCCTTGCTCGCTCCAATTTGAATTAACACCGAGCTTAGTCAAGCACCTTCTTAAGCTTTTCAAAGCTCTCCTGTTGCTTATCAGTCCACACAAATGGTACTTCCTTCCTTAGCAACTTTGTCAAAGGCGCTGCTATTGACGAGAATCCTTCCACGAACCTTTTGTAATAGCCCGCCAATCCTAAGAAACTTGGATTTTGATCCACATGCACCTAGGTGGTTTCCAATCCAACACTCGCTTCAATCTTCCTAGGATCCACTCTTATTCCTTCTGTGGATACCACATGTCCTAGGAATGCCACCTCCTTAAGCCAAAATTCACACTTGCTGAATTTGGCATAGAGCTTCTTCTCCCTTAACACTTCCAACACATCTCGGAGATGCTCATCATGCTCCTCCTCCGACTTCGAATACACCAAAATATCGTCGATGAACACCACGACGAACCTATCCAAATAGGGTTGGAAAACCCAATTCATCATGTCCATGAACGCGGCTGGAGCGTTCGTCAACCCAAACGGCATCACCACAAACTCGAAGTGGCCATATCTTGTCCTAAAAGCGGTTTTATGGATATCAGCCTCCTTCACCTTCAACTGATGATATCCCGACCTTAAGTTTATCTTCGAGAACACAGCTGCCCCTTTCAGCTGATCGAACAAGTCGTCGATCCTTGGCAAAGGATACTTGTTCTTAATGGTCAGCTTGTTCAACTGACGATAATCTATGCACATACGCATAGTTCCATCCTTCTTCTTCACAAATAGGACCGGTGCTCCCCATGGAGACACACTGGGTCGGATAAACCCACGATCCATCAACTCTTGGATTTGAGCCTTGAGCTCTACCAACTCCTTTAGCGCCATTCGGTATGGAGCGATTGACACAGGAGCTGTTCCCGGTAGCAAGTCTATTCCAAATTCCACCTCCCTATCTGGGGGTATTCTTGGTAATTCATCTGGGAACACATCTACGAAGTCCCTTACCGTCCTAACTCCATGAACACCTTCATCCTTACCTCCCAACGCACTTACGAAGGCTAAGAAAGCCTCGCACCCCTTCCTAACCATTTTCTCAGCCTTCAGCGTCGAAACTACGTTGGACAAGCAGTTCCTCCTTTCTCCGATCATCACTACTACCTCATCCTCGGAGGTTCTTAGTTCCATACGTTTAGCCGCACAATCCAACACGGCTCGATGCTCTACTAGCCAATCTATTCCAAGTATAAGCTCAAACTCTCCGAAGGGTAACTCCATTAAGTCAGCCCGAAAATTTGCTCCCTGAATCTCTAGGGGTACATTCCGAAAGATCTTATCTATCATCACAGCTTGGCCTAATGGGCTTACTACAGTCATCTGCCTATCAGAAAGTTCTGAGTCTAGGCCTATTGTTTCCACTACACTACATGCAACATAGGAATGGGTCGAGCCCACATCAATCAGAGCAAAATAGGGTTTGTCAGAAATAAAGAACGTACCAGTTATTACATCCGGTGCGTCACCATCCTCCCTTTGGCGAACCGCATAAACCAAACCCGGTTGCCTTGCTTCTACATTAGCAGCACCTCAGCCCTGTGTCCACGGCCTCTGCCAGCACCATTACCTCTGTCGGCCGAACCACGACCCCGTTGAGGCTGCTGTTCGCCTCTACTAGCCTGACTAGCATTCTGAGCTGCCGGTCGGCTCTCATCTGGTTGCTTGGGACAATCCTTAAGCATATGGTCCTTGGACCCACACTTGAAACATCCTCCCGTCTTTCTCCAATATTCTCTCAAGTGCCTCTTTCCACAATGCTCACAAGGGCGTCATCGCCGGCCGTGCCCGACTTGTTGATTTCGTGGCCCGTCAACTCTAAGCCTCTTATGACCCTTTCCAGATGGCCCAAAACCTCTTTTGGGCTTATTCCTATCCACAGCCTACTTGGTAGCATCCTTGATTCCCTCGGCCACCTTGGCCTTTTCCACTAAAGCAGAGAATTCCCGCTCTTGATGCGGTGCTATCAACAGTCTCAGATCATCCCTCAGTCCGTCCTCAAAAACAGACACAGCGTTCATGCTCAGTTGCCACTACCCCTCGAGCATAGCGGCTCAACCTCGTAAATGCGCCTCATATTCTCGCGGCGGACTTACTCCCTTGCACCAACCCCGAAAAGCCTTTCTTTGTTCATCCGTATACGGTTCCCACATATTTCTTTTGGTATGCTTCCTTAACGTACTCCCAGGTCAGATCCTCAGCCGTGGCACCATCTCGCATAGTTAACCACCATTGATACGCTTCATCGCGTAACAGTGCCACCATCCCCTTTAACTTCTCCTCAGGGGTCAAGTCGAGCTTATCCATGATGCGCCCGTCGCTTCTAACCGAAGATTTAGTCATGACGGGTGCCACTCCTGACACTCCACGAAACATCTCGGCTCCATTAGCTCGGAGCCGTTTAAGCACAGATTTCTGGGTTCCCGAATTTCCACCCGCACCAGCCACCAATTCCAAAACTCACAAAGACAAACCGCAACACAAAGATCTTCCCCGTCCCGAGCTTGCTGCGCCAAAGACCCACACTGATGGTGGTGGTGGTGGCGGTGGTATCTTATTGTCAGAACCCTGACCTGATCTAACGGGTTCTGACACAGTCATCCTTCCTCTACCTCGTCCACGACGACCACGTCCTCTGGAGCTCATTTCTAGTGTTGAGATCTGATTAAAAAGTTTTATGAATTAGTCATTGTTCCACTTATTTACCCGCGAAGGAGTTTTATGAAAAGAGTTTTAGGAGTGGTTCTTTCGTATTCACACAAGCACACAGTCTTTCATCCATTCATCCATCCATCAAACAATTATGAACTTTCGTTCATTCAGAGAAACGTTGTAATTTTCCTCGTTGTCGTTCTTCCACTACCCTGGGGTATTTTCGTAATTTGTTCTACAGGGCATTTTCGTAATTTTTTGCAAGACAAAAAGTTCCTTGGGGATTTTTTCAAAAGTATTTTGGTAATTTTAAAGTCCCAGTGTAATTTTGGAAAAAATTTTGAAATCTAGGGGTATTTCGGTAATTTTTGACCTCGGGGGTATTTTGGTAATTTTCCAAAAACCAGGGTAATTTTGGTAAAATTTAGTAAGTTAAGGATATTTCAAAAGTGGTAAAACTTTATGGGTTCTTTTTGAAAGTTTTATTTTCCAAAACGGTGATGTTGCAAAAATTTTCGAAAACCAGGGTCATTTTGGTCATTTTGTAAGTTAGGGGCAATTTTGTAGTTTTTTTCAAAATCAAGGTATTTTTGATAGCTTGCGGATTAGGGTTTGTGAACATTTATAAAATAGTGAAGTTTTAGTAAAACCGTTGAAAAGTTTGACATTTTTGTAAATCAAGGGCAGTTTGGTAATTTTACCACTAAGGGCATTTTTGTAATTTTCATAAATCAAAAATTTTTTCAGAAAATTTTGTAAAGATAGTTTCCACAAATTAAAAGAGTGATTTTAAAGGTTTTAAAACTAGGGTTTTGTTGTTTGTTCTCTTTTTTTTTTTTTAAACATGGCTAGTTCCCTTTCGGGTTTTAGTCATTATGTTTAGCCTATGTCCGAGCCCTCTTTGGTTTGGGTGAACCAAAGCTACGCACCAGGCAGGATTCAAGTGAAGAGGAGGTGAGTCACACGGATTGCTTAAATACCAAGCTCTCACTGAAACCATTCCTAGACATGCGCACAGAGGTTGCCACACCACTGAGCCCTCTGAGTTAGGGTGAACCAAAGCTACGCACCAAGTAGGATACCTGCGAAGAGGAGGTGAGTCACTAGGACTGCTTAAATACCAGGCTCTTCTGGATCCAATCCTAGACATGCGTACAAGGGTTACCACACCCTATCTCAGTGACTTAGCCATAGGTTTGTTTAGTGCATTAAATCTTATGTGGTTTTGTGTTTGGGTAATCTAACCCTAGGGTTCATGTTCCTATCATTCTATTCTACGTTCCATGCCTTTTCTACCCTTACACAGATCACAGAATCACACATAAAGTTAGGGTACTTACCTGGTGGACTGCGGGTCGGAGACTTAGGTGCCATGCCAAAACGCCTGCTTTATTTCAAAGAAAATCATTTGGGCTCAAATTAAAAACGTTTTGGGCCTTAGCCCACAAAGCCGAGAGTTGGCGGGCTCGATATCAAATCTGAACACACCACACCCGCCCATGAGCACAGGAATGGATCTGGTATGTTCCTTAAGAAAAACAGTTTTGAAGTTCTTTATTACTTAGAGATAATTTGTGTATTTTTCGAAAGATATTGGTTTTGGGTTGGGCTTAGGTTGGAGACCTGTTTACTTAATTTTAAAAGAACAATTATTTAAAGTGACAAAAAAAAATCTAAGGTTTATTTAAGAAATATGTTTTAAACAATCATTAATTTTAAAGTAATTCGTAACATAATAATAAAAATTTAAACAAAAATGAAGTAATCAAACTTGGGCCTTATGGCCTTATTACATCAAATAATTGCCAAAATTAAAATGAAAAGTACTTAGCAAAAATAAAGTCCAAATCGTTTATTTTTCTCCTGCATGGCCACCTTGACTCCTGCCGACCCGGTCCATTCTCGCTCATCACTGAAAAATAGTCCCACAAGGGGTGAGTCTCTGAGACTCAATGTGTACACAAAACTAACAATCAACGAGATCGGCATACATATTCATATCAAGTACATATTCGAATCAAATGATGCAACCCAAGCCTATTTGTCCATCCGCTACACACCACCCGTACCTGCCAGTCACACCGTGGGGACTACTAAGTCGACCCTCCATCTGCTACACACCATCGAAGGCGATCATTTGCGATCGCGTGCTCATCGCCCATATCATTTGTGTCATTAGACACCATATTCGAATAATGTAACCGAAGTTACCAAATTCGGATAATGTAACCAAAAGTTACCATATTCAAATTATGTGACCGTAGTCACCATATTTCGTTGGTGAGACCAAGTCAACACCTTCTTCCCCTTTCGCATATAGCCTGAAATGCCCCACATATTTATCATGCACAACATACTTATTTTTCTCATTCATATTACTATTCACATGTTAAGAATATAACATATTCATAATCCTATCATAAGTAGGAAACGTGCACTCGAGTACTTTTTGTACCACATTAGGGCACATAGCCACATTCACGTTCTTATGCATATTCATATAATTAATAATTGCCATATAACGTATTGAAGGTTAGTATGGGTACACACCTGATTCGCTTAATAGGTTCCTTGAAATCCCGAAGAGAATCGATCACAGATTTAGATCTCAAATCCTACAATAGTTAATCACTTACTATTTAAAAGACCATTCGGCCATTATTCCAAATACAACTAGGATTTGTATTTCTTACCTTGTTGCCGAATCAAATCCCAAAATTGTGGTATTCCACCACGAAATTCGGCTACCCACTAGATCCACTGGATTTGATTAGTCTTGGTTAAAACAAATAGATCTAATTATTTAAGAGAGAGCCTAGACCGAATATAACTTCTTACCTTGTGATGAGATTTCCAAAATCGATTCCTTGCTCCACTAGGGATGTCGAAATTCCTACAACCATAAGTTAGATTTAATCTAACTTTAACAAATAGAATATGGCCTTTGGCCGACCATATAGGTGTCTTACCTTAAATCCTTGAATTTCCCGAAACTCTTTCCTTAATTCTTTAGATCTGAAAGCCCGAAATCCTTCCTTGGATATTCTGCCAAGAGACATCCAAAAAGATTAGTCCTAAATCTTGGTTAAAAAAGAAGTAAACACAAGAATCCATTCTTACCTTATCACCACAGTCGATGGCACTCTTATTTAAAGCCACAAAGATTCAGCCAACAGGGATCAAAAGAGAAGGTTTCGGCTTGATAGATGAAGAAAAGAGAGGAGGAAAAGAGAAGAAGAAAATTTAGCAGAGAGGGTTTTTGACTAGGGAATTTCGGCAGAGCTTAGAAAAGATGAGAGAATAGCCTTAATTCTCCTCCTTTAGCCGAAATTATCAGGCCAAGAGTCCTTGACTTGGCCACCACTCTTCCTTATGATAATATTATCTCCTTTATTTAAAATAAAAGCATTTAATCCATCAATTATCTCCTCAAATAATCCAATTAAAGAAAATCCTTTATTTATCACTTATTATTCACATATTTATGAAAATAAAACACCTCTCTTTTTAAACACATGTGCCGTCCACCTCAGCCTTCTGGAAGCAAAATTAAAACCTTCATTATTTGCTTCTCAAGTGACTCGAACTCAGGCCCATTCCTCTTGCACATGGCGCCATTTCCATAAGCCCTAAGTGACATCTTCAGGCCACTTTTCCAAGCCTGTTTGTGTGTCAAATTTTACCAACTTTTTCTTTTAAAGCCCCCTTACCTTGATTTCCTATTTTAAACTTTAAAACTCATCATTTTGGGGTCATTTCCAAGTTTCCTAATATTTTCGATCGGCTCTGTTTACTTGCCATTTTCTTACATTTCCAAGTTTCCTAAAATGTTCATGTCCAATGCATTTCCAGGTTTCAAAAAATATTCATTTCCATTCATTTTCATACATTTCTGAGTTTTCAAAAATGTCAAAAATTTATTCATAATGCTTAAGACTTGTCATTTCATACAATTAAACCGAAAATGCATAGGCCCTTTCCAGGATGTTACACGACTTTTCCGAGCTTTCTCAGTATCCTATTAGATTCATAAAGGTTTAATGGGCAAGTTTGTGATACGAATTGCGAATTCGAGCGTTGATCAATTAAGGAATGATTATCCATTTCAGGTACGTTTCGTATATATACTGAGTGTGTATAAAAAGGTAAGGACCTAAGTGAGTTTGATTTGAGGAAATGTACAATTGATTATGAGAATGTGAATGAGATACAAGAATAGTTATGTAAGAGTTATGTATATACATGTGATTCTTGAATTGATAAATGCGACAAATATGACCAAGGTTATGGTTTAATGCATTTATGAGAGAAATACACTATGAATATGAATTGTGCCAATGGTTATATATATACTTAAATGGTTTACATGTTAAGTTTATTTGTATATGACTTACTAAGCTTTTGGAAAGCTTACTCTCTGTGTGTGTTTTCTCTATTTTATAGGTTGTCAAAGCTACTGAAGGCTCAGGACCGTCAAGGATCATCATCATACTAATAAATTCATTTTGGTACACTTTGGAAATGTATAAAGCTAGATATGACATGTATAGGCTAGTATTTTGGTATATGTTGTTATATGAACTTAGCCATAGGATTTGGCTAGAGATGAGTTGAGATTATGCATTATGATCATGATATATGAATCATGTTTTGGCATGGTTAGTTGATTCATGAAATGATCAAGGTTTTGAGTTAAGCAAGTGAATGTATTATACTTTTGTTATATGTTTTGGTCTTGGAAGTTGGCATTGTTGAAATGGTTATTGAATGTATAGATTGGATGGTTAATTGGTATGTTCTTGCTTGACATATGGGTATGAAATGGGTTGGTTGACATTGCTTGTCGGTATAACCCTAATGGGTGGCATTTTGGCTTGGAAAATGTCCTGTAATGTCACACAGTCGTGGCACACGGGCGTGCCTAGTGACCGTGGGCTAAGTATATAGCTAGCACAAGAGTACACGGACATGGCACACGGGCGTGTCTGCTATCTATTAGCCGTGTGATTTTTGACAGGATCGACCACGGCCTGGGCATACGGGCGTGCTTAGTGGCCGTGGAAGATAAGTCTGTTTCGACCACGGGGAGGACACACGGGGGTGTCTAGCAGCCGTGGGAGGCACATGGCCTGCCCACACTGGCGTGTAACCCCTGAAACCTAGAAAAGTTTTAAGTTTCCATGAAATTTTGTATGTGTTTTGGTTTAGTCCCGACTCGGATTTATAAGCATGCTTAAGGTCTCATTGATCGTATTAAGGGACACTACGTTTTAGATTGATGGATGAATGTATGGATTTCTGTAAGTTTTTTCTGATCTGTCCGGTAACGCTCCTAACCCTAATCCGGCGATGGACACGGGATAGGGGTGTTACAGCAGGTGCCTTTATCATCTCTTGTATATCAAATCATAGGTGTGGTCTCGACATGTATAATCAATGCAAGTTCTAGAATAACAAATCAATGTTGATACACTCATAATCAATAAAGTGAGCAAGAAAAAGAATATATGCTCTATAAGGCTCAAAAGCTCACAGAAATTATGGGTTTTTGATGTCAACCTCCTAAATTTCAAACTTCAAGATATCATTCAGATTCAGGTAGACAACCTAAAAAAAAAAATTAATTCTGAAAAATAGACTTATCTTGCTTGCTTCCCTAGTATCCTTCAAATTTAATCATCAATGCATAATTATCAATGATTTAATCCAAAAAATATTGGAAACACGAAAATTTATATACTTTTTCATGCCCTTTTTGACCCAAATTCATGTGGTTTCGAGTAAATTCTAGTCGAAAAATAATTAAATATTATAAAATAATTAAATTGTGCTAAAAATATGAACATGATGAATTTTAATTAATTTTATAGTCAATTTTGATTTATTTTGTCTATTTTCGACAGATTCGCACAAAGGGCGAAAATTGGCTCGGCAGACACTGCTCGAAGAATAAACTTGAGAAGCAATTTGAAGTATCGAGGCAAATTTATTTCAATCCCAAGATGGTAAAATTATGAAGATTTAATCATAGTGTAATTAATTTTAATTTATTCCCAATTTAATTTGGGCTAAATAAATTATTATTAATTAATTATGGAAAAAGGGTCCAGTTAAATCGCATTGGTTGAACCGAACCGATTAAACCAAACCAGCCACCAATTGGGCAGCCTAAATCGTCCCCAATGATGGCCCAAAGCAGCTTATTAGCTGATTAATTAAGCTTGCAAAGAAGCCCTTGAAGACCTTTCAAAATTGCATTCAAACCCCTCCAAATATTATGGCTTTAAAGATTTGCCCATGCTATATTTAGCAAAGTTGAATCTTTCAACTTTGCCACATGGGATGGTCGGCCAAGGGAGGCCTCTTTTGCTGCTGCTATTTGCTATTTTTAGCAGCCTTGATTAGCTATAAATACACCCCCTAGCTGCTCATTCAAATCACACCTCAAGCATCCAACATTCTCCTCTCTCACTTTCTCTCAATTTCCATTTTTTCATTTCCCCTTTGTGTGTTCTTATGCCGATTTCACCTCTTGGAAAAGAGGTGTTTTCCCAGCCATTCGGAGCAGCAATTTGAGTTTTCATAAGCAGCCTTGATAGCCAAGGCCAACGAGGAACGAAGAACGGAGCAATCAATCAAGCCACGGAGAAACATCAGATTTGCTTCTTGTTCCCTATCAATTTAAATTTCATTGTTGTTTTGACGAACATGTTTATGAATATTTATGCTGTTGGAATGATTAATTTAATCAATTTAGCTTGAATTTAATTTGTGTTGGGTTGGTTGCATTTCCATTTCTTAAGTTGTTAAAATTGTGTTTATGCTGTTAAAGGCCTCGGTAAAATGCTTGATTAAGTAAAATCATGTTAAGTTATATGGCATTATAATTGTTTAGATAGCTTATGAATTAATTATTTAAATGCATTGAAATTGTAATTAATGGACACAATACTTAATCTGTGCATGTTTAATTCTTCTAAGGTAGCTGAAGATTAAATTAACATTGTATTTGACGATATATATGCCTTGCATAACTTGCAGGATTTTTGTGATTAAATTGTTTCAAGGTAAAAATACTTTGTTACATCACATGATCTTTTATATGCTTATTAGGTTGAATTATTCGTTTGAATCGACATAGGAATATGCAAGAGATAGTTTAATTTGATAAGTATGTATATGCAATAACATGTTTACTTTTATAAATCAGTTTAATCGGTCGAATTGACATAGGAATATGTACAAGAGATGAACGGATTTTTATTTGTAAGTATGTTCATAAGTTAGCAAATTACCGAGTTGCCATGCTTTAACAAGTATAAACACAAGCTTAATAATTCTAAAATCAGAATTGTTATTAATCCAACACAATTATATCATCTTGATCAAAATCAGTTTTTGAAATCGTGCACTATAACTTTGTTTTATTTTATTTTTCTTTGTTTTTCCTTTAGGTTTTAAATATCTCTTAATTCCAAATATTTTTCCATCACCAAAGTGTTTGAAATCATTTTCATAAATAATTCTTTTACAGTCCCTGTGGGTAAGATAACTCGACATTTACTTGTCACTTTATTACACTTGCACATTTCCACCGTTCCACATATCAATAAAAATCATCAGTCAGGGAGATTTCATTCTAATCATAATATGAGAAAGTTACTTTAGAACAAGGCATAATTTAGGGATTTTCAAATAATACTATAGTTTACCCCCTCACTTAAGATGTACATTGTCCTCAATGCACAAAGATATATAATATCAAAATAATCATAAAACCGTAAGATGGGAGAGAAGTGAAACTTCCTGAATTTTGGGTGAAGTCAATGAAAAGAAACTGGGTAGGATTGGAGGTGAACGTGGGGAAGTGTCTCGAACCGTTTGAAATTGAGTCCTCGAAGCAACCGTCCTGATTTTATTATATCCTAAGCTAAATCTAAATGGTACAAAGAATAAGAAGAAGATAATAAAGAAAATAAAAAAGAAAAAGAAAAAAGAAAAAAGAAAAATAAATAATGGAAAATGAAAAAAGAAAGATAACGGGAAAATGAAAGGAAGAAGGGGGTTAAATAGAAATTATGGATCTGGTAGTTGGCCCGCCCTTGTACCTTCCTCGTGGGTGGCATGATGGGCCACGCCCACTGGCCGTATCTGGGGCCGTGTGGTATGGAAATCTGTACTTTGGTTAGTTTATGGTTAGGTGCTAAAAGGAATAATAAATGTTAACAATAAAAAATGTAAAAATTAATCGGGTTAGTGCTAGGGTTGCCTCCCGAGAAGCGCTCGTTTATAGTCTTAAGCTAGACTTTACCTCTTATTCGTATGGTCATGGTGGTTTGAGGAGGTGAAAATATTTTCTCATGCGATCAATTCGGTTATTGATATAAAATTTAAGTCGAGTAATGTTTTCCTCAAAAGTGCCGAAATTAGAATGTGTTACCTCGACTGTTCCATCTGGGAAGATTTTGAGTACCTGATCTCCTATCTTAAGCTGGGTTGTCCCATTATTAAGTTCGTCATGGAGTTTCCTCGTTTTTGCTTCGTGTGTTTTTAGTCTCTCCTTGAAGTGTGTCTTCCATCCGTCTAGTTCATCGATCCAAAGCCTTCGTTCCTCATGAATTTCTTCTTTATCGACACGAGGTCTAGGATCTGGCATCTGCGAAAGAGCTTCAAGAAATGGCAAGTTAATATGAAATTTCTTTAAAAGTTTAAGAGACGTACCAAGTTGTTCCTCTGTGTAGGTTTTCTTTGTCGCATCGGGGTATGGCACACGGGATTGGTACTTTGTAATTACCAGGTTTGGTAATTCATGGCTTACCTCAACCTTACCTTCACTTACCACGGGCTCTTGCCTTGGGTCAGATTCCACTACCCATTCACTGTCATGAGCTGTTATGGCTTGAATTTGCTCCCTTGGGTTAGTCTCAGTGTTGCTCGATAGTCTTCCCTATGGTTTCTCAAAGATCTGCTTAGCAAGTTGCCCGAATTGATCCTTGAGCTCTCGTGTTAATGCCTCAACTTTTGTTTCTATATTTTGGAAACGTGTTTCTATATTTTGGAAACATATTTCTGAGGCTGCCATGAATTTTTTCAGCATTTCTTCAAGGTTCGGCTGCTCTTCCTATTGGTGAGGTGGTTGTTGAAAATCTAGAGGAAGTTCCGGTCTTTGGCTACTTTGATCATCCCATGAGAAATTGGGATGGTACCTCCAAATTGCATTATAAGTGTCACTATAAAAATTATTTTGAGGTCTAGAATAGTTACCCATATAGTGGACTTGTTCGTTCTCCATGCCATATCCGTAGGGTGGTATTCAGGATTCGTCACTCCTTCACTTGCGTTGCACTGCATAACTGGATGTGCCTGCGAAGAACCATAGAAACTATCAAATTTTTTTTTGTAGCAACTCTACCTGATTTGATAGCGCGGTTACTGCGTCGAGGTTGAAAACTCCGGGTGCTTTGGCTGGCCTTGTCCTTCTAACTTGCCACTGATAGTTATTCAGTGACATCTCCTCTATAAACTCGTAGGCTGCTTCAGGAGTTTTTTTTGTTCAGGGTTCCACCGGTGGCTGAATCAATTAGTTGTCTTGTTGAGGGGTTCACACTATTGTAAAAAGTTTGGACCTGTAGCCACAAAGGTAATTCGTGGTGTGGGCATCTCCTTAACAAGTCTTTGTATCTCTCCCATGCATCGTAAAGTGTCTCTAAATCTATCTACACAAAAGAAGAGATATCATTCCTTAATTTGTCTGTTTTGGCCAGTGGAAAATATTTTAATAAAAAATTTTCGGTCATTTGGTCCATGTAGTGATTGACCCTCGTGGAAGAGAGTGTAACGACTGTTTGGCTTTATTTTTCAGAGAAAAGGGAAATAACCAAAGACGGATAGCATCATCAAAAATGCCAGTTATCTTTAAGGTATCACAGAATTCTAGAAAATTTGCTAAGTGTGTGTTAGGATCCTCATCCTGCAAACCATCAAATTGAACAAACTGTTGTATTATCTGTATATTGTTAGGTTTCAGTTCAAAATTATTTGCAGCAATAGTAGGCCTAACAGTACTAGACTCAGTTCCTGTTAAACTAGGTTTAGCATAATCATACATAGTGCGTGAAGCATGATGTTCAACCATCTCTGGAGGTGGCAGATTATTTTCAGCCATCTCTTCTGTGGTATTTATTTCGGCTTCTTGCTCTTCGTCTATGTAGTTTAAGCTTCGCCTTATTTCTCTGCGATTTCTACGAATGGTACCTTCAATATCACTGTCGTAGAGTATGGGTCCTGTCGAGTTCTTTTTAGTCATAAACTAGAGGTACCTGAAAGGAACAAAAGAAAGAATGAAAATTTAGAAAAATAAAAATAAAATTTAATTGCAAAAATAAAATAAAAATAAATAGGGCTAAAGTAATAAAAATTAAGCTTTCTTAATATTTTGGTTCCCCAACAACGGCGCCAAAAACTTGATTGTTGTTTTCGCGATGTCAAAGTCTTAAAATTTATAAAAAAAATGATCAAACCTGGAAACTAACTATGATAACGATTTGAGGTAAGCGTACCTATCGAACAGTAGTAAAGTTAAGGCAAGACCAGAATGTCAAACCCAAAGGAACCAAAAGTACTAATACTAACTCTCTTTTTATTATTTATCCTAAGAATTAAAGTGCTTTTTATCTAATCTAAAATTAACTAACAATTAAACTAAAGACTCTAAGACAAAGAAGAATGAATTTGGGAAACTAACTTGGAAGAAAAAGCAATTGATTAAGACGACACCCAAGGAAGAATCCACCTAGACTTCACTTGTTATCTAACTCTGAACCAGATGATTTATTCACTTGACTTGATCCATAAGATTCCCTAAGTGATATTAATCCCTCTCTCGAGGCGACCAACGTTTAACCCTAGGTTGATTAATTGAAATCTCTTTCTAATTAAAACCCCTAGAATCACATTAACTCGATCTATGGACTCCCATATTAGGTTTCACCCTAATCCGGAAAAATCTCGTCACCCTATCTCTAGGCGCGCGATCAACTCCGCTTAATTATGCTAGATTTTCTCTTAGGCAGGGACTTTTGCTCCTCCACCTAAGCACATCACACTTGAATTAATATCCCGAAAATATCAACACAAGAATTAAGAACACATAATTAAGAACAAGTCAAATATTTATCATATATTTCAGCAAACAATAACAAGATTCATCTTAGGTTTCATCCCTCTCAGTTATCTGAGTGTTTAGTTCATAACAATAAAAGAAAAAATCTTGAAAGAAAAGATAAAACAAAACATAAGAAATCCCTAAAAACCCCTGAAGGAATTGAAAGAGAGATCCTCCGTCTTGAGTATAATTCCGACTTCTTGAGATGGATCAACTGGCTATCTTCGAGTAAAACTCCACAAATCTACCTTCTTTGGCCTAGCTGGACGGCCCCTGACTAAATCCTTGGGTCCCCCCGACAAAAGCCCTGGCAGAAGGCTTCTGCCGAACTCCCCTTCAAGTTGCCCCCTTGGGTGTTTATATAAACTTTTAGATACCTTACTTGGCCTGTAACATCCTGGAAATGGCCTATGCATTTTCGGTTTAATTGTACGAAGTGACATGTTTTATGTACTAAGAATAAATTTTGAATATTTTTGGAAACCCGGAAATGAAAGAAAATGATTTGGAAATGAACATTTTTGGAAACCTAAAAATGTATGGAAATGATCTGGAAATGATTCGAAAGAGGAAAGTGCACATTTCTGGAAACTTGGAAATGTAAGGAAATGATTCAAAAGAGGAAAGTGAACATTTCTGAAAACATGGAAATGTAAAGAAATGTCAAGTTTACAGAGCCGAACGAAAATTTTTGGAAACTTAGAAATGACTTAGAAATGTCGAGTTTTAAAGTTTAAAAGAGGAAATTAAGGCAAGGTGGCCTTAAAAGAAAAAGTTGGTGAAATTTGACACACAAACAGGCTTGGAAAAGTGGCCTGAAAATGCCACTTAGGGCCTCTGGAAATGGCACCACATGCAAGGTGTTGGGCCTGAGTTCGAGTCACTTGGGAAGCAAATAAAAGAAGTTTTATTTTTGCTTCCGAAGCTTCGAGGTGGACGGCACAAGCCTTCTAGAAAGGAGGAGTTTTATTTTCATAAATATTCGATTAATAAGGTGATAAATAAGGGATTTAATTTGGATTATTTTTGAAGAGATAATAAAGGATTATTCTCTAATTATTTTAAATTAAGGAGATAAACTTATCAATAAAGAAGAGTGGTGGCCAAGTAAGGGATTACGAGTAGTAGTTTGGCTATAAAAGGAAGAAAATAGGGCTACTCATCAATTTTTTCTTCCTCTCTCTCTCTCTGTAGAATTTAAAGTGCTCTCTTCTCTCTTTTCTTTTGTCAAGCCAAATCTATAGTCTACCATTGTCAAAATTCTCAAGTTTTCTTTTCTTCCTATTTCTTCTTACCAATCCATTCAAAAGACGAATCTTGGAAGGGCTTCAAGCATAGGTCTTTGTTGATTTCTTCAAAGGTAAGAACAAGTTTGATTTCCATTCTTTTCTTTTAGATTAGCCGAGAGATAATCTAACCCCATACATATTATGGTTGCCAAATATGGAAGGATCTTTCGGGATTATCAGAGTAGTCGACAAAAAGGAGGAGTATTCGGGATTTCTAAGATTAAGGTAAGACATGTGAATATTCGAGAAGAAGGCCTTGATTTATGTTTCGATGAGTAAGATTAAGTCTAACGTAAGGTTTTAGGGATTTTGACATTCCTAGGGAAACAAGGAGCAGTTTGAGATTTGTTGGTGTTCCAATCGGCAACAAAGTAAGAATACTAATCCTACTAGGATTTGGAATTTTTAGAATGGCTTTTTATTAAGGTAATAAGTGATAAATCAATGTAGGGATTAAGGATCTAAGCATTAGATCAAGCTTTTCGGGATCTCAAGGAAATTTTAAGCGAATCAGGTGTGTACCCCATACTACTTCATAATACGTTTTATGGCATGTTTAATTAAAATATGTGACATTAAGAATATGAAAGTGGCTAAGGTATCATGTTATGGTACTAAGTACTCAGGTACGTTTCCTACTCCTACTAGGAATATGAAAAATGTTATTAGTAACATGAGAATATGACAAGAGTGTGAACTCTGGCATATTTATGCATATTATTATATGGGGCATATGGGTTTGTTTGAAAGGGGAAGTGAATGTGGTGACCTAAGACCACGAACACGGTGACCTAAGACTGTGATATCTGAAAGTGGTGACCTAAGACCACTGTAATCTGAAAGTGGTGACCTAAGACCACAGTAATCTAAACGTGGTGACCTAAGACCACGAATTCGGTGACCTAAGACTGCAATTTGGTGTGTAGCGGAAGGAGGGTCGACTTAGTAGTCCCCACGGTGTGACTGGCAGGTATCGGGGTGTGTAGCGGATGGACAAGTAGGTTTGGGTTTGGGAATGCATCATAACTTGTATTCATTGTTCTGAATGTGTAACTCTTGTATGCCTAATTCTATTATGATTTGGTGTCGTGTACACATTGAATCTGTTTGACTCACCCCGTTGTAGGACCATGTTTCAGGTGATGAGCAATGATGGACCGGGACGGCAGAACTTGTGGTGGCCATGCTCAACATGAAGTCTTTATTTTTTATGGAACTATTAGTTTTTTTTTAAGTACTTGAATTATTTGGAAATTATTTGTTGTAATAAGGCCATAAGGCCATAGTTGAATCATTTTACATTTATTATTATTTATTATGTTTAGGAACCTTATTTATTAAAGTTTAAGTAAAAATTTCTTTAAACTAAATCCTAATTGTTTTATCACTTAATATTAAAAAGGGGTTTCCAAAAATAAAATCGAGTCTGTTTCAACACAAGCCTAACCCAAACAATATTTTTTTTTAATCGCACAAGTTTTCTCTAAGTAACAAAAGAATTTGAAACCAGTTTTCTTGTGGAACATACCAAATCTGGTCAAAGCTCGTGGGCCGGGTTTGGGGGTGTTTTAGTTTGGTATCAGAGCCCAGTTTTAAACTCTCGGCCTGGAGTTTAAGGCCCAAAACGTTTTCAAATTGAGCCCAAATGAGTTTTATGAAAATATTTTTGGAAATAAGCAGGTTTTTGGCATGGCACCTAAGTCTCCGACCCGCAGTCCACCAGGTAAGTACCCCTAACTACCTGTATGATTACGTGATTTACGAATTATGGAAGGGTAGAAAAGGCATGGAACGTAGAATAGCATGATAGGTACTTGAACCCTAGGACTAGTTTACTCAAACACAAACACATAAGACTTAATTGACTAACTAAACAACCATATGGCTAAGTCGCCGAGTTAGGGTGTGGTAACCCCTGTGTACATGTCTAGGATTGGATCCGGAAGAGCCTAGTACTTAAGCAGTCCTAGTGGCTCACCTCCTCTTCGCAGGAATCCTACCTGGTGCGTAGTTTCGGTTCACCCTAACCAAGAAGACTCGGTCATAGGCTAAACACAATAACTAAAACCCGAAAGGGAACTAGCCGTGTTTTTATAAAAACCCTAGTTTTAAAACTCTTAAAATTACCTTTTCAATTTGTGAGAACTATTTTTACAAAATTTTCCGAAAAATTTTTGATTTATGAAATTACAAAAAATACCCCTAGTGGTAAATTACAAAAATACCCTTGGTTTATGAAATTCCCAAAATACCCACAGTTCTTATCAAGATTTCATTACTTTATAAAATGTTCAAAAACCCTAATTTACAAATTATCAAAATATATTGATTTTGGAAAATTACGAAATCGCCCCTGACGTACAAAATTACCAAAAATAACCCTGATTTCCAAAATTTTTGCAACATCACTATTTTGGAACAGTACAATTCTCAAAAAGAACCCTCAAAGTTTTGCAACTTTTGAAATATCCCTGATTTACTAGATTTTACAAATTTACCCCGATTTGTGAAAAATTACCAAAATACCCTCGAGGTTCAAAATTACCAAAATACCCCTAGATTTTAAAATTTTTCCAAAATACCCCGGGAATTTAAAAATACCAAAATACTTTGTGACAAAATCACCAAGGAACCTTATTTTGACAAATTACGAAAATACCCCTGTAGGACAAATTAGGAAAATACCCCTGGGTAGTGGAAAAAAACAACAACAATGAAAACTACAACATTTTTCTGAATGAACGAAAGTTCATAATTGGTTGATGAATGTGAACGTGACTTTCTGAATAGTGAACTTGAGCTAAGAACTTTGTTTGATCGAAAGAACCACTTTTAAACATCTCTTTTCATAAAGCGCTCGCATGTTAATCGGTGAAACAAAAGTACTAATGTATAAAACTCTTAAATCAGATTAAATCGCGACGTTAGAAATGAGTTCTAGGGGACGTGGTCGTCGTGGACGGGATAAGGGGAGTTTTGGACCGTCAGAATCGTCTGAGAGTCTTCAGAAAAGACCGAAGGTTGAGAATTCTGCTCGTGTGTTTAAGCCAACTACTGGAAATCCGGACCGTCCGTGTGCTCAGTGTGGAAGGTATCATGTTGGCAAGTGTTGGAACCGAGATCGGGAATGTTTTAGATGTAAGTCTAAGGCTCATTTGGTTAAGAATTGCCCTCAGGCAACGAAGGTTCGTGGTTTAAACCATGGAGGAAATGGTCATGGAACACCCGGTAGAGGTGCTGAAGGTTCAGATGTGAGACAACCAAGGATATGATAGCGGTTAAGTTCCTTGTTTTTGGAGTACCATTTATTGTTTTAGAGATAGTTCATTCTTGTGTTACAAGTGAACTGTTTGAAACTTTGGATGTGAACTTAGAGACTGTGCCTAGAAGGTAAGATAGTTCTTTAAGATCAGAGTGCACGGCAATAGCGTAGTGGGGTGAGTTAGACTGTACGATGGTTCGTTAGTAAGTAATTTTGAGGACGAAATTATTTTAAGGAGGGTAGAACTGTAATATCCTGGAAAGGGCCTATGCATTTTCGGTTTAATTGTACGAAGTGACATGTTTTATATACTAAGAATAAATTTTGAATATTTTTGGAAACCCGGAAACGAATGAAAATGATTTGGAAATGAACATTTTTGGAAACCTGAAAATGTATGGAAATGATCTGGAAATGAACATTTTTGGAAACCTAAAAATGTAAGGACATGATTTAGAAATGATTCAAAAGAGGAAAGTGAACATTTCTGGAAACTTGGAAATGTAAGGAAATGATTCAAAAGAGGAAAGTGAACATTTCTGAAAACTTGGAAATGTAAGGAAATGTCAAGTTTACAGAGCCGAACGAAAATTTTTGGAAACTTAGAAATGACTTAGAAATGTCGAGTTTTAAAGTTTAAAAGAGGAAATTAAGGCAAGGTGGCCTTAAAAGAAAAAGTTGGTGAAATTTGACACACAAACAGGCTTGGGAAAATGGCCTGAAGATGCCACTTAGGGCCTCTGGAAATGGCGCCACATGCAAGGTGTTGGGCTGAGTTCGAGTCACTTGGGAAGCAAATAAAGGAAGTTTTATTTTTGCTTCGAAGCTTTCGAGGTGGACGGCACAAGCCTTCTAGAAAGGAGGAGTTTTATTTTCATAAATATTCGATTAATAAGGTGATAAATAAGGGATTTAATTTGGATTATTTTTGAAGAGATAATAAAGGATTATTCTCTAATTATTTTAAATTAAGGAGATAAACTTATCAATAAAGAAGAGTGGTGGCCAAGTAAGGGATTACGAGTAGTAGTTTATTTATAAAAGGAAGAAAATAGGGCTACTCATCAATTTTTCTTCCTCCTCTTCTCTCTACCGAATTTCTGAGTGCTCTCTTCTCTTCTCTTCTCTTTTTCTTTTGTCAAGCCGAATCTATAGTCCACCATTGTCAAAATTCTCAAGTTTTCTTTTCTTCCTATTTCTTCTTACCAATCCATTCAAAAGCCGAATCTTGGAAGGGCTTCAAGCATAGCAAGTCTTTGTTGATTTCTTCAAAGGTAAGAACAAGTTTGATTTCCATTCTTTTCTTTTAGATTAACCGAGAGATAATCTAACCCCATACATATTATGGTTGCTGAATATGGAAGGATCTTTCGGGATTATCAGAGTAGTCGACAAAAAGGAGGAGTATTCGGGATTTCTAAGATTAAGGTAAGACATGTGAATATTCGGCCAAAGGCCTTGATTTATGTTTCGATGAGTAAGATTAAGTCTAACGTAAGGTTTTAGGGATTTCGACATTCCTAGGGAAATAAGGAACAGTTTCGAGATTTGTTGGTGTTCCAATCGGCAACAAGGTAAGAATACTAATCCTACTAGGATTTGGAATTTTGGCTGAATGGCTTTTTATTAAGGTAATAAGTGATAAATCAATGTAGGGATTAAGGATCTAAGCATTAGATCAAGCTTTTCGGGATCTCAAGGAAATTTTAAGCGAATCCGGGTGTGTACCCCACACTACTTCCGTAATCGTTTTATGGCATGTTTAATTAAAATATGTGACATTAAGAATATGAAAGTGGCTAAGGTATCATGTTATGGTACTAAGTACTCAGGTACGTTTCCTACTCCTACTAGGAATATGAAAAATGTTATTAGTAACATGAGAATATGACAAGAGTGTGAACTCTGGCATATTTATTCATATTATTATATGGGGCATATGGGTTTGTTTGAAAGGGGAAGTGAATGTGGTGACCTAAGACCACGAACACGGTGACCTAAGACCGTGATATCTGAAAGTGGTGACCTTAGACCACTGTAATCTGAAAGTGGTGACCTAAGACCACAGTAATCTAAACGTGGTGACCTAAGACCATGAATGCGGTGACCTAAGACCGCAATTTGGTGTGTAGCGGAAGGAGGGTCGACTTAGTAGTCCCCACGGTGTGACTGGCAGGTACCGGGGTGTGTAGTGGATGGACAAGTAGGTTTGGGTTTGGGAATGCATCATAACTTGTATTCATTGTTCTGAATGTGTAACTCTTGTATGCCTAATTCTATTATGATTTGGTGTCGTGTACACCTTGAGTCTGTTTGACTCACCCCGTTGTAGAACCATGTTTCAGGTGATGAGCAGTGATGGACCGGGACGGCAGAACTTGTGGTGGCCATGCTCAACATGAAGTCTTTATTTTTATGGAACTATTAGTTTTTTTTTTAAGTACTTGAATTATTTGGAAATTATTTGTTGTAATAAGGCCATAAGGCCATAGTTGAATCATTTTACATTTATTATTATTTATTATGTTTAGGAACCTTATTTGTTAAAGTTTAAGTAAAAATTTCTTTAAACTAAATCCTAATTGTTTTATCACTTAATATTAAAAAGGGGTTTCCAAAAATAAAATCGAGTCTGTTTCAACACAAGCCCAACCCAAACAATTTTTTTTTTAATCGCACAAGTTTTCTCTAAGTAACAAAAGAATTTGAAACCGGTTTTCTTGAGGAACATACCAAATCTGGTCAAAGCTCGTGGGCCGAGTTTGGGGTGTTTCATGGCCCCTAAGTATCCTAATTCAAGTAGAATTCCTACTAGGGTGTTTGAATAAGCTTTGGAATGTGTTTCTTTGCCTCCAAGCATCCAAATCTGCGTAAAACTCCTCTTGGCCGCAGTAGGGACACGCCCATGGCTCACGCCCGTGTAAGTCGTGGCTAGGCCATGTTTGATACAGTTGAATGAGGCACGGTCATGTGGTCTTGGGCCTAGGCCGTGTGGATTTCGTGATAAGGCCCATTTACTCTGCTTTGAGCCCGTTTTCTGTTTTTTTCATCATCCAGTGCTCTCCTGGGTATATAACATCAAAATAAATGATTAAGAGCACCAAATTACACAATTCAGGGCTTAAATCATCCAAAAGCATGCTAAATGTGGGCTTAAAATATGTTACATTTACGGTTCATCAAGGACCTAATAGTGAAAAAGTTTGGAATTAAGGTCTAGTGCTAAAGTTTTGATTTCCAAGGGTTATGAAGTAGTTTAAAATGATAGAATAAAGTATTAATTGAGAAAAATTAGCTCAATTGAGGGGTTAATTGAGCAAGGACAGAATTGTATGAACTGTGAAATTTGGGGCAAAACGAAAATCAACATTTTGCACTAAAATAGTTTTGGACAGTAGCAGTAGTCTAAATTTGAAAAATCACAAAAAAATGTAGAAATCGAATTAGAGGATGAATAAAATATTAAATTAAATCTTATTGAGTATAGTTTCTTATAAAAGAAACGATGTAAGCAATGGAATTATGAATCATGAGATATAATAAATTTTGTGAGACAAGGTCAGAATGATTTTTGGTTCCCCTATTCTGACTTTGGAAAATCATCAAATATTGGAGGAAAATAATTATGGGTTATAATTTATATGCTTAAAATCCTTAGTGAGTATATTTTCAAAAGAAACAAATGGGAACATTATCCAAATTCTGTAGGATGAGATAATTATTTTTTAGTGAAGAGGGGTCAGAACTGTCAGACAGCGGAACAGAGGTGATATTAAAGAATAAAATGTGCTTATTGGATAAACAAAAAATTCTGAAAATTTTATGGTAAGAAGATATGTGAGTCTAGTTTCAGGAAAATTAGCTGATCTTAATTTTGAGTTCTATACCTCAAGATAAAAATAATTTAGCGACTGTGACACGGATGGACAGCTTGAATATCCATATAAGTAAATAGAGAAAATTATAGATAATGTTACTTACAAGTGTATTATTTATACTAAAGATGTGGATGGAGAGGAGGAGGAGGAAAAATATATGAATGACTTGTATATAAATTGATCACATGCCCGATTATAATCGATAAATGTTAAATTAGAAATGATATAATGTTTTATTTCGAATATTTACTATGAAATTGTGATTATTGTTATGATATAAAAATTGAAATTGTAAGTTTGTATGTAAATAATACATCATTTTTTATTTATGTTTTAATATTTTTTTATATTATATGAGATATGGTTGAATATGGAGTAATTATTAATGTAAATTATGAATTGTGATTGATTATGGATGAATTGGTAAAATGTTGAAAAGTGAGAATTCGTGGTTAAACCTTCAGAATAGAAAAGATACGAATGAGGTAGCTAGGTCACGTGTGTAGTACTAGGTGCAGGCTACTACGTGTACCAGACGGATAGGTCACATGTGTACTACTAAGTGCAGGCTGCTATGCATACCCGATAGCTTCGATCACATGTGTGGTACTAAGTGTAGGCCACTATGTGTACAAGAGAGCTACGAGATGGTTTTAGGTCACGTGTGTAGTACTAAGTGCAGGCTACTATGTGTACCAGATAGATAGGTTGCATGTATAGTGCTAAGTGTAGGCTACTATGCGTACCTGATAGCTTTGATCACATGTGTGGTACTAAGTGTAGGCCATTATGTGTAAGTGATGGTTTTGGTCACATGTGTAGTACTAAGTGCAGGCTACTATGTGCACCAGATAGCTTCGGCTACAAGGGTGGTACTATATGTGAGCCACAATGTATCATTATTATTAGATGAGTTCAACGGGAAATTGACTAAGTGAAAATACATGTGATCATGTAACAACTAGGTGTAATTGAATATGACTATGTGATGAACAAGTGCAGGTATAAGTGTGAAAATTTATGAACAATGTGCTCGATATGTGATTGAACTTTGGTAAGATTGGTACAGAGTAAGTGTTACGTGGAATTATGTGATATAAGGAAATACGAGTTGATGAGACATGAACATAAATCATGGTTGATGAATGAGTTCATTTGCGATTATATATTTGTACACCTTGAGTGTATTATCCATATGAATTGGTATTCCAAATGAGTTAATGAGAAAAGTTCTAATATGAAAAAATCTCAATTTGAAATGAAATATTATGAAAACGTACTTGAAACACATTAATATATCTTGTATATGTTAATTGAGTTCATAATGTGGAAAGTCAATGTATGTGTAAACTTATGATGATGATATCTGTACATAGAATCTATTGGTGGATACGTACATCCAAATTTATATGATAAATTGTAGTGAACATTGAAATTGGGCTCAATAAATGATTTTTCAATTTAAATTGTGATTGGCAAGAAGAGTTAGTGAGTTGCATGTTTATGAATTGTTACACGTATTTGTCAGAAATACGAGGAAATGATGGTACTTGATACATGGAAATATGAGACTGTGATATATAAAAACATGGAATATGTTTGATAAATGTTCTTATTCATAATTATAGAACTGTACACCTCAAGTGTACTATTTGTGTAAAGATGATGTTCAAATAATTTGATGAGTAGAACTCAAATATGAAGTAGTTAGAAACCAAGACAAATTGTTATGAAAATGTATATGAATTAGAAAGGTATGATTATTATATGTGACATGAATACATAATGTGAAAAAGTATACATATAAGAGGAATTTAATAAGAATTGAGCCTATATACGTTTCTTGTTATTTATATGAACTCTATGACTAACAAATGGAAATAAGTATAAGGCTTGGTTGAATATCTTAAATTGGTTCTTAACTGTATTAAAATGTTGGTAAAGATAGAGGATCAAGTGAGTGAGAAATATGGCTTGGAAAATAGCCTAATTTTCGTCCACACGAGTAGACACGGGCGTGTGTCTAGGCCATGTGTGACAAGTACTCTACCCCATGGGCGTATGGTCTGGCTGTATGTCCCCAGTCACACGGGCATGTGACCCTTAGATGCGAGAAAAATTTTAAAAGTTGCAAAAATTTTTCCTGAGGATCCGGTTTAGTCTCGACCCAATCTTAATGCATGATTTGGACCTTGAAGGTCTGTTAAAGGAACGTTTATAATTAGTCTCAGTATTTGAACGGTAATCATTTCAAATTATCTGTAAGTGTTCTGTACTCCTTGGTAATGCCTCGTAACCCTGTTCCGGCGACGGATACGAGTTGGGGGGTGTTACAAGCATGTTCTCTAGATGCCAAATGTGGTTGTGTATTGACATATTATTAAGTGGCGTACTATATGTTATAATGATAAGTGTAACGTTATGCGTAAAATGCATGTTTATAAAATGTGGAGTATAGAGGGAGTTACTTTGACGAGTTAGTTGAAGATAGGAAATTTGGAATATAGAGGAATGGGTTGATTGATACAAGGGAGTTTGCAGGCATTGTGGAACGATTACTTACTAGTCCTTCAGGGAGACACCATGTAAACGGTATAATGGTCCTACAGGGCGACACCTCGAAAGGGGTTTATTGAATATTCAGAATCAAAATTCCATGGCTAGCCATGGTATGTGTAACACCCCTAACCCGTATTCGTCGCTAGAATAGGGTTATGGAGCATTACCAAAAAAAATAACGTAAAACATACATTTCCAAACATTAATATAAGCATAACATAATCCATTCATCTACATTCAGATAGTCCCTTAATAGAGCCTTTGAGGTCTTAAAAGCACTTTACAAACAAATCGGGACTAAGTTGAAAACATTTGGAACATTTAAGAAAAAGTTGGAAAAATTAAACTACAGGAGTCACACGACGGTGTGACTCACACGGCTGAGACACACACCCGTGTCTCAGGCTGTGTAACAATCAAAATAGGGAAACACGATCGTGTCCTAGCCCGTGTCTGTGCCCATGTAACTTTCAAAGTAGGGACACACGGCCAAGCCACACGCTCATGCACCAAGCCGTGTAACTCTTGAAATGGCCACACAAGCCCGTGTGTTAGGCCGTGTGCTAGGCCGTGTACTTGCCTGACTTGTAAGCCTTAAAACTTACAGGGGACACATGGCCATGTCGTATGGCTGTGTAGACATGAAATTGGCCAAATTCAAGCCATTTCCTTCACCATCCCAAACATGTACCGAAAAGCATTTTGTGCATAACTTCAAACGCAACAGCCTGATTTTAGCTAAATCAGAACAGTGGTTTTAGAACCATAAATATGATGTAGGAAAATTATTTTAATAGTATTTTCGGTATTTACAACATGTTATTTGATATGTGTGAAAATTTCGTGAGCTAATTTTATCGATTGAGTGCTTAATTTGATAAAAAGGACTAAATCACATAAGTGTAAAACTTGAGTTCTATTAGCTAAAGGTGTCTAATAGTTATAAAACCTTAAAGTAGAGGTTCTTATGTGGTAAATAGCCCATTAATATATTAGTGGATGATAATGGCTTGGTAATTTTGAAATTTGTGATAATTTTTAAGGTTAATTTTGTTATTTAGTAAATAAAGGTTAATTAAATAAAACAAAAATTTTCTCATCTTCCCCAAAAGTGTTCTTCACCAAAAATTGAAGTAGAAAAACAAGCTATTTAGGTTTCTTCATTCAGCAACCTTCTATTGTCCATTGAGGTATGGTTTTTGTCCCGTTTTTAATGATTTCTATATTTTTGTAATCGTTGCAGTCAATCTAGCTAGCCCGTACCTTTAATTTTGAAATTGTTAAAACTAAAATATGAATTTGATTCATATAAAGTTTTAACAAGATATAGTTTACCGGAATTATTATAATAAATTATTCTTATTACTATTTCGGTCAAACATTAAAACATGGTAGTTAAAATCCTTTTTGGAAAGAATATAACGTCTTTAATGCTTTCCATATATTCTCTATAGGATGATTATGTTTTCAATATATGGATACCAAAATCCTGAATTAGGGTTAAGTATGTTTTAAAAAGAAAATAAGAAAAAATATCTAGCAGTCGTTTTGGGAGTTTTTTCTTTGGAAAAGTTCCAAGAGAGGTTTTTCCGTTTGTTTTAATACCGGGTGGACTACGTAGAGGCTGGGAAATTTTCATTGTGTGTAACACCCCTAACCCGAATCCGTTGCCAAAACAGGGTTATGGAGCATTACCAGAGATTACAGATCAGACAACAAACATTTCACATTTATATAGTATTCATATCAGAAATCAATCATTATGTCTCTTATATGAACGCTCGAGGTTCAAAACATGGATTTTAAATGAGTCAGGACTAAACCGAGTACTCAGAGAATTTTTTGCAAAATCTCAAAATTTTCCCTAGGTGTAGAGGTCACACGCCCGTGTGGTCAAGCCATGTGGTTCACACGGCCAGGGACATGCCCGTATCTTAGACCGTGTAACTCTCTGACTTGGGTCACACGGTCAGGTTACACGCCCATGTGCTAGACCGTGTGTAAGTGCAAGGGTTACACGGCCAAGCCACATGCCCGTATGCTAGGCCGTGTAATCAATTCTGAGCATTCTATTTTGACATTTTAGAGATGCAGGGGACAACGGCCAGATCACATGCCCATGTGCTAGGCCGTGTGTCTCACACTACTGAGACACACGCCCATGTCTCTGTCCATTTGGACAAAATAGAGCCATTTCTAAGCCTTATTTCTCACCCAAATATGTTTTCCACTTACATATACATTTTAATACATTCCCAAGTCAATACAAAACGTTCAAATCAAGTCAAAACCGAGTCTTATGCATGACTTATCGTTACCTATGTTCAAGTGTTTAAACTTATCAAATACACACACACACACACATATATATATATAAATATAAGTATATTTTCTCATTTATGCTTACTTAAAGCCATTTATCGTTAGGTTTATATGCTTTTCATCACATAATCATTTCAAACACATCAAACATAAAGGGCTTATACAATTTCATCAAAATATATTTAATACTAGCCATTCCAATGGCTAGTTACAACCAAAGCATTATCATGCCAACATTGGCCAAATTAACCTATACATGCCATTATAACCATAATTAATTTACCATATATACCAAGATGGGCCAATGGATAGTGTGTGTGATCTCCACCGATGCTTCCAATCCAACAAGCTTCTGAATTTCTAGACACGGGAAAATAAAACAGAGTAAGCATGAAATGCTTAGTAAGTTCATATAACATGGTATATAACTTACTATATATTAATGTTCAAAATAAACATGCAAGGCACTATCAACCATTTTGGTTACAAGCCCTAAACACTTATCCTCATCGTGTTAGCCAAGTAATCACATATAATAAATCTTAATCATGGATGAATAAAGTCATCAAGTAATTTCCATATTCCAGTAACAACCAATTCACGTATTGTTATATCAGGTAATATCATTTCCATGTATTTCATGTACACGCGAGCAATAATTTGTTTCTAAGTTATACTATCTCATATAAACATCAAGAAACATGTATGGGCTCAATAATAACCAAATTCCCATATACATATATTTTCCACATCATGAACTCATATAACAAATACAAATCATATCCATGTATTTTCAAGTACATTTTCATAATATTTCGTCTCAAGCTCAGATTATTTCATATTAGAATTTTGCTCATTAAATCAATTGAAATATTAATGAAAACTTGGGAAAATACACTCAAAGTGTATAATCTATAATCATGGATGAACTTATTCATCAACCAAGTTCCATATTCATATATCACCATCTCATACTTCTATATATCATGTATCATCATTTTCATGTATTTTCAGGTAGATACATGTAATAATTCATTTCATGTTCATATTTACTCATGTCAAGATTTTCCGTTTGAATTTATTTAAAATATTGACGGATACACATATAGTACACTCAAAGTCTACAAATTAGAAAACATCAATTCATATTCAGGGGTACCCATTAGGGTACGTAATCAGGGAGCACACTCTCGAGTCATATATCAGGATGCTCAAATGAGCCATGTAATAGGACGATTATCCGGGCTAAACAGGAAACTCATATGAGTTTTAATCAGGAAGCTCATAGAGCTTAACAGGTAACTCCGAAGAGTTATTATCAGGGAGCACCGGATAAGGTAACAGGGAGTCTAAGCGAGCCATGTCAGGAAGCTCGTAGAGCCTATATCAGGATGCTCATGTAGAGCTGTGTTTGTGTCCGCATTATATGTTTGATCACAACTGATCAAATCAAGTAACAGGACGCTCACAAAGAGCTGCGGTAGTGCGCAACACATGAAGAATCACTACCGATCAGGATGCTAGCAGGAACTATATGACATGATGCTCGAGAGGGCTTATAACAGGATTTCTCGTCTGAGCTATACTTTGTCCGCAACATATGCAGGACCACATTCAATATGGGAAAATTCTATCCATCGATTTTTCATTTATTCAAACGGGACTTTACATTTAGCAGTCTTTATCATTTATTGGGCTTTGTCGGATATTTCTTCAATTTCTTATAAATATATATATATGATATTTATACAATTCACATGCATAACATTCAATTCAAGTATACAATTATACATGATTTAGTTACATGAACTTACCTCGATAAATGTTCTTGTATGTAAAATATACTAATCCAACATTTTTCTCTTTTCCTCGTTCTAACTCCGAATTTGGTCTATCCAAATCTATACGAGTAAATTTAACATCAATTTCATACAATTCATACTCAATTCAGTCCAATTCACATGTTAGGCAAATTATCGTTTTGCCCCTAAATTTTTCATTAATGACGATTTTGTCCCTAGGCTTGGAAAATAAAATTCATGCAATTTAATCTTTATTCTAAGCCTAGCTGAATTTCTCATATAATATTTACAACCCATGTATTTCTTAAAAATTCAAAATATTCCATGAATTTTACAACTTTACAATTTAGTCCTAAATTCATAATTTGATCAAAATTCAATTTACAAAAGTTGTTTACCTATCAACAACCTTTCATTTTCTACTATAAATTTCGAAATTTCATCATATTCATCCATGGAAAATTTTCTATAATTTGATAAGTTTTCAAATTAATCCCCAAAATAGCTAGACTATGTTATCCCGATCTCAAAAATATAAAAATACTAAAAACGGGACTTGAAAACTAACCTAATTTGGCCAAATAAGTTTTCACTTTCTTCCATTCTCCATGACTAGGGTTTTCATATTTATTTGGGAAAGATGATGATAAAAATGGTGATATATTCTTTATTTTATTATTTATCATCTTTATTTACCATATTTCCAATTTTGTCCTTTTCTTTATTTTATTTTTCATGGATGATTCGTCATCCTTAACAACTAAGTATTTTTAATGGTCTATTTTCCATATAAGGACCTCAAAATTTTGAATTTCATAGCTATTTAATCCCTTTAGCTATTAGAACTCAACTTTTGCACTTTGTGCAATTTGGTCCTTTATCAAATTAAACATGTAATCGATAAAATTTCTTTACGAAATTTTTATATGACATTATTATCATACTATAGATCATAAAATAATATTAAAATATATTTCCTTTCCAGAATCGGATTTGTGGTCCCCAAAACAACTAATTTCAATTTATCGAAAACGGGCTATTATATTGTGGCTTGGAATCGACATCGAATCAGCAAAATCATTTTTCAATTAAGAAGATATATCCAACCTTATTTCAACCCATTTCATTCCTCGTTCATGGATCCATGGCTGAGGATCGTCGAAATATTTTTTGCGCTACATCACATACAGAAGATTAACTCGTTTCAATGTTTGTAATTAACTTCAAAACTACAGTTTTAGTGAATTAGCTAATACTAACCAATTATTACCTTTCGGCCTCTTAACTGATTAATTAATCGATAAAAATCCACTTATCTTTCAACCTCGTAGTTTAAAATCGAGATAAATTATGATGTGCTCAATAAACTTATCCTTTCGGCCTATCTACCTAGATTACTTTTTAGGGTCATCAATCTTAGGGTTTAAGCATGCACAATTTAAGCCAACTAATTCCAAGATAAACCCTTTTTTTCCCGTTAGTTACTCCCACATCTGCTCATTAATCTTTCTAAAGGAATTAGCCACTCATGAATCTAAATGTCATTTTCCTTAGAAATAATTTAATCATGTAAAACACACAAAGATTAAACTAAAACACAGGGAAAAGAGAAATTGATCCATTGAGAGATTGAACATGCTTGATTGTAGAAAATCCTTTAACAACTAGCGAGATATCAATGATTGCAAGAGAAAAGTAACTGAAAAACACTAAAATACTAAATAACGCAGGCTTGAACTCAAATTGAATCCAAGTTAGAAACAATAAAATAAACTATTTTAAAACTGAAATAAAAACCTAATTGAAAACTAAATTTAATGTCTAAACCTAACTAATGGCCTCCTAACTCACCTCCCATAGCTCATTCTAAGACTTGCTATTTATAGGCATAATTAATTGCCTAATTAGGTCCAATACAAGCCTAAATTGTGATAAATTTGGATTGTGTGGACAAAAACACACCAGATTAATTTTTGGCCCCCATCACAGTTGCGTCATGACACAGGATGTGTGTCTCACGACACGCAACTTTGAACCTAAATTATGAAACTTATTCTACTGTGTTGCGATCCTAGAAGCTCATGTTATGACCCAACTGTGTCATTCTGATGCTCCTAGGCCTACAAATAGATGTATTATGCACTAGATTAAGCTCGTTAAAACTACATTAGGCCCTTATCAGCCCATTTGGTCAACTAAAGCTAAATTGTGTATAAAAATGCTCATTTTGCTATAAATTAAATCTAAGTCACTAAAACCAAAAATGCATTAAAATAATTTAAAATGGCTTAAAAACAAGCTCGTTAAGTGACAGAATGAGTCTAATTTGTCACAAAATTTTCTAGAATGAATTGTGGCAAGTCAATCACTCATGGCTCGGTTTGAATCAACCGACATGGTTAATTTATATTGAAAATCAAATCCAATTTGGATAAGAACACATCACACTACCACAGACTATTGTGGCAAGTATTTCTACACTCGATATATACTACGATTTAGTCCTAGAATCGACTAAACTGTAGCCCTGATACCACTAAATGTAACACCCCATACTTGACTCGATCACCGAGCCTGAGCTACAAGATGTCACAACTGTTGTCGGAGCAACTACAGTCAAGTATACACCACACAACCATTCACACATGAATTTAAGAGTATTTAACATTCATTCTATGCTATATAATCATTTTCCGGTCCTATACAAGCTTACAAAAGCTCTTATGTGAACCTGAGGTCAAATTAAGACCAATTTTTAAAGTTTTCAAAAGTTCCAGCCAACGTCGCGACAACGTCAAATAGTGATTTACATCATGACTTCTGTAACACCCTAACCCGTATTCGTCGCCAGAATAGGGTTTTAGAGCATTACCAGACTTATCAATTAAACAATCATACAATTCTCGTATCCAAACAAACATCATTCAAATACAATCATATAGTCCCTAATACGAGCCCTCGAGGCCAAAAACAAGCATTAGAACTAGTTCGGGAATAATCGAATACTTAATAAATTTTAAAAAAAACATAGAAAATTTTCAAAGTACAAGGGACACACGCCCATATGGACAGGCCGTGACGGCAAAGAGACATACCTGTGTCACAGGCCTTGTGGACATTCAAAATGGGATAACATGGCCGAGTCCCAGCCCGTTTCTGACCCCGTGTAACTCTCTAGCTTGGCTCACACGACCAACCACACGACCGTGTGACTAGCCCGTGTATCTTTCAAAATGACCTTATATGCCTGTGTGCCAGGCTGTGTGCTAAACAATGTGAAAACTAGAGGTATACTGACTTGTACCACACAGCTAAGCCATATGCCCGTGTGCTAGGCTATGTGAAGCTACTGACTTGATTTCTAAATAAGTATCAGGGGACACATGGCCATGCCACCTGTCCGTGTGTCATACAGTGTTGAGACACACGCCCGTGTCTCTGCCAGTGTAAACAAAAATAGGCTATTTTCCAAGCCATTTTTCTCACCCAAATTTGCATCAACCTAAACACATCAAATAGCATATGACTATATCATCAATGAGCATTCAAACCAACCATAACCAAGTCCAAACCATGCTATACCAATACCAACAAATAACAATGCTCACAAACATCAAAAGTGGCCTTCCAAATCATACCAATGTGACTTCCAACAATCACCTAAATGATCAAACTTACTTAGTAGACTTTGTGCCTAAATCAACATACATACCATATCTCAAAATTCAACCATTTGGTACTCAAATACAAATATACAATTAAGGCCTTCACATAGCAATTATAAACCACATATCAAAGGGCCATTTACACATATTTACATATCCAAATTGTAACACCCCTAACCCGTAACTATCGCCTGTCGAGGGTTAAGAAGCATTATCGATCAATCCAGAACATTTAACAAACATTTTACAACACAAAGTCAATCATCATTCAAACATATCCAAATATAAGCATATAGTCCCTTAATGAGGTCTATGAGACCTTAAACATGTGTTAGAAAGGGGTCGGGACTAATCTGAACACATACAAAAATTTTAGAAAATTAAACATTTTCAAAGCTATAGAGGCACACGGCCTCGGACACGCCCATGCGTCCAAGCCATGGCAAAATAGGGCATACATACTGACTTGTCCACACGGCCTAAGACACACCTGTGTGCCTCACCCGTGGTAGACACTGACTTGCATCACACGACCAATCACACGCCCGTGTGTCTAGCTCGTGTGTGAGCCTGACTTGTTTTGATTTACAAACTTAAAAGACATGGTCGAGCCACACGCCCGTGTGCTCAACCGTGTGGGCAATTATAGGCCATTTGTAAGGCCAATTTGCCATCCACACTTTGAAATCACCTACAAGCATCAATTCATATGCATTTATACCTCAAATGGAAATCCAAACATACCAATAAATGCATAAATTGATCATCCACTACAACATTTATTTCCTTACTCAATCTCAACTCAAACATGTCCAGCTAAAATATCAATTTCTCATTCCAAATCATATAATCTATTCATCATTTAATCTAACCAAATCTATCATGAAACATACCATTTCCATTATGCTAATTTATACCATAATGATCACTCTCCTAGAACATATTCATACACATATAAGTCATTCTTTTCATATGATCAAAACATATACCAACCATCAAACTACCAAGCCAACTCACATGGCTAAGCTTATACACTTCAAAACATGCCATAATCACTAGCCTATACATGCCATATTCAAATATATACATCTTTAATACCAAAATAGATAGCCAATAATGTGATTGAGTCACTGACGATCCTTGGATCCGAGCTAGTTTTTAAGACACTGTAAAATAGAGAAACACTTCACACAGTAAGCTTAAAAGCTTAGTAAGTTCGTAATATAATACATTTAACTCAATGATTCAAAATCAATATACAAAATAAAACATCGCATAGATTACCAAATTCATAACCATCCATTCATCTATTACCAAATTCATCAACCACATAGGTTAAATACATACCTTTGCCAACACTTAGTAAACGCCCAATTTTGCTACTCAATGCTCAATACCACATTTATATCAATCTTCGTTATTCCTTCGATTCAATCGCACACTTAGTGCCAATTTCATAGCCGAACCTTAAATATCATCACACACTTAGTGCCTTTACTTTAAACTGAATTTAGCTCGGTATCGCACACACAGTGCCAAACAAAGAAGTCGATACTTTCTCTATTTTACACACACAGTGCCATTCTCTATTGTATCAATTTTATTTCGCACACTTAATGCCACATTTCTCAATTTCACACATATAGCTTTTCTAATTCAATAATCACATATTCATTGTAACACCCCTAACCCGTAACCATCGTCGATTTAGGGTTAAAAGGCATTACCAGAGAATCAAAAACTTTTACCAATATTTCATAATACAATTCATCAAATCCAATCAAATTGTCCCTTTAATAGGTCAACGATACCATACACATGCTTTAGAATAGGGCCAGGACTAAACCGAACACGTACGAAAATTCTCAAAAATTAAAAAATTTTCAAAGTTACAGAGGTCACACGCCCATGTGGGCAAGCCGTGTGCCTCACACGGCTTTAGATACGCCCGTGTGTTTAAGCCGTGTCAAAACAGGGCATACATACTGACTTGTCCACACGATCGTGGACACGCCCGTGTGCCTCACCCGTGGTCGCTACTGACTTGCACCACACGGTTAGTCACACGCCCGTGTGTCCAACCCGTGGTCAAGCTTGACTTGCTTTGAATTACAACCGTGAGAGACCCAGTCGAGCCACACGCCCGTGTGCTCAACCATGTGGGCAATTATAGGCCATTTTCATGGCCAAAATGCCACCCACACTTGGGTCATTCCTACAAGCACATACAAGCATTATCACATACACATTTAGCAACCAAAATCATATCAAATGGTCATCTTTTCAACCCATTCAAATACATTTCTAAACATGCCAGCTTGTATGCCAATATGCACAACTAAATCACATGTAAAACCAAGCATAAATCATCCACAATTTTACAAATTCATTATGGCATCAATATCAATAAGCTTACCATTATCTTGACCATTTCATAACTATGGAATCATACCAAAACCAAACTTCATATAGCATGACTTTCCATTCACTATGTAACCATTAAACTAGCCACATCAAATGGACATGTACACATGTCTCAAACATACTTTAAAACAACTAGCCTATACATGCCATTTTTAGCTATATACACATTGTAACGCCTCGAATTTGGGCCTATTAGGTTGTAACGCCCCCAAAATCCTGAAACTTTAAATTTCTGTACACTGAGGTTGGTATGTTTGAGTAGCACTTAGAATTTTAATTTTAAGGTATTATCGGGATTATTTGAAGTCTTAGAGATAGGGATGATAATAGGGAATTTTTTTTCTTGCTTTAGTGGACCCTAGTCCCAGGCATTAGGCCTCTTAAGCAGATTAAGGGGAAAATAGGACACAAATGGGCTTGTGGTCCAGTGGCAAGGTGGCGTCATTAGGGGAGCTACAAGGTGGCGTAAAGAGGTCCAAGGTTTGAGTAGTGGTAAGATGTTTTGAGAGTGTTTATTTTGCATAGTGGACGGCCGGAGTTGTGCGGAATTTGGACTCTTTTGTTGAAGTGTTTGGATTGGTCTTGTGAGCTAATAAAGGAGGGAATTTCGGATGAGATAAGGGAAATATCATGGAGAAAAATTAGGAGATGAGAGGTGGGAAGAGTTGGTGCCGAATTAGACTGTGAGGAACGGTAAGATTCGGCTATTGGCTATAAAAGGAGGTGCCGAATTCCTTTGAGAGGTTCCTTGGGTTCCATTACTTTTCTTTTTCTCCCCCTTAGCCGAATTCTTCCATTTGCCAAAAAAAAAAAACAACCCATCATTCCTTTATTGAAATTTTGGTTTTATCTCTAGCCGAATTCCCTATACCTTCTCTTCTTAAATTCCTTCTCTTGTTCACCTTTAGTTCTAGCCGATCACATCTCCTCTTCTTCTCTTTATTGGTGCCAAATTGTCTCCGTCACCATACTAATCTCAAAAGCCAAATTTAGGCTACAGGATCGAAACTAGATATGGTAAGTGTACGGTTAACCTCTCTTGTATGATTTGTTAAAACACGAAAGGCTATCTAACTGACCTGTCGTTAACTCTATGGTAACAAGGATAAGGTTCAAAGATCGCAAGCATGGTAGGATCGTTAGCAAGGGTAAGTGTACTCGTCTCAATTATTGATTAATGGATGGCCGAATGTAGGTATGGTTTATAGAGGTGACTTATGTGAAAAATGAGTTACTCGATTTTGATGATATATGTTTGGGTGCAGATCTAGGGATATTCGTGAATAGTAGCTAAGGAAGGGCCACTAGAACGTATGGAACACAGCAAGGTTACGGTGAGGTTTTGATTTTTGATAAAGTGTGTATTAAGCCAAGATTAACCGTTAAATGGTAACTATTGTAGGTTTGTGATAAAAGGGTTTACAGCACGCATTGTAACCAGGTGTGTACAAACACTACACACACATACCGGCAACGCCGGAAAGCCAAAATGCCAAAAGTGGCTAAATGGGCTCGGTGGGCCCTGAGGCTAAATTTGATGAAATGGATTAATTTGATTATATGAATTGGGTTAGCCATACATGTTACATGATCTGGATTTGTTTTGGGCCTAATAGGTCATGTGACTGAGATTTGGGCCTAGTAGGCCATAAAAATGTGATGTGGCCATTATGGGTTATATGAACATAAAATGGGTTAATGGGCTTTATAGGGACGTAGACTAGTATGCTAGGGTTTTATGGACTTTAGGCTTAGTACTGTCCAACTCTTAAACCACATAAGACTTTCTAATAATTAAACATGTCCATAGACAAGTCGCTAGGTTAGAGTGTGGTAACGGGCATATGCATGTTTAGGATTGGATCTAGGGAGAGCTTGGTACTTAAGCGGCCCTAGCAGCCCACCTCCTCTTCTCTGAAATCTTACCTGGTGCATAGTGTCTGTTCACTTTAGTCGCAAGGACTTGTTAATGGGCCAAAGTTCATAACTAAAACTCGAGAGGGACCAAATACCCCTAGATTTGTAAAATTACTAAAATACCCCTAATTTGAAAAAAATTTCCAAAATATCCTTAGATTTGTAAAATCACTAAAATAGCCCCGAATTGTGAAATTACCAGAATACCCTTGGTTTGCAGAATTACCAAAATATCTCTGATTTACAAAATTTCCAAAGTACCTCTGTTTTGCAAAATTACCCAAATACCCCTGTAGAGTAGATTTACGAAAATACCCTTGGGCTGTGAAATGACGAAAATACGCCTATGTGATGAGTATGAGTTTTGTGGATCTTACTCATGTGCATTTTGCATTCATATGATATTCTACTTAGGATGCATATGGGTGGGAATTATGGTACAGAGGAAGATTTAAGGATCGCATAGTCGCTCAACGACCATGGATCCACCGGTGGCTTTAAGCCCATTATATGATTAGTAGCTTTGCTGCAATGTTGAGTAATGCCACTGTGAGTGCTACCTTTAGTGTGTAGAGGATGGGTGGGTCGATTTAGAAGTCCCCACAGGTGTGTAGGGTTGGAAGGGAAATGGTGTGTAGCGGATGGATTTTTGGGGAGGGTTTTGCATTACCTTGTTTTGCATATGATATTGTATGATATGATATAAGGTAATTCTGGGCCAAAGCCCAAGACCATCGATTTTGATAAGGCTCAGGCCAATGTGATAATTATATATTGAATTGAATGCCAGGGGTTGTACACACCGAGTTTCGAAACTCACACCCTTTAATTAATGTTTAAGGTGATCCTCAGTAAATGGCTCGACGTGGGAGAGGACTCGGGGATAGCCACACTACAAGATGTTTAAATTTTTGTTTATTTGTTTCAAAAGACATGGTTTAATTACTTTATTTTTGTTGGATGTAATAAGGCCTTAGACTCCGATTTGACATTAGATTTTGAGTTTCGTTATTATTGTTTCAACTGTTTACTTAGTTATTAAACCTGATTAAGTTTTTTATGTTTAAACTTGGTTTCCGAAGTGCTTAGAATTATTAAATGGTTTTTTTCATTACTTAACAAGACTCAAGGACTTTGGGCTTCTGGGCCCTAAATTTTTAATTAGTAAAATCGTTTGAATTATGCCTTCGATGTGACACGTCAGATTCGGGCGTAACTTTTAGGCTGGGTTTGGGGTGTTACATTTAGTGGTATCAGAGCCAGTTGCAAAGCTCGGGCTGTGAAATGGACATTAGATTTTGGGTTTTAAAAAAACAAGTAGAGTAAAAAGTTTCTACAGGATTCTTGAAGTGTGGTTCACCGAGCCCTCGACGTCGAGCCAAGTTTTCTGTACTACATTTGTTTAAATTATGGAATAGAATAGATAAGGGGCTACTTAAAAATAGGCTTTTAGAGATTAAAGCCTGTAGGAAACTTAATCCTGTAGTGGATTATCGACCGCGTAATAACTTTTAAAAAAAATGGATACTCGTATAAGACATGTGCCCTAAATAAGTGGAACTATGTACTAATTACATAAAATTTTTAATTTAGAAATACACAATGATGAGCACTAGAAGAGGTGCAAGAGGTTGCGACAGAGGCCGTGGAAGTGTTAGGGCAGGGTTGTCCGAGTCAGGCCATATGCCTAACATTGGAGAAGGGGAGGCTCCGGCCTCACCAGCAGCTGAAAGGGGAGCATATGAACAGGCTATCGCTACGGATGGTGCCGTATCGCAGGCCATGTTAAGGAGCTTAGAAAGGGTCGTTAGACCCAATAATGGTACGAAAAGTCGTGGGTTAATCGCAGAGTGACTCCAAGCTAATGGGGCAGAGATTTTCAAAGGAGTGGCGAGGGTGGCCTCAAGTGTGGCGGAGTATTGGTTGGAAGCTACTGAAAGGATAATGGACGATCTGGATTGCACGAATGAACAAAAGTTAAAGGGGGTGTAAAGGAGGAAGCCTATCAGTGGTGGTTGACCGTAAAGGAGGGCAACAGAGCAGATCACCTGGGAGTTCTTCAAGTCGACATTCCAGGGGAAGTACATTGGAGCGGCCTATGTGGATGCCCGACAGAAGGAGTTTTTGAGTTTGACTCAGGGAGATAAGTCGGTAGCAGAGTATGAGGCGAAGTTTTTGTGCCTCAGTTGATATACCAAGGGAATAGTCACAAAAGAGCATGAAAGATGTGTACGATTCGAGGATGGGTTAATAGACAACCTTAGGGTGCTTATAGCTCCCTAGAGGGAGTGGGACTTTGTGGTCTTGGTGGAAAGCAAAGATAGCGGAGGAAGTAAAGCACACGGAGTGCCTCCACCAAGAAAAGGAGAAGGGCAAGAACAAACGGAACGTGGAAGCTATAGGGATTGAGCAGAAGCCTGCAAGGAGGGCCAGAGTGAATGGGTCGGTTAGAGCTAAGGCCCCTGTTGCTATTGCTAATACCGGGATACACCTTGTGTTGTGTGTGGAAAAGGGCATATGGGTGAATGTTGGAGGAGAATAGGAGCTTGTTTGAATTGTGGATCTATGGAACATAGGATTAGCGAGTGCCCAAGAAGGCCAAATCAGGAGTGAGTCGATGGCAGAGGTAATTTTCAGCCACAGAGGGGTGGTCAACAACCACCAAGGGGCCGTGGACTAGCCAGGGGCGATAATGGTAATGAACGTGGTCGTGGAGCACCAGGTAGAGGTGCAGGTTATGCTGAGGCGAGGCAGCCAGCTTTGGTTTATACAGCACGTCGCCAAGGGGACGAAGACGCTCCAGATGCGAATAATGGTGCGTACTCTACCATTGTGTACTGAGTGTTTATTTTGGCTTTAGAATTAGAGTGCACAGTGAAAGTATAGTGTTGAGACTTGGGTAGTACGATTGATAGTTAGTTGGAAATTTCGAGAACAAAATTCTTTAAGGAGGGTAGAATTGTAACGCCCCGAATTTGGGCCTAGTAGATTTGGGCCTATTGGATTGTAACACCCTAAAAATCCCAAAACTTTAAATTTCTGTGCACTGAGGTTGGTATGTATGAGTAGCATTACCTTATTTTGCATATGATATGATATGATATGAGGTCATTGTGGGCCAAGGCCCAAGACCATCGATTTTGATAGGGCTCAGGCCAATATGATAATTATATATTGAATTGAATGCCAAGTGTTGTACACACCGAGTTTCGAAACTCACACCTTTTAATTAATGTTTCAGGTGATCCTCAGTAAATGGCTCGACGTGGGAGAGTACTTGGGGATGGCCACACTACAAGATGTTTAATTTTTTTTTATTTGTTTCAAAAGACATGGTTTAATTGCTTTATTTTTCATTGGATGTAATAAGGCCTTATACTCCGATTTGACATTAGATTTTGAGTTTTGTTATTATTGTTTCAACTGTTTACTTAGTTATTAAACTTGAGTAAGTTTCTTACGTTTAAACTTGGTTTCCGAAGTACTTAAAATTATAAAATGTTTTTTTTCATTACTTAACAAGACTCAAGGACTTTGGGCTTTTGGGCCCTAAATTTTTAATCAGCAAAATCGTTTGAATTATGCCTTTGATGTGACACACCAGATTCTGGCCTAACTTCTAGACCGGGTTTGGGGTGTTACACACATTCAAAAGTACCAAAGCTGAGTTTGATAGTGTGGTGATAATCCCCGACGGTCCCCGAGCCTCTCGTAGCTTTAACGATCTATAAAATAGAATAAACACGCACAAAGTAAGCTTTCAAAAGCTTATTGAGTCGTATACAAATAAATTTAACACAATACACATAGCTGCATAAACACAATGACATTAATGTTTCTCATTTACAAATTCATAATATCATCCTTGGCTCATTACTTAGCCATTACTTACTTATATTTCACAACTCAAATATCTCATATGTTCATAACTCATTTTGTAACAGCCTAATTTTGGGGCTAGTCGGAACTGTGGTTTTGAGACCACTAACCTGAGGTTGAGGAAAACTATTTTCATATTATTCATGTGTTGTAGCATGATTATATGGATGCATAAAAATTTTGGGTGCTTTAATTTAGTGATTGAATGCTTAATTGTGAAAAAGGACTAAATCGCATGAAGTGCAAAAGATTTTACAAGCTAAAGATGTTTAATGGTTGTAGATTATTAATTGGAAGCCTTAAAAGTGAAATTAGACCTTCATAAGATGAGTAGCTAGTCATAGGGGACAAAGAATTAAATTTTCAAAGTATTAAGTGAGATTTTGGTGTTAATTTGGCTAGTATTGTAATAAAATAAGGAAAAGAAAATATAGCATCCTTTCCCCTTCTTCTCACCACCGAAAATTTCAAAGAAAAACACCATGGGAGCTTGAAATTTTTAAGCGACTCCTTATCTCTACAAGTAAGTGATCTTAGTGGTTTTGTTTAATGATTTTTGTACTTTTGGGGTCCCCAAAGCTTAAGCTAGCTAATGAGGGGACTAATTTGCAATATGGTTGAAAGTTTAAAGACTTTCCATGAGAATTCTTATGTTGTTTGCTGAGTTTTTATGGAAGAAAATGAATGTTAGAGAGATGAGAAACAACATTGGTGAAATGTGTAGTCATGAAAACACCTAAATGGGACCAAGTTGTAGAGTTTGTGATTTTGTAATAAATGCATGAAATAGATGAAATTGTGAGTGGTTATAAGAGAAATAAATGTTCAGCTAGGTTTTTTTATTGAGAAAATGATTCAAAAAATGATTTACGAGCCTAGGGGCAAAATCATAATTTTGCCAAAGTGTAAGGGCAAAATGGTCATTTTTGCCTAAGTGTAGATTTTGATGTATTATGATCATAGAATGATCTAAATGAGTGAATTTTATTGTTATAGATCAAGAAGAGCGCGAAATTAACCTTGATTGGGGAAAAGGCAAGGTCACAGATTAAACCGCAAATTGAAACGTTTTGCACTGAGGTCAGTTTATGTGTAAACAATGCATTTTATATATACATTGTGGTTGCTAATTAGCGCATGGCATGAATGAGAACATTTATGATTCAAGTGGATTGAATGTGGTAGTTATTGAATAGTTTTTGTATGAATGACGAAATCGATATCTAAATGTGTAATAACAACACTTGACGGTGGGCTAAGTGTGTGACCACCTTATTACATAACTACGATGGGCTGTGTGCGATACCATCGTTTATATTGATATTTGGTGGGTTATGTGCGATATCACCGCAATTATCCTTTTTGGTGGGCTATGTGTAATACCACCCTTTTAAAGATTGATGGTGGGCTAAGTGCGAAGCCACTGAGTGATTTGGCATCGTAATTGGTTTAGTGAGTAATTATGATATGTTGTATTAAGAGAATTTGTAGTGTTAAGTGCAGGGATGCAAGCTAATGAATGTAAGCATTAAGCTTGTGATATGGTTGGAATGTGGTAAGGGAAGAAATGAGTAAGCATGACTATGATTGTGGATTGCTTTTGTTTAGTATATAGTGCTATTTATTGTTTAGCACATACTAAGATGTTATTTTTTTACCTGTAAACTTACTAAGCTCAAAGCTTACTCCCCTTTTTCTTTTCCCTTATCTTATAGAGTTAAAGAGCTGGATCGGGATACGAAGATAATCGGAAGATCGCCCATACTATCAGCTCATCTCGGTATATCTAGACTTAGTGATTTTGCGTATGGCATCTATAGGGACTAGACTAGGTATATTATTTTGTTATTTTGGCCAAGAGTGTGTTGGCCCCTTTAATGAGAAACTCTTGTGTATATAGCCATAGCTGTTGGCTCTTTGATATTTATATGAGAAGATGTAGTTATTCATGGAAGTTTATATTACAAGATATAAGTTGTTTAGTGATATGTTGAATGAATTCATGTTGTGTGAGCTAGAGGGATGAAAAGTGCTTGGCAAATAGCCTTGTTCTTGTCCACACAGGTAGGCACACGGGCTTGTGTCTAGGCTGTGTGTGACACACGGTCAGTCCCATGGGTGTGTGACTTGGTCGTGTGTCCCTTGCATGTTGGTGTTGTAAGTTAGTGTCGACTACGGGCTAGCCACACTGTAACAGCCCGATTTTAGGGCTAGTCGGAACAGTGGTTTTGAGACCACTAAACCGAGGTTAGGGAAAATTATTTTGATGTTATTTTATGTGTCATGGTATTAACATATGGCTATGTGGAAATTTTGGTGCTTTAATTTTAGCAATAGCATGTTTAATTCTGAAAAAAGGACTAAATCGCATAAGGTGCGAAAGTTCTATTTTATAAGGTAGGGGTAACAAATAGCTATAAAATGTAATTTGGAGGTTTTTAAAGTGCAATTAGGCCATTTTTGAGTGTAATGGTAGGCCATAGGGTGCATAGGGGACAAGAGCATTAATTTTAGTCAAATTAGGTGATAGTTGGTGACTAATTGACTAAAATATGATAAAATAAGAAAAGGCTATCATCTTTTTCTCTTCTCTTCTTCTTCCACAGATTTTTACATTCAAAGGAGGGTTTGAAAGATTGAAAATTTCAGCTACATTTGAGGGTGAGTCCTTTTGATGATTTTTGTGTTTTTAGAGTCCCCAAAGCTTAAGCTAGCTAATGAGGGGACTAATTTGTGAAATGGTTGAAAGTATAGGGACTTGCCATGATAATGATTATGTTGTTAGCTGAGTTTTTATGGAAGAAAATGAATGTTAGGGAGGTGAGAAACAACTTTTGTGAAAGGTGTTAGCATGAAAACACCTAAATAGGACTTAAATGCAAAGAATGAATTTGTGTCATAAATGCATGAATTAGATGGAATTGGGAGTAGTTTTAAGAGAGAAAATGTTTAGCTAGGCTTGTTAATTGATAGAATGTGATGAAAAATGATTTACGAGCCTAGGGGCAAAATTGTAATTTTGCCATAGTACAAGGGCAAAATGGTCATTTTTGCCTAAGTGTAGAAATTAACGTTTTATGATCATAGAATAATCTAAAAGAATGGATTTCATTGTTATAGATCAAGAAGAGTGTGGAATCAACCTTGACCTTGGAAAAGGCAAGGTTACGGATTAAACTGTTAGTTGACACGTTTTGCACCGAGGTAAGTTTACATGTAAACGATGCATTTTATATGCACGTTGTCATTGTTGATTGGTGCATGGTATGATTAAGAACATGTATGATTCAAGTGAGTTGAATTTGATAGTCATTGTATAGTTTCATATGAATGATGAAATAGTCATATAAACGTGTAATGACAACACTTGATGGTGGGCTAACTGCGATACCATCTCGTTACTTAATTACAATGGGCTATGTGCGATACCACCGTAACAAATCTTTTGGTGGGCTATGTGCGATACCACCCTAATAAAGACTGATGGTGGGCTACGTGCGAAACCACCGAGTAATTTGATTATGAATAGTTGACTAAGAGATTGTGATGTGTTGTATTTTGTGACATTGTGTTGCCAAGTGCAGGGAGGCATGCTAATGAATGTATACATCAAGCTTGTGGTATGGTTGGGATGTGGAAATGGGAGAAATGAGTAAGCATGATTATGAATGTGGATTGTTTCTAGTTTTGTATGTAATGCTATATAATTTTTTAGCACATACTATAATGTTATATTGTTTACATATAAACTTACTAAGCTTAAAGCTTACTCCCCTTTCTTTTTCCTTGTTTTATACAATTTAAGAGCTAAGCTGGTATACGTCGATAACCAGAAGATCGCCCACACTATTAGCTCACCTCGGTATATCTAGATTTAGAAATTTTGTGTATGGCATGTATAGGGACTAGACTAGTTAAATTATTTTGTTATTTTTGCCAAAAGTGTGTTGGCCCCTTTTTTTTTAAGACAAACTATTTTGTATATTGCCATGGTTGATGGCTCACCTTGTCATATATGAAAAGATATAGTCATTCATGGAAGTTTTGATTGCAAAATATGAGTAGTTTGATGATATGTTGAATGGATTCATGTTGTGTGAGCTAGAGGGATGAAAAGAGCTTGGCAAATAGCCTTGTTCTTGTCCACACGGATAGGCACATAGGCGTGTGTCTAGGTCGTCTATGACACACGGTCAGTCTCCTGGGTGTGTGACTTGGTCGTGTGTCCCCTGCATGTTGGTGTTGTAAGTCAGTGTCGACCACGGGCTAGCCACACGGGAGTGTGCCTAGGCCGTGTGATCCTTATAAGGTTGCTAACGTCAAAAATAGAATTGTAATATCCTGGATTTGGGCTTATGCATTTTTTCTTGAATATACGTCGGAAGTCTTAAAAGTCGGAAGAGTAGCAGAAATCTTTCCTATTTTAGTATCTTCAAGCAAACGTTGGTGGTAAGTATTCTTTTTAGCAATCGGTTTATCTTTTCTCATTTGGTGTGCCGAAATCAAGGGTAGGTCTTGATTTCTAAGGATGGCCGAATATGCCTAAGGCCATATTAATGTGTTTCTTTTGGTTGTAACTAGCGTAACGGTGTTCTTTCGGGAGTTGAGGTATTCAAGGTAAGCAGTATGTATTCAGCCAAAGGCCATATATTGAGGTTAAGTGTCAGAACCGAATCTAACAATATACTTATAGGGATCTTGACATCACCAAGTGCAAGTCGCATTTTCGGGTTTTAAAATCTCAAGGTAAGTGAACATGTACAATCGGCCAAGGCCATATTTGGTGTTTTAGATCTATTTCGTAATTATTCAAAAGCCGAAAGCTAACCTGTTATGTGGTCCAGTATGGGCCGATTACAAGGAAGAGATATCGTGGAGTTTCGGGATTTGATTAGTAATCAAATCGGCAGCAAGGTAATATTTTGGTTGCGTTAAATCCTTTAGGATTTGATCATGTAGCCAAATGGCATTTTGCTAAAGTGCTTTAAGGTTGGCCGAATGTAGGAACTAAGGATCTAGGACGCTAGATCGGGATTTTCGGGATTTCATTAAACTCGCTAAGTATACCAGGTGTGTACCCCACACTGAATCTTAATAGATTACGGCTTTAATTTAATATATGTGTTATAAGAATGTGAAAGATATGGCTAAGGTACCATGCAATGGTACAAAGTACTCAGGTACGTTAATTTACTACTACTGTAGTTATCTTATTATGAATATACGATATGGCACATATGTGAACAATGATAAGAATGTGAAATAAGGCATGATATTGCATGATATGTATGACATGGGCATATGGGTGATTATGATAGGGGAAGTGAATTGGTGGTTTTATACCACACTATCTGAATGTGGTGACTTCGGTCACATTATCTGAATATGGTGACTCAAGTCACAAAATAATTATCTGGTGGCTATGCAACAAATTTTATAAGGCGATGAGCACGTCGGTATGTGACGCGCCGATGATGTGTAATGATAGAGGTTGACTTAGTAGTCCCCACGGTGTGCAAAAGTTGGTACGGGTGATGTGTAGTGATGGTACCTAGGTTTGGGTTTAGGTTTGCATTATTATATTTAATTATATGTATATGTATGAACTGTTGTGCCTAAAATTGTTGGGACTTAGTGTTGGCTGTTACACACTGAGTCTATTTGACTCACCCCGTTGTGGGAATATTTTTTAGGTGATGATCAGTGATGGACCATGTCGGCAGGAGCTTAGTGGTGGCCATGCTCAGCTCGGAGTTTATTTAATTTTGGACTTTTACATTTTAAGTATTTGGATTTATTTTGGTATTGTTTTCGTTTGCAATAAGGCCACTGATATGAAACTGTTGATGCATGTTTTTTAATTATTTTATTATGTTACGAATTTCTATCAAATCAAAGATTAAGTAACGAATCTTAAAAAAAATTTGACATTTAACACAAATGGTTTTCAGAGTTTATTAAAATTTAGACTTCGAAAATATACTCGTTTATAACTCGAGCCCTCTACAAATAAATTTTTCTTCAAAACCACCCAAGTTTTCCAAAATAACAAACGGATTTGAACATGTTTTACTCGAGGAACATACTAGATTCGGTCGAGACTCGTGAGTCAAGTTTAGGGTGTTTCAGCTTGGTATCAGAGCCAGGTTTTAAACTCTCGGCCTTGGGTTTAAAGCCCATAATGTTTTAAAATTTAGGCCCAAATGAATTTTTGTGAAAGTTTTATGAAATTAAGCAGGTTTTTCTGGCATGGCACCCAAGTCTCCGACCCGAAGTCCACCAGGTAAGTACCCCTAATCAATTGTGTGATTTATATTATGAATTGTAGAAGGGTATAAATGGAACGTAGATTAGTATATTAAGTACTTGAACCCTAGGACTAATTTACCCCAACAATTGCATAAAACTTTAATACCTAATTAAACCAACCTGTGGCTAAGTCGCCGAGTTAGGGTGTGACAACCATTGTGCGCATGTCTAGGATTGGATCCGGAAGAGCCTGGTACTTAAACAGTCCTAGTGACTCACCTCCTCTTCGCTAGAATCCTACCTGGTGCGTAGCTTCGGTTCACCCTAACCAAGAGGACTCATTCACGGGCTAAACCTAATAACTAAAACCCGAAAGGGATTAGCTGTATTTTCATAAAAACTTCAGTTTTAAAATCACCAAATTACCCCTTTAAATTGTAGCAAAACTTAGTTTGAAAATTTTTCAAGATATTTCTGATTTACAAAATTAACTAAATACCCCTAGTGGTAAAATTACTAAAATGCCCTTAATTTCCAAAATTACCATACTACCCCGATTTCAATAACATTCTCTGACTTTGCAAAAACATCCAAAAACTTTATCATTACAAAATACTAAGGTACCTTGATTTGGAAATTTACGAAATTACCCTTGTTTTATAAAATTACCAAAATGACCCCCGATTTCCAAAATTTCTGTAACATCACTGATTTGGAAAACAAATTCTCAAAAAGAACCCCAAAGTTTTGCAAATTTTGAAATACCTTTGATTTCTAGAGATTTTTCAAATTGACCCTGACTTATTACCAAAATACCCTTGTAGGACAAATGACAAAAATACCCCTAGGGTAGGAACAGACAAAAATGTTGGAATAGTGAAGGTGTGTGGTACATATCATTGAATGGATGTGTTTCTCTGAATTAGGATAGAAGACTTGAAACTTTGAATGATCGAAAGAATTACTTCTAAAACTTCTCATAAAACTTCTTCGCGGATAATCAGGGAAACAAGGACTAATTCATAAAATTTCTTAATCAGATTAAAGCCCGATCGTAGATATGAGCTCTAGGGGACGTGGTCATAATGTGCGAGGACGCGGTCGAGGTAGAATGACTGTGTCGAAACCTGTTAGATCAGGTCAAGGGTCTGAGAATAAGGTACCACCACCCCCACCACCAGCTGTTGGTGTTGAGCAGCAAGAGATCGGACGGGGATGATCTTTGTATCGCAGTCGTGGCCGCGAAGTTCTTGAGATGGTGGCTGGAGCAGGTGGGAATATGGGAGCTCGAAAATCTGTACCCGAGCGACTCCGAGCCAATAGAGCTGAGGTGTTCCGTGGCGATCCGGGCGTGGCACCCAAGATACCAGTATTGGTTGGAAGCAACCGAGCGAATTATGGATGAGTTGGATCTGACCCCTGAGGAGAAACTGAAAGGGATGGTGTCGCTGCTACTCAATGAAGCATATCAATGGTGGTTAACAGTTCGGGATGGCGCCACAGCTGAGGATCTTACATGGGAGTATGTTAAGGAGGCATATCAAAAGAATTATGTCGGCACGCATTACACTGATGCGCAGAGGAAGGCATTTCTAGGGCTGGTTCAAGGAAATAAGTCCGTAGCAGAGTACGAAGCTGAATTCCTAAGGTTGAGCTGGTATGCTCGAGGAGTAGTGGCTACGGAGCATGAGCGATGTGTCCGATTTGAGGACGGACTTAGGGATGACCTGAGGTTGTTGATAGCTCCACATCAGGAGCGGGAGTTTGCCGCATTAGTAGAAAAGGCTAAAGTAGCTGATAGGATTAAGGACTCTGTAAGGCAGAACACTGATCGAAACAGGCAGAAAAGAGGTTTTGGATCGTCAGGATCGTCTGGGAATGTACAAAAGAGACCTAGAGCTGATGGGCCGCGAGGTCAGCAAGTTGGTTCAGGAGGGCAGTATCGTACTTGTAATCAATGTGGAAAAATGCACTTAGGGGAGTGTTGGAAGAAAACGGAAGGATGTTTTAAGTGCGGGTCGAAGGATAATATGATTAAGGACTGTCCAATAAAGATAGATGGAATTCGACCAACAGGCCAAGGTACTAATCAGGCTGGTAGAGGTGGACAGCAGCCTTAGCGAGGTTGTGGTCCAAATGGTAGAGGTAACGGTGCGGGAAGAGGACGTGGAACACCTGGCAGAGGTGTTGGGAATACAGAGGCAAGACAGTCGGGTCTGGTTTATGCAGTTCGTCGGAGGGAAGACGGAGACACACCGGATGTCATAACTGGTACGTTCCTTATATGTGACAAGCCTTATTTTGCTTTGATTGATGTGGGCCCGACCCATTTTTATGTTGCTTGTAGAGTAGTTGAAATTCTAGGCATAGCCTCTGAACTATCTGATAGGGAGATGACTGTAGTAAGCCCATTAGGCCAAACTATAGTGGTGAATAAGATCTTTCGGAGTGTACCTCTAGAGATTCAAGGAGAGATTTTCCCTGCCAACTTAATGGAACTACCCTTCGGAGAATTTGACCTTATACTTGGCATGGATTGGCTTGTGGAACGTCGGGCTGTGTTGGATTGTGCAGCTAAACGAATTGAATTAAGGACCCCGGAGGATGAGGTGATAATTATGATAGGAGAAAGAAGAAACTACTTGTCTAACGTAGTTTCAGCATTAAAGGCTGATAAGATAGTTCGGAAAGTGTGCAAGGCATTTTTAGCTTTCGTAAGGGCGTTGGATGGAAAAGAAGGGGGAGTTAGTGTAGTTAGAACTATAAGGGAATTTGAAGATGTGTTTCCGAAGGAATTACCTGGAATACCCCCGGACAGGGAGGTGGAATTTAGAATTGATTTGTTGCCGGGAACAGCTCCTATGTCAATTGCCCCATACAGAATAGCACCAAAGGAGTTGGTAGAGCTCAAGGCTCAAATCCAAGAGTTGCTTGATCGTGGGTTTATTCGACCCAGTGTGTTTCCGTGGGGAGCACCAGTCTTGTTTGTGAAGAAGAAGGACGGAACTATGCGTATGTGTATAGATTATCGTCAGTTGAATAAGCTGACCATCAAGAACAAGGACCCATTGCCAAGGATCGATGACTTGTTCGATCAGCTGAAGGGGGCAGCAGTATTTTCGAAGATAGATCTACGATTGGGATATCACCAGCTTAAGGTGAAGGAGGCAGATATCTATATGACGGCTTTCTGGACAAGATACAGCCATTATGAGTTCTTGGTAATGCCATTCGGGTTGACAAACGCCCCAGCCGCGTTCATGGATATGATGAACCGGGTTTTTCAACCTTATTTGGATCAGTTCGTCGTTGTGTTCATCGACGACATCCTATATACTCCAAGTCGGAAGAGGAGCATGATGAGCATCTCCGGGTTGTGTTGCAAGTTTTAAGGGAGAAAAAGCTCTATGCAAAATTCAGCAAGTGTGAATTTTGGCTTAAAGAGGTTGCGTTCTTAGGGCATGTGGTATCCGCAAAAGGGTGGATCCTCGAAAGATTGAGGCAGTGTTGGATTGGAAACCACCTAGGTCTGTGGCTGAGGTCCGTAGTTTCTTTGGATTGGCAGGATACTACAGAAGGTTCGTGGAAGGGTTCTCGTCGATAGTCGCACCGTTGACCAAGTTGTTGAGGAAGGAAGTACCTTTTGTATGGACAGATAGGCAATAAGAGAGCTTTGAGAAGCTTAAGAGGGTTTTGACTGAAGCTCCAGTTTTGATTCAACCTGAGGCAGGGAAGGACTTTGTGGTGTATTGTGACGCTTCTCACACAGGATTAGGATGCGTGTTAATGCAAGATGAGAAGGTAGTCGCTTATGCGTCTCGATAGTTAAGGCCTCACGAGGTTAACTACCCGATGCATGATTTGGAATTAGCGGCAGTGGTCTTTGCTCTTAAGGTGTGGAGGCACTATCTTCACCGGGAAAATCAGTGATCTACACAGACCACAAGAGCCTTAAGTATCTGTTGACTCAGAAGGAGTTGAACCTGAGACAGCAAAGGTGGGTGGAGTTATTAAAAGATTACGACCGTTCCATAGAATATCACCCGGGCAAGGCAAATGTAGTGGCAGATGCCCTAAGTCGAAAAGTGGTGTCGGATCTAAGGGCGATGTTCGCACATTTGAGTTTGTATGACGACGTAAGTTTGTTGGCAGAGTTGCAAGTCAAGCCGACATGGTTGAATGAGGTAAAGGAAAGTCAGTTGGTGGATAAGGATTTAAATGCTAAGTTACAGCAAGTGCAGAATGGAGAGTTGGAAGACTATGGCATTAATGACGAGGGACTATTGTGTTTTAAGGGTAAGGTCTGTATGCCAAAGAATGAGGAAATTTGGCAGAGAATTCTTCAGGAATCGCATAGTAGCCCTTATGCTATGCATCCCGGAGGTAGTAAGTTGTACAGAGATTTAAGGGAACAGTTTTGGTGGCCTGGTCTTAAGCGGGAAGTTACTGATTTTGTAGGGAAATGCTTGACGTGTCAGCAAGTCAAGGCTGAACACCAAGTTCCGTTAGGATTGCTTCAATCGATACAGATTCCACAGTGGAAGTGGGAGAGAATTACCATGGACTTCGTTAGTGGGCTTCCCCTTACGCCTACTAAGAAGGACTCGGTATGGGTGATAGTGGATCAGTTGACAAAGTCCACGCATTTCTTGCCAGTGCGAGTTGACTATTCTTTACAGAAGTTGGCAAAGTTGTATGTGGTGGAGATTGTAAGGTTGCATGGAGTACCGGTGTCGATTATCTCAAATAGGGATCCAAGGTTTACGTCTTGGTTTTGGAAAGCTCTACATCAGGCTTTAGGCACCAGATTGGATTCCACTACGGCTTTTCATCCACAATTAGACGGTCAATCTGAACGAGTAATCCAAGTGTTAGAGGATATGCTGAGGGGATGTGTAATAGACTTCAGAGTAGGTTGGGAAGAATATTTGCCTCTAGCGGAATTTGCATACAACAATAACTATCAAGCCAGTATTCGGATGGCACCGTATGAAGCACTGTATGGACGGAAGAGTCGCACTCCTACGTGTTGGATGGAATTAGGGGAACGTTGAGTTTTAGGTCCAGAGATGGTGGCAGAATCCGAGGAGAAGGATGAGGTGGTTCGGGCACGGTTGAAGGAAGCATCGGATAGGCAAATGTCATAAGCAGATCTCAAACGGAAGGAAATAGAATTTGATGTGGGAGACCAAGTGTTTCTTAAGGTTTCTCCATGGAAGAAGGTAATGCGATTTGGTCGCAAAGGAAAGTTAAGTCCAAGGTTTATAGGACCTTATCGGGTATTGAAGCGAGTTGGACCAGTGGCATACCAGTTAGAGTTGCCTCCGGAGTTGAAGCAGGTGCACGACGTGTTCCATGTTTCCATGTTACGTCATTATCGATCGGATCCATCTCACATAGTACCAGTTGAGGAAGTGGAATTAAGGCCAGATTTGTCCTACGAGGAGGAGCCAATTCAGATTTTGGAACGAGATGTGAAAGTGCTACGGAGGAAGACAGTTCCTCTAGTCAAAGTGTTATGGCGCAATCATGGATCGGAGGAAGCTTCATAGGAGCAGGAAGAAGCAATGCGACAACAGTACCCTCACTTATTCCAGCTAGGTAATTTCGAGGACGAAATTATTTTAAGGGGGGTAGAGCTGTAATATCCTGGATTTGGGCTTATGCATTTTTGCTTGAATATACGTAGAAGCATGTTTATGTGTATGTGAATGTGTTTTGTAAATTTTGGGGAACCGTAGAGTGTAGAGAAATACCTTAGAAATTATTCGATTTTAAGTTTAAAAGAGGAAGCTAGGCAAAGGAGGCCTTAAGAAAAATTGTAAGGGAAAATAGACACACAATTGGGCTTGGAAAAGTGGCAAGGAGGCGCCACTTAGGGCCTATGTAAATGACGCCACAAACAGGTGTAAATGGGCCAAGGTTTGAGTCGCATGGGAAGCTAAATAGAAACTTTTATTTTGCGGCAACAAGGAGCAGAGGTGGACGGTATGGGGAGACTGAGGGAGGAGATTTAGATAGGTTCAAATTCCTTTAAAATTCGGCAAAGCTAGGAGATAATTATTGACTTTATTTGAATTATTTTAAATAAGTGGATAAGAGGAAAAAGAGGAGAAAAACAAGGAGAAGCTAGTGTTTGAGTAGGTAGCCGAAATTGAGAAGCAAAGTATTCATCTTTTCTTTTGTTTTCTTCCCCATCTCTTCCTCTAGCCGAATTCCCATTTTACCTCTCTCAAAGTCTTCTTTTTCTTTTATTTGTTCTAGCCGAAACCTCCTTCTCCCTAGTTCATCTTTGCCGTAACCCCTAAAAAAAAGATTCATACCCTTCCTCTTGTGTTCCTTGAGATAGCCGAATATCATATTTCTATTAGGAGCCATAGCCGAATCTCAAAGTAAGCTATTCTTTTCTTTTAGTCGCAAGTCTTAAAAGCCGGAAGAGTAGCAGAAATCTTTCCTCTTTTAGTATCTTCAAGCAAACGTTGGTGGTAAGTATTCTTTTTAGCAATCGGTTTATCTTTTCTCATTTGGTGTGCCGAAATCAAGGGTAGGTCTTGATTTCTAAGGATGGCCGAATATGCCTAAGGCCATATTAATGTGTTTCTTTTGGTTGTAACCAGCGTAACGGTGTTCTTTCGGGAGTTGAGGTATTCAAGGTAGGCAGTATGTATTCGGCCAAAGGCCATTTATTGAGGTTAAGTGTCAGAACTGAATCTAACAATATACTTATAGGGATCTCGACATCACCAAGTGCAGGTCGCAATTTCGGGTTTTAAAATCTCAAGGTAAGTGAACATGTACAATCGGCCAAGGCTATATTTGGTGTTTTAGATCTATTTCGTAATTATTCAAAAGCCAGAAGCTAACCTGCTATGTGGTCTAGTGTGGGCCGATTACAAGGGAGAGATATCGTGGAGTTTCGGGATTTGATTAGTAATCAAATCGGTAGCAAGGTAATATTTTGGTTGCGTTAAATCCATCGGGATTTGATCATGTAGCCGAATGGCTTTTTGCTAAAGTGCTTAAGGTTGGCCGAATGTAGGAACTAAGGATCTAGGACGCTAGATCGGGATTTTCGGGATTTCAGTAAACTCGCTAAGTATAGCAGTGTGTATTCGTGACCGAATCTTAATAGATTACAGCTTTAATTTAATATATGTGTTATAAGAATGTGAAAGATATGGCTAAGGTACCATGCAATGGTACAAAGTACTCAGGTACGTTAATTTACTACTACTATAGTTATCTTATTATGAATATACGATATGGCACATATGTGAACAATGATAAGAATGTGAAATAAGGCATGATATTGCATGATAAGTATGACATGGGCATATGGGTGATTATGAAAGGGGAAGTGAATTGGTGGTTTTATACCACACTATCTGAATGTGATGACTTCAGTCACATTATCTGAATATGGTGACTCATGTCACAAAATAATTATCTGGTGGCTATGCCACAAATTTTATAAGGGCGATGAGTACGTCGACTGCAGCGACTACCTTCGATGATGTGTAGCAGATGGAGGGTTGACTTAGTAGTCCCCACGGTGTGCAGGTTGGTACGGGTGATGTGTAGCGGATGGTACCTAGGTTTGGGTTCGGGTTTGCATCATTATATTTAATTATATGTATATGTATGAACTGTTGTGCCTAAAATCATTGGGACTTAGGGTTGGCTGTTACACACTGAGTCTATTTGACTCACCCTGTTGTGGGAATATTTTTCAGGTGATGGACCGGGTCGGCAGGAGCTTAGTGGTGGCCTTGCTCAGCTCAGAGTTTATTTAATTTTGGACTTTTACATTTTAAGTATTTGGATTTATTTTGGTATTGTTTTCGTTTGTAATAAGGCCACTGATATGAAAGTGTTGATGCATGTTTTTAAATTATTTTATTATGTTACGAATTTCTATCAAATCAAAGATTAAGTAACGAATCTTAAAAAAAATGTTGACATTTAACACAAATGGTTTTCAGAGTTTATTAAAATTTAGACTTCGAAAATATGCTCGTTTATAACTAGAGCCCACTACAAATAAATTTTTCTTCAAAACCACCCAAGTTTTCCAAAATAACAAACGGATTTGAATATGTTTTACTCGAGAAACATACCAGATTCGGTCGAGACTCGTGGGCCGGGTTTGGGCTGTTTCAAGAATACCCAAGTTTTTACACATGGGCAAGGACACGGACGTGTCTAGGCCGTGTGAAGCACACGGTGAAGCACACAGGCGTGTGTCCAGCCGTGTGAAAAGTCCTGTAGGTTCGAATTGAAAATAAATCCCACATGGGGTAGGGACATGGGCGTGTGTGACCACACGGCCTGCCCACACAGGCGTGTCCCATTTCACACGGGCGTGTGACTCCTGTTTAGATAAAAAAATTTAAGATCGCAAAAGTTCTCGGTTGGGTTCCAAAACCCTCCGCACATACGTTTAAGGCCTCGTAGGTCCTTAATGGGTATGTTGTGATAATGATAGAGATACGAGAAGTTGGGACTGAATTTGTGTGCTTAGTAGACTAAGTCCGATAATGCCTCGTGCCTGGTTTTGGCATAGAATATGGGTAAGGGGTGTTACACATTTAAGCATGTATATCACATATCATCTCATCATTTACTCATGTCACATTCATTCCTATATCACATTTTGGTTCATTGCATCCGTATGCATATTTACTCACCTTCCATGCCTATTCAAAACATATACATCAAACGTACCTGAAGCGGATATCCAAATCGTATGGTCATTCATTTCTCGGACTTGCGCGTTGAATCATTCAGAATCTAATAGGATACTTAGAGTGCTCGGAATAGTCATACAAGCCAACGTCCCAGACGTGGTATTACATGTATCCAGATATTGGTGCCATTGTCCCAGACAGGGTCTTACACGAATCAATACAATGCCAATGTCCCAGACATGGTCTTACACGTAAATCTCATATCGATGTCAACGTCCCAGACGTGGTCTTACACGAAATCTCGAACCAATGCCAACGTCCCAGACGTGGTCTTACATGATATCACATACCGGACACCTATGTCATGACATATACTATCCTATCTATCCGTAGGTTCAAACGGGACTTCTCGGACATTATCAACTTTTTCGGTATAAATATATCCTTGGATTTCATATAAATTCCATCTAAATTGATATTCATAGCAATCCAAATTTCATATATGCACAAATAATTCAATTCAAATACATTTATTTGTATATCGACTTACCTCGGATTCGGACTGAATAAGCGATTTCGACTACTCGATCACTTTAGACTTTCCGCGATCTAAGTTCATTTTCTTCAGTTCTTGATCTATGCATATTCAAATTTAACCCTTTTATTCACCAAAACCTTCAATTCAATCCATAGACACATATTTAGGGCAATTTGCAAATTAACCCTCACATTTTCACATTTGGACATTTTAGTCCTTATTTCACAAAATCACAAAATACACCAAATTTCATAATACTCATGTTTGGCCGAATATCACCCATACTCATACAAGTCCACTCATTTCATTTATTTCACAATTTAATCCCTCAAAATATTCTTCTTTCAATTTAATCCAAATTACTCAAAATCATCAAAACTCCAAAGACAAACTATGTTATTCAAAGTCATATCTTTCATAATTCATCCTCAAACATCATAAAACTCATGAATTCATCAATGGCTCATATAAAAAACATCATCAGTTCACAAAATTGAGGCATGGGTTTTGAAGTATAGAAAGCAACGATTACAAAAACATAAAAATTATCAAAAATTGATCAAAACCACTTACCCGATTTTTCTTAGACCACGGCCGAATGTAACAAGCTCAAACCCTTTCTTTTCCTTTCTTATTTTCGGCACAAAAATGATAAAAATGGCCATTTTCATGCTTTTGTTTTATCAAATTAAACTTAATTATTCATTTCCTATTTTACCCACTTATTAATCATATAGGACAAACAAACAATAAGGTTATTATGTCATTTAACCATCCACTAACCTTAGTTTTGGCTTAATTGCCACATAAAGCCTCCACATTTAAAATCCCACTCACTTAAGAACATTAACATATAGTATGCCACTTCTACCTTTTATGTGATTTAGCCCTTTTATCAAATTAAGTACACAAACATACAAATTAATCCACGAAACTTTATCACATGCTTAATCACATACAATAGGCACCAAAAATAATATTAAAATATTATTTTAACACGGATTTGTGGTCCTGAAACCACTATTTCGATTGGGGTCTAAACTGGACAGTTACAATTCTCCCCATTAGGGATTTTCGTCCTCCAAAATCTTACCGTTAAACAGATTCAAATATTGCTGTCTCATTGAATCTTCAGGCTCCCACGTAGCCTCTTTTACCCCGTGTTGATGCCACAACACTTTCACTAACGGAATTTTCTTATTTCTCAACTCTTTCATTTCACGAGCTAAGATACGAATCGGTTCTTCCTCATAAGTCATATCGGATTGGATTTTAATCTCAGATGGATTAATCACATATAATGGATCGGATCTGTATCGATGAAGCATTGACACGTGAAATACATTATGAATCTTTTCTAGCTCAGGTGGCAACAACAATAGCTATCAAGCAGTATTCGGATGGCACCGTATGAAGCACTGTATGGACGGAAGTGTCGCACTCCTACGTGTTGGACGGAATTAGGGGAACGTTGAGTTTTGGGTCCAGAGATGGTGGCAGAATTCGAGGAGAAGGTTAAGGTGATTCGGGCACGGTTGAAGGAAGCATCAGATAGGTAGAAGTCATATGCAGATCTCAAACGGAAGGAAATAGAACTTGATGTGGGAGACCAAGTGTTTCTTAAGGTTTCTCCATGGAAGAAGGTAATGCGATTTGGTCGCAAAGGGAAGTTAAGTCCAAGGTTTATAGGACCTTATCGGGTACTGAAGCGAGTTGGACCAGTGGCATACCAGTTAGAGTTGCCTCCGGAGTTGAAGCGGATGTATGACGTGTTCCATGTTTCCATGTTACGTCGTTATCGATCGGATCCATCTCACATAGTACCAGTTGAGGAAGTGGAATTAAGGCCCGATTTGTCCTACGAGGACGAGCTAATTCAGATTTTGGAACGAGATGTGAAAGTGCTACGGAGGAAGACAGTTCCTCTAGTCAAGGTGTTATGGCGCAATCATGGATCGGAGGAAGCTTCATGGGAGCCGGAAGAAGCAATGCGACAACAATACCCTCACCTATTCCAACCAGGTAATTTCGAGGACGAAATTATTTTAAGGGGGGTAGAGCTGTAATATCCTGGATTTGGGCTTATACATTTTTGCTTGAATATACGTAGAAGCATGTTTATGTGTATGTGAATGTGTTTTATAAATTTTGGGGAACCTTAGAGTGTAGAGAAATACCTTAGAAATTATTCGATTTTAAGTTTAAAAGAGGAAGCTAGGCAGAGGAGGCCTTAAGAAAAATTGTAAGGGAAAATAGACACACAATTGGGCTTGGAAAAGTGGCAAGGAGGCGCCACTTAGGGCCTATGTAAATGACGCCACAAACAGGTGTAAATGGGCCAAGGTTTGAGCCGCATGGGAAGCTAAATAGAAGCTTTTATTTTGCGGCAACAAGGAGCAGAGGTGGACAGCATGGGGAGACTGAGGGAGGAGCTGTAGATAGGTTCAAATTCCTTTAAAATTTGGCAAAGCTAGGAGATAATTATTGACTTTATTTGAATTATTTTAAATAAGTGGATAAGAGGAAAAAGAGGAGAAAAACAAAGAGAGGCTAGTGTTTGAGTAGGTAGCCGAAATTGAGAAGCAAAGTATTAATCTTTTCTTTTGTTTTCTTCCCCATCTCTTCCTCTAGCCGAATTCCCACTTTACCTCTCTCAAAGTCTTCTTTTTCTTTTATTTGTTCTAGCCGAAACCTCATTCTCCCTAGTTCATCTTTGCTGTAACCCCTAAAAAAAAGATTCATACCCTTCCTCTTGTGTTCCTTGAGATAGCCAAATATCCTATTTCTCTTAGGAGCCATAGCCGAATCTCAAAGTAAGCTATTCTTTTCTTTTTGTCGCAAGTCTTAAAAGCCGGAAGAGTAGCAGAAATCTTTCCTCTTTTAGTATCTTCAAGCAAACGTTGGTGGTAAGTATTCTTTTTAGCAATCGGTTTATCTTTTCTCATTTGGTGTGCCGAAATCAAGGGTAGGTCTTGATTTCTAAGGATGGCCGAATATGCCTAAGGCCATATTAATGTGTTTCTTTTGGTTGTAACCAGCGTAACGGTGTTCTTTCGGGAGTTGAGGTATTCAAGGTAAGCAGTATGTATTCGGCCAAAGGCCATTTATCGAGGTTAAGTGTCAGAACCGAATCTAACAATATACTTATAGGGATCTCGACATTACCAAGTGCAAGTCGCAAATTCGGGTTTTAAAATCTCAAGGTAAGTGGACATGTACAATCGGCCAAGGCCATATTTGGTGTTTTAGATCTGTTTCGTAATTATTCAAAAGCCAGAAGCTAACCTGTTATGTGGTCTAGTGTGGGCCGATTGCAAGGAAGAGATATCGTAGAGTTTCGAGATTTGATTAGTAATCAAATCGGCAGCAAGGTAATATTTTGGTTGCGTTAAATCCATCGGGATTTGATCATGTAGCCGAATGGCTTTTTGCTAAAGTGCTTAAGGTTGGCCGAATGTAGGAACTAAGGATCTAGGACGCTAGATCGGGATTTTTAGGATTTCAGTAAACTCGCTAAGTATACCAGGTGTGTACCCCGCACTGAATCTTAATAGATTACGGCTTTAATTTAATATATGTGTTATAAGAATGTGAAAGATATGGCTAAGGTACCATGCAATGGTACAAAGTACTCCGGTACGTTAATTTACTACTATTGTAGTTATCTTATTATGAATATACGGTATGGCACATATGTGAACAATGATAAGAATGTGAAATAAGGCATGATATTGCATGATATGTATGACATGGGCATATGGGTGATTATGAAAGGGGAAGTGAATTGGTGGTTTTATACCACACTATCTGAATGTGGTGACTTCGGTCACATTATCTAAATATGGTGACTCATGTCACAAAATAATTATCTGGTGGCTATGCCACGAATTTTATAAGGGCGATGAGTACGTCGACAGCAGCGACTGCCTTCGATGATGTGTAGCGAATGGAGGGTTGACTTAGTAGTCCCCACGGTGTGCAGGTTGGTACGGGTGATGTGTAGCGGATGGTACCTAGGTTTGGGTTCGGGTTTGCATCATTATATTTAATTATATGTATATGTATGAATTGTTGTGCCTAAAATTGTTGGGACTTAGTGTTGGCTGTTACACACTGAGTCTATTTGACTCACCCCGTTGTGGGAATATTTTTCAGGTGATGATCCGTGATGGACCGGGTCGACAAGAGCTTAGTGGTGGCCTTGCTCAGCTCGGAGTTTATTTAATTTTGGACTTTTACATTTTAAGTATTTGGATTTATTTTGGTATTGTTTTCGTTTGTAATAAGGCCACTGATATGAAACTGTTGATGCATGTTTTTAAATTATTTTATTATGTTACGAATTTCTATCAAATCAAAGATTAAGGAACGAATCTTAAAAAAAAATTTGACATTTAACACAAATGGTTTTCAGAGTTTATTAAAATTTAGACTTCGAAAAGATACTCGTTTACAACTCGAGCCCACTACAAATAAATTTTTCTTCAAAACCACCCAAGTTTTCCAAAATAACAAACGGATTTGAAAATGTTTTACTCGAGGAACATACCAGATTCGATCGAGACTCGTGGGCCGAGTTTGGTGTGTTTCAAGAATACCCAAGTTTTTACACATGGGCAAGGACACGGACGTGTCTAGGCCGTGTGAAGCACACGGTGAAGCACACGGGTGTGTGTCCAGCCGTGTGAAAAGTCCTGTAGGTTCGAATTGAAAATAAATCCCACATGGGGTAGGGACATGGGCGTGTGTGACCACACGGCCTGCCCACACGGGCGTGTCCCATTTCACACGGGCGTGTGACTCCTGTTTAGATAAAAAATTTTAAGATTGCAAAAGTTCTCGGTTGGGTTCCAAAACCCTCCGCACATACGTTTAAGGCCTCGTAGGTCCTTAATGGGTATGTTGGGATAATGATAGAAATACGAGAAGTTGGGACTGAATTTCTGTGATTAAGTAAACTAAGTCCGATAATGCCTCGTGCCTGGTTTTGGCATAGAATACGGGTAAGGGGTGTTATGCATTTAAGCATGTATATCACATATCATCTCATCATTTACTCATGTCACATTCACTCATATATCACATTTTGGTTCATTGCATCCGTATGCATATTTACTCACTTTCCATGCCTATTCAAAACATATACATCCAACGTACCTAAAGCGGATATCCAAATTGTATGGTCATTCTTTTCTCGAACTTGCGCGTTGAATCATTCAGAATCTAATAGGATACTCAGAGTGCTCGGAATAGTCGTACAAGCCAACGTCCCAGACGTGGTATTACATGTATCCAGATGTTGGTGCCATTGTCCCAGACAGGGTCTTACACGAATCAATACAATGCCAATGTCCCAGACATGGTCTTACACATAAATCTCATATCGATGTCAACGTCCCAGACGTGGTCTTACAGGAAATCTCGAACCAATGCCAACGTCCCAGATGTGGTCTTACATGATATCACATATCGGACACCTATGTCATGACATATACTATCCTATCTATCCGTAGGTTCAAACGGGACTTCTCGGACATTATCAACTTTTTCGGTATAAATATATCCTTGGATTTCACATAAATTCCATCTCAATTGATATTCATAGCAATCCAAATTTCAGATATGCACAAATAATTCAATTCAAATACATTTATTTGTATATCAACTTACCTCGGATTCGGACTGAATGAGGAATTTCGACTACTCGATCACTTTAGACTTTCAGCGATCTAAGTTCATTTTCTTCGGTTCTTGATCTATGCATATTCAAATTTAACCCTTTTATTCACCAAAACATTCAATTCAATCCATAAACACATATTTAGGGCAATTTGCAAATTAACCCTCACATTTTCACATTTGGACATTTTAGTCCTTATTTCACAAAATCACAAAATACACCAAATTTCATAATACTCATGTTTGGCCTAATATCACCCATACTCATACAAGTCCACTCATTTCATTTATTTCACAATTTAATCCCTCAAAATATTCTTCTTTCAATTTAATCCAAATTACTCAAAATCATCAAAACTCTAAAGACAAACTATGTTATTCAAAGTCATATCTTTCATAATTCATCCTCAAACATCATAAAACTCATGAATTCATCAATGGCTCATATAAAAAACATCATCAATTCACAAAATTGAGGCATGGGTTTTGAAGTATAGAAAGCAACGATTACAAAAACATAAAAATTATCAAAAATTGATCAAAAACACTTACCCGATTTTTCTTAGACCACGGCCGAATGTAACCAGCTCAAACCCTTTCTTTTTCTTTCTTATTTTCGGCACAAAGATGATAAAAATGGCCATTTTCATGCTTTTGTTTTATCAAATTAAACTTAATTATTCATTTCCTATTTTACCCACTTATTAATCATATAGGACAAACAAACAATAAGGTTATTATGTCATTTAACCATCCACTAACCTTAGTATTGGCTTAATTGCCACATAAAGCCTCCACATTTAAAATCCCACTCACTCAAGAACATTAACATATAGTATGTCACTTCTACCTTTTATGTGATTTAGCCCTTTTATCAAATTAAGCACACAAACATACAAATTAATCCACGAAACTTTATTACATGCTTAATCACATACAATAGGCACCAAAAATAATATTAAAATATTATTTTAACATAGATTTGTGGTCCCGAAACCACTATTTCGATTGGGGTCTAAATCGGACTATTACAATTCTCCCCCTTAGGGATTTTCGTCCTGCAAAATCTTACTGTTAAACAGATTCAAATATTGCTATCTCATTGAATCTTCAGGCTCCCACGTAGCCTCTTTTACCCCGTGTTGATGCCACAACACTTTCACTAACGGAATTTTCTTGTTTCTCAACTCTTTCATTTCACGAGCTAAGATACGAATCGGTTCTTCCTCATAAGTCATATCGGCTCGGATTTTAATCTCAGATGGATTAATCACATATAATGGATCAGATCTGTATCGATGAAGCATTGACACGTGAAATACATTATGAATCTTTTCTAGCTCAGGTGGCAACAACAATCTATATACAACTGGCCCAATCGTTCGATAATTTCATACGACCCGATGAATCTCGGACTCAATTTGCCTTTATGTCCAACTTTGAGTTCTTTCTTGCACGGAGATACTTTCAAGAACATTTTGTCTCCAATCTCAATCTCAAACTCAAAATCTTTTCTTTTCAAATCTGCATAGGATTTCTGACGATCAGACGCTAGTTTCAGACTGTCACGGATTACTTTCACTTTCTGTTCAGTGTCTTTTATCAAATCAACCCTGTGTAACTTATTTTCACTGAGCTCAGTCCAATACAGAGGTGTCCGACATTTGTATCCGTACAAAGCCTCATAAGGTGCCATTTTGATGCTCGACTAAAAACTATTATTGTACGCAAATTCAATCAGTGGTAAGTATTGTTCCCACGTACCACCAAGCTCAAGAATGCATCATCTCAACATATCCTCGAGAATGTGAGTGAAAAGCTTTACTGAAATGCAATTTTGTACCTAAAGCTTCTTGTAATTTCTTCCAGAATCATGACGTAAACCTCGGATATCTGTCAGACACGATAGACAATGGCACTCCGTGTAATCTCACAATATCAGAAATGTAAAGCTCAGCTAACTTATCAGGTGAATAACCAGATCTCATCGGAATAAAATAGGTGAATTTCATCAATCGATCAACTATGATCCAAATTGCATCTTTCTTTTTCGAAGTCGGAGGCAATCCAGAAACAAAGTCCATCGTCACTCTATCCCATTTCCACTCCGGAATCAAAATTGGTTGTAACAAACCAAACGGAATTTGATGTTCAGCTTTAACTTGCTGACAAACTAAACATTTCGAAACAAAGTCAGAAATGTCTAATTTCATACTAGACCACCAATAATGTTTCTTTAGATCATGGTACATCTTTGTACTTCCCGGATGAAAAAATAGACGACTATTATGAGCTTCATTTAAAATCAACTAAATCAAATCTGAGTTTCTCGAAACACAAATTCAATCTCGGAACCTCAAGCAAACATCAACATCAAATCGAAATTCAGAATCAGAGTTCAAATCACACTGAGCTCGTTTCGATAGCATTTTATTATCAACTTTCTGAGCATCATATATTTGTTGTAAAAATAACAGTTTCGCTTTCAATTTAGGTAACACTGAACCATCACCATACAAGTTTAAATGAGCATTCCTTGCACGTAATGCAAACAACAACTTCTGACTCAGTGCATCAGCAACGACATTTGCTTTACCCGGGTGATAATCTATCACAAGTTCATAGTCTTATGGTAAACTGTAATTATAACATATTTTAACCCCACATTTAGCTTACTTTTGGATGATTTATTCCCTGATTTATATAAAAAGGTGCTCTTAATCTTTTCTTTTCATGTCTTATACCCAGGAAATCACCCGAGGATGAAAAGAACGTAAAACGGGCCCAAAACAGAGTAAATTGGCAATATCACGAAATCGACACGGCCTGGCCCACGGACCACACGGTCATGCCTTTTTGAGCATCTAGAACACGGCCTCTCCCCCGATTTACATGGTCGTGCCTCATTAAAGAATCCGAACACAGCCTGAAGTCGATCCATACGGGCGTGCTACATGGCCATGCCTCTGTCGTTAGAATGAGTAATTTCAATCAGAAAAGGATACTTAGGGAGAAAGAATCGCATTCCAAGGAGCCTATATATATCCCCTAAGTACCACCTTTGAGGGGGAGTCGAGCTAGGCCAAGGAGCCAAGCCGGAAAGGTTAGAATTGTGGGAATCGCTAGAAGTTAGCCAGTTGATCCATCCCAAGAAGCCAGAATTATACTCAAGAAGGCAGAATTCTCCTTCAATTCCTTCAGGGAGTTTTTGGAATTTCTTATGTTTTGTTTTATCGTTTCTCTTGAGATGTCTTCTGATCGCTGAAATCAGAGTTTTAAAATTTATAATGAATGTGATTGAACTTGGAAACTAACTCTGACAATGATTAAAGGCAAGTGTACCTATCAGACAGTAGTATAGCTTAGGCAAGATCGGATATCGAACCCAAAGGAACCAAAAATGTTAATACTAACTTTTTTTTATTATTTAGCCTTAAAAATAAAGTGACGTTTGTTTTAATCTAAATTTGACAATGACTAAGCTAAGGACAAAGACAAAAAGAACGAATTGGGGAATAACTTGGAAAAAGACTCAGTTGATCACGATGATACCTTCAGGAAGAATCCACCTAGACTTCACTTGTTATCTAACCTTGAATTATATGATTTATTTACTTAGCTTGATCCGTAGGACTCTCTAACCTATGCTAAACCCTCTCCCGAGGTGAATAACGTCTAACCCTAGGTTGATTAGTGAACTCTCATTCTCTTATAATAACCCCCTAGAATAACAGTAAATCGATCTATGGATTCCTATATTAGGTTTCACCCTAATCCGGTAAAATCTCGCAACCCTATCTCTAGGCGTTCGATCAACTCCGCTTAATTACGCTAGATCTACTCTTAAGCAGGGCCTATTCCTCCTCCACCTAAGCACATCAGATTCGGATTAAATATGCATAATTAAGAACAAACTAAGTATTTATCATAAAATTCATAAATCAAATAACAAGATTCATCTAGGTTTCATCCCCTTCAGGTATCTGAGGGGTTTAGTTCATAACTAAGAAAGAAAACATCTCAAAAGAAAAGATAAAACAAAACATAAGAAATTCCTAAAACTCCTTAAGGAATTGAAAGAGAATTCCGCCGTCTTGAGTATAATTCCGGCTTCTTGGGATGGATCAACTGGCTATCTTCAAGTGATTCCCACAATTCTGACCTTTCCGGCTTGGCTCATTGGCCTAGCTCGCCTCTCTTCAAAGGTGGTACTTAGGGGATATTTATAGGCTCTTTGGAATGCGATTCTTTCTCCCTAAGTATCATTTTCTGACTGAAATTATTCATTCTAACGACAGAGGCACGGCCATATAGCACGCTCGTGTGGATCGACTTCAGGCCGTGCTCAGATTCTTTAATGAGGCACGACCGTGTAAATCGGGGGAGAGGCTATGCTCTAGGTGTTCGACAAGACACAGCCGTGTGGACTTTGGGCTAGGCCATGTCGATTTCGTGCCAAGGCCCATTTTACTCTATTTTGGGCTCGTTTTACGTTCTTTTCATCCTCGGGTACTTTCCTGGGTATAAGACATGAAAAGAAAGGATTAAAAGCACCTTTTTACATAAATCATGGGATAAATCATTCAAAAGTAAGATAAATATGAGATTAAAATATGTTATAATTACGATTTATCAAATAGCCCCACACTTAAGCTTTTGCTTGTCCTCAAGCAAAATTCTCAACTTACAATTAAAACAAACTTTCCATGATCCATAATTCCTATCAACAATGCCTTATCCTAATTCATAGATACTTTATACATGGATAATTCAATTCAAAGAGTCCTGAAGACTCAAACAAGATAAGTCATATTTTTGTAGCACGAAAACATAGGTGTTCCCCTTCATCTAAATAATTACCTTTAATTCAAAACCTACAAGGATTGACATCCTCATAAAAGATTCACTCAAATCACTCAAAAAGTGTTTAAGGGTCAAAATTTAAGCACTCATAAGTCGAACCTGAAAAATTAATCCTATAGGCTTGCCTGAAAATCAAAGCTCCACCACTGTAAAATGAAATGATAAACAGATCAAAAGGTCTTTGTTAGGGTTGTAACAAGGCTAGGGTCAAAGGTGTGGATAAAGGCTTTTATAAGGTTAGAATCGAGACTGAATTGATAGGTTACCTACATAAAAATTTCTAAGATAATAATTACATCAACTGAAAAATAATCCTACTAATACGAGCATTTTCTTTTGGATTTAGACTTTGATTGTGTAAGCTCACTTTTCATAAAACTAATACTGAATATACTTTTTTTTAAGAACAAACTAAGTAAAGACAATTTTCAAATAATAATAATTCATAAAAACTTAGGCAACTAATCAAATCATATCTCAATTAAAGGGTAGTCAAAAAGAAGGGTGATAACAAAAGGGTTTTGGGTTAAAATTAGTAGGTGAGTCAATAAAAAGGGTTGTTAGGCTTAACGGGGTTTACTAGGGGTTAATTATAAGGGTAGGCTTTTTAGTGGTGTAAGTGGGTTAAAACCTAGGTGCCTTTATCATCTCGGCATTTCAAATCATAACTGTGGTCTTGACATGTATAATCAAAGCAAGTTCTAGAATAACAGTTCATAGTTGACACACTCATAATCAATAAAGTGAGCACGAAAAAGAATGTATGCTCTATAAGGCTCAAAATCTCACAAAAAATTATGGGTGTTTTTGACATCAATCTTTGTAAATCTCAAACTTCAAGATAACATTCAAATTCAGGTTAACAACCTAAAATTTTAAATTTTAGAAAATTATACTTATCGTACTTGATTCCCTAGTATTCTTCAAATTTAATCATTAATGCACAATTAACTATGACTTATTCTAAAACATGTCAATATCAATCACAAATCACCAGAAATTTTATCTTAATTAGTAATATGAGAAAATTACTTTAAAACAAGATTAAATTCAAGGATTTGAGAATAATGCAGAAAGTTAGGCATTTTTATCCTCAGGGTTTGAGAATAATGGAAAAAGTTAGGTATTTTCTCAGAATAACTATTCACCCCCTCCCCACACTTAAGATGTACATTGCCCTCAATGTACAAAGATAGATAATAACATTTAATGGATAAATTAAAACAGAAGAGGAAGGAATTACTCCCTGAATTTTGGATTTTTTTCCTGGAGGAGTGTCTTTGGTGGCGGTGATGGTCGGTCTTGATGACGAACCTGCGCTAGATGAAGAAATTGGGTAACGTACTAAGAAGTAGCCAGGATTTATTAAGACCTAATAAAAATAAACTAAATATAAAATTAAAGAAAAACAAACTAAAGGGAAGGAGACTAAGAAGAAAACTAAAATGAAAAGAAAATATTGATGGATTGTTAAGTCCTTATTGAAGGATGGTTCGCAAGGTGGGAATCAACACTTAAGGTTGGGGATGTGATGGCAGTGGTGGAAGTGAAGAGGTTATCGTAGTGGTCGGCATGATTCCCAAGCAGCCTGGCGAACCTGACACTAAGAAACTAAATTAAGCTAAAATAAATTAAACATAATATTATTAAAGAAAAGGACAATGAAAGGGAAGAGAAATGAAAAATAAAAACTAAATGGTCTCAAAGAGCCTTGGTCTATTGTTTGGGTGAAGCTACCGGCATGAACTCATGTAAATTATCCTCCTTTTAAGGAGTTTGGCCTTTTACGCTTCTTTGACATGTTGTGTCATGGCTCAAGGATCTAGAGTGTTAGTAAATGGAGTGAGAAGTCTGAGAGGATGAAGGTGAAAAAGAGAAGCAAGATGGAGTTAGATGGGGGGAAAAGGAAAGGCTGTGGGGTTTAAATAAAACTTCAAATCTGGCATGTTCCCACGCCCATGGCCTGAGGGTGTGTCAATTCACAATGTCGCTACGCACAGCCGTGAGACTATGCGTGTTGGCTCTCTATGCCCGTGCTTCAGCCCTCCATGCTCGTGCTTAATAAGTCAGTATGTAGGCACGGTTGGGCGCTATGGGCGTGTGTTGGTGTGCTACGTAAGTCAGTAGCTTCACACGGCCAAGAGGCACGGCCGTGTTATTCTGTCGGTGGCTGTGGGAGGGGTGGTTGGATCGGTGACGTCGGGGAGTGGTTGGGCCTGGGGTGCACGGCCTCTGCATTGTCAGTGCGAAGATTCTGGTGGTCCACACAGGCACAGACACAGCCGTGTGTAAGGCCTTGTGACCTGGAAATCTATGCTTCTAGTTAGTTTAAAAGAGAAAATAAAAAGGGAAAATAAATTAAAATGAAAATTAAAAAAATAAGTAAGGTTAGAACTCGGGTTGCCTCCCAAGAGGCGCTCGTGTATAGTCTTCAGCTACACTTTCCTTGTGTTTTGAACAATTCATGGAGGTTTGTATCCATTTGATGCTCATTGTATGGTTCAGGTCGAGTGGCATTGATTTTGAGAGCACCAAAATTGGGATTGCTTACCTCGACTGTCTTGTGTAGAAGAACATCGATTACCTTAAAAGATACTTCTTTATTTGTAATAGGATCAGGAGGAGATGTCTGTGGGTCTACTGTGATGATGTGATGATCTGATTTATCTAGCTGTACCTGGTCTCCTATTTTGAAGTTGTTTTATGTTCCTATGAGTTCTTCTGAGTGCTCTTTTGGCTTGACTTTGTGTGACTCTGGGTCTTCATCGTGTATCCCTAATTTCTCTTTGAACCGTGTTTTCCATTCGTCTAGTTCGTTAGTCTAAATCCCTTGTTCCTTGTGAGTTATTTCTTTGTTGGTACTGAACTGAGGATCAGGTTCGGTCTTTCCCTTTTTCAGTGGTTCCTGAAAAGAAGGTGGGATTGAATTGTTATCAAAAGAATTTTCTTTCTCACCTTTGTTGATTGATCTTCTGACTGAGTCGAGGGCTTGAAGACTGATTGAGTCGTCACCTACACAAAGTATAAGCTCGCCTGTGGCAACATCAAATTTAGTTTTGGCAATTGCTAAAAAGGGTCTTCCTAAAATTAAAGGGATTGAATTATCCTCATCCATGTCTAAAACAACAAAATCTACTGGGAAAACAAACTTATCAATTCTTATGAGAACATCTTTGATAATGCCCCTAGGAATTCTAACAGTTTTATCAGCTAGTTGAATACTCATCCTAGTTTGTTTAGGCTTCCCTAGACCTAGTCGTTTAAACAATGTATAAGGCATGACATTTATGCTTGCCCCTAAATCAGCTAACGCATTATCAATAGTTAAACTACCAATTAAACATGGAATTGTAAAACTCCCTGGGTCTTTTAATTTCTATGGTAGTCTATTTTGTAGAATTGCTGAGCACTTTGCGTTGAGTTCAATGTGTGGCTCTTCATCTAATTTGCATTTGTTTGTCAAGAGCTGTCTTAAAAATTTTCTCGCATCTGGCATCTAAAAAAGGGCTTCAAGAAGAGGTAAGTTAATGTGTAATTTCTTTAAAAGTTTAAGAAACTTACAAAATTGTTCTTTGGAATCGTCTCTTTTTAATGCTTCGGGATAAGGAATGCGAGGTTGGTACTCTTTGATCGCCGGTTTTGGCTTTTCTTGCGTTACCTCGATCTTACCTTTTTAGTCCTTGGTTTCTTATTGTGGGAAGTGTCCGTCTACTTCTGCATTTTCCTAAGCTGCTATGGCTTGAATTTGCTCCTTTGGATTAATCTCAGTGTTACTTGGTAGACGTCCTTGTGGTTGTTCTGACATGAGCTTTGCGAGTTGGTCGACTGCGTTAGTAACTTCCTTCACTGACTTAGTGATTTCCCCGATTTGGCTCTCATTGCTTTTGATTGTTCTCTCAATTTCTTGGATACATTTTTCTGTGTCTGCCGAAAATCTTGCCACTATCTCTTCGAGAGTTAGTTTCTTCTCCTCTGGATAAGGCTGATTATGGAAGTTTTGAGGAGGTTGTTGCCTTTGATTACCTTGATTTCCCTCGCCTCCCCATGAAAAATTTGGGTGGTTCCTCCAACCTGGATTATAAGTATTACTATATGGATTATTATAGGATCTGAAATTGTTACCTATATAATTCATCTGTTCGCTCTCTGCTTCTGGTTGGTAGGGTGGATACTTAGAATTCGCCACAGTTTCTCTTGCATCACATTGCATCACTGGATGTACCTGTGAAAAACACAAACTATCAATCTTTTTATTTATCATCTCCATCTGTGCTAATAGCATGGTTATTGTGTCGATGTTGAATGCTCCGGCTGATTTCGTCGGTTTTGTCCTTGAAGCTTGCCACTAATAATTATTCAGTGGCATCTCTTCAATGAACTCGTAAGCCACTTCAGGAGTTTTGTTGTTCAAAGTTCCACCGGTGGCTGAGTCAATTAGTTGCCTCGTTGAGGGGTTTTCACCATTATAGAATGTTTGGACTTGTAGCCACAAGGGTAAACCATGGTGTGGACACCTTCTTAAGAGATCCTTGTATCTCTCCCATGCGTCATATAATGTCTCTACATCCATCTGCATAAAAGAAGAGATATCATTTCGTAATTTGGCCGTTTTGGCCGATGGGAAATATTTCATTTAAAACTTTTTGGTCATTTGATCCCATGTAGTGATTGACCTTCGTTGTAACAAGTTTAACCATTGTTTGGCCTTATTTCTTAATGAAAAAGGGAATAACTGAAGAAGTATGGCATCATCAGAAACACCATTTATTTTGAAGGTATCACAGAACTCTAAGAAATTAGCTATATGAGTGTTTGGATCTTCGTCCTGTAAACCATCAAATTGAACAAATTGTTGAATCATTTGTATTGTGTTAGGCTTTAATTCAAAATTATTAGCAGCTATAGCAGGCCTAACAATACTCGATTCTGCTCCTATTAAATGTGGTTTAGCATAATCAAACATTGTACGTGGAGCGTTGCGTTCCCCCACATTGTGAGGTGGTGGATTAGTCTCGTCCATCCCTTCAGTAAGATTGGATCTGTCTTCTTCCTCTTCTTCTGTATTGTTAAGGGCTCACCTGATTTCTCGGTGATTCCTTAGAGCGGTAGCTTCAATATTACTGTCGTATACTAAAGGTCCTCTCGGGTTCCTTCTAGTCATAAACTAAAGGTACATAGAAAGAAAAGAAAGAAAGAAAAATAAGCAACATTAAAAATTAAACTAAAAACAAAATAAATTGCTGAAAATAAAAATAATGGCTAAAGTAATAAAAATAGAGTTTTCTTAATATTTTAGTTCCCCGGCAACGGCGCCAAAAACTTGATCGCTGAAATCAGTGTTTTAAAATTTATAATAAATGTGATCGAACCTGGAAACTAACTCTGACGACGATTAAAGGCAAGTGCACCTATCGAACAGCAGTATAGCTTAGGCAAGACCGGATATCAAACCCAAAGTAACCAAAAGTGTTAATACTAACTTTCTTTTTATTATTTAGCCTTAAAAATAAAGTGATGTTTGTTTTAATCTAAATTTGACAACGACTAAGCTAAGGACAAAGACAAAAAGAACGAATTGGGGAATAACTTGGAAAAAGACTCAATTGATCACGATGATACCTTTAGGAAGAATCCACCTAGACTTCACTTGTTATCTAACCTTGAATTATATGATTTATTTACTTAGCTTGATCCGTAGGACTCCCTAACCTATGCTAAACTCTCTCTCGAGGCGAATAACGTCTAACCCTAGGTTAATTAGTGGAACTCTCGTTCTCTTATAATAACTCCCTAGAATAGCAGTAAATCGGTCTATGGATTCCCATATTAGGTTTCACCCTAATCTGGCAAAATCTCGTAACCTTATCTCTAGGCGTTTGACCAACTCCGCTTCATTACGCTAGATCCACTCTTAAGCAGGGTCTATTCCTCCTCCACCTAAGCACATCAGATTTGGATTAAGCATGCATAATTAAGAATGAACTAAGTATTTATCATAAAATTCATAAATCAAATAGCAATATTCATCTAGGTTTCATCCCCTTCAGGTATCTGAGGGGTTTAGTTCATAACTAAGAAAGAAAACATCTCAAGAGAAAAGATAAAACAAAACATAATAAATTCCTAAAACTCCCTGAAGGAATTGAAGGAGAATTCCGCCGTCTTGAGTATAATTTCGGCTTCTTGGGATGGATCAACTGGCTATCTTCAAGTGATTCCCACAATTCTGACATTTCCGGCTTGGCTCCTTGGCCTAGCTCGCCTCCCTTCAAAGGTTGTACTTAAGGGATATTTATAGGCTTTTTGGAATGCGATTTTTTCTCCCTAAGTATCCTTTTCCGTCTGAAATTATTCATTCTGACGACAGAGGCACGACCATGTAGCACGCCCATGTGGATCGACTTCAGGCCGTGTTCCGATTCTTTAGTGAGGCACGGCTGTGTAAATCGGGGGAGAGGCCGTGCTCTAGGTGTTCGACGGGACATGACCATGTGGACTTTGGGCCAGGCCGTGTCGATTTCGTGCCAAGGCCCATTTTACTTTGGGCTCGTTTTACATTCTTTTCATCCTCAGGTGCTTTCCTGGGTATAAGACATGAAAAGAAAGGATTAAAAGTACCTTTTTTCATAAATCAAGGGATAAATCATCCAAAAGTAAGCTAAATGCGGGATTAAAATATGTTATTATTACGGTTTATCATCTTCTTTCTCAGTTATGAACTAAACCCATCAGATACCTGAAGGGGATGAAACCTAGATGAATCTTGTTATTTGATTTATGAATTTTATGATAAATACTTAGTTTGTTCTTAATTATGCATGCTTAATCCAAATCTAATGTGCTTAGGTGGAGAAGGAATAGACCCTGCCTAAGAGTAGATCTAGCGTAATTAAGCGGAGATGATTGAACACCTAGAGATGGGGTTACGAGATTTTGCCGGATTAGGGTGAAACCTAATATGGGAATCCATAGATCGATTTACTGCTATTCTAGGGGGTTATTATAAGATAACGAGAGTTCCACTAATTAACCTAGGGTTTGATGTTATTCACCTCGAGAGAGGGTTCAGCATAGGTTAGGGAGTCCTACGAATCAAGCTAAGTAAATAAATCATATGATTTAGGGTTAAATAACAAGTGAAGTCTAGGTGGATTCTTCCTGAGGGTATCGTCATAATCAATTGAGTTTTTCTTCAAGTTCTTTCCCAATTTGTTCTTTTTGTCTTAGTGTCCTTAGCCTAGTTGTCGTTAATTTAGATTAAAACAAACTTCCCTTTATTTTTAAGGCTAAATAATAAAAAGAAAGTTAGTATTAATACTTTTGGTTTCTTTGGGTTCGAAACCCGGTCTTGCTTAAGCTATACTACTGTTCGATAGGTACACTTACCTTTAATCGTTGTCAGAGTTAGTTTCCAGGTTTGATCATTCTTTTATAAATTTTAAAGCTCTGGTTTTAGCGATCAAGTTTTTGGCGCCGTTGCCGGGGAACTAAAATATTAAGAAAACTCTATTTTTATTACTTTAGCCATTATTTTTATTTTTAGCAATTTATTTTATTTTTAATTTTGCTAATTTCTTTCTTTCTTTTCTTTCCAGGTAACTCTAGTTTATGACTAGAAGGAACCCGAGAGGACTTTTAGTATACGACAGAGATATTGAAGCTACCGCTCGAAGGAATCGCCGAGAAATCAGGCGAGCCCTAAACTATACAGAAAGAGAGGAAAAAGACAGATCCAATCCTACTAAAGGGATGGACGAGACTAATCCACCACCACACGATGTGGGGGAACGCAACGCTCCACATACAATGGTTGATTATGCTAAACCGCATTTAATAGGAGCAGAATCAAATATTGTTAGGCCTGCTATAGATGCTAATAAATTCGAATTAAAGCCTAACACAATACAAATGATCCAACAGTTTGCTCAATTTGATGGTTTGCAGGACGAAGATCCAAACACTCATATAGCTAATTTCTTAGAGTTTTGTGATACCTTCAAAATAAATGGCATTTCTGATGATGCCATACGTCTTCAGTTATGCCCTTTTTCATTAAGAAATAAAGCTAAATAGTGGTTAAACTCGTTACAACGAGGGTCAATCACTATATAGGATCAAATGATCGAAAAGTTTTTAATGAAATATTTCCTACTGGCCAAAACGGCCAAATTACGTAATGATATCTCTTCTTTTATGCAGATGGATGTAGAAACACTATACGATGCATAGGAGAGATACAAGGATCTTTTGAGGAGATGTCCAAACCATGGCTTACCTTTATGGCTTCAAGTCCAAACATTCTATAACGGTGTAAACCCCTCAACGAGGCAGCTAATCGACTCAGTCGCCAGCGGAACCTTAAACAACAAAACTCCTGAAGCGGTTTACGAGTTCATTAAAGAGATGTCACTGAATAATTATCAGTGGCAAGCTTCAAGGACGAAACCGACAAAATTAGCAGGAGCCTTCAACATAGACACAGTAACCATGCTATCAACACAAATGGAGATAATGAATAAAAAGCTTGATAGTTTGTGTTCTTCGCAGGTACATCCAGTGATGCAGTGTGATACAAGTGGAACTGTGGCGAATTCTGGGTACCTACCCTACCAACTAGAAGCAGAAAGTGAACAGATGAACTATATAGGTAATAATTTCAGATCCAATAATAATCAATATAGTAATACTTACAATACAGGTTGGAGGAACCACCCAAATTTTTCGTGAGGAGGTCAAGGAGGTCAAGGAAATCAAGGAAATCAAAGGCAATAACTTCCTCAAAACTTCCAAAATTAGCACTATCTAAAAGAGAAAAAACCAACCATCGAAGAGATGCTGACAAAATTCTCGACAGACATAGAAAAAAGTTTGTAAGAAACAGAGAGAACACTTAAAGATCAACGAGCGTCAATTGAAAAACTTACTGCGTCATTCGGGGAGGTCACTAAGTCGATTGGACTACTTATTGGGATGATTTGTGAAATACGGGCAGAAATTTATTCTAAAGGGTCAGAACAAGTAAAAGGAGTTACATTAAGAAGTGGGAAGGAATTAATCGAACCAAAGAAATAACTCTCACACGAAAATAACAAAACAAGAGATGAGGGAGTTAAGGATGTAAACCCAGTACGTAAAGAAAGTAAACCAACAATCCCGTATCCAGTAAAGTTACAAAAGGAAGGATTAGATGCCCAATACGGTAAGTTTCTTGAACTTTTTAAATAAATACATATTAACTTACCTTTTGTTGAAGCCATTTCACAGATGTCGAAGTATGCAAATTTCTTAAAGGAACTCCTGACGAATAAAAGGAAGCTTGAAGAAGTGTCGACGGTAGAACTTAATGAGGAGTGCTCAGCTGTCCTCCAAAATAAGTTACCAACCAAATTAAAAGACACAGGAAGTTTTACTATCCCTTGTTTAATTGGTAGCTTAAATATTAAAAAGCACTAGCTGATCTAGGCGCCAGTATTAATTTAATGCCTTATAAAATGTTTAAACAACTAGATCTAGGGGAACCAAAACCCACTAGGATGAGTATTCAGTTAGCAGATAGATCCATTAAATATCCTAGAGGAGTTATTGAAGATATCTTGGTGAAAATTGATAAATTCCTTTTCCCTGTCGATTTCGTTGTGTTAGACATGGATGAAGACATTAATGTTCCCTTAATTTTGGGGCGCCCTTTTTTAGCTACTGCTAGAGCCGTTATTGACATAGGTGACGGTAAACTTGCATTAAGGATAGGTGATGAAGAAATTATTTTTCAAATTTATGATGCCATGCGATATTCTAAAGAGCAAGATGATTCCTGTTATTTTGTTGATACTAGTGATTATATTATTCAAAATTCATTACAGGAAATCATAAATGCCAACACGATGGAACTGTGCCTGACTCAAGAAGAGGGGGAAGAAGATGAAGGCGATGAGTTGAATCTGAATACATCGTTATTCAGACAAATAAAAGAAGAAAGCATTGAAAACAATGACGAAATAGAGCAGAAATCCTCCATCAATGAGCCACCTAAATTGGAATTAAAAGAGTTGCCAAAACACTTAGAATACGCATGCCTCAGGGACAATTCTACGCTACCGGTAATTATCTCTTCAGAATTAAAACCCAAGGAAAAAGAGTAGTTGGTAAAGGTACTAAGAGAACATAAAAAAGCCATAGCCTGGAAAATCGCTGACATCAAGGGAATAAACCCATCATTCTGCACATACAAAATCCTAATGGAAGAAGAATACAAACCATGTGTGCAACCCCAGAGACGGTTAAACCCCAACATGAAAGAAGTGGTTAAATCCAAGGTAATTAAACTCCTAGATGCAGGAATAATCTATCCTATTTCTGACAGCACTTGGGTAAGTCTTGTACAGGTAGTTCCAAAGAAAGAACGAATGATGGTGGTACCCAATGAAAAGAATGAGTTAATTCCAACAAGAACAGTTACAGGCTGGAGAGTCTGTATAGATTATAGAAAGTTGAATGATGCCACCAAAAAAGATCACTTCCCTTTGCCCTTCATAGATCAAATGCTAGAGAGACTATCCGGGCATATGTACTACTGTTTTCTGGACGGACTTTCCGGGTACTTCCAAATCCCCATAGCTCTTGAAGATCAAGAGAAGACAACATTTACATGCCCATACTATAAGTTTGCTTATCGTAGAATGCATTTTGGGTTATGTAATGCTCCTGCTACTTTTCAGCGTTGTATGTTGGCGATCTTTGACGAACTCGTGGAAGACATCATGGAGGTATTTATGGATGATTTCTCAGTATTCGGTAATTCTTTCCATCTTTGCCTTAAAAATCTAAAACGAGTTCTAATGAGATGTGAGGAAACAAATCTTGTTTTGAATTGGGAAAAATATCATTTTATGGTTAGAGAAGGGATTGTGTTAGGGCATAAGATTTCTAGTAAAGGGATTGAGGTAGATAAAGCAAAGGTTGAAACCATAGAAAAACTGCCCCCTAGTTCTGTTAAGGCTATTAGAAGCTTTTTAGGACATGCAGGGTTCTATAGGAGATTTATTAAAGATTTTTCTAAAATAGCTAAGCCTTTGACAAAATTACTAGAAAAAGATGTTCCTTTCAATTTCAATCAGGAATGTTTAGATACTTTTAATATCCCTAAAGATAAATAAATAAATGCTCTGATTATAATTGCACCTGATTGGCACTTACCCTTTGAACTAATGTGTGATGCAAGTGATTTTGCAGTGGGTGCAGTTTTGGGACAAGGAATAGACAAGCATTTCCAGCCAATATACTATGCTAGCAGAACATTAACACCCCCACAAAAAAACTACACCACCACAGAGAAAGAATTGCAAGCTGTAGTTTTTGCTTTTGATAAATTTAGATAGTATTTAATATTATCTAAAGTTGTCGTTTACACTGACCATTCTGCTCTTTGTTATCTTTTAAACAAACCTGATGCAAAACCCAGAGTCATACGATGGATTCTACTCTTACAGGAATTCGACTTGGAAATACAAGATAAGAAGGGAGCTGAGAATCTTGCAGCAGATCACCTTTCTAGACTCGAAAATCCACACACCAAAGAGCTAGATGAATGTGAAATAAACGGTTCGTTCCCCAAAGAACAACTCTTCTCTATAACGCATTCTGAGGTGCCATGGTTTGCAAATATTGCAAATTATTTAGCAGCTAACATCTTGCCAAAAAAATTAACACATCACCAAAAGAAGCAATTCTTTGCTGATGCGAAAAATTAGTTTTGGGAAGACCCCTTTCTTTTTCCCCATATGTGTAGATCATATAATTCGAAGATGCGTTACAAAGGCAGAAGCAACCAAAATCATGGAACATTGCCATTCAGGACCTTCAGCAGGACACTAAAGTGGTATTAAGACAGCACACAAAATACTCGAATCAGGTTTTTATTGGCCCACTCTATTTAAAGATGCCAACAGGTATGTTACCTCGTGTGATAGATGCCAAAGAATAGGTAATATTTCTAAACGTGATGAAATGCCTCAAACATATATGTTGTCATGTGAAATATTTGATGTATGGGGTATTGATTTTATGGGACCATTCCCCAGTTCGTTTGGAAACAAGTACATCCTAGTGGCAGTAGATTACATGTCAAAATGGGTAGAAGTGGAAGCTTTATCTACCAACGATGCCAGGGTAGTAGTTAAGTTTCTCAAGAAACTATTTTCCCGATTTGGGACACCTAGAGCCATCATTAGTGATAGGGGTACTCATTCATGTAATACTCAATTTGAAAAAGTTCTAAAGAATTATGGAGTATACCACAGGGCAGCCACCCCATATCACCCTCAAACCAGTGGGCAAGTTGAGGTAGCGAACCGAGAACTTAAGCGCATCCTAGAAAAAACAGTTGAATCAAATAGAAAAGATTGGGCATTAAAAGTAGATGATGCTTTATGGGCCTATAGAACAGCATTTAAAACACCTCTAGGGACATTCCCATACAAACTTGTATACGGGAAAAGCTGTCATCTACCATTCGAATTAGAACACAAAGCTTTTTGGGCAATAAAATTCTTGAATTCTGACCTCAAAATTGCAGGAAAGAAAAGAATGATATAGATGAACGAGCTAGACAAATGGAGAATGGCAGCCTACGAGAACTGAAAACTATACAAGGAAGCAACAAAGCCACGCCACGATGCTCGTCTCAAAAGATCAAAACAATTCGAAGATGGGGACTTAGTCCTACTATATAACTCAAGGCTTAAACTATTCCCGGGAAAGCTGAAATCAAGATGGTCAGGCCTATTCATGATCAAAACAATTTTTCCATATGGCACCATTGAGGTAACTCATCCCACTAAGGGCACATTCAAGGTAAATGGTCACCGACTCAAAATTTATAATGGTACAGATTTTGGAGATATGAGAGAGGAGCTTCTGCTCTATGAGCCTTCTTTTATAACTAAAAACAGGAAAAGTCTAGCTTAAGACTATAAACAAGCACTTCTCCGGAGGCAACCCGAGCACTAACCCACTAACATTTTATTTCCATTCTTTTTCTAACACCACACTAAAATAGTCCAATTAGAAATGCAGGTTTTTTAACACGGCCTTGAACACGGGCGTGTCAATGATCGTGTGCAAGACAGGGGACGAACCACGGGCGTGCCAAGATTCGTGCCCAAACAGGAAAAATTTCTTTCGTTAACACGGGCTATGATAACAGACCACACCTACGCTACCTAACCATGCGAGGTCACTGACTTATCGAGCACGGGCATCACAGACCCGTTCTTCATAACCGTGTGAAGCTACTGACTTACACACCACGAGCGTACCACGCCCGTGCTAACTAACCATGCGAGAGTAAGCACGAGACAAAAACGCCCATGCCCAAAGACCGTGTGAAGATACTGAATTGCCAAACATAGGCTATACACGCCCGTGCTACCCTACCGTGCCAACATATTGACTTATCGGACACGGGCGTGCTAATTTACCTACGGTCGTGCCAAGACTCCTGAACACGCCCAAATTTTGGAAATCGTGAAAAGCACAGGCGATTTAACATGCACACGGGTGTGGCGGTGGATCGTGCCCCCTCCCCTATAAATATAATTTAACCGTCCCTTCCCCAAACCCTAAATCCAAAATCAATTTTCAACATCTTTTCTCTCCAAAATCCGGCCGCATTTGCATTATTCTTCACCTAAAACTACCCCCATTGTCGCTTCTCTCCAGAAATCATCCAAAAATGTTCACACGCCCGCACCATAGCCATGCTACCGAGTGCCACGCCCCCGCCACCGTCGTGTTCGTGCTGTAGAACCCGCACCACTGCCGTGCTCTACCCGTGTCCGATCATCTCATACCATCCCAACCTCTAGTACCATGTCGACATCAAGAACCAAACGGTCGGCCCCAAGTAAGAAAAGAAAGGGGCTCGAATCAACCTCCGCAAGTGCCTCTTCCGAGCTCCGACACCCATTCCTCAGATTCTCTCAAGCAACTCAAGAAGAACGTTACAAAACAATTCGTGACAGACACATCGGCACTGGTAGGTGCATCGACTAGCCAGCAGTAGAACAAGTAGGGCTCGCCCCCGATATTCGAGCATTCCTCTCGACTAATCCGTGGGAGCAGTTCTTCTCAATCAATGAGCCCACATACTTAGAGCTCACATTGGAATTCTTCACCACTTTCACATTGCAGACTGTGATGGCGCAGTTCAACGATTCGGGTACCATCGACTTTCACCTAGGGGGAACGGTGCGTCGATTGAGTGTACCACAATTCGGTTCGGCACTAGGACTTTATACACAACAATTCATAGAAGCTAACCCACTATCCAAGCTGAATCGAGAACTCCACTGTACCCCCCTCCAATGCTGGCAAAACTTAAAACCCATCACAAATGTCTACGACCCCAGTCGCTCAAAGGCAATAGCCCTTCTGCCACCCCTAAGGTATCTCCATGCCATCCTCGTCCATATCATTATAAGGCACCGAGAGAGCAGCGGCGTAGTAAACAAACACGATGTTTACTACCTATCATGCATGTCTGAAGGGCATGTTTTTGACTTGGCATACTTCCTCGCCTGTGCAATTCAACACCAGACAGAGCCACATAGGAAGGGGATCTTATCGATGGGGCCGTACATCACAAGGTTAGCTCGATATTTTGGCCTCTTCCACACTGAGGCACAAACCATTTCCCTCACACTGTTAGGTAACATGGCACCTCAAGGCATTCAGACGATGCTGCATATGAGAATGATTAAACAACGCCGAGGGACCAACCCCCCTCAGTACCGAATAGTGGCACACACAGACGAAGGGGAGCCCAAGGACATTACTGATGATGTCCCACCATCACAGGAGGCACCAAGTCAGAATTAGCGGCCAGCTCATACAGCACCCTCATTAGCAGACATCTCTACACGACTCGACCAGTTTGAGCTGTATTTTACTAAAAATTCTCGATGTCTTGATGGGATAGAGACTACACTTCAACAGATATACCAGCATCTCCACATCTCATCAGCAGAACCGCCACAAGACCCGGCCAATGATGAGGACCTATGAGTCCTTTTAATTTGTTATCTTTCAATTTATTTTTCTTTATTTTCAGTTTTTATTTTATGTTGTTTCTTTTAAATTTGAACTTTTAATTATTATTGCAAACTGTTACCATTGGCTATCTAACTATTCGAGCATCCCTAACCATATATCTAAGATCGTTAACCAGTGACTTTGCAGAGTAAATTACACACTCCACATACAAAAACGCACAACTAGGAGAAATTCAATAAGTCACCGGATGCCACACATTTTCTACATCCTCCAAGGATCTCATCCGTAATTTAGGAAGTGACACTTTCCCTCTTATCTTCTGCTTGATCACTAATTATCATCATTTATATTTGTACATTGAGGGCAATGTACATCTTAAGTATGGGGGGTAAAAGTGTCTAATTTTCTTTCATTATTCTCAAAACCCTGAATGATATCCTGTTTGAAAGTAATTTTCTCATATTACTAATTAAGATGGAATTTTTAATGATTTATGATTTTTATTGACATGTTTTTCGAATAAGTCATAGTTAATTGTGTATTGATGATTAAATTTGAAGGATACTAGGGAATCAAGCATGATAAGTCTAATTTTCAAAAATTTAAAACTTTAGGTTGTTAACCTAAATTTGAATATTACTTTGAAGTTTGAAATTTATGAGGTTGATGTCAAAAACACCCATAATTTTTGTGACATCTTGAGCCCTATAGAGCATCTATTCTTTTTCATGCTCACTTTATAGATTATGAGTGTGTCAACTATGAACTGTTATTCTAGAACTTGCCTTGATTATACTTGTCAAGACCACAGTTATGATTTGATATACCGAGATGATAAAGGCACTTAGGTTTTAACCCACTTACTCCACTAAAAGGCCTACCTCCACAATTAACCCCTAGTGAACCCCGTTGAGCCTAACAACCCTTTTTATTGATTAACCCACTAATGTTAACCTAAAAACCCTTTGTATTTGTTATCACCCTTCCTTTTGACTACCCTTTAATTGAGATATGTTTTGACTAGTTACCTAAGTTTTTATTATAAGTTGAAATTGCCTTTACTTAGTTTGTTCTTAAAAAAAAATTTGAAGTATAGTCTATGAAGAGTGAGCTTTACAAGTTAAAGTCAAATTATCAAAATAAAAAGCTCGTATTAGTAGGTTTATTATTATTTTCAGTTGATTATTATCTTAGAAAATTTTAAGTAGGTAACTTATCAAATCAATCTCGATTCTAACACTCTAATTTTAGCCTTTATCCACACCTTTAACCCTAGCCCCGTTACAACCCTAACAAAGACCTTTTGATTTGTTGTCATTTCATTTTACAGTGGTGGAGAATTGATTTTCAGGCAAACCTATGGGATTAACTTTTCAGGTTCGACTTATGAGTGCTTAATTTTGACTCCTAAAAACTTTTTGAGTGATTTGAGTGAATCTTTTGTGAGGATATCAATCCTTGTCGGTTTTGATTTAAAGGTAATTATTTAGATGAAGGGAAACACCTATGTTTTTGTGCTACAAAAATATGACTTATCTTGTTTGAATCTTCAGGACTCTTTGAATTGAATTATCCATGTATAAATTATCTATGAATTAGGATAAGGCATTGCTGATAGGAATTATGAATCATGGAAAGTTTGTATTAATTGTAAGTTGAGAATTTTGCTTGAGGACAAGCAAAAGCTTAAGTGTGGGGGTATTTGATAAACCGTAATTATAACATATTTTAACCTCGCATTTAGCTTACTTTTGGATGATTTATCCCTTGATTTATATAAAAAGGTGCTCTTAATCTTTTCTTTTCATGTCTTATACCCAGGAAAGCACCCGAGGATGAAAAGAACGTAAAACGGGCCCAAAACAGAGTAAATGGGCCATATCATGAAATTGACACGGCCTGGCCCAAAGACCACACGGCTGTGCCTTGTTGAGTATCTAGAACACGGCCTCTCCCCCGATTTACATGTTCGTGCCTCATTAAAGAATCTAAAAACGGCCTGAAGTCGATCCACACGGGCGTGCTACATGGCCGTGCCTCTGTCGTTAGAATGAGCAATTTCAGTCGGAAAAGGATACTTAGGGAGAAAGAATCGCTTTCCAAGGAGCCTATATATATCCCCTAAGTGCCACCTTTGAGGGGGAGTCGAGCTAGGCCAAGGAGCCAAGCCGGAAAGGTCAGAATTGTGGGAATCGCTTGAAGTTAGCCAGTTGATCCATCCCAAGAAGCCAGAATTATACTCAAGACGGCAGAATTCTCCTTCAATTCCTTCAGGGAGTTTTAGGAATTTCTTATGTTTTGTTTTATCTTTTCTCTTGAGATGTCTTCTTTCTTAGTTATGAACTAAATCCCTCAGATACCTGAAGGGGATGAAACCTAGATGAATCTTGTTATTTGATTTCTGAATTTTATGATAAATACTTAGTTTGTTCTTAATTATGCATGCTTAATCCAAATCGATGTGTGCTTAGGTGGAGGAGGAATAGACCCCGCGCCAAGAGTAGATCTAGCGTAATTAAGCGGAGTTGATCGAACGCCTAGAGATAGGGTTACGAGATTTAGCCGAATTAGGGTGAAACCTAATATGGGAATCCATAGATCGATTTACTGCTATTCTAGGGGGTTATTATAAGAGAACGAGAGCTCCACTAATTAACCTAGGGTTAGACGTTATTCGCCTCGAGAGAGGGTTTAGCATAGGTTAGGGAGTCCTACGGATCAAGCTAAGTAAATAAATCATATGATTCAGGGTTAAATAACAAGTGAAGTCTAAGTGGATTCTTCCTGAGGGTATCGTCGTAATCAATTGAGTTTTTCTTCCAGTTATTTCCCAATTTGTTCTTTTTGTCTTTGTAATGCCCCTCACCCGAGTCTGTCACTGGATTAAGGTTAGGAGCGTTACCGGACATATCAGAAACTTACATAACATTTCATACATTATATTCATCATTCACAATCAAAGTGTCCCTTAGATGAGTCATCAAGACCCTAAGCATGCTTATAAACCGAGTTGGGACTAAACTGAAACACATACAGAATCTCATGGAAAATTTAAACTTTTCTAAAATACAAGGTATACATGCCCGTGGGAGGAGACCGTGTTCCCTCCACGGCTTCTAGACACCCACGTGTGACCAATTGTGTCTATATATTGACTTGGTCCCCACGGCCACCAAACACGCCCATGTCAAGGCCGTGCTATTTTTAGGCTATATTCTGTCAATTTACCCAGGGTCTCAGGCACGCCCGTGTGCCATAGCCATGTGACATTATAGGCCATTTACAAGGCCAAAATGCCACCCATAAGGGTCAAATCTATAACCAACATATAACACCTCATTTCATTCACCTATAACTATCGAAACATACCAAATAGCCGACCAAATTATGCATATTTGCAACTAAGATAATCACGCTCGGATTTGTCATTCGTATTTCGGACTTGCCCGTTGAACCATAAGGAATCCAGTAGGATACTCAAAAGCTCGGAATAGTAGTACAATGCCATCGTCCTAGACGAGGTCTTACATGTACTCAGATATCGGTGCCACTGTCCCGGACAGGGTCTTATAGGAATCAGAAAGATGCCAATGTCCTAGACATGGTCTTACACGTAAAGATCATAATGATGCCAATGTCCCAGACGTGGTCTTATACATAAAGCTCATATTGATGCCAACGTCCCAGACGTGGTCTTACACATAATCAGATATCGATGCCACTGTCCTAGACAGGGTCTTACACGAATCTCAAATCAATACCAATGTCGCAGATGTGGTCTTACATGATAAAAACAGAACAGATATCTATGACGTGACTTAGCTAATCCTATCTATTCCTAGGTTCGTACGGGGCTTCTCGGACTTAGTCTCTATTTCGAACTTATTTCGAAATTCACATACATAACCTCTCATAAACATTCATTACTATTATTAATCATATGAACTTTTACAAATGCATACATATACATTTATTTGTATTATGACTTACCTCAGATCCGTTATATCGGAATGAAAATGGGTACTCGTTTACTTTCGCTTTCCCGCGATCTAAATCCGTTTCCTCGGTTCTTGATCTAAACATATTCAGAGTTAACCTTTTTATTCACTAATTCATTCAATTCAATCCAAGGACATACATTTAAGGCTATTTGCAAGATAACCCTCATATTTGCACAATTTAGCAATTTAGTCCATTTTTCTCAAAACATCAAATTCATAAAATCCACTTATACACAAGCTTGTCCAAATATATACACATCACATACAAGCCCACATTTTTTATCAAATTCACAATTTAGTCCCTCAATTTTCCATTTTCTCAATTTAACCCTATTTAGCTAAATTCATCAAAAATTCAAGAACAAAGTATGTTCATCTAGCTCATATGATTCATTTAACACTAAAAATCATCAAAAAACTTGACATATCATCAATAGCATCTGACACAAACATCATCAATTCATCAAACTAAAACATGGGCTTGATAGTAGGAGAAGCAACGATTACAAAAACGTAGAAATTATCAAAAACTGAAACCAAATTATACCTTAATTTAAGCTCTCAAATGGTCGAATATACAAGCTTCAAAACTTTCTTTTTCTTTCATGGAGTTTCGGCAAGAAAGAGATAAAATAATGCCACTTTCTTATGTTTCTTTTATCATAAAATAAACATAACTTATAAAATGAATTTAATAAAACTTTAACTTATAAAACTTTAATATATATACATATATAAAAACATATATATACATATTTCATTACCCATGCCATCCACTAACCAAAAGAATGGCTAATTTGCCACATAAGTCCTCACATTTAAAACGCCACAACACTTTAATACCTTGACAAATAGTAAGCAACTTTCACACTTAATGCAATTTCATCCTTTTGTCAAATTGCACACACAGACGAACAAATTAACTTACGGAAATTTACCACATGCTTAGTCACACATTTACGACACAGAATATAATATTAAAGTATTATACGGACTCAGATTTGTGGTCCCGAAACCACTGTTCCGACTAGGGTATAAACCAGACTATTACAATTCATCCCCTTTAAGGATTTTCGTCCCTGAAAATCTTACCGTTATACAGATTCAGATATTGCTGTCTCATCGAACCCTTAGGCTCCCACGTAGCCTCTTCAATTCTGTGCCGATTCCACAACACTTTCACTAACGGAATTCTCTTATTTCTCAACTATTTCACTTCACGAGCTAGGATACGTATCGGTTCCTCTTCATATGTCATATCAGATTGGATTTCAATTTCAGATGGGGCAATCACATGTGACGGATCAGATCAATATCTACAAAGCATCGAAACATGAAATACGTTGTGTATCTTTTCTAACTCAGAGGGTAACTTTAATCTATATGCAGCAGGCCCGACACGTTCAATGATCTCATAAGGTCCGATGAACCTCGGACTTAATTTGCCTTTACGTCTGAATCGAAGCACTCTCTTCCACGGAGACACTTTCAAAAATACTTTGTCACCGATTTCAAATTCTATATCTTTACGTTTTAAGTCTGCATAAGACTTCTGACGATCAGATGCTGCTTTCAAACAATCTCAGATTAGTTTCACTTTCTATCTAAGTCTTTTATCAAATCAACCCCGTGAAACTTATTCTCACTGAGTTCAGTCCAATACAGAGGTGTGCGACATTTACGACCGAATAAAACTTCATATGGTACCATTTTTATGCTTGTCTAAAAATTGTTGTTATACGCAAATTCAATCAATGGCAGATACTGATCCCACGTACCATTAAACTCAAGTATGCAGCATCTTAACATGTCTTCAAGAATCTGAATAATTCGTTCAGACTGATCATTTGTTTGCGGATGAAAACCTGTACTGAAATGTAATTTCGTGCCCAAAGCTTCTTGCAATTTCTTCCAGAATCTCGACGTAAACCTCGGATCTCTATCGGGCACAATAGATAGTGGCACCCCATGCAATCTCACAATCTCAGAGATATAAAGCTCGGCTATTTTGTCAAGTACCGGAATAAAATGGGTAGTTTTCGTCAAACGGTCAACTACGACCCAAATCACATCTTTCTTTCTCGGAGTCAGAGGCAACCCAGAAAAAAAATCCATTGTCACTCTATCCCATTTCCACTCAGGAATCGGAATCGGCTAAAGCAATCCAGACAGAACTTGATGTTCGGCTTTCACTTGCTGACAGACTAAACATTTCAAAACAAAGTCAGAAATGTCCCGTTTCATACCAGACCACCAGTACTGTTGTTTCAAATCATGATACATTTTAGTACTTCCAGGGTGAACAGATAAACGGCTATTATGTGTTTCATTCAGAATCAACTGAATCAACTCTGGATTTCTCGGAACATAGATACGATCCCAGAATCTCAAACAACCATCAACTATTTGAAATTCAGATTCGGATTTCATTTCACACCACGCTCATTTCATTACAAATTCATTATCAAATTTCTGAGCATCACATATCTATTGTAAGAACAACGGTTTTGCTTTTAATTCAGCTAACACAGAACTATCATCAGACAAATCTAACTGTGCATTCAAAGCACATAATGCAAACAATGATTTTCTACTCAAAGCATCAGCAACAATATTTGCTTTACCCGGATGATAATCTATCATGAGCTCATAATCTTTTAACAGCTCTAACCATCTTCTTTGACGCAGGTTCAAATCTTTCTGAGTCATCAAATATTTCAAACTTTTATGATCTAAAAAGACGTGACATTTCTCACCAAATAGATAATGGCGCCAAATCTTAAGTGCAAACACAATTGCAGCTAGCTCAAGGTCATGCGTCAGATAATTCTTTTCATGAGGCTTTAACTGTCTCGAGGCATAAGCTACAACTTTGCCTTCCTGCATCAAAACACATCCCAAACCATTTAACGAAGCATCACTGTATACAATAAATTCTTTACCTCATTCCGACTGTACTAACATTGGAGCTTCTGTTAACAGAGTTTTTAACCGATCAAAACTTTTCTGACATTTATCCGACCATTCAAATCTGACATCTTTCTGAAGTAATCTAGTCAACGGAGTAGCTATTGTCGAAAATCCTTTCACAAATCTGCGGTAATAACCAGCCAAACCCAGAAAACTACGAATTTCAGATACATTTCTCAGAGGTTTCCAATTCAAAATAGCAGAAATCTTGCTCGGATCAACTCGAATCCCAGATGCTGACACAATATGTCCCAGAAAACTAACCTAGTGCAACCAGAATTCACATTTGCTGAATTTCGCATACAAGTGCTTTTCTCTCAAAGTTTACAAAACAACTTTCAAATGTTCAGCATGTTCAGCCTCATCACGCGAATAAATCAAAATGTCATCAATGAATACGACAACAAATCTATCTAGATACGGTCTGAAAATTCTGTTCATCAGATCCATAAAAACAGCAGGAGTATTGGTTAGTCCAAATGGCATAACTAAAAATTCGTAATGCCCGTACCTCGTTCTGAAAGCAGTCTTCGGAATAACTGAATCTTTCACTCTAAACTGATAGTATCCAGATCTCAGGTCAATCTTTGAAAACATCGTAGCTCCTTTTAGTCGATCAAATAAATCATCAATTCTGGGCAACGGGTATTTATTTTTTATTGTCACCTTATTTAACTGACGATAATTGATACACATCCTCATCGTGCAATCTTTCTTTTTCACAAACAAAACCGCAGCCCCCCAGGGCGAGAAACTCGGTCTAGCAAACCCTCTCTCAGTCAATTCTTGCAACTGTGACTTTAACTCTTTCAACTCTATTGGTGCCATTCTATACGGAGCTATCAAAATAGGGGTAGTACCAGGCAATAATTCAATACCAAACTCAACTTGTCGAATCGGAGGTAAACTCGGTAACTCTTTAGGAAACACATCAGAAAACTCACAGACAACAGGCACTGACTCAATCTTCCTTTCAGACATTTTCGAATAAATCACATAAGCGAAATATGCCTCATATCCCTTATTCAAATAACCCTGAGCTTTCAAAACAAATATCACAGCAGGCAATCCATTCAAATCATTAGACTCAGCTCGTACAATCTCATCATTTGAACATCTCAAATCTATAGTCTTTCTTTTGCAGTTCACAACAGCATCATGCATATACAACCAGTCCATACCCAGAATAATATCAAATTCATCGAATGGAAAAAGTATCAAATCAGCAGGGAAACAGATATCTCGAAACCTTAACGGGCAATTGTTGCATACTTCGTCAACAAGGACACTTTTACCTAAGGGGTTCGATACTTTTATAGTAAACTCAGTAGACTCTACAGGTAAAGTCTTGCTGAACACTAAATTCATGCATATATATGAATGAGTAGAACCAGGGTCTATCAAAGCAATCACAGAAGTATCATAAAAAGTAAAAGTACTGTTGTAACATCTGGTGACGAAGCTTCCTCTCGAGCTCAGATAGCATACGCTCTGGCTAGCGCTCTAGCTTCGGATCTGACAACGTTATCCCTCGTAATTCTCTAACTACAACTAACATTTCTGACATTCTTCGATGGCCTACCTCTCACAGGAGCATTATCAGATCTCAAATTCTGAACAGTTTCTAGATCGACAGACTCAGGGCAATCACGGATAAAATGATCAAGCAATCCACATCTGAAGCAAGCTCTGTCGTTTAATCTACAACTTCCCGGATGCCTTTTTCCACAATGTTTACATTCAGGTCTCTCGGATCGAACATTACCAACACTGGCCACTGAAGTTGCTAAAGTTTTAGAACTCATTTGTGGTCTAGATTGATTCCAATTCGCATGTCCCACGATATCTCTGAAACGACTCTGATTATCTCTGAATCTTTTCGGAGTAGACTGAAATGATTTACTCTGAAATCTCTTTTTCACATCTCGAGCTTCAGACTCAGCTTTTCTCTTATCTTTCTCGAGTGCCTCAACTTTGCAAGCTCTGTCAACGAGTACAACAAACTCTTTTATTTCCAAAATCCTGACTAGCAGAGGAATGTCTTCATTAAGGCCATCTTCAAACCTTTTGCACATTATAGCTTCAGATGATACACATTCTCGAGCATATGACTCAATCTCACAAATTTTCGTTCGTATTCTGAAACAGTCATACGGACCTGTTTAAGTTCCAGAAATTCTTTTTGCTTCTGATCAACGAATCTCTCACTGATATATTTCTTCTGAAACCCAATTTGAAAGAAATCCCATGTGACTTGTTCTCTCGGAACAACAGAAATCAGAGTTTTTCACCATTGATAAGTTACATCTCGAAGTAATGATACCATACATTTTATACATTCTTCCGGAGTCAGAGACGTTTCATCGAATACCGGGATAGTATTTTCAATCCAGAACTCGGCCTTTTCAGCATCATCATCTTTAGTAGCCCAGAATTCTTCTGCGCCATACTTACGGATTTTGTCAACCGGAGGCTTATTCAACAGATCCGGATGCATAACTGATGGCATAACTGTAGTCTGAGGGGGATTAACTGGGGGCGGGGGTTGTGAAATAGTCGGGTTATTCTTAACAAACTGAGTGAACCACTCACTCATCATTTGGAAGAAAGCTTGCTTAACTTCTCCCTCTTGACCGCTCGTAGCCGGTCTCGATTCAGAGGGCGCTGTCCCTTGCGCAGGAGCAGGCGCATTACTTTCTACATCGTCAGCTACGGCTCTTTCAGGATCCATTACTCTACGAAAATCACATTTTATACGTCAGGATTCATCATACTATCACAATTTAGATATATGGCATGTATAGCTAGACACTAACACGCTACGTTAGTCCGAGAATCGGCTAAACCGTAGCTCTGATACCAACAAAATGTAACACCCCTAACCCGAGTCCGTCGGTGAATTAAAGTCAGGAGCGTTACCGGACAGATCGAAAACTTACATAACATTTCATACATTACATTCATCATTTGCAATCAAAATGTCCCTTAGATGAGTCATCAAGACCCTAAGCATGCTTATAAACCGAGTCGGGACTAAACTGAAACACATACAGAATCTCATGGAAAATTTAAACTTTTCTAAAATACAGGGTAGAAACACTCGTGGGAGGAGACCGTGTTCCCTCCACAGCTTTTAGACACCCTCATGTGTCCTATCGTGTCTATATACTGACTTGGTCCCCACGACCACCAGACACGGCCGTGTCCTGACTATGGTTCTATACTGACTTCCCCACCACGGCCACCAAATGGCAAGGCTGTGTTATTTTTAGGCTACATTCTATCAATTTACCCACGGTCTCAGGAACGCCCGTGTGCCATAGCCGTGTGACATTATAGGCCATTTACAAGGTCAAAATGCCACCCATAAGGGTCAAACCTATAACCAACATATAACATCCCATTTCATTCACCTATGACCATCAAAACATACCAAATAGCCAACCAAATTATGCATATTTGTCAACTAAGATAATCATCATTCAATCTAACATTTCAAACCAATTCCAAACATACCAAATTGTATGATCAAATCTCATTTATGCTCAAGCACCAATCATCTATATACTTACTATTTCAAAACCATTTCATACATCTACTAATCATACCAAAACAACTTCACACATCATACTTTTTTAAGCATTTATCAAAACATAACTAGCCAAATCACATAGCTAAGTTCACTTTACGAACTATACCAAGAACTAGCCTATACATGCCATATCTAGCCATATACAATTTCAAAGTGTACCAAAAAGACTTTAATAGTGTAATGACGATCCGTGATAGCCCCGAGCCTTCAGTAGCTTTGACGACCTATAAAATAGAGTAAACACACACAGAGAGTAAGCTTTCCAAAAGCTTAGTAAGTCAATATACAAACTAACTTGATATGTGAAGCATGTAAACATATAACCATATTGGCATTTCTTCTACAAGGTAAATTTCTCACATTTATACTTTGATTCATATTCTTGGCCAAATTGCCACATTTATCAATTCAAGAATCGTAAACACATAGTTTTTCATATATGCTTTCATGTAACATATTTCCAATCCATCATAGTAAAACACATAGTCAATTACCTTATATACACATTTGGTGTATAATCAACGTACCTGAATCGGACATTCATTTACTTAATTTATCAAGGCTCGGATTTGTCATTCGTATTTCGGACTTGCCCGTTGAACCGTAAGGAATCCAGTAGGATACTCAAAAGCTCAGAATCGTAGTACAATGCCATCGTCCCAGACGAGGTCTTACAAGTACTCAGATATCGATGCCACTGTCCTGGACAGGGTCTTACACGAATCAAAATGATGCCAATGTCCCAGACATGGTCTTACACGTAAAGATCATAATGATGCCAACGTCCCAGACGTGGTCTTATACATAAAGCTCATATTGATGCCAGCGTCCCAGACATGGTCTTACACATAATCAGATATCGATGCCACTGTCCCGGACAGGGTCTTACACGAATCTCAATTCAATGCCAACGTCTCAGACGTGGTCTTACATGATAAAAATAGAACAGATATCTATGACGTGACTTAGCTAATCCTATCTATTCCTAGGTTCGTACGGGGCTTCTCAGACTTAGTCTCTATTTCAAACTTATTTCAGAATTCACATACATAACCTCTGATAAACATTCATTACCATCATTAATCATATGAACATTTACAAATGCATACATATACAATTATTTGTATAGTGACTTACCTCAGATCCGTTATATCGGAATGAAAACGGCTACTCGTTTTCTTTTGCTTTCCCGCGATCTAAATCCGTTTTCCTCGATTCTTGATCTAAACATATTCAGAATTAACCTTTTTATTCACTAATTCATTCAATTCAATCCAAGGACATACATTTAGGGCTTTTTGCAAAATAACCCTCACATTTGTATAATTTAGCAATTTAGTCCATTTTTTTCAAAACATCAAATTCATAAAATCCACTTATACACAAGCTTGGCCGAATATATACACATCACATACAAGTCCACATTTTTCATCAAATCCACAATTTAGTCCCTCAATTTGTCATTTTCTCAATTTAGCCCTATTTAGCTAAATTCATCAAAAAATCAAGAACAAGGTATGTTCATCTAGCTCATATCTTTCATTTAACACTAAAAATCATCAAAAAAACTTGAGATATCATCAATGGCATCTCATACAAGCATCATCAATTCATCAAATTAAAACATGGGCTTGATAGTAGGAGAAGCAACGATTACAAAAACGTAGAAATTATCAAACACCGAAACCAAATTATTCCTTAATTTAAGCTCTCAAATTGCCGAATATACAAGCTTCAAAACTTTCTTTTTCTTTCATGGAGTTTCGGCAAGAAAGAGATAAAATAATGCCACTTTCTTATGTTTCTTTTATCATAAAATAAACATAACTTATAAAATGAATTTAATAGAACTTTAACTTATAAAACTTTAACATTTATACATATATAAAAACATATATATATATACATATTTCATTACCCATGCCATCCACTAACCAAAAGAGTGGCTAATTTGCCACATATGTCCTCACATTTAAAACGCCACAACACTTTAATACCTTGACAAATAGCAAGCAACTTTCACACTTAATGCAATTTCATCCTTTTGTCAAATTACACACACAGACAAACAAATTAACCTACGGAATTTTACCACATGCTTTGTCACATATTTACGACACAGAATATAATATTAAAGTATTATACAGACTCGGATTTGCGGTCCCGAAACCATTGTTCTGACTAGGGTATACTCCGTACTGTTACAGTCTTAGTGTCCTTAGCCTATTTGTCGTTAATTTAGATTAAAACAAACTTCACTTTATTTTTAAGGCTAAATAATTAAAAAAAGTTAGTATTAATACTTTTGGTTCCTTTGGGTTTGATATCCAGTCTTGCCTAAGCTATACTACTGTTCGATAGGTACACTTGCCTTTAATCGTTGTCAGAGTTAGTTTCCAGGTTCGATCATTCTTTTATAAATTTTAAAACTCTGATTTCAGCGATCATCTTTCAACAGCTCTAACCATCTTTTCTGTTGCAGATTCAAATCTCTCTGTGTCATCAAATATTTTAGATTTTTATGATCTAAAAACACGTGGCATTTCTCACCGAGAAGATAATGACGCCAAATCTTTAATGCGAACACAATCGCAGCTAGCTCAAGATCATGTTTCGGATAGTTCTTTTCATGAGGCTTTAGTTGTCTTGAGGCATAAGCTATTACTTTGCCTTCCTGCATCAGAACTCAACCTAGACCACTCAATGAAGCATTACTATAAATCAAAAACTCTTTGCCCAATTCTGGCTGAACCAACACTGGAGCTTCAGTCAAAAGGGCTTTCAAGTGATCAAAGCTTTTCTGACATTTATCGGACCATTCAAATCTCACATCTTTCTGAAGAAATCTAGTCAACGGAGTAACTATCATCGAGAATCCTTTTACAAAACGACGATAATAACCAGCTAATCCCAGAAAACTACAGACTTCGGACACATTCTTCGGAGGTTTCCAATCCAAAATAGCATAAATATTACTCGGATCAACTCGTATTCCAGTGGCCGATACAACATGTCCCAGAAAACCAACTTCACGCAACCAGAATTCACATTTGTTGAATTTCGCATACAATTGCTTATCTTGCAAAGTTTACAGCTCGATTCTCAGATGTTCAGCATGTTTAATTTCATCTCGAGAATAAATTAAACAAATCATCAATTCTAGGCAGAGGATATTTGTTCTTTATAGTCACTTTATTCAACTAATGATAGTCAATGCACATTCTCATCGTGCCATCTTTCTTTTTCACAAACAGAACAGGAGCACCCCAAGGTGAGAAACTCGGTCTTGCAAATCCTCTATCAGTCAACTCTTGCAATTGTGACTTTAATTCTTTCAGCTCTGTTGGTGCCACTCTATACGGAGCTATCGAAATAGGAGTTGTACCAGGCAACAGATCAATACCAAATTCAACTTCGCGTATCAAAGGCAATTCCGGTAGTTCACCAGGGAATACATCAGGGAATTCACAGACAACAGGCACTGATTCAACTTTCTTTCCAGATACTTTCGAGTCAATAACATATGCAAAATAAGCTTCGTAACCCTTTTTCACATAATTCTGACTTTTCAACACAGATGTCACAGCAGGTAACCCAGTCAAATCATTAGACTCAATACGAACTATTTCATCATTCTGACATCTCAAATCAATAGTCTTTCTTTTGCAATTCACCCGCATCATGCAATGTCAACCAGTCCATACCCAAAATTATATCAAACTTGTCAAATGGTAATAATATCAGATCAGTAGGAAAATAAATATCTCGGAACATCAACGGACAGTTCTTGCTTACTTTATCAACCAGGACACTTTTACCTAAGGGGTTCAATACTCTAAAAACAAATCCAGTAGACTCTACAGGCAAAGTCTTACTGGATACTAAGTTCATGCATATAAACAAATGAGTAGAGCCAGGGTCTATCAATGCAATGACAGAAGTATCATAAAGAGTAAATGTACTCGTAATAACATCTGGAGATAAAGCTTCCTCACGAGCTCGGATGGCAAACACTCTAGAAGGCGCTCTAGCTTCAGATCTCGCAGTAGTATCTTTCTTAGTTCTTTGACTACCACTAACATTTCTTGTATTTCGGGAAGGTCTACCTCTCACTGGAACATTATCAGATCTCAGATTCTGAATAATCTCTTACTCAACAGACTTTGGGCAATCACGGATGAAATGATCTAAAGATCCACATCTAAAACAAGCTCAGTCATTCAATCTACAACTACCCGAATCTCTTTTACCACAGTGTTTACATTCAGGTCGCTCGGATTGAACATTTCCAGCACTAGCCATTGAAGTTGCTGGAGCTTTAGGATTCAACTGTGATCTAGCTCGATCTCTGTTCGAATGTCCCACACTAGCCTTTGATCGAATTTGTTCATCTTTGAATTTCTTTGAAGCAGACTAAAATGTTTTACTCGAAAATCTCTTTCTCGCATCTCTAGTTTCAAAATCAACTTTTCTTTTCTCTTTCTCAAGTGCCTTAGCTCTGCAAGCTCGTTCAACCAGTACTACGAACTCTTTTATCTCAAGTATGCCTACTAACAATTTAATATTCTCATTCAGACCATCTTCGAATCTTTTGCACATTATTGCCTCAGTTGATACACATTCCCGAGCATACTGACTTAAGCTCACGAATTCTCTTTCATACTCAGTGACAGACATGCGACCCTATTTTAATTCCAGAAACTCTTTCCGTTTCTAATCTATGAATCTCTGACTAATGTATTTCTTCTAAAACTCAGACTGGAGGAAATCCCAAATAACTCGTTTCTTTGGAACCACAGAGATCAAAGTCTTCCACCACTGATAGGCCGCATCTCGTAACAAAGAAACAACACATTTTATGCACTTTTTAGGATTCAGCGACATTTCATCAAATCCCGGATAGTGTTCTCTAGCCAAAACTCAGCTTTCTCGGTATCATCAGCACTAGTGGCCATGAATTCTTCAGCCCTATACTTACGAATTTTATCGATCAGAAGCTTATTCAAAAGATTCAAATTCATAACCGGGGGCACAACTGATGTCTGAGGGGGATTAGGCGGGGGCGTAGGTTGTGAAATAGTCGGATTATTTCTTACGAACTGAGTGAACCACTCACTTATCATTTGGAAGAAAGCTTGTTTAGCTTCTCCCTCTTAATCGCTCGTAGCTGGTCTAGAATCAGATGATGTTCTCCCTTGAGCGGGAGTAGGCGCATTGCTTTCAACATCATCAGCTACGGCTCTTTCCGGATCCATTACTATATGATTAACACATTTTACACGCCCGGATTCATCACACTATCAAATTTCAGAAATATGACATGTATAGCTAGACTCTTACACGCTATGTTAGTCTGAGAATCGACTAAACTGTAGCTCTGATACCAATCAAATGTAACACCCCTAACTCGTAACCATCACCGTTTTAGGGTTAAAAGGCATTACCGGACAATCGAAAACTTTTACAAATATTTCATAATACAATTCATCAAATCCAATCAAATTGTCCCTTTAATAGGTCAACGATACCATACACATGCTTTAGAATAGGGCCGGGACTAAATCGAAAACGTACAAAAAATTTTGAAAATTTAAAAATTTTCAAAGTTATAGAGCTCACACGCCCGTGTGGGCAGGCCGTGTGCCCCACACGGCCTCAAACACGCCAATGTGTCTAAGCCGTGTCAAAACAGGGCATACATACTGACTTGTCCACACAGCCGTGGACACGCCCGTGTGTCCCACCCGTGGTCGCTACTGACTTGCACCACATGGCCAGTCGCACGCCCGTGTGTCCAGCTCGTGGTCGAGTCTGACTTACTTTCAATTACAACCATGAGAGACACGGTCGAGCCATACGCCCATGTGCTCAACCATGTGGGTAATTATAGGCCATTTTCAAGGCCAAAATGCCACCCACACTTGGGTCATTCCTACAAGCACATACAAGCATTATCACATACACATTTGGCAACCAAAATCATATCAAATGGTCATCTTTTCAACCCATTCAAATACATTTCTAAACATGCCAACTTGCATGCCAATATGCACAACTAAATCACATGTGAAACCAAGCATGAATCATCCACAATTTTACAAATTCATTATGGCATCAATCCATCAATAACCTTACCATTATCTTGACCATTTCATAAATATGGAATGATACCAAAACCAAACATCATATAGCATGACTTTCCATTCACTACAAAACCTTTAAACTAGCCATATCACATGGCTATGTACACATGTCTCAAACATACTCCAAAACAACTAGCCTATACGTGCCATATTTATCTATATATACATTCAAAAGTACCAAAGTTGAGTTTGATAGTGTAGTGATAATCCTCGACAGCCCCCGAGCCTCTCATAGCTTTAACGATCTATAAAACAGAATAAACACACAGAAAGTAAGCTTTCAAAAGCTTAGTAAGCCATATACAAATAAACTTAACACAATACACGTAGCCACATAAACACAATGACATTAATGTTTCTCATTTACAAATTCATAATATCTTTCTTGGCTCATTACTTAGCCATTACTTACTCATATTTCACAACTCAAATATCTGATATGTTCCTAACTCATTTAAGCATGTATATCACATATCATCCTATCATTTACTCATGTCACATTCATTCATATATAACATTTTGGTTCATTGCATCCATATGCATATTTACTCACCTTCCATGCCTATTCAAAACATATACATCAAACGTACTTGAAGTGGATATACAAATCACATAGTCATTCATTTCTCGAACTTGCCCATTGAACCGTTCAGAATCTAATAGGATACTCAAAGTGCTTGGAATAGTCGTACAATGCCAACGTCCCAGGCGTGGTCTTACATCTATCCAGATATCGGTGCCACTATCCCACACAGGGTCTTACACGAAACAATATAATGCCAATGTCCCAGACATGGTCTTACACGTAAATCTCATATCGATGTCAACATCACAGACGTGGTCTTACACGAAATCTCAAACCAATACCAATGTCCCAGACGTGGTCTTAATGATATCACATATCAGACACCTATGTCATACTATCCTATCTATCCCTAGGTTCAAACGGGACTTCTCGGACATTATCAACTTGTCGATATAAATATATCCTCGGATTTCACATAAATTCCATCTCAATTGATATTCATAGCAATCCAAATTTCATATATGCACAAATAATTCAATTCAAATACATTTATTTGTATATCGACTTACCTCAGATTTGGAATGAAGGAGCGATTTCGACTACTCGATCACTTTAGACTTTCCACGATCTAAGCCTGTTTTCTTCGGTTCTTGATCTATGCATATTCAAATTTAACCCTTTTATTCACCAAAACATTCAATTCAATCCACAAACACATATTTAGGGCAATTTGCAAATTAACCCTCACATTTTCACATTTGGACATTTTAGTCCCTATTTCACAAAATCACAAAATACACCAAATTTCATAATCCTCGTGTTTGGCCGAATATCACCCATACTCATACAAGTCCACACATTTCATTTATTTCATAATTTAATCCCTCAAAATATTATTCTTTCAATTTAATCCAAATTACTCAAAATCATCAAAACTCCAAAAACAAACTATGTTATTCAAACTCATATCTTTCATAATTCATCCTCAAACATCATAAAACTCATGAATTCATCAATGGCTCATATAAAAAATATCATCAATTCACAAAATTGAGGCATGGGTTTTGAAGTATACAAAGCAATGATTACAAAAACATAAAAATTATCAAAAACTGATCGAAAACACTTACCTGATTTTACTTAGACCATGGCCGAATGTAACAAGCTCAAACCCTTTCTTTTTCTTTCTTATCTTTGGTACATAGATGAAAACAATGGCCATTTTCATGCTTTTGTTTTATCAAATTAAACTTAATTATTCATTTCCCATTTTACCCACTTAATAATCATATAAGACAAATAAGCAATAAGGTCATGTCATTTAACCATCCACTAACCTTAGTATTGGCTTAATTGCCACATAAATCCTCCACATTTAAAATCCCACTCAATCAAGCACATTAACATATAGTATGCCACTTTTACCTTTTATGCGATTTAGTCCTTTTATCAAGTTAAGCACACAAACAGACAAATTAATCCACGAAACTTCAACACATGCTTAATCACAAACAATAGGCACCAAAAATAATATTAAAATATTATTTTAACTCAGATTTGTGGTCCCAAAACCACTGTTTCGACTGGGGTCTAAAATGGACTGTTACATTCATTCATTTCGTAACATATAGATAAGAATTTAACAATTCATATTATACTCGAACTTGCCTCAGACGTCGAAATAACAAAACGATTCAATTAATCGAGCAATTTATCTTTGCCTCGATCTCGATCCAAATCCCTCTTTTCTTGATCTATACATATTCAAATTTAAGTCATTAAATCACCAAATCATTCAATTTAGTCCAAACACACATATTTAGGGCATTTTGAAAAAATATCCCTCACATTTTCACATTTTGACACTTTAGTCCCTATCTCATAAAATCATCAAATTCACATAATTTGTAACAGTCTGATTTAGACCCTAGTCGGAACAGTGGTTTCGGGACCACAAATCCGAGTTAGTAAATTATTTTGATATTATTTTTTGTGTCTATGAAATGTGATTAAGCATGTGTGAAATTTCTGTGAGTTAATTTGTCTGTTTGTGTGTTTTTAATTTGATAAAAGGACTAAATCATATAAAATGTAAAAGTGACCTTTTACTTGAATAAGTGCTGAATTCGTAATGTTCTTATTATGTGAAGTCCTTAAAGGGATAATAAACCATTATTAAAGATAGTGGGTGGCTATGGACAGTTATGCCCTTAATGTATATTTGTTTCTAATATAAATTGAAAGGATAATAAGGTAAATAGATTAATAATATGTTTATAACAAGTAAAACATCAAAAATTGTCATTATTCTTATCATCTTCTTGACCGAAATCAATAAAGAAAAGAAAGGAAATGTGAAGCTAGGGCATTCCGCCATAAAACTCTTTGATTAAGGTATGATTTTGACGGTTTTTGATAATTTCTACGTTTCTGTAACCGTTGCTTCGTATACTACAAAACCAATGTTTTAATTTTGAGAATTGATGATGTTTTTCAGATGAGCCTTTGATGAACTCATGTGTTTTATGATGTTTGATGGTGAATTATGAAAGGTGTATGTTTGATTATCATAGTTTGTCTTTAGAGTTTTGTTGAATTTGAGTATTTTGGATTAAATTGAGAAAATGAAATTTTGAAGGACTAATTTGTGAAATAAATGAAATGTATGGATTGATATGATCATAGTGTGTATTCGGCCAAGCATGGGTGTAAGCAAATTTGGTGTATTTTGTGACTTTGTGAAATACAGACTAAAATGTCAAAATGTAAAAATATGAGGGCTAATTTGCAAATTGCCCTAAATATGTGTTCTTGGATTGAATTGAATGAATTAGTGAATAAAAGGGTTAAAATTGAATATGTATAGAACAAGAACCAAAGAAAACGGACTTAGATCGCGGGAAGTCGAAAGGAATAGAGTAGCCATGTTCGTTTCTATTAAACCGAACTCGAGCTAAGTTGATATACAAATAAATATATTTGAATTGAACTATCTGTGTAAATATGAAAATTTGAATTGTTATGAATATCCATTGAGATGGAATGTATGTGAAATCCTAGTTTACAAATAAGTCGACAAGTTGTTAAGTCCGAGAAGTCCCGTATGAGCCTAGGAATAGATAGGATTTCATATGTCAGGACATAAGTGTCTGATATGTGATATCATGTAAGACCACATCTGGGACGTTGGCATTGATTCGAGATATCGTGTAAGACAACGTCTGGGACATTGGCATCGTATCGATTCGTGTAAGACCCTATCTGAGACAGTGGCATCGATATCTAATTACATGTATGACCACTTCTATGACGTTGGCATTGTACGACTATTCTGAGCTTTCTGAGTATCTTATTAGATTCTGAACGGTTCAACGAACAAGTCCGAGAAATGAATGAATATGTGAATTGTACATCCGTTTTAGGTACGTGGAAATATAAGCTTTGTATAAGCATAAAAAGGTTAGTATGTATGTGCACTATTGCAAATGAACATTTGTGATATATATATGTATGAAATATGGGCACATGAGATACTTGAGATGTGATGAATTGGTATGCAATGGTAAACCAAGTGAGCCAAAGAGTTTATTTATGTGCTTGAATTGAATATATGTTAATGAATTCAAATAGCTATGCTTATGGATGATTTATGTTAAGTTTATTTGTATATGGCTTACTAAGCTTTTGAAAAGCTTACCCTGTGTATGTGTTTACTCTGTTTTATAGGTCGTCAAAGCTACTAAAGGCTCGAAAATCGTCAAGGATCATCACCGTACTATCAAACTCAACTTTGGTACCTTTGAATGTGTATATAACTAAATATGGCATGTATAAGCTAGTCATTTGGTATATGTTTGAGATATAAATAACCCTGTGATTTGGCTAGTTAAACGTTGGTAATATGCATGAGTGAATATGGTATATGATGCATGTTTTGATATGGCTTGATGGCAATGAAATGGTCTTATGAATGGTAAGCCTATTGATGGGTTGATGCCATAGTAATTTAGTGAAGTTGTGAATGAATTATGCTTGGATTTACATGTGAATTGATTGTGCAAATTGGCATGTTTAGAAATGAGATTGAATGTAAAGATTTGTTGATTATTTGACATGTATTTGGTTGCAAAATTGTGTATAAAAATAGGCTTGTATGTGCTTGTAGGTATGACCCAAGTGTGGGTGGCATTCTTGCCTTGCAAATGGCCTATTTTGCAGACACGGTCGTGGCACATGGACGTGCCTGGTGGCCGTGTGAACAAGTCAGTAGCTAGCTTAAATTCACACAGCCATGGCACACGGGCGTGTTTGGTGGCCGTGTGGATAAGTCAGTATACATGCCCTGTTTTGGCACGATCGGGACACATGGGTGTGTCTGGTAGCCATAAGAGGCACACAGCCTGACCACACGGGTGTGTGACCTTTGTAACTTTGAAAAAGTTTTAAATTTTTGAGAATTTCTGTATGTGTTTGGTTTAGTCCCAACCCTATTCTAAAGCATGCTTAAGGTCTCGTTGACCTATTCAAGGGACACTGTGATTGCATTGGATGAATTGTATTATGAAATGTCCGTAAAAGTTTCTAATTGTTCTGGTAATGCCTCTTAACCCTAATCTGACAGCGGATATGGGTAAGGGTTGTTACATTTGATTGGTATCAGAGTTACGATTTAGTCGATTCTTGGACTAACATAGCGTGTAAGAGTCTAGCTATACATGCCTTATATCTGAATTGTGATAGTGTGATGAATCCTGACGTGTAAAATGTGTTTAACGTATAGTAATGGATCTTGAAAGAGCCATAGCTAACGATGTAGAAAGCAATGTGCCTGCTCCTGCTCAAGGGACAGCGCCATCTGATTTAAGACCGGCTTCGTGCGGTCAAGAGGGAGAAGCTAAACAAGCTTTCTTCCAAATGATGAGTGAGTGGTTCACTCAGCTTGTGAGAAATAATCTAACTATTTCACAACCTCCGCCCCTGTCTAATCCCCGTCATACCTCAGTTGTACCTCCGGTAATGGGTATAAATCTATTGAATAGGCCTTCGATCGATAAAATCCACAAGTATGAGGCTGAAGAGTTCAGAGCTACCAGTGATGATGATGCTGCGAAAGCCGAGTTTTGGCTAGAAAACACTATCTGAATATTCAATAAGATGTCTTTGACTCCGGAAGAAAGTATTAAATGTGTTGTTTCACTGCTACGAGATGCAGCTTATCAGTGGTGGAAGACTTTGATTTCTGTGGTTCCAAAGGAACGGGTCACTTGGGATTTATTTCATTTCGAGTTTCAAAAGAAATATATTAGTCAGAGATTTATTGATCAGAAACAGAAAGAATTTCTAGATTTAAAACAGGGCTGCATGTCTGTCACTGAATACGAAAGAGAGTTTGTGAGACTGAGTCAGTATGCTCGGGAATGTGTATCAACGGAAGCGATAATATGTAAGAGATTTGAAGATGGCTTAAATGAAGACATCTATTTGTTAGTAGGAATTCTGGAAATAAAAGAGTTTGTGGTACTTATTGATCGAGCGTGCAAAGCTGAAGCACTCGGGAAAGATAAAAGAAAAGCTGAGTCTGAAGCTAGAGATATGAGAAAAAGATTTCCAAGTAAATCATTTCAGTCTGCTTCGAAAAAATTTCGAGATGAACAAAGTCGTTCGACAGTTAATGTGGGACATTCTAGTAGAGATCGAGCTAGGTCTCAGTTGAGCTCTATAGCTCCGGCAACTTCAATGGAAAGTGTTGGAAATGTTCGATCCAAGCGACCTGAATGTAAACATTGTGGAAAAAGGCATCCGAGAAGTTGAAGATTGAATGACCGAGCTTGTTTCATATTTGAATCATTAGACCATTTCATTCGTAATTGCCCAGAGTCTGTTGAGCCAGAGATTGTTCAAAATCCAAGATCTGATAATGTTCCAGTGAGAGGTAGACCTTCTCAAAATGTAAGAAATGTCGGTGGTAGTCAGAGAACCACGAGAGATACTGTTGCGAGATCCGAAGCTAAAGCGCCTGCTAAAGCGTATGCCATCCGAGCTTAGGAGGAAGCTTCATCTCCAGATGTTATAATGGGTACATTTATACTTTATGATACTTCTGTGATTGCATTGATAGACCCTGGTTCTACACATTCATATATATGCATGAGCTTAGTATTCAGTAAGAATTTGCATGTAGAGTCTACTAAGCTTGTTATAAAAGTATCAAATCCCTTAGGTAAATGTGTCCTGGATGACAAAGTATACAAGAACTGTCTGTTAATGTTTCGAGATAACTATTTTCCTACTGATTTGATGATGTTACTTTTTTATGATTTTGATATAATTTTAGGTATGGATTGGTTGACATTGCATGATGCGGTTGTGAATTGCAAAAGAAAGATCATTGATTTGAAAGGTCAGAATGATGAAATAGTTCGGATTGAGTCTAGTGAATTGAACGGATTGCTTGCTATGATATCTGTGTTGAAAACTTAGAGTTATGTGAAAAAGGGGTATGAAGCATATTTTGATTATGTGATTGATTCAAAAGTATCTAAAAAGAAAGTTGAATCAGTGTCTGTTGTCTGTGAATTTGCTGATGTATTCCCTGAAGAACTATCGGGGTTACACCAACCCGAGAAGTTGAATTTGGTATTGAATTGTTGCCCAGTACGACTCCTATTTCAATAGCTCTGTATAGAATGGCACCAACAGAGTTGAAAGAATTAAAGTAGCAGTTTTAAGAATTGACTTATAGAGGGTTTGCAAGACTGAGTTTCCCATATAGAGGGTTTGCAAGACTGAGTTTCCCACCTTGGGGTGCTCCCATTTTGTTTGTGAAAAAGAAAGATGGCACGTTGAGAATGTACATTGATTATCGTCAGTTGAACAAAGTGACTATAAAGAATAAATATCCTTTTCCCAAAGTTGATAATTTGTTTGATCAGTTAAAAGGAGCCACTGTGTTTTCAAAGATAGATCTGAGATCGGGATACTACCAGTTGCGAGTAAAAGATTCAGACATTCCAAAACTGCCTTCAGAACGAGGTACGGGCATTATGAGTTTTTAGTTATGCCTTTCGGATTAACAAATGCTCCTGATATATTTATATATCTAATGAACAGAATTTTTAGACTGTATCTAGATTGTTTTGTTATTGTTTTCATTGATGACATTTTGATTTATTCACGTAATGAAATTGAACATAATGAACATCTAAGAATCGTGTTGCAAACTCTACGAGAAAAGCAATTGTATGTGAAATTTAGCAAATGTGAAATCTGGTTGCGTGAAGTCAATTTTCTAGGACATATTGTGTCAGCATCTGGTATACAAGTTGATCCAAGCAAGATTTCTGCTATTCTGGAATGGAAACCTCTAAAAAATGTGTCCGAAGTCCGTAGCTTTCTGGAACTCACTGGTTATTATCGTCGGTTTGTAAAAGGCTTTTCGATGATAGCTACTTCATTGACTAGATTGCTTCAGAAAGATGTGAGATATGAATGGTCCGATAAATGTCAGAAAAGCTTTAATTAGTTGAAAACTCTATTGACTAAAGCTCCAGTTTTGGTATAGCCAGAATCAGGGAAAGTGTTTGTGATTTACAGTGATGCTTCGTTGAATGGGTTGGGATGCGTACGTATGTAAGAAGGCAAAGTTTTAGCTTATGCCTCGAGACAACTAAAGCCGCATGAAAAGAACTATCCGACACACAATCTTGAGCAAGCTACGATTGTATTTGCATTAAAGATTTGTCGTCATTATCTGTTCGGTGAGAAATGTCACGTGTTTTCAGATCATAAAAGTCTGAAATATCTGATGACTCAGAAAGATTTGAATCTGCGACAGAGAAGATGGTTAGAGCTATTGAAAGATTATGAGCTTGTGATATACTATCATCCGGGTAAAGCAAATGTCGTTGCCAATGCACTGAGTAGGAAATCATTGTTTCCATTACGTTCAATGAATGCCTATTTAGATCTGTCTGATGACAGTTCATTGTTAGCTGAATTGGAAGCGAAACCGTTGTTTTTACGACAAATATCTAATGCTCAGAAGATTTATAATGAATTTTTAGCGAAACGAGCTCAGTGTGGTCCGAACTCTAATTCTGAATTTCGAGTTGATGTTGATGATTGCATGAGATTTTGAGATCAAATTTATGTTCCGAGAAACCTAGAGTTGATTCAGTAATTTTGAATGAAGCACATAATAGTCGTCTATCTATACATCCGGGGAGTACAAAAAAGTACCATGATCTGAAGCAACACTATTGGTGTTCTGGTATGAAACGAGACATTTCTGATTTTATTTCGAAGTGTTTAATTTATCAGCAAGTTAAAGCTGAACATCAGGTTCCATCCGGTTTGTTAAAATCAATTCTAATTCCTGAGTGGAAATGGGATAGAGTGACGATGGATTTTGTTTCTGGATTGCCTCCGACTCCGAGAAAGAAAGATGCGATTTGGGTCGTAGTTGATCGATTGACGAAATCCACCCATTTTATTCCAGTGAGATCTGATTACTCACTTGATAAGTTAGCTGAACTTTACATTTCTGATATTGTGAGATTGCACAGGGTGCTGTTGTCTATTGTATCTGATAGAGATCTGAGGATTACATCAAGGTTCTCGAAGAAATTGCAAGAGGCTTTAGGTGCGAAATTGCATTCCAGTACCGCTTTTCACTCGTAGATGGATGGTCAATCCGAGTGGATTATTTTGATTCTCGAGGACATGTTAAGATATTGTATTATTGAGTTTAATGGTTCGTGGGAACATTATTTTCCATTGATTGAATTTGCATACAATAATAGTTTTCAGTCAAGCATTAAAATGGCACCTTATGAGGCTTTGTCTGGACACAAATGTCGAACACCAGTATATATTGGACTGAGCTTTGTGAAAATAAGATACACAAGGTCGATTTGATAAAAGATACTGAACAGAAAGTTAAAGTGATCTATGACAATCTGAAAGCAGCACCTGATCGTCAGAAGTCTTATATGCACTTGAAATGAAAAGAGATTGAATTTAAAATCAGTGACAAAGTGTTTCTAAAAGTGTCCCCATGGAAGAAAGTACTCCGATTTGGACGTGAAGGCAAATTAAGCCTGAGATTCATCGAACCATATGAAATTATCGAGCGTGTTGGACCCGTTGCATATAGATTGTTATTACCACCTGAGCTAGAAAAGATTCACAATGTATTCCATGTTTCGATGCTCCCTAGATATCGATCTGATCCGTTAGATGTGATTACACCATCTGAGATTGAAATCCGATCCGATATGACTTATGAGGAAGACCGATCTGTAACTTAGCTTGTGAAGTGAAAGAATTGAGAAATAAGAAAATTCCGTTAGAGAAAGTGTTGTGGCATCGACTCGGAGTGGAAGAGGCTACGAGGGAGCCTGAAGATTCAATGACACAACAATATCCGAATTTGTTTAACAGTAAGATTTTCGGGGACGAAAATCCCTAAGGGGGAGAATTGTAACAGTTCGATTTAGACCCTAGTCGGAATAGTGGTTCGGGACAACAAATTCGAGTTAGTAAAATATTTTAATATTATTTGCCGTGTCTATGATATGTGATTAAGCATGTGTGAAATTTCTGTGAGTTAATTTGTCTGTTTGTGTGTTTAATTTGATAAAAGGACTAAATCATTTAAAATGTAAAAGTAACCTTCTATTTGAATAAGTGTTGAATTGCTAATGCTCTTATTATGTGAAGTCCTTAAAGGGGTAATAAATCATTATTAAAGATAGTGGGTGGCTATAGACGGTTATGCCCTTAATGTATATTTGTTTCTAATATAAATTGAAAGGTTAATAAGGTAAATAGATTAATAATATGTTTATAACAAATAAAACATCAAAAATGGTCATTATTCTTATCATCTTCTTGACCGAAATTAATAAAGAAAAGAAAGGAAATGTGAAGCTAGGGCATTCGACCATAAAACTCTTTAATTAAGGTATGATTTTGACTTAGTTTTTGATAATTTCTACGTTTCTGTAATTGCTGCTTCGTATACTACAAAACCCATGTTTTAATTTTGAGAATTGATGATGTTTTTCAGATGAGCCTTTGATGCACTCATGTGTTTTATGATGTTTGATGGTGAATTATGAAAGGTGTATGTTTGATTATCATAGTTTGTCTTTGGAGTTTTGTTGAATTTGAGTATTTTGGATTAAATTGAGAAAATGAAATTTTGAAGGACTAATTTGTGAAATAAATGAAATGTATGGATTGATATGATCATAGTGTGTATTCGGCCAAGCATGGGTGTAAGCAAATTTGGTGTATTTTGTGACTTTGTGAAATAAGGACTAAAATGTTAAAATGTGAAAATATAAGGGCTAATTTGCAAATTGCCCTAAATATGTGTTCTTGGATTGAATTGAATGAATTAGTGACTAAAAGGGTTAAAATTGAATATGTATAGATCAAGAACCGAAGAAAACGGGCTTAGATCGCGAGAAATCGAAAGTAATCAAATAGCCGTATCAGTTTCCATTAAACCGAATTCGAGGTTAGCCGATATATAAATAAATGTACTTGAATTGAACTATTTGTGTAAATATGAAAATTTGATTTGTTATGAATATCCATTGAGATGGAATGTATGTGAAATCCGAGTTTACGAATAAGTCGACAAGTTGTTAAGTCCGAGAAGTCCCGTATGAGCCTAGGTGTAACACCCCAAACCCAGCCCAAACGTTACGACCGGATCTAGCGTGCCACATCAGGTGATGTTTAAAACCTTGTGGATGTTTGAAAGAAAACACTTTGCCAAGTTCCAACTTAAACATTCAAAATATCATTTTTTTTTTCCGTTACTTGTTAACAAAAGAAATTTACTCAACTAATACTCTTTTAAGGAAAATGTTCGAGTTATTTTGTTTATTAGAAACTGTGTCAGTTGCAGAAGTTTGATCGTAATAATTATGGAAGCGTGATATTTGAAAATCAGTTGTTTATTGTTTTTAAAAAAAATCCATGTTAATTAATGAAACACCCCAAACCCGGGCCACGAGCCTCGACCGGATCTGGCATGCTCCTGGAGTAAAACACTTTCAAAGCTTGTTTGTTAATTTGGAAAAATTGATCATTTTGAAGAGAAATCGATTGGTGTTGTGATTTAATTGAAACGTTATCTTTATTGAAGTCCATATTTTATTAAAACATTATTTTCGTAATTGAAATCTGTAAGTTATAAGATGTGGCCGAATTTCAACCCATTGGAAATTATTTTAAGAAAATAATAACATATGGTTTAAAATAAATTGTTTCATAATAGAAATTTAAAATGAAACCGTAAAACAGTTAATAATAATGGCCTTATTACAACGAAGCAAAACTCAAAAATAAATCCAAAACTTAACATAAAAATCCAAAATAAAAGTAAACACTGAGCTGAGCATTGGCCACCACTAAGTCCCTGCCGACCCGGTCCATTTACTGAGTGTCACCTAAAAAGATATCCCACAAAAGGGGTGAGTCATACAGACTCAGTGTGTAATAGCCAACACAAATTCCCAAACGATTTAGGCATATTAACTCACATATATATAACAAATATAAGCAATGATGCAATCCCGAACCCAAACCTAAATATCCAGCCTCTACACATCACCCGTACCTGCCATCACACCGTGGGGATTACTAAATCGACCCTCCATCCGCTACACACCATCGAAGGCAGTCGTTGCAGACGACTTGCACATCACCCTTATAAATAGTGACATAGCCACCAGATAATGTGACAGAGTCACCAAATAATAATATGTGACATAAGTCACCACATTCAGATTATGTGACATGAGTCACCAGATATCGTGGTAAAAACCACCAGATCACTTCCCCTTTTGAATATCACCCATATGCCCATGCACAATACAACACATGCAAGAATCATGCCATATACCTTATTCCATATCCATAACAATTCACATATGTGCCATATTCCAAATGTTCATAACATTTATTAACGTAATATTAAAGGTTACGTACCTGCATACTCTGTACCATTGTATGGTACCTTTAGCCACATTCTTAACTCATATTTTCATTAACACATATATTAAATCAATGCCATAAATCTATCAAGAATTAGTGTGGGGCTACACACCTGGTTACTATTGTGTTCACTGAATCCCGAAAGTTTCGATCTAATGCACTAGATCCCTAGTTCCTACATTCGGCCAACACTAAGCATTTTAGCAAAAAAAAAAAAAAACCATTCGGCTAAACAGTCAAATCCTGAAGGATTATCACAACCAAAATCCTTACCTTGCTGCCGATTGGTTACTAATCAAATCCCAAAATAGCTATCTGTTAATAGAGATGTCGAAATACCTACATGATCTATGTTAGATCCAATTTTAACACTTAATGAACACCATAAATGGCCTTCGGCCTAAGATCACCCTTGCTTACCTTAGATCTAAAAATCCCGAAGATCTCTTCTTGAAGTCGGCTACAATAGGAATCCCGAAATTCCCCTTCAAGTATTCAGCCAAAGAACAATAATGGGGTTAGAGTCCAACTTTCAGCTAATCTAAAAGAAAGAGATAGGAAAGTTAAATGCCACGAATCCCTTACCAACTTAATTGAATATCCTTACTTGAAACAGAGAGTTTCGGCTCCTGAGTAAATGATCAGATCGGCTTCAAAAGGGGTAGAGAAGCATTCGGCTATGTCCACAAAAATAGGGAATTCGGCTTAGAAGAGAATAGTAAGGAGTTTATGGATTCGGCTTGATGGACAATAGGGAGATTCGGCTTCAACAAGTGAAAGAAAAGGAAGAGTATTAAGCTTTAGGGAGAATCGGCAATGATGGGATTTGAGAGAGGGGTATTCGGCTTTGGTCAATTGAAGAGAAAGGAAGAAGAAAACAAAGAAAGCAAGTTGAATTCCTAAGGATTTTCGGCACAAGTGAGAAGGATGAGAAGAGCATCAATTTTCGGCACACCTATCCTACTATCATCAAACCGAAAATGCCATCCTCCAATGCCCCATTTCCGGCCAACTCCTCTTCCCCTATCAACTCCTTCTTTTTCTCCTAAAACTTCTCTTCTTTACCTATTCAAAATAATTTAAATAAATCAATAATTATCTCCCTACCTTAGCCGAATTTTAAAAGGAATTTAATCACATCTACAACTCATCCCCTCAGTCTCCCAATGCTGTCCACCTCTGCTCATCCTTGCCGCAAAATAGAACTCCCTTTTGCTTCCCTTGCTACTCGAACCTAAACCCTGCTCCCTGCTTGTGGTGTCACTTACTAGGGCTTTAAGTGGCGCCTCTTTGCCACTTTAACAAGCCCATTTTTATGTCTAATTTCCCCTACAAATTCTCTTAAGGCCTATCAAGCTTAGCTCCACTTCAAGACTTAAAATCTGATAATTTCTAAGACATTCACCTACACTCTAAAGTTCTCAAAATTCATAAAACACATTCAAAACACACATAGGCATGCTACTTCATATATTTAAGCAAAAATGCATAAGCCCAAAATCCCGAATATTACAATTAAATTTGCAAAATTTAAAGAAAATTTGGAATAAAAGTTAAATAGTTCCAATGGCCTTATTACAACAATTTAAAAACCCAATAATTTAAAGCAAAATAATCCCAAAATTGAAATATTAAGTTCACCCTCGAAACCTGTGGTTTGTGTGGCCATCTTCGAGTCCCTCGCGGCTCTGAACCCTCTAAAGCTGGGGATTACCTGCACAGTTAAGGAAAAGGTAAGTTACAAGAACTCAGTGTGTAAATCACAATCTAGCCCAAGCCCATGCAGTATCAGTTCGGGCCTAAGGCCCCAAAATTATGGTAATGCAAACAGAGAATGCAGCCCAACCCAATCCAACCAACACTCCACCTGTACCAGCCCTACACTCCTGTGGGGACCAAGTTAACCCACCCAGCCCTACACACCAAGAATGCAGCTAAGTCGCCAAGATAACGCAAACAATGCTACCGAGAATGATATTTGTGCCATTTGAGCCACTAAAATCAGTATATCATGGCAAAGCCACTAAATCAGTATAATGTGGCATAGCCACCAGTACAGTACTTCCTCCAATATATATATCTATATATATTTATTCATCCCAACCAAATGCATGATGTTGTGACGTAATAATTCAATGTATGCAAGATTGTACCATCATAGCAGTTAAACAAAACACACAAACATACTAAATCTACCCACCGAGGGTGATTCAGTAATTTTACCCACTAAGGGTAATTCAGTAACTTTACCCACCGAGGGTAATTCAGTAATATTACACTCTAGGGGTATTTTGGTAATTTCAATCATCTAACGGCCTTTCAGGAGTGTTGCCTCGTGCAACTCTGGACCCATTTTTGGTCTCTTCGGTGCAATTGGGCCTAAAATCCATTTTCGGCCCAAACAGGCCCACACGCTCATGTGGCCCATTTTGCATGATTTTGATCTCGATTTTGTAGACTTTGCAGTCGCATCCATCATTCGGTAATTTTCTATCGATGTTCCCATGTGGGCCTGTTAGCCCATGAGGCCCATTTTTCCCATTAGGGTTCGTTCATGCCCGTTACAGCCTCAGTTTTGCAAGAGTGCTCGTGACACTCTCAACAATCTACCGTCATCATAATGGCTTGGTTTATCACTACGAGCACTCGCACGCTCGAGCGATCATTGTTGCTGATTTTCTGGATTTTCGGCTTTTGGTCGATTCATAGAGCAAAACATGCTTTCAATGACATTGGTTTGAGATTACACACCTGATTTGGATTGCCGAAGAACTACTCCTCGTTGCCCCTAGGACAATAGTGATCAAAAGTTAGCCCTAACTTCTCAAAAGATTTCATAAGCTCGAATTTACTACACCACTAGAATCACTTACCACAAGACGTGATCCCCTTCAAACGAGTGTCAATATTCGACTTCGCTTCTACCTTGGCTAAAGTGAACAAAATCCTAATATAATTGATGCACAAGGGGGTTAGCATCCACCAATATTCGGCAATAGTGAGAAATCCAGCAATGATTAATACTACTTACCCTTAGATTCAGCAAAGATAGATCTCTTGAACAACAGGAGTTAAACACGTACGACCCTCAGTGATGATGATTAACTAGGAAGAAAAAGAAGAGGTTAGAAGTACACAAGAAACCAAAAGAAATAGATTCGGCCTTCACCAACTTGGCTAACTTAATACCATGAAACGATGAGCATCAAGAACATAAGAACCAGCTGAAGAAGGATTTGGCAGTTGATCCCCCAAGGAGTTTCGGCCCTTACTAATCGAAACACAATGATTCGAGCAGGAGAAGAGTGAATAGATTCGGCCTCTGACCAGGGATAAGCCGAATAGAAAAAGAAGGTTTCGATCACAAAGGGTAACACCAGTAACTAAAGATGGACGTAGAAGAGAGTGTGGAAACTTGGTTTTGGAAGAAAAAGAAATCGCCAAGTATGGTAGAAGAAAGGGAAGAAAGATGTGTTGGTACGGTTTAGGGGTAAAGAAGATAATTGAGTTGAAGAAACAAAAAGCTAAGGAGGATAGTCTTACGAAATAGACACCAAGCAGAAGAAATGTAGGAGGAAGAAAAGACATGAAAATGAAAAAATTGATAGAAGTCAGAAAAACAGAGAAAATACCCGAAATGCTCAAAGCAAAGAAAAATGCCCAAAACGCAATAACACCAAAGAGCAACTAGAGAAATTCGGCACCCGCAAGACCCCCCTCTAACTGAAACTCTTCCTAACTCACACTCTTACTCACGGCCAACACTACCACTCTCCCCTATCACCCGATTCTCTCCCCTTTTTAATCCTCAATTTGCTCTCCACCTCCTATTCAAAGTTGGTTGACCAAGTCTCCATCCACCTTGTAGAGTTCTAACCCAACTCCACTTCTTTCACTCCTAAAGCATAAAATAAAAGCTCCCATATGCAGCTTGTAGGATTCGAACTCCTTTCCCCCTTGCTGTCCCATTGACGCCACAACCATCCTACCACATGGCCAACTTGTGTTAAAAACCACACTTTAATTTACTTAAATCTTGCTTCCCACAACCCTCTCCACTGAAAGCCCAAAAATCAATTTTTTTTTCCAGGGCTTGGTCTCGACCTCGGGCCTCCCTAGAGCCCCTAAACACTCTCAAATATTTATCTAAGTCACCTAACACATGCAATGTGCAAAAATCACAAACCCCTAATTTTGGGATGTTACACTAGGAATAGATAAGATTTCATATGTCATGACATAAGTGTCCAATATGTGATATCATGTAAAACCACGTCTGAGATGTTGGCATTGATTGGAGATCTCGTGTAAGACCATATTTGGGACGTTGGCATCAATATGAGATTTACGTGTAAGACCATGTATGGGACATTGGCATCGTATCGATTCATGTAAGACCCTATCTGAGACAGTGGCATCGATATCTAATTACATGTAAGACCACTTCTATGACGTTGGCATTGTACGAATATTTCGAGCTTTTTGAGTATCCTATTAGATTCCAAACGGTTCAACAGGCAAGTGCGATAAATGAATGAATATGTGAATTGTACATCTGTTTCAGGTACGTGGAAATATAAGCTTTGTATAAGCAGGAAAAGGTGAGTATATATGTGCACCATTGCAAATGAACATTTGGGATATATGTATGTATGAAATATGAGCAAATGAGATACTTGAGATGTGATGAATTGGTAAGCAATGGTAAACCAAGTCAGCCAAAGAATTTATTTATGTGCTTGAATTGAATATATGTTAATGAATTCAAATAGCTATGCTTATGGATGATTTATGTTAAGTTTATTTGTATATGGCTTACTAAGCTTTTGAAAAGCTTACTCTGTGTGTGTGATTACTCTGTTTTATAGGTCGTCAAAGCTACTAAAGGCTCGGGAATCGTCAAGGATTATCACCACACTATCAAACTCAACTTCGGTACTTTTGAATGTGTATATAACTAAATATGGCATGTATAATCTATTCATTTGGTATATGTTTGAGATGTAAATAGCCATGTGATTTGGCTAGTTAAATGTTGGTAATATGCATGATTAAATACGGTATATGAGGCATGATTTGATATGGCTTGATGGCAATGAAATGGTCTTATGAATGGTAAGCTTATTGATGGGTTGATGCCATAGTAATTTAGTGAAGTTGTGGATGAATTGTCTTGGATTTACATGTGAATTGATTTTGCAAATTGGCATGTTTATAAATGAGATTGAATGTGAAGATTTTTTGATTATTTGACATGTATTTGGTTGCCAAATTGTATGTGAAAATAGGCTTGTATGTGCTTGTAGGTATGACCCAAGTGTGGGTGGCATTTTGGTCTTGCAAATAGCCTATTTTGCATACAAGGCCCTGGCACACAGGCGTGCCTGGTGGCCGTGTGAACAAGTCAGTAGCTAGCTTAAATTCACATGGCCATGGCACACGGGCGTGTCTGGTGGCCGTGTGGATAAGTCAGTATACATGCCCTATTTTGGCACGGCCGGGAAACATGGGTGTGTCTAGTAGCCGTGGGAGGCACACAGCCTGACCACACGGACGTGTGACCTCTGTAACTTTGAAAAGGTTTTAAATTTTTGAGAATTTCTGTATGTGTTTGGTTTAGTCCCGACCCTATTCTAAAGCATGCTTAAGGTCTCGTTGACCTATTCAAGGGACACTGTGATTGCATTGGATGAATTGTATTATGAAATGTCCGTAAAAGTTTCTGATTTATCTTGTAACGCCTCGTAACCCTAATCCGGTGGCGGATACGGGTAAGGGGTGTTACATAATTTCACTTCACATATGCCTAGCCGAATTCTCCTTATGCTCATACAAGCCTATATATTTCATTTATTTCACATTTTAGTCCTCTAATTTCTCATTTTCACAATTTAGCCCAAATTACTCAATTTCATCAAAAATTCAAAGACAAAATATGTTAATCTATCACATATATTTCATATTTCATCACCAACTATCACAAAGCTCAAACATTCATCAATGGCACATCTCAAAATCTTCATCAAATTCTAAAATTAAAGCATGGGCTAACTAGAACGCTAAGCAGCGATCACAAAAACGTAAAAATCATTAAAAAACCGAATTCAAAACATACCTCAATCAAGCTATATGTTAGCCGAAACCTAAAACAGCAATTTCTTCTTCTTCTTGATATTCGACTATGGATGATGATAATAAGAAGAATGGCTTTCGTTTTATTATTAATCATTTAATAAACCATTTACCAAAATAGCCTTATTAAAAACATTTAAAATCAACTAACCTTAGGCCTTTTTGTCCATCCAATTTATCAATGGTTTAATAACAACATAAGGAATTCTTATTTAATAAACTATGCCAAATAAGCTCTTTAACAATCAGCACACAGCTTTTGGATTTTATGCGATTAAGTCCTTTTTGCAAATTAAGCACACAATCGATAAAATTTTCACACTGAATTTTCACACATGCTCAATCACATACTGTAAGCACGAAAAATAATATTAAAATTTTGTTTTGACCTCAGATTTGTGGTCTCGAAACCACCATTCTGACTAAGGTCTAAAGTGGGCTGTTACACAAACATATTACATGGCAATCCAAATGCACACAATATGAGGATAACCATATATATACATACATATACCAACATATGCCAAATCAAGTCATATTACATGACTAATTACATAACCAAAGCATATAGGCTTTCATTAGCCAAATGACCTATACATGCCATATAACCAAAATACACAAGTTCAAAAGTACCAAAACAACGGTTGGATAGTGTGATGAGATCTCCGACAACTTTCAGTCCGAGTAAGCTTCAAAAATCACTATAAAAGACGGAAAACTAAACAAAGTAATCTATTAAGCTTAGTAAGCTCATATGGCTAATAAGTATAACTTACCATTCATTCACATTATAAAGAAGTATAATTAAACATAGGTAAGTTTCAATCAGTCCAAAGGTTAGCACATAATCACAACCATGTAAATCATGTATAAATACATCAACTACGAATTTCTTAACATAATTCACACAAATACCTGAACTGGTTCATATCATCCCTTATAAATTCGTACCATCATCTTTACCCGTTGAACCATTTGGAATACTATCAGATACTCGGGAATCTTACACACTAAGTGCCAAAACATAGTCGAAACCACCTCAATCTCATACCTCATATCTATGCTCACTCTCGAGCTATCACTAGGTCTGCTCACACAAGCTGATGGTCAAGATGTAGCTATATGATGCTGCTCACACAAGCTAACAAGTAACCGCAACACATGCTGAAAAACTCAACAACTGGTAAAACGTATAGGACCAACACCCAAAACATTGTAACCTCTAATGACATGTCATTTGTATCCTATCTATTCCTAAGGTTCAACCGGGATTTATACATCGCCGATAACTTGTCGAGAATTTCCGTGGTGTCATATCATCACAATTATATCAATTAAGCATTCAAATATGTATAATTTAATGCTTATTAAACATACGGACTTACCTCGATCACAAAAATGATGCAATAGGATCGACTAGTCCAAAACTTTATCTTTCCCTCGATCTAGTTCCGTATGAGGCTTAACTTGATCTAAATAATCAAATTCAATCCATTTAGATTTCATTCTATTCAATACAATCCAAAAATACGCATTTTTACACATTTACACTTTTACCCCTATTATTTTAACTTCTTTACAATTTAGTCCCTATCTCATAAAAATGCAATTTCATGCAATTTAATCCACACCTATGATAGCATAATTTCATACATGATTATAGCAGCCCAAATATTTCACATATTTACATTTTTACCACACAATTTATCACATTTCTTAAATTAATCCCTAATTTGCAATATGATTCAAAATCACTTAACAAATGTTGTTTATCTAACAACAACCATTCATTTTCTACCATTAAACTTCAAAATACATACACATTCATCAATGGTAAAACCCTAGACTTTTAACAGCCTTGCAAATTAGTCCCTGGGCTAGCTAGATTAAGTTACAACGACTCCAAAAACATAAAAATCATTAAAAACCGAGCAAAATTGCACTTACATGAATGGAAATGGCTTGACCAAACCTAAGCTCCCCTCCTATGGTGATTTTCGATTGAACATAGGTGAAATGAAGAAGATGATACTTTGATTTTAGTTAATTTTTATCATTAATATCTAATTTACCTTTATAACCTTGGCTATTAACATTAAAATCACTTAGTCATGTGTCCATCTTTGTCTACTCAAGTAAACAATGGTCTATTTACCATTTAAGTACCCATACATTTAAGCCATTTATTTAATGCCTTTAGCCTATAGAACTCAAATTTTTCACATTTTTCAATTTAGTCTTTTTTATCGAATTGAGTATGCAAACGATTAAATTTCTTAATGAAATTTTTATATGACTCAATTAATACACTATAGACACTAAAGTAATAAGAAAATAAATATTTCTACATCGAATTTGAGGTCTTAAATCCACTATTTCAATTTAACTAATAACAGGTTGTTACAACTTTAAACCCCTTGACGTCGCAACATCACTCGCTATAAACCTATGTCAGATGTCAGGGCTCGAGTTCACGACATTGCCCCTATTTTGGAAAAAAAGCACATTTGGTACCTATTCATTTGTTTCCAACAAAAACATTTCATTACACTTATTCACATAAAAATTTCACCTACTCCAAAACTTGCCAATTAATGCTAAAACAAGTCTATAATACCTTTCAAAAAATAATCATTCAAACAGCATAAAAACCTATGTTCAAAACCTAAACATATTCAAACTATCTATCAAACTTACTTACCAATTACTTCTATATACAAATCATAGCATATATATATAACATGTGCAAGTTTTAAATCATAAACTAAATAACATCAACCATAGCTAAAACAATACATCACTTAGTTCATGCACTAAACTTCTCATGCAAATTCAACATTAGCCACAAGTTTAACTATAACACTCCATACTCGATTCGTAAGGAGGATCCATGAATGGCTTGTCATTACCTAAAAAATCATTATCTTTAAAATCTTATATGATATAAACCAATTTAAACTATGGTTTAAGTTAGTATGAAATATAAACTATTTTTCATTCTTCGGTTGTGGACATTTTGACACCACACCCGTGTCATGCATAATACAAAATATTAGAAGTCTCACCGTGATGATTGTAACACCCAAACCCGAATCCGCTGTCGGAACAGGGTTACAAAGCATTACCGGCAATTACAAATCAAACAAACAAAAATTCCAAACATTTCATAACATATTAACAATCACATCAGAACTAATCAAAATCATATATATTGTCCCTTATACGAGACCTCGAGGCCCTAAATATGTTGTAGAAACAAGTCGAGACTAAATAAAAAACTCAAAGAATTTTTTGGAAAATATTGAAAATTTTCAAAGTTGTAGGGGTCACACGGCCAACGACACACTCGTGCCTTAAGCCGTATGGGAATTCAAAATAAGGACACACGGCCGTGTCCCAGCCCGTGCCCATGCCCGTGTAACTCATTGACTTGGGCCACACGGCAAAGCCACACGCGCATGTACTAGGTTGTGTACCCTTCGAAGTAACTTCACATGCCTGTATACCAAGCCGTGTGCTAGGTCGTGTAACAGCCTAACTTGCAATCCCTTTGAAAGCTACAGCGGACACACGGTCGTGTCACCTGGCTGTGTATCACACACGACTGAGACACACGCCCGTGTAGCTGAAAATAGGCCATTTTACAAGCTATTTTTCTCACCCAATTTGGCATAAACCTACATCCAACATTCTGCATATAAACAAGCCATATTAAGGCATCCAAAACAAGTATAATCAAGACTTAAACATATGGTATATTCACATACAACCAATATGCCTTTAGGCACCTCAAATGACAATTCATATCATGTATAATTATGTACATAATTGGACCAAATAAGCCAATAACCTTCCAAGCAATTTGCATCATTTCATGCCACTTAACTTACTTACCAAAACATACCAATACTTCCCATTTGGTACAAATTATACTATTCTAACCTAGCATCAATATACATATATACCTTCCACAACAAAGCACCAATTCACATCAAACTTTATGACATATCTAATGTGCACATTCAACAACAATTTCATTTCCCATAATTCAACCACAATTCACACCACATATCAACCATATTAAGACAACTTATGCACATCCAAAATATACCAACCACAAGCCAAATAAGTGGCCATAATCACAACAAAACATATAGGCCAACATTAGCCAAAATAAGCTATACATGCCATTATATAACTTACGATAGTGTGATATCTCCTGACCATTTTAAACATGTTTTCATATAGCAATGACATCTACAGTAGAGAGTAATGCTCAAGCCTCTGTTCACAGAGTAGCTTTACAAGGCCCGTATCTGAGGGCCGTGGAGGAGAGGCTAAGGAAGCCTTCTTCCAAATGATGCATGAATGGTTCACTAAGTTCGTACGGACGAACCCGACTACTTAACAACCTCGACCCCCTCCTATTCCCCAACTGGTTCCCATTATTCCTTGAGGTATGGAATCAATTCGAGTTAGTAAGCCTCTTTTGATAAGATATGTAAGTACAGGGCCGAAGAATTCTGAGCTACAACCGAGGATGATCCCAAGAAAGTTAAATTCTAGTTAGAGAATATGATCAGGGTTTTTGATGAGCTATCCTGTATATTGGTTGAATGTGTTAAATGTACGGTAGTGTTACTAAAAGATTCAACGTATCAATGGTGGAACACGTTAATTTTAGTTATACCAAGAGAGCGGATCACCTGGGAATTATTCCAAACCAAGTTTTGAAATAAGTACCTCAGTCAGAGGTTTTTGGATTAGAAACATAAAGAATTTCTAGAGCTCAAGCAGGGTTGTATGACTGTATTAGAATACGAGTGGGAATTTGTCAGATTGAGCAAATATGCTCGGGAGTGTATTCTGACTAAGATTGTTATGTGTAAGAGATTCGAAGATGGATTAAACGAAGGTATAAAGCTTCTGGTTGGAATTCTTGAGCTGAAAGAATTTGTTGTGCTAGCTACCGGGCACATCAGGCCGAATAGCTGGGTAAAGAGAAAAGACGTACAAATTTTGAAGCTAGAGACTCGAGAAAGAGATCGACTAGGAAGTCCTATTAGTCAGTATCAAATAAATCAAAAGAATATCACAACCATTCTACTACTCCTATGGGATATTCTAGTAGAGACAAAGGTACCCCACGTTCCAATCCTAAACCTCAGGCTACATCTGTAGCGAGTATGGGTAGCATAAAAAATATTAGACCTGAGTTTAAGCACTGTAACAGACCACATTATGGTAAGTGTTGAGTGAAGAACGAAGCATGTTTCAGGTGTGGTTCCTTAGACCATTATGATAAAGACTGTCTAGAGAAATTCGAGAAAGATAAAGTTTAAACTACGAGGCCGAGCAACACAGCATTGAGAGGTAGACCACCTCGTAATCCTAGAAATGTGAGTGGTAGTCATGGTGTAACGAAAGATTCTGCTGTGAGATACGAGGCACGAGCACCAACTAGGGCTTATGCTATTTGCGCACGAGAAGATGCTTCTGCTCCAGATGTTATTACTAGTACTTTCTATATTTTTTATACTGATATTATTGCTTTGATTGATCCGGGATCCACTCATTCTTATGTGTGCACGAATTTAGTGTCTAGTAAGAATTTAACTATTGAGTCCACTATATTCATGGTTAATGTATCGAACCCCCTAGATCAATATGTGCTAGTTGATAAAGTTTGCAAGAACTGTTCTTTGATGACACAGGGTTACAGTTTTTCAGCTGATTTGATGCTATTACCATTTGATGAATTTAATGTGCTTCTGGGTATGGATTGGCTAACTCTGTATGATACTGTTGTAAACTGTAGATGAAAGCTTATCGTATTAAAATGTCAAAACAGTGAGACGCTTCGTATTGAATTAGATAACCTGAGTGGGTTGTCTATTGTTATATCAGGTGTGTCGGCGCAGAAATATGTGAGAAAAGGTTCCAATGCTTACCTTGCTTATGTATTGGATAATAAAGTGTCTGAATCAAAGCTTGAATCAGTGCCAGTGGTTTTTTTCTAGAGGAGTTACCTGGATTACTACTGGTCAAAGAGGTCGAGTTTGCTATAGAACTTGTACCGAGAACATCACTGATATCAATAGCACATTACAGAATGGCTCTTACTGAATTGAAAGAATTGAAAGCATAGCTACAAGAGTTGACAAATAGAGATTTTGCTCGACCAGTTTTTCACCTTGGGGTGCACTGGTTTTGTTTGCTAAGAAAAATGACAAATTGATGAGATTTTGTATAGATTATCGTCAGCTCAACAAAGTTACAATCAAGAATAAATATCCACTATCCCGTATTAACAATTTATTCGATCAATTGAAAGGCGCTACAAAGATTGATCTTCGTTCTGGCTACTATCAGCTACGAGTGAAAGATTCAAATGTGCCAAAAACTGCATTTAGAACCAAGTACAAACACCATGAATTTCTTGTGATGCTGTTTGGTTTAACTAACACACCTGCAGTATTTATGGATTTGATGAACAGAATCTTCAGACTATATTTAAACAAATTTTTGTGGTATTTATTGACGATATTCTGATATATTCCCGAGATGAATCCGAGTATGCTGATCATTTGAGAATTATTTTGCAAACTCTGCTAGATAAACATTTTTTTTCCAAATTTAGTAAATGTGAGTTTTGGCTTCGAGAAGTCAGTTTTCTGGGACATATAATGACGGCTGAAGGCATCAGAGTTAATCCGAGTAAAATTTTTGCAGTTGTTGACTAGAGACCACCGAGAAACATATCTGAAGTCAAAAGTTTTTTGGGATTAGCTAGCTATTACCAAAGATTTTTCAAAGGGTTCTTAATGATAGCTACACTGATGCGCGGTTATTATAGAAAGATGTGACGTTTGAATGGTCTGACAAATGTCAGCAAAGTTTCAATCAGTTGAAAGCATTATTGACCGAAGAGCCAGTTCTAGTTCAACCAGAATCGAGTAAAGAATTTTTTATTTTCAGTGATGTATGTTTAAATGGATTAGGCTGTGTTTTGATGCAGGAAGGCAAAGTAATATCTTATGCTTCCAGACAGTTAAAGCTGTATGAAAAGAACTATCTGACACATTGTAACAGCCCGACTTAGGGGCTAGTTGGAACAGTGATCTTGGGATCACTAATCTGAGGTTAGAGAAAATTATTTCCATGATATTTTATGAGTTAGAGTGTGATGGTATAAGTGTATGAAAATTTTGGTGCCTTAATTTTAGTAATTTCTTGCTTAATCGCGAAAAAGGACTAAATCGCATAAAGTGTGAAAGTTCTATTTTATAAGCTAGAGGTGCCAAATAGCAATAGAATTTTTAATTGGAAGCCTTTAATGTGCAATTAGACCAATCTAAAGGACATAGCCGGCCATACGGGGGACAAGATGAGTAAATTAGGCAGGTTTTGGTGGTGTTAGGTGATTAATGAATAAAATAAGAGAATAGTAAAGAAAAGAAAAGTATCATCTTTTCTTCTCTTCATCACCACCAAAAATTGGCAGCAAATAAGGGTTAGAAAGCTTAAAAATTTTAGCAAACTTATCTTCTCACAAGTAAGTGATTTTAATGGTTTTTCTTGATGATAGTTATACTTTTAAAACCCCTAAAACTTAAGCTTTCTAAAGAGGGGACTAATTTGAGATATGGCGAAGAGTTTAGAGAATTTCCATGAGAGCTTTCATTGTTATTTGCTACATTTTTATGGAAGAAAATGAGTCTTGGTTGTTAGATGAACAACTTTTGTGAAAGGTGTTGCCATGAAAACACCTAATCGGACCTTATTGTAAAGGTTATAAAGTTTGTAGTAAATGTGCGAAATGTTGGATTTTGATGATAGCCATAAGAGAAATAAATGTTCACCTAGGCTCATTAAAGGTAGAAATTTGATTAGAATTAATTTTCAAGCCTAAGGGTAAAATGGTCATTTTGCCAAAGTCTAAGGGCAAAATGGTAATTTTTCCAAAGCATATTTTTTAAATACATTTATTAATATGATGATTAAAACAAGCTAATTCGCTATTATAGAGCAAAAACAACCAAGAGTCAACCTCAGTCGAGGAAAGAATAAAGTCTCGGACTAGATTGACGATCTAACTTATTTTGAAATCGAGGTAAGTTTGTATGTGATGATTCAATATTTATGCTAGCATGTTTGAGAATGGTTGATATTATAACAACATTCTATGAAATTGAATATTAGTGTTATATGAGAAAGACGATAAAAGTTGAGATGTTGAAGTCATGATAGGACTATAATAAGTGTGAAAATGCTATCATCAAGTTATGAGATGATTAAGGTCCTGTGTAAGACCATGTCCGGGATATGGCATCGGTGCCAAATTGAGATTTCGTATAAGACCATATCCGAGATATGACTTCGGTATTGAGTATGAGAATCGTATAAGACCATATCCGGGATATGGCATCGATGCTTAATGAGAGATTTCGTATAAGACCATATCCGGGATATGGCATCGGCACTCAGAAATGACCCCACGTAAGACCACATCCGGGATGTGGCATTGGTTTCGTGTTATGTTAATGTTTATGAATATACATCCTTGAGTATCCCTAGTGAATTTCCGGGATGAATTGATTAGCTTAGAAATAGTGAAGAGGATTTTACTAAAGTTATGTGATTGAGTTAACACAGGTACTCGTGAGTAATTCATGAAGAAACAATTACGATATGTGGCATGGTATGTGCTAGATAAGGGCAAGTATGAGTATGTATAAATATGGCAAGAAACCTATGACTTGTGTATGGTTAATTAATGCCATGGATGGATACATTGTGAGCTTAATGTTGCCATTTGTTTCCATGCAAACTTACTAAGCTTTATTCTTACCCCTTTTCGTTGCCCTTTTTCCTTGTAGCATCGCAAAGTTAGTTCGAGAATTTGTGGATGTCAGAATTGGAGACCACACTATCGACCACATATTGGTATAGCCAAATTAGATTTATTTTGAATATGGCATGTATAGGACTTGAGTATTGTGTTATGTCATATTGGTAAGCCAAATGTGTTGGCTACTAAGATTGTTCCAATTCATTTTGTAAATGGTCATTAAAGTTGAGCCAAAACTTGGCAAATTCTTATGTTTAATGAAGATAAATTTCATGAAGTGTATGATTTTGAGGATGTAGTGATTCTTTTTGAGTTCATAAAGGTACCATTTGGTCATCTTACATATTCAAATGTTTTCGTATGAGTGTGATTAGTTGATAGGGTGCAAATGGCTTGGTAGATAGCCATCTAATTGTCCACCGTGTGTCTAGGCCGTATGTGACACACGGTCAGCCCTATGGGCGTGTTGATCGGCCGTGTGTCCCCTTGCATGCTTGAATTGCAAGTCAGTATGCTCAATAGTAAACACACGGGTAGAGACACGGGTGTGTGTCTCGGCTGTTTGGGAGACACAACCTAGGACATGGGCGTGTGGTCAAGCCGTGTGAAGTCTGCACCTGAAATTAGGAATTTAATTCGACACACGGTCTAAGGACACGGGCGTGTGCCTTGGTCGTGTGACCATAGTGAGATGATGATGTCATAAACAGAATGCCAAGGTTTTGGCACACGGGCTAAGACACGGGTGTGTCAAGGCCGTGTAAGGGACACGGGCGTGTGTTCGGCCGGGTGAACTAAGTCAGTGTCGACCACGGGTGAGGGACATGGGCATGTTTGACCACACGGCCTACCCCCAAGGGCATGTCCCATTTCACACGGGCGTGTGGCCCCTATTTAAGCAAAATTTTTCTAAGTGCATAAAAGTTTCTGATTAATTCCTGAAACCTTCCAGAAGTATGTTTAAGGCCTCATAGGCCCAGGATGAGTATGTTATGGGTTTGAATGGAAAGTTTTTAAGACGAAACAAAATTTTACAGCCCGAAACGTCATGTTTAAGCAAGTTGAGTTAGGTAATGCCTCGTATCTGGTTCCAGCTTTGAACATGGGTAAGGGGTGTTACACACATGACCTAGAGTTGGCAGCAATTGTATTTGCGTTGAAAATTTGGCGACACCATTTGTTCGACAAAAAATGTCACATATTTACCGATTACAAGAGTTTAAAGAATCTAATGTCGCAGAAAGATCTGAATCTGAGATAGCACAGATGGCTCGAACTGTTAAAAGATTATGAATTGATCATTAATTATCATCCTGGAAAAGCAAACGTAGTTGATGATGCTTTGAGTAAAAAGTCCTTATTTTTTCTACGAGCTATGAATACACGACTGACATTATCTGATGATGGCTCGATCTTAGCCGAGTTAAAAGCTAAACTGATGTTTTTACAGTAGATCTGCGAAGCTTAGAAATGTGATAGTGAGTTGCTACCTAAACGGGTACAGTGTGAATCGACTTCTGATTCAGAATTTCAGATAGGACCTGATGATTGTTTATTGTTCAGAGGTAGAGTTTGTGTACCAAAGAATATAGAGCTTATTCAGAGAATCTTACTCGAAGCTCATAGTGGTAGCTTATTTGTTCATTTGGGAAGTAATAAAATGTACGGTAACTTGAGACAGATGTACTGGTGGCCGGGAATGAAATGTGAGATTTATGATTTTGTATCGAGATGTTTGATATGTCAGCAGGTTAAAGCTAAACATCAAGTACCTTAAGGACTGTTACAGCTAGTGATGATACCAGAGTGGAAGTGTGATAGAGTTACCATGGATTTCATATCGGGGTTACCCCTATCACCGAGAAAGAAATATGCCATATGGTTTATCGTTGACTGTTTGTCAAAGTCTACACATATTATTTCGATACGTACAGATTTCTCCCTTGATAGATTGGCTAAGTTATATGTCTCTGAGATTGTTAGATTACACGGAGTGCCAGTCTCCATTATTTCGAATAAAGATCCACGGTTTACATCGCGATTTTGGAGAAAGTTACAGAAAGCTTTTGGCACATGGTTACATTTTAGCACTGTATTTTACCCTCAGACCGATGGTCATTTCGAACATCTGATTCAGATTCTCGAAGATATGCTTCATTGCTGTGTATTGGAGTACGAAGGCAATTGGGAGAAATATTTACCGTTAGTCGAATTCGCGTTTAATAACAGTTTTCAGTCGAGTATAAAAATGGCACCGTATGAGGCTCTGTATGGTTGTAGATGCCAAACTCAGTTATACTGGACCGAGCTCAGTGATAAAATGATATACGGGGTTGATTTGATTCGTGAGACTAAGGAAAAAATAAAAATAATTCGAGATAGCTTGAAAGCAGCTTCAGATCGTCAAAAATCGTATGCAAATCTTAAATGTAAAGATATAGAATTCCAAGTCGATGACATAGTATTCTTAAAAGTTTTGCCCTAAAAGAAAGTTCTTCGGTTCGGTTGCAAAGGAAAGTTGAGTCTACGATTTATCGGGTCGTATGAGATTACTAAAAGAATTAGACCTATTGTATACCGATTAGCTTTATCGTCAAAACTTGAAAGAATTCATAATGTCTTTCCGTGTCTATGTTACGACAGTACCGATTTGACCCTTCACATGTTATTTTCCCAACGGATATCGAGATTCAGTCTGACATGACATTTAGTGAGGAACTGGTTAGAAATCTAGCACGAGAGGTGAAAGAATTGAGAAATAAGAACACAGCTTTAGTAAAAGTTCTCTGGCAGCGACACAAAATAAAAGAAGCTACCTAGGAACCCGAGGAATCTATGAGAAAGCAATATTAGAACCTCTTTCTAGTAAGATTTCCGGGGACGAAAAATCCCTTACGGGGAAGAGTTGTAACACCATATTTTCATTGAAATCGAAACAGTGGTTTTGGGACCACAAATTCGAAGTTGAAATTTTTATTTTATTATTATTTTATGTTCTACCACATTATAGTATTACCGTATAAAAATTTCGTTAAGAAATTTTACCGTTTACATGTTTAATTTGATAAAAAGGACTAAATCGCATAAAGTGCAAAAGTTGAGATCTAATAGAAAAAGGTATTAAATAGCTATATAACTTTAAAGTGGAAGTCCTTATATGGTAATTAGACCATTTGTGAGTTAGTGATAGATGTTGGCTTGGCAATTTTGTAATTATTAAAGTTAATTAAGATTAATTGTGGAAATTAATAATTATATGTTATAATAAATAAAACAAATGAAAAAGCCATCATCTTTTAATTGTTTTCAACCGAATTTAGAAGGGGAGAAACCATTGTTGAAGCTTAACTTTTGGTAACCCTAATTTCTTCAATTAGGTATGTATTTTTAATCTGTTTTTAATTATTTCTATATTCTTGGGATCGTTGTAGCTTAATCTAGCTAGCCCGGGGACTAATTTGTGAAATTGTTTAACTATTATGGTTTTACCATTGATGAATATATATGAGTTTTGAAGTTTGATGATAGAAAATGAATGGCTGTTGTTAGATAAACAACTTTTGTAAATGAATTTTTAGTGAAATTGTCAAATAGGGATTAAATTGAAAAATAGGAAATATTACATGGTAAAATTGTGAAATAATTGAAGTATAGTACTTTTTAAGGACCTATTTGATATTCAGCCATAATGGGTTGTGGTAAAATTGTGTAAATTTCCATTTTTATAAACTGAGGACTAAATTGCAAAAAAACTAAAAGTATAGGGGCAAAATGGTAATTTTTCCAAAATATGTGTTGGACTAAATTGAATGTGAAATATATTGAATTGGGCTAAATTTATCCACATAGATCCAGTCAGACCTCGTACATAGTTAGATCGAGGCAAAGAGAAAATCTCAGATTAATCGCATTCGCATCTACGTATACTCATCGAGGAAGTTCGTGTAATTAAATTGTGTATTTATATGTTTTAATTGAGTTATATGTATGCAATTTGTATAATTGCCATGTATGTATCGATCGCATATCCGACGACGTACAACAATTACTGAGTCTCGTTTGAACCTTAAGAATTCGTAGGATACAAATGACATGTCATTAGGGATTACCGATTCTCAGCTCGTATGAGCATACATGTACAGGAATTGACGTATTACAGCTTAGCACACTATGTGTGAGCTATCCCAAGTATTCAACAATATTCTAAATGGTTCAACGAGCAATGTTCTGTTACGAGATGATATGAGTTTGATACGAACTATTTTAGGTATATACATGAGATACATGGAAATGGTATTACATGATATATTGAAACATGAAATGGATGATACATGTTTACGAAACTTGCTTAGTGGTTATGTTCATCTATGTTTATTGGCTATTAAATGTGTTTTACATGGCTAACATGTTATTGACTATATGCTTAGGCATTTGGCCAAATTGAGTTGGGCTATGCTATGTTTACTTACCTAAATTTTAACTAAATGGTAAGTTATATTCTATGTTATACGAACTTACTAAGCTTAAATGGTTACTCTATATATATTTTGTGTTTTTAGTGAATCAAAAGCTCGTTTTGATTGGAAGTTTATTGGAGCTATATCACACTATCCATCAGCTCTTTTGGTACTTTCGTTGGTTTAATTTTGGTTATAATGTCATGTATATGTTATTTTGGCTAATGTTGGCCTATATGTTTTGTTGTGATCATGGCCACTTATTTGGCTTGTGGTTGGTATATTTTAGATGTGTATAAGTTGTCTTAATATGGTTGATATGTGGTGTGAATTGTTGTTGAATTATGGAAAATGAAATAGTTGTTGAATGTGCACATTAGATATGTCATAAGGTTTTATGTGAATTAATGCTTTGTTGTGGAAGGTATATATGTATATTGATGCTAGTTTAGAATAGTATAATTTGTACCAATTGGGGAGTATTGGTATGTTTTGGTAAGTAAGCTAAGTGGCATGAAATGATGCAAATTGCTTGGAAGGTTATTGGCTTTTTTGGTCCAATTATGTACATAATTATACATGATATGAATTGTCATTTGAGGTGCCTAAAGGCATATTGGTCGTATGTGAATATACCATATGTTTAAGTCTTGATTATACTTGTTTTGGATGCCTTAATATGGCTTGTATATATGCATAATGTTGGATGTAGGTTTATGCCAAATTAGGATATGGCTTGTAAAATGGCCTATTCTCGTCCACACGGGTAGAGACACAGGCATGTATGACACACGGCCAGGTGACATGGTCGTGTGTCCCCTGTTGCTTTCAAAGGGATAACAAATCAGGCTGTTACACGGCCTACCACACAGCCTGGCACACATGCGTGTGAAGTTACTTCGAAGGGTACATGGCCTAGCACACAAGCTTGTGGCTTGGCCATGTGGCCCAAGTCAGTGAGTTATACGGGCACAGACACGAGCTAGGACATGGTCGTGTGTCCTTATTTTGAATGCCCAAGTGGCTTGAGACATGGGCATATCATTGGCCATGTGAGCACACGGTCGTGTAACCCCTGCAGTTTTGAAATTTTTCAATGTTTTCTAAAAAATTCTCTGAGTTTTTTATTTAGTCCCGACTTGTTTCTAAAACGTATTTAGGGCCTCGATGGCTCGTATAAGGAAAAATATATATGATTTTGATTGGTTCTGATGTGTTTGTTAATATGTTATGAAATGTTTGAAATTTCTGTCTGTTTGATTTGTAATTATCGATAATGCTCTGTAACCCTGTTCCGGCGATGGATTTGGGTTAGGGTGTTACAACGATTGTCCTCTAGCGTAGTCTTCAGAGATTCCTTTACTTTGTCAGTAGGCCTGAAAAGGAAAGGTAACTAAGTAAGTTCAAAGAACTTAGTGAGTTCTAGAGGAAAACATTACAACTGTCACATATAATTCAAGTAAACCTTTCTAACTCAGCACAATCACACAATTCGCCAGATGCCGAATAACAAACATAGACAGACTATACGTCAGACATTATTCCTTTTGCGTGTGCACTACGCCCATGTAATCCTTGTAACAGCCCGATTTTGGGGCTAGTCAGAACAGTGGTTTCGAGACCACTAATCTAAGATTGAAGAAAATTATTATAATATTATTTTATGTGTTATAGCAAGTTTTTAAAGATACATGAAAATTTTGGTGCCTTAATTTTAGCGATTGTATGCTTAATTGCAAAAAAGGACTAAACCGCATAAAATGCAAAAGTTCTATTTTACAAGCTAGGGGTGTCTAATAGTTATGGAATATTAAATTGGAGGCCCTTAAAGTGCAATTAGACCTCCCTAAAGATGATGGCCGGCCAAGGGAACCAAGAGAGACAAGAGCATTAAATGAGTCAAAAATTTGGTGGTGTTAGGTGACTAAAATGAATAAAATAAGATAAGTAAAGAGAAAGCTATCATATTTTTCATTTCTCTTCTTCTTCTACTGAAATTTTCAGCAAGAAATTAGGGTTTTGAAGCTCAAACTTTTAGCCAACATATCTTCTAGCAAGTAAGTGATTTTAGAGGTCTTTCTTGATAATTTTTGTACTTTTGGAACCTGCAAAGCTTATGCTAGCTAATGAGGGGACTATTTTGTAAAATGGTTGAAAGTTTAGGGACTTGCCATTAGAGTGTTCCTGTTGTTTGCTGAGTTTTTATGGAAGAAAATGAATGTTAGTGAGTTAAGGAACAACTTTTGTGAAAGGTGTTACCATAAAAACACCTAAATGGGACCTATTAGTAAAGGTTGAATTTGTGTAATAAATGCATGAAATAATTGGTTTTTTGAGTTGTTATAAGAAAAATAAATGTTCAACTAGGCTTTTTTTAATGAGAAAATGTGATGAAAAATGATTTACAAGCCTAAGGGCAAAATCATAAATTTGCCAAAGTAGAAGGGCAAAATGGTCATTTTTGCCTAAGTAGAAATTTTGATATATCACGAATTATAAAGTAATTGAATGAGCGAATTTTATTATTATAGATCAAGAAGAGTGCGGAAACAACCTTGATCGAGGAAAAGGTAAGGTTACGGACTACAATGTTGATTAATACATTTTGCACCGAGGTAAGTTTATGTGTAAACAATACATCTTTAATACATATGTTGTTACACATCGGTGCATTGTATGAATGAGATCAATTATGTTTGAGATTGATTAAAACTGATAGATAGTGAATAATTCTCGTATGAACCTCAGAATAGATATGTAAGTGCGAAAAAAATATCCGTAAATATTCTTATTGGTGGGCTATGTGCGATACCACCGTAATTGTTCTTTTGGTGGGTTGTGTGCAATACCATCGTTTGTATTATCATTTGGTGGACTATGTGCGTAACCACCGTAAATATTCTTGTTGATGGGCTATGTGCGATACCACCCTATTATTCAATAATGGTGGGCTGTGTGCGAAACCACCAGGTACTTAGTATTATTCCGAATGGTTCGTCGAGAAATTGTCTATGTAAATGTTTCATGTGGCTTTCTGGTGATGAGTACAGGATATGTGAGCAATATAAATGTTATACGATTAGAAGGTGGTAAGAGATGAGATGAGTAAGCATGGTTACGAAAATGTGAATTATTCTTGTTTAGTATGAAATGTTATTGATTGATTAGCACATGCTATGATGCTTATTGTTTACATGTAAACTTACTAAGCTTAAAGCTTACTTATTTTCTTTTCCCTTATTTTATAGTGTCAAAAAGCCGGCTTGGGATACGAAGATAATTTGAAGATCATCCACACTATCAGCTCATCTCGGTATATTAGAGTTAGCATTTTGAGTATGGCATGATAAGGGCTAGACATAGTGAAATGTTTTGTTGTTTTGGCCAAGTGTGTTGGCTCTTTTAAAGATGAACACTTTTGTAAATGGCCATATTTAATGGCTCATTATCATTATATATATGAAAAGTTGAGGTTATTCATGAATGTGTATGATACATGATTGAGTTACTTGGTAAATGGTTGAATGTGATTGATGTTGTATGAGTTAGGGTAATAAAAAGATCTTGGCAAATAGCCTTGTTCTTGTCCACACGGGTAGGCACACGGGCGTGTGTCTAGGCCGTGTGTGATGCACAGTCAATCCCATGGGTGTGTGACCAGGCCGTGTGTCCCCTACATGTTAGTGCTGCAAGTCAGTTTCGACCACGAGCTAGACACACGGGCCTATGCCTAGGCCGCGTGCCCCTTATTTGGTTGTTGACATCACAAATAGAATACCCAGGTTTTCACACACAGGTGATGACACGGGTGTGTTTAGGCCGTGTGGAGGACACGGGCGTGTGTCCAGCCGTGTGAAAACCCTTGTAGGTTCAAAAAGAAAATAAATTCCACACTGGCTAGGGACATGGTCGTGTGTGACCACACAGCCTGCGCACATAGGCATGTCCCATTTCACACGGACGTGTGGTCCTGTTAAGGCAAAATTTTTCTAAGTATACAAAAGATCTTGGTTTGATTCTGAGGCCCTCCGTTGCATGTGTAAGACCTTGTAGGACCATAATAAGAATGTTATGAATGTGAATGAAAGATTTTATATTGAAATGAAATTTGATAGTCCAAATTTGTATTTAAAGTGCGTTATGTCTGGTAATGCCTCGTACCCTATTTCGGCATTGAATATGAGTAAGGGGTGTTACAATCCTACAGGCAACCTTCTTCATGTTAGCTACAAACCCTAGTCCATATTCAGAGCCATATCATTCATTCATTCATTTTCCTTTTTCATGATTTGTCAATCTGGTTTGGAATAATACTTGCTCTACCAAAGGCTACACGACCATTTTCATATATCATGATCTGTCAATTCAATACTCATTTCATTGTAGGCAACGCCATGAATTCATTTTCATGTTTCAGACCATATTGTTCATTTCAGAAGCAAGGGATAATGGCTTAAATATGAAGAAAGGTTCTTACATCTTTAACACGGACAAACCAAACCAGAATAATAATAGCAAAGCATCCATCACTCTTGCACAAATATTTCATCTTCATAGAACATGTATACTTACCTTAACCCAAACATAAACAAAGGCATTACACACACATTGAGTAAGAAGGAACTCACCAAAAAAAAAAATTACAATAAGATTAAACTACAAGACCTTTGCCCTTAACATGAGAACCTTCAAGGGTGTCTAAAGCTATGATATAAATAGTTAAACTTATCATATAATTGTACCAGAAAACTAAATAAACTTATAAGAGATTCAAGAAGCTTCCTCCTTTACACTCTAAATTGACGTTAAAGCATACAGCTCTAAGGTCACATAAATAAAATAATGAAAATAACCTAAAGTTCATCAATATTTACTAGGTGCTAAACAACGAAGGAATTGGCTGAGTATAATGAACCTAAATCTTCAAACAGGTCTCTGGTCCTAGGTTTTTCAAGAGAAAAGTGCAGAGAAAAATTTGAGAAAAATGTATGGATGCAAAGGTAGATGTAAAACTTGCTCAAAAAGCCAATACTAACTTTATACAACTATACACGGAAGCTAGGTTTAGTGGACAAGTATGATTATCCCACTAACCCCCCTCTATTCCTATGACTAAGTACTTTCTCTCTCATCATAAATGTGAGTCTTATTGACTATAACAACTTAGTTCTATTCTAACTAATTTTCATTTGTCTAACTAAATTGTTCAACCATAATAATAATATAATGATAAAATAATAAATAGTTCTTCAAACTAAGGACTTAACATAATTGTCTAACAACTGGGGTGGCATATAATCTATAGGGGAGTCCGCCAATCCACCAAGCTCGCCAAATACAGGCTTCACCCAAAGGCGCATTCATAGGCTTACCTACTTAATCACAATTAATATCTTACTCACTCAGAAATTACTCTAAACACCATACTCCGATAAACAATATCTGAACACTAGGACTACACCAGGCGGGATGTTACATTAGCCATGACATTCCCATCAAGAAAATGACCATTTCTATAAAATATTGACCCTGAACACATGCCACAACCTTTATAACCAAAATGAATATACTTCTATCGATTCGATGATAGTATGAGTTTTGCACTGATCTGGCTTGGGACTTCCACAAGGTGGTGATCTACAAGTAGGGAAAACAAATAGAGTAAACATATAAATTCTTAGTAAGTTCAATTGGAAAATACTATGCTTACATTGATCACATAAAAGCATGACAACTACCAAAACTTTTGGCATACAATTTTGCTATCATTGGCATATAATGTCATAGCTAAACACATGCCAATATTGACATCCGAATAGGTTATACACATTAACATATCAAGAATAACATCATTTCATTCCAAAGTACCTACATACCACTAATAAAGTTACAAAAGTATACCATTCCAATTTCGATAAAAAATCATGATAACATACCAATGTCACATTCTATTTTCAATCTATAAGATTACACCATTTATGCAATATCCATTTGAATACATTTTTAAGCTTCTAATTTCAATTATAATGTTTTTTCCCAATGGAACCCTAGTGAAATAGACTAGAATACACCGAGTTAACTACACTACACCCATGTGCTCATTCGAGCTAAAATTACATCAGGATATCATCCGGGCTTAACCTATACCACATCACGTTAGGTTACTCATCCGATATAAACATGTAATAATTTTCTAACAAGAGCGCATATGACCCTATTGGCATGCCAATTGTATCGTAGCATTTTACTAAGTTCACATGGGCATCTAATATACATATTTTCATTATCATTCTTATAATTGATCATTTTCACATATTTATACCCTATGCCAATTCATATACATCAATAGATCCTTGGTTCATTTCAATCCCATACAAGTCTAAATCATTATGTAGCCATAAATGCCAATTCAATTAACATTCAAGGTTATGTTTGTAACAGCCCAATTTCAGTGAAATCAGAATAGTGATTTCAGGACCACAAATCCGAGCCCAAAAATAAAAAATTATTTTATTTTATCTTATGGTTGGTATTATGATAGGAAGGTCATATGAAAATTTTGATACGAAAAATTTATCGATTGTGTGGTTAATTAGGTAAAGGGCTAAATTGCATAAAATACGAAAGTTGAATTCTAGTAGCTATTAGGATTAAATAGTTATGGAATTCAAAACTAGAGGTCCTTATATGGTAATTAAACCATTAAGAAAGTATGTAGATTTTTCTTGGTGACTCATCTATGGAAAAATTAAAAATGGCTAGGGACTAAATTGGAAATCAACAAATCAAAAAGATGATAGAAAAATAAAAAGAAATTATCATCTTTCTATTCATCTTCTTCCCCAATATTTTCTATGGAAACCCTAGGAGAGAGGAAGAGAACTTACCAAGCTTGGAAAGGTATGAAATCAAGTTTCGTTTTTAATGATTTTTATATTTTTAGAATCGGGATAGCCTAACTTTCTATTTATGGGATTTATTTGAAAAGATAACAAAGTGTAGAAACTTTTCCATGGATGTGAATGCTGAAAATTTGAAATTTATGGTAGAAAATGAAAGATAGTTGATAGATAAACAACTTTTCCAAAGCAATTTTTCATGGAAACTTGATTTAGGGACTAAAATGAAAAAGTGGTAAAACCCATGGAAAATTTTGAAATTTGTGAAATGTGTGTGCTATAAAAATTGTTATTAAATTTCGGTTAGGCTTGGAATGAGGACATGTAACAGCCCGATTTAGGGGCTAGCCGGAACAGTGGTTTCGGGACCATTAAATCGAAGTCGAAGAAAATTAGTTTGATGTCATTTTATGTGTTATAGCATAACTATATGGATACATGAAAATTTTGGTCCTTTAATTTGAGTGATAGCATGCTTAATTGTGAGAAAGGATTAAATTGCATAAAGTGTAAAAGTTCTAGTTTATAAGGTAGAGGTACCTAATAGCTATAGAATGTAATTTGGAGGTCTTTAAAGTGCAATTGGGCAATTTATCTAGTGATGGCCGGCCAAATAGGGGCTAGGGAGACAAGATCTTAATGTTGGTCAAATTTGGTGGATATTAGGTGATAAAAATGAATAAACTAAGATGAATAAGATGTTATCATCTTTTCACTATTCCTCCACCTTCATCAACCAAAAATTGAAGAGAAATAAAGGTTTTGAAGCTCAAAACTTTCAGTCAACATATTCCCTAGCAAGTAAGTGATTTTTGGGATTTTTCTTAATGATTTTTGTACTTTTGGGGTCCCCAAAGCTTAAGCTACCTAATGAGAGGACTAATATGTGAAATGGTTGAAAGTCTAGGGACTTGCCATGAGAATGCTTATGTTGTTAGCTGAGTTTTTATGGAAGAAAATGAATGTTAAGGAGATGAGAAACAACTTCTGTGAAAGGTGTTAGCCTGAAAACACCTAAGTAAGACTTAAATGCAAAGCTTTGAATTTGTGTCATAAATACATGAAATAGTTGGAAATGAGAGTAGTTTTAAGAGAAATAAACGTTCAGCTAGGCTGTTTTATTGAGAATATGTGTTGAAAAATGATTTACGAGCCTACGGGTAAAATCGTAATTTTTGTCATAATGCAAGGGCAAAATGGTCATTTTTGCCTAAGTGTAGATTTTGGTGCATTATGATCATTGAATGATCTAAAAGCATGAATTTCATTGTTATAGATCAAGAAGAGCATGGAATCAACCTTGACCGTGGAAAAGGCAAGGTTACGGATTAAACTGTTAGTTGACGCATTTTGCACCGAGGTAAGTTAATGTGTAAATGATGCATTTTATATACATGTTGTTGTTGTTGATTGGTGCATGGTATGTTTAAGGACATGTGTGATTCAAGTGGGTTGAATTTGATATTCATTGTATAGTTTCATATGAATGATGAAATAGACATATAAACGTGTAATAACAACACTTGATGGTGGGTTAAGTGCGATCCCACCTTAATACTTAATTACGATAGGTTATGTGCGATACCATCGTTTATTTGTCATTAGCTGGGCTATGTGTGATACCACCTTAATTGACCTCTTTGGTGGGCTATGTGCGATATCATCCTAAATAAATCTGACGGTGGGCTAAGTGCGAAACCACCTAGTAATTTGATCTTGAGTAGTTGATTAATAAATTGTGATGTGTTGTATTATGTGACATTGTGTTGCTAAGTGCAGGGAATTATGCTAATGAATGTATACACTAAGCTTGTGATATGGTTGGATTGCGAAAATGGTAGGAAGGGGTAAGCATGATTATGAATGTGGATTGTTTCTTATTTAGTATATAATGCTATATAATGGGTTAGCACATACTACAATGTCATATTTTTTACATGTAAACTTACTAAGCTTAAAGCTTACTCCCCTTTCTTTCCTCTTGTTTTATAGAGTTTAAGAGTCGAGCCGAGATACGTGGATAACTAGAAGACCGCCCACACTATCAGCTCATCTCGGTATATCTAGACTTATAGATTTTAAATATGGCATGTATAGGGGCTAGATTAGGTGAATTGTTTTGTTATTTTGGCCAAGAGTGTGTTGGCCGCCTTAAATGAGAAAATTCTTGTGTATATAGCCACGATTGTTGGCTCTTTGCTAGATATGAAAATATGAAGTTGTTTATGGAAGTTTATGTTGCAAATCGTGAGTCTTTTATTGATATGTTGAATGGATTCTTGTGGTGTGAGCTAAAAGAATGCAAAGAGCTTGGCAAATAGCTTTGTTCTTGTTTACATGGGAAGGCACACGGGCATGTGTCTAAGCCGTGTGATTTAAGTTAGTGTCGTCCACGGGCATCGAACACGGGCGTGTGAGATGATACATAAGCGTGTTCCTAGACCAACATGGGCGTGTGGCCCCTGTTTTGATGAAAATTTTCTCGGGTTCGTAAAAGTTCCGGGATTAGTTCCGAAGCCTCTCAAAGGTATGTTTAGGGCCTCGTAGGCCAAGATTGAGCTTGTGGTAGGTTTAACAATGATATTTTATAACCCGTTTTAAGACTTTAAGTGTGATAAGTTAGGTAATGCCTTAAACTCTGTTTCGGTTTCAGATACGGGTAAGGGGTGTTACAGGACTAGATTGCATGAATTTTATTTTCCGAGCCTAAAGGCAAAATTGGAATTTTTTAAAAGAGTGGAGGCAAAATAGTAATTTTGCCTAGGAGGTAGTAGAATGCAAATGTATGTAAAATGTGATGAGTTAATAATTAAATTTGCTTATATAGACCCGAAAAGACCAACTATAGAATTAAATCGAGGGAAACAAAAAGTTTCGAATTAATTGGAATTCAAACATGAACAATTGTTAAGGTAAGTTCGTGTAACTTAAATATGTATGTTAAATTGCTTGAATTGAATTACATGATTCTAATGATATGTATGTGATGATGAACATAATGAAATAACTATAATTTGGAAAATATGGATAAAATGTCATGTCCCAGTTGAACATTGAAATTCGATGGATTACGTTGATTTCTTGAAACGAGTAGGATATGATAAATGTTACTAATAGGACTTAGCCCGGACAGGTAATCTTGAATTAAGCCTCTCGACCATATGTTATAGATTTGGGTTTAGCCCGGACGAGTAACCCTAATTAAACTCTTTGAAGCATTGGTCACTAATAGGATTTAGCCTGGATTGGCAATCCTAAATGGCTCTTGTGAACGTCGGTTGAAAAATCGAGATTTAGCCTGGACTGGTAATCCTAGGGTAAAATATGTGGCTCGAGAGTGTGCTGTTCGAACTTATGCCCAATAGGTAATAATGAGTATGAATTGACAGATAATTAATATGTATACCTTATGTACGCCACCTGAATGTCCATCGAAATTTCATTAGTTCAACGGAAAAGAATCTGAAAATATGGAAAGGCGAAATTAATGGAAGTTTATATGTAATGAGCACATTTATGTTTACTTGATATTTATGTGATGTTATATGACTAACTTGCTTGATCAAGTGTATATGCTTAGGTGAACTACCTATAATGGATAAAATATATGTTTATGTATGCTTGTTTGAATAGATATAACCGGTCAGTTTATTTTTTGTTATACGAACTTACTAAGCATGAAAATGCTTACACCATTTATTTTTCCCTTGTTTTATAGTGCTCATAAGCTCGCGAAGGTTGGAGGATCGGTTGGAGCATAATCACAGTATCCACTATCTCCTTTTTAGTATATTTAGAAATCTTATTTTGGTATAATAGCATTTATAGGCTTATTTGGCCAAATGATGACTTGTAAGTGATGTTTTGTAAACTAGCCATTGGATTGGCTAGTAATGAATTATTTGGTATGTTTATAAGGTATCTCATGCTCAATGCTTATGTGTTAATTGTGGATATATAGGGTATGTTTATCTTGTATATGTACCAAAAGTATGATTATAAACATGATTTGCATGTGATATTATGCCATGATAGATGTTAGTTTAGGCTTGGTTTTAATACTTGATTTGGATGGTATATACATGCAAGTATTGGTATAGGTTGTTGGCAAAATTGGGTGAGAAAATGAAGCAAAGAAATGGCTTCATTTTTTCCATACGGGTAGACACACAGACGTGCCCCATGGGCATTTAGCCAGGTCGTGTGTCCCCTACACTTTAAATTCGAGAAAACAGAATGCTCAGAATTGAGCACACAGGCAGAGATACGGGCATGTGTCTCAACCGTGTGGTTGACACGGCCTTGAACACAGGCGTGTTACACGACCGTGTGAAAACTACACCTAATTTTGAAAATAAAAATTCACCATACGGCCTAGCACACGTGCGTGTAACTTGGCCGTGTGACTTAAATTTCTTCATGCCTTAGAAGTCAAAGAGTTACACAAGTTAGGGACACGGTCGTGTGAGGCCACACGGCTCGACCACACGGGCGTGTCCCTAGACCACACGGGCGTGTGAGCCTTGTACTTGGGAATAATTTTGGAATTTCACGAAAAATTTCTTGAGATTCTAATTTAGTCCCGATTCGTTCCTAATGCTCGTATTGGTCCTCGAGTGCCCATTTAAGGGACGTCATGTATAATCTCAGTAAATGAATAGTGATTACATGAAGTATTTGTAAATGTTCAAAAAATCTCTGGTAACGCTCTGTAACCCTGTTCCGGCGATGGATACGGGTTAAAGGTGTCACATTTAGTGGTATCAGAGCTGCGGTTTAGCCAATTCTCTGACTAACATAGCAAGTATGGGTCTAGCTATACATGCCATTATATAAACCATGATAGTGTGATATCTCCTGACCACTTTTAAATGTATTTTCATGTAGTAATGTCTCCCAACCAAGCTCAAGATGAGTCTGAGGAAGCTGAGAGCACCGCTCAAGCTTCTGTGCAATGAGCCGCAACTAGTAGTATTAAGAGGCCCATGTCTGAAGGCTGTAAAGAGGCAAAAGCAGCCTTCTTTGAAATGATGGATGAATGGTTTAGTGAATATATGAGAACATGCCCTGCTGTTCAACAACCTCCCCCACCTGCTACACAACCCAATGAAACGCCACAGGGTACTAGACTTGTTAGAATTGGTAAGGCTCCGGTTGATAAAATTAGAAAATACGGGCTAAAGAATTTAGGGCTACGACCGACGATGATCTAGAGGTGGCCGCGTTTTGGCTAGAAAATACTATTCGGGTTCTTGATGAATTGTCATGTACTCCCACCGAATGTTTGAAATGTGTGATATCCTCGCTGAAAGATACAACTTATCATTGGTGGAAAACCATATCTTCTATTGTACCGCGAGAAAATATTACGTGAGAATTCTTCCAAACCGTGTTTAGAAAGAAATATATTAGTTAGAGGTTCCTAGATCAGAAAAAGAAGTAATTTTTAGAACTCAAACAGGGAAATATGACAGTGGCCGAGTATGAACGAGAGTTTGTTAGACTGAGCAAGTATGCTACTGAATGGGTTTAGACTAAATCCGATATGTGAAAATGATTTGAAGAATAGCTGAATGAAGACATTAAGTTGTTGGTTGGGATTTTGGAATTAAGGGAATTTACGGTATTGGCTGAAAGAGCCCACAAGGCCGAATAATTAAGCAAAGAGAAAAAGTAAGTCGAAAGAGAAGCTCGGGTTTCGAGTAAAAGATTTATCAGCAAGATGCAATCATCTGCCTCAAAGAAATCAAGAAGTTACCAAGAACGTATTGCCTCATCAGTGGAATATTCGGGAAAAGAAATAAGTTTTAAACGCTCCAACCCGAGGTCTTCATCTCCGCTAGCAACCAGTGTTGGGAGTGTTGAAAACCCCAAGCCACGATGCAATGTCTGTAACAAATTACATTTTGAAGAGTGCCAGATGAGAACTGGGGCATGTTTCAAATGTGGTTCTCTCGACCATTTTCTTAAGGATTGCCCGGAAAGAGTTGAGAAAGATATAGAACAAACCCCTAAGTCGAGTAATCCCGTTGCAAGGGGTAAACCACCATGATATCCCAAAAATGTCAGTGGTAGCCGCACTACTGCAAAAGACTCAATGGATAAATCTAAGGCACGGGCTCTGGCGAGGACGTACGCCATACGTGCAAAGAAAGATGCCTCAAAACCAGATGTTATCACCGGTACATTCTCTTTACTTGATACTGATATTATTGCTTTGATTGATCCTAGCTCAGTGCATTCATATATATGCACAAAACTTATGACTGTTAAAAATATGTTGGTTAAATTCATTGATTTTGTCGTCAAAGATTCAAATTCCTTGGGTCAGGATGCTATGGTAGATAAAATTTGTAAGAATTGCCCGTTGGTGATAGAGGGTCATTATTTTCTGACTAATTTGATGTTGTTACCTTTTGATGATTTTGATGTGATTTTGGGAATGGATTGGTTAACCCAACATGATACAATAGTTAATTGTAAACGTAAATATATCGTGTTGAAGTGTCAAAATGGTGAATTACTTCGGGTTGAATCTGAAAAACTAGTTGGGTCATCTAATTTGATTTCAGCAATATCAGCACAGAAATATATTAGAAATGGGTATGAGGCTTATCTTGCTTATGTGCTAGATACCAAAGTGTTTGATGTGAAAATCCAGTCAGTGCCGGTTGTTTGTGAGTTTCCTGAGGTATTTCAAGAAGAATTGCCCAGTTTACCACCAGCTAGAGAGGTAGAATTTTCTATAGACCTTGTACCAGGAACGGCACCAATATCGATAGCACCATATAGAATGGCTCCCACCGAATTAAAGGAGTTGAAAGTGCAGTTGCAAGAATTAATTGATAAAGGATTTGCTCGACCCAGCTTTTCACCGTGGGGTGCATCGATATTGTTTGTAAAGAAGAAAGATGGATCATTGAGATTATGCATCGATTACAGAAAGCTTAATAAAGTCACAATAAAGAATAAGTACTCATTGCCTCGTATAGATGACTTGTTTGATCAATTAAAAGGTGTCATTGTATTTCCAAAAATTGATCTACGATCTGGTTACTATCAACTAAGGGTAAAGGATTCAGATGTGTTGAAGACAGCTTTCAGAACCAGATATTGGCATTATGAATTTTTGGTGATGCCATTCGGATTAACGAATGCCCCAGTGGTATTTATGGATTTAATGAACAGAATTTTCAAACCATACTTGGACAGGTTCGTGGTTGTTTTTATTGATGATATTTTGGTTTATTCCCGGGATGAATATGAGCATGCTGAGCATTTGAGAACTGTATTGCAAACTCTGCATGATAAGCAATTGTATGCCAAGTTTAGTAAATGTGAATTCTGGTTAAAAGAAGTTAGTTTCCTTGGACATGATGCATTTGTAGAAGGTAGACCCGAATAAAATTTCAACTATTGTAAGTTGGAAGCCTCCGAAGAATGTTTCAGAAGTCCGAAGTTTTTTGGGGCTAGCCAGATATTATCGGAGATTTGTTAAAAGGTTTTCAATGATAGCTTCTCCGATGACTCGATTACTGCAGAAAGATGTGAGATTCGAGTAGACTGATAAGTGCCAGCAAAGTCTTGATAACTTGAAAGCCTTATTGACGGAAGCTCTCATATTAGTTTAACCTGAATCGGGTAAAAAATTTGTAATCTACAGTGATGCATCATTGAATGGTTTGGGTTGTGTATTGATGCAAGATGGTAAATTTGTAGCTTATGCATCTAGACAGCTGAAGCCGCATGAAAAGAATTACCCGGTACACGACCTTGAGTTAGCAACCATTGTATTTGCATTGAAGATATGACGGCATTATCTCTTTGATGAAATGTGCCATATCTTTACGAATCATAAAAGTCTAAAGTATTTAATGACACAAAAAGAATTGAACTTAAGACAGCGGATATGGTTGGAATTATTGAAAGACTATGATCTCGTTATTGATTACCATCCGGGGAAAGCTAATGTGGTTGCGGATGCTTTGAGTCGAAAATTTTTGTTTGCCTTGCGGGCATTGAACATCCAATTGTCCTTGTTTGATGATGATTTGATCATAGCTGAGTTAAAATCTAGATTAACATTTCGACAACAAATCTATGGGGCTCAGAAGGATGATGATAAGTTACATGCCAAACGAGTGCAAAGTGAGTCAGATCCTGATTCAGAGTTTCAGATCGATTTAGATGGTTGTTTGTTGTTCAGAGACATAATGTGTGTACCGAAGAATTCAGAACTAGTACAAAAGATTTTACATGAAGCGCACAATAGTATTATGTCTATGTATCCCAGTAGCAACAAAATTTATAATGACTTGAAGAAAATGTACTGGTGGCCGGGAATGAAAAGAGATATTTCTGAATTTGTATCAAGATGCTTGATATGTCAACAAGTAAAGGCTAAACACCAAGTGCCTTCAGGATTATTGCAGCCAATTACGATTCCGGAATGGAAATGGGAAAGGATTACCATGGACTTTGTATCGAGGTTACCCTTGTCGCCAAAAAAGAAAGATGTTGTATGGGTAATTGTCAATCGTTTAACGAAGTCAGAACACTTTATCCCTGTACGTATAGATTTTTCTTTAGATAGGCTGGCTAAATTATATGTTTCTAAAATAGTAAGATTGCATGGAGTGCCAGCCTCCATTATTTCAAATAGAGATCCTCGGTTCACCTCCCGATTTTGGAGTAAATTGCAAAAAGCTCTGGGCACTCAGTTACATTTTAGTACTGCATTCCACCTTCAAACAGATGGACAATTGGAACGTGTGATACAGATTTTGGAAGATATGCTTAGGTGTTGTGTACTTGAATTTGGGGGTAACTGGGAAAGTATCTGCCTTTGATTGAATTTGCTTACAATAATAGTTATCAGTCTAGTATTAAAATGGCACCGTATGAGGCTTTATATGGTCACAAATGTAGAACTCCATTGTATTGGACAGAGTTAAGCGAGAAAAAAGATACACGAGATTGATTTGATCCGTGAAACCGAGAAAAAGGTGAAGATAATCCGAGACAATTTGAAGGCAGCCTTAAACCGTCAAAAGTCCTATGCCAATTTGAAATGAAAAAAGATGGAATTTCAAGTTAGTGATTGAGTGTTCTTGAAAGTATCACCATGGAAGGGAGTTCTTCGATTCAATCGTAAAGGGAAATTGAGTCCACGGTTCATCGGACCTTATGAAATCATTGAAAAAATTAGGCCGGTTGCATATCGGTTAGCATTGCCTCCTAAGCTTGATAAGATTCATTATGTTTTCCATGTATCTATGTTACAATGATATAGATCGGACCCTTCACACGTTATTACTCCAACAGAAGCGGAGATTCAGCCTGATATGACCTACAATGAAGAACATGTCAAAATACTGGCACATGAGAAAATGTCTATGGCAACAACATGGATTAGAGGAAACTACCTGGGAGCCAGAGGATATCATGAGGAGGCAATATCCTAACCCCATGGGCATGTAGTCAGGCCGTGTGTCCCCTACACTTTAAATTTGAGAAAACAGAATACTCAGAATTGAGCACACGAGCAGAGACACGGGCGTGTGTCTCAGTCGTGTGGTTGACACGGCCTTGAACATGAGCGTGTTACACGACCGTGTGAAAATTGCACCTAATTTTGAAAATAAAAATTTGCCACACGACCTAGCACACGGGCGTGTGACTTGGCCATGTGACTTAAATTTCTTCATGCCTTAGAAGTCAAAGAGTTACACGGGTTAGGGACACGGGCGTATGAGACCACACGGCCCGACCACACGAGCGTGTCCTTAGACCACACGGGCGTGTGAGCCCTGTACTTGGGAAAAATTTTAGAATTTCACGAAAATTTTCTTAAGATCCCGATTTAGTCCTGATTAGTTCCTAATGCTCGTATTGGGCCTCGAGGGCCCATTTAAGGGACATTATGTTTAATCTTGGTAAATGAATAGTGATTAACATGAAATGTTTGTAAATGTTCCGAAAATCTCTAGTAACGCTCCGTAACCCTGTTTCGGTGACGGATACGGGTTAGGGGTGTTACAATGTTCAAACATGATTATAATGAAACGAAACATAAACACACATATCATACAAACCGATATAGTAAGTTCCATATGAACTTACCTATTTAAAACACCAAAACTAGTGAATTCTTAAAGGATTAATCCATAATTTTAGCCTTTCCCTTATTAGTTCCACTTTGATCCAAATCTTGATTTATACAGTTATTTTATATAACAAACCAATACCAAAAATTTTCACCCAATGCCATGATAGGCATGAACCTATATAAATCCATTTTTCGATTTCCCTTATATTTTACATTTTCTTTAATTTAGTCCCTAAACTCGGGGTAATCATAACTCTCAATTATTAGCTTCGGATTAAAATCAAATTTCATAAATTCACATTAGAGACCTTATATTTTCTATTTATAACATAATTTCATGAGAAGTTTTACGTTTATTCTTTTTGGTCCCTAATGTAACAAAGTTAACAGCAAGCTAAATTAACTTTACAATCTAGTCCTTTTATAATCTAAACTTAGAATATATGAATTTCAAGCCTAATTCTTCAAGCAACCTACAACGAAAGCTTTATAAAACTTTAACATATTATGAAATTGGTACATGGCTAGCTAAATCAAGCTCCCATGATCACAAATCTATAAAAATTACAAGAATAAATGCTTGGATTTCTTACGTAAATGTATAGCTGAATAACCAAGGGTTTGAAAGTTTCTTCAACCTTTTTCTTTCTATGGACTACGAGAAAAGAGAAAGAAGATGATATTCTCTTTCTTTCCACTTAAATTTTTATATATAGTTTAATTAGTATATAGTTAACTTAATTAAATCATAATTAATTACCATAATCCACTTTTAATTTTACTTAGCAAAGATTGTTATAATTTTCCCTTAACTTGTACTTAGTAGTGGCTTATTGACCATTTTGACCCTTTGATTAATTGCTATCTAAGTCCACAAGTCTTTCGTCAATTAAAACTCTATAGTGATTGGACTTTACAATTTAGTCTCTAAGCCTTAATTAACTATTAATTTGATAAAATTACTAGACCAATATTTGATATATTTTTATACTCAATTTATGGAAATGGACTTTCAAAATAATATTTTTCGGTACCACGAAAAATCAATTGTTACCGTATATTATTTATTATTAGTAACAAAAATAGTATTAATTGATGGGGTAAATATAAAAATATTAGGTTACTTATCATGAATAATGTCTTATAAATATAATAATAGAATTTATATACATTTAAACTATGGTGGATAATAATAATCAATAAAATTTGAAAATAGTTTTATTTTTATATTTTTATTTTTATATTATTTAATAATTAATAATAACTAAAGTCATTAAAATGATCACATATATAACAAAGTTTTAATTCATTTAATTATACATATGAGTTAATACAAAACAAAAATATGTATACAACTGAGTTGAATGATTATTGATAAAATTATATTAATTCTATTTTTATTTATTAACTAATAGAGTATTGGATTCAAAATATTATTTTAATATTAATTTTTATTGATAAATAATAAAAATTATATAAAATAATGTTATAAATATAAAAAATAGATTAGAATAGTAATCACTTATTAAATTAAGTCTTAATAAGTAATTGGTCTCTTTGTAATAAATATAAAAAATCGCGATTGTAATAAATTAGTCGATTTTCTTTGTAATTGGTCTATTTCTAAGTGTTGTAACTTGAACTTTGATATGGATTATCCTAGTGATAACCATAACATTGTTATTTCGGATGCAATTTAATTTGAGGTAGTGACCCTCGGGTCTTTTTTTGTCCAAAAAGTCTTCATAAGTAATATTATTTTATATTTCATAAAATAAAAATATATAATTAATTTAAAATAAATAAACACGTGAATACATGTGCATAAAGATGTTCATGGAATAGAGATGTTCATAGGTCGGGACGGGCCGAGGCCCAGTTCCAAAAAATTTCATGTTCAAGTCCATTTTTGGGCCGACCCAACTTGTCTAAAAAGTTCATTTCACTATTCAAAAAATAATAAAATATTATATTTTATATTTTTAATTAATATTTTATATACTTTTATAATTAAATTTTAATTTTAAAAATATTTTTTATTATTTAAATTGAATTTAAGCTAGATTGAGGCGCAAAACTCCTTGTCGATGGGGCTGAGCAGACTACTCTGCCATTGAAAAAGTAGAGTCTAAAAACTCTAGAAATTATGTATCAAATAATTACTTATAGTTTAATGTTATACATTTAATTTAACAACCATCTTGTGTGAAAAGAAAACTTATTATCTTGAGGCAATCTTCTCACTATTTCTATTTTTATATTTTACAGTTAAAAATAATGAATTGATTTGATTTCTTATTTATTATTCTAATTTTCTATCCTTATTTTTTTTACTATTTTTAGTCCTACAATTAGTATGAAATTAGAAAAATATAAAAATATAAACACCTAGCTTAATATGACGGAGGCGGCATGAATGGGGCCAGAAGATTTTCGTCGCTTACCCCATTACCCGTCTAAAACCATCAAGTTGTATTTTATATAAGGCATGATGATTTGTTTCGCCTTTAATTTTATAAAAATAAAAATACTCATTTTAATTATTAATTTAATTTTTTATTTCTTTTAATCATTATAATGTTTATCAAATCATCTCAAATAAGTCATTATATCGTTAAATAATTAACCGGTAAGATAAATTCAATTATCGACCCTAATTACTCACATAAACCAAAAAAACAAAATGAAATGACAAGATTTTTTTTTTTTTTTTTTTTTTTTTTTTTGGGACAGGAATCAAATCAAGGAATAAAGGTTTGTAGCTTTTAGATATTATTGAAACTATAGAGACAGAATAGACGGTGAAACTAAAAGGCCCTTTGGCTGACGCGTATTATAGTATTTTACGCGCAACGACTGGTGAACTACAAAGCACTCTTGGAAAACAAAAAGGAATTGACGTTCTTGTGTGCGTCATGTACTGTAATCTAACAATCTTTTTCTTCTATGATTATTATACCTTTTTGTTAAAGGAAGACCACGGGAAAATTAGTGAACAGAAAGAGACGAAAGAACACACATTTTACCCTACATGGCGAGTATTAGTATCCAATAGCCGGATTCAACATCTCTGTATTATAACCATCATCAAGGCCAAGAGTTACCGCGAAAAAGGAGAAACAATAAAGGGGATTCTGCCATTGGCCTGCCCAGATATAATACCAAGTTCCAAATTCATATATAGGTAGACTGATATACATCATAACACTTGGTTACAGCACAAATAAGTAATAATCATCTCTAGCATACACCCCTTTTCTTTGGTACAATGAAAATCATTGCCCAAGAAAAAAGAGGTTCATATGCTGAGATTCAAATTCTAAAGCTACTAAATGCAGCCTTTTAAAGGTGGCTGCATAAACCAGGATTGGAATAAACCCGTTTCAGCAGATGGCATAAATCCAGAGATAAGACATACTGATGGATACTAATATTACTGTTACTTATTTCAGTCATTTACAGGGCAATGCTACTGAGACTCTGTATGCAAAGCCGCCACACTTGAGACCATGGAGTCCACTCCACAAACATTGCGACCTCTGCATATTTTGTAATATCCGTCCTCTCCCCAGTTTGCTCCCCATGAATTCTTTATGATCCAGAAAGGCTTGTCCTTAAAGCGGATTGGGGAGTAACCAGCAGCTCCATACCCTACCAGAAGAACTCCATGATCCAAAGTTCTAAAGCAAATGTAAGGACATGAAACTCCTCCCATATATGTCTGCATGAAAACTGCATTGATACCCACTGCAACAACCAAAACATATTTAGATTAGACTCGTTCACAAATCAATGACCGTAACAGACACTCCAAACGGCATGAAACTTACCTGCAAGGGGACCATGCTTCACCAAATTAGCAGCGATTTGATCCTCATCAACAGAAATGACACTGAAGTTAGAAACAGAGGCAGCGATTTTGGTCTTGTCAAATTTGCAGGGACCACGGTCATTCCCAGTGTAAGGGTAATCCTTCTCTCTCTCAAGTCCACCAACCTTCAGGGTGTACTCGAAAGCAGAGGTCATTAGACCACCATTACACCCTGAGTCACACGCACCATATTGTTGTGGATCACACTGTAAAATACCCAATCTTTAGTTGAAGGATTGTTGTTTGTTAGATTGATAATTGATGCGTGTTTTTAGCCAGTAGCCAAATGTTAGCACTGAATTTGCAGCCAAAAACCATATAAAAGAAAATTTTGAAATTACAGAACAGCATCAAAGTTTTCCCAGTTAATTAACATCCTTAACAGACAGTTTTCACCCATCTAATGCATCAATCTCTACAATGGTTGTCATACTTCACAAAAACTGACAAGTTAGTTCAGTTGTTAGTAAATACATGAATTAAATTAGTTAAATTTTACTAATTTATTACATATCAATTGTTAAACTACTTGCATATAAGTTACTACAAGGTTTAACAATATCAACCAATTTAATTAACTTCTCATTTTTACTAAAATATCATCATTAAATTCGGATAAATTAAAATAATAGAATTAGGTTTTTAAGTCTTGTAAAGTAGAAGGATAAAATTCTTTTGGTAAATAATCAAGAGATGTAAAGAAAAGTAAGAAAGATTGAAACCTCGTGATCACAATCAACAAGCTGCTGCTCACTCAAGCTTACAAGCTCTCCTGTCGCCAAATAATGGGCTCCCTCCAAAGCCCCCGTCGCACTGAACGACCAACACGATCCACAGGAACCCTAAATATAAACATAAACAAGTAAGAATCATCATAAACAAAGCGATAAGTTTAACTAATGACATAAAAAGGATGATATGCGTGATTAAACTAATTATATTCTAATATTACCTGGTCTTTAACGCCAGTGACGGCGCCGTGGTCACGCCAGTCAAAGTCATCCGGTAAGTTGTCAGTCGGAAGTATAGGAGCCTTTTGAGCATCGGCTGGGAGCTTGAGCGGTTTCAAGCCTAGATACTGGCGGCGGAACTCCGATGGAGTTAAATCGGAAAACTTTGTGACGCCATGGACGGCACTGGGGTCCAGGAGCTGATGACGCTTGGCCCGACGCAGGTTAGCCTTGAAGACTCCGAGTCGGTAATCGTGCTCCTCCTGGGATGCGTAGGTTTTCCCATACTTGGACTTGAACAGCGTGAAGTGGTGCTCCGCGTTAAGGAGATGGTCATCGGAGTCCTCCTCGACACCACCACTGGAAACAACTTGACGGATGAGAGGATCGTCGTCGCTATTAACGTCGGAGACGACGGCCGAAGCAACGACGGAGGAAAGGAGGAGGAAGAGAAGAGAGAAGCGGTCCATCTTTGGAAGGGGATAAAGCAAAGAGCTTTGTGGAGTGTAGCCTTCAAAGAGGAAACAACGGACTATAACGGTGGTTCCAATATTATTGATAGTAGTAGGTGGATGGATAATGAAATTTTGACACGCGTTATTCATTTGTTTGCTGAAATGAAAATATCCCGTTTAAGATTTGATTTTTTTTTTAAAGAGAATTCTATTTTAATACAACAGATTTTTGTCTCAAGTTGCTTAGCATTTTTATAATTTTTGTGGGACTTGTTTTTTTATTGTTTTTTATGCTTACCAGAAATCATTTCATTGCAAAATAGAAGAAAGTCCATACGACAAATAAGTTCAATTAATCTTTCTAGAAATAAAATTGAGAGACGGTGCCACCTTACATCGAGGTTTCAGTCATTTATATGAATGAGTCGTATAAATGCATATCATCTAAACTATACTTCTAGTCCTTAATTTCAGTAACTAATAAGACCAAGCAAAAGATAAGGAAGGATTCATTAAGCATAAACACAAGATGTTGAGTCGACTAAAGACCGAAAATTAAATCCCACAACAAACTTAAACTTCTTTTGAGATGTTATTCAACGCCCCTTTTGTTGTCACCCTCCTGCCTCAAAGTTGATCCCAACATTACATTCGGATAGGTGACAACAACCTTATCAAAGTTGATCCCAACATTACATTCGGATAGGTGACAACAACCTTATCTTCAGCATTTAGTCGAAAGAGTTGGATAGCATGCTCCACCCTTTTCAGCCTCAACTTTTCTTTTTGTGCATTAGACTGAGCCACTTATGAATCTTGATAAGGGTTCAATTTTACAAACCCTCTAATAATGGTACCATTTTCCCAATGGTTCATCAAGTTTTATTCAAAACATGTCACAACTCAACTCGTAGAAGTCTCCCATGGTTTGCTTCTTCGGATTCATGATGGTCCCATTACTTAGGTGGTTCTCAATTTCAAAGTAACCATGTAACACCCCTAACCCGTAACTGTCGCCGGAATAGAGTCAAGAGGCATTACCGAACATTCGAAACATTTATCATCATTTCACATCTTAACAATTCATAATCATAGAGTCCTTTAAATAGGTCTACGAGACCTTAAACATGCATTAGAAAGGGGTCGGGATTAAACCGAGCACTTAAAAAATTTTCTAAAAATCAAACATTTTTCAAAGTTATAGAGGTCACACGCCTGTATGGGTAGGCCGTGTGCCTCACACAGCCTCAGACACACCCGTGTGTCCAAGCCGTGTCAAAACAGGGCATACATACTGACTTGTCCACACGGCCGAGAACACGCCCGTGTTCTTCACCCGTGGTCGACACTGACTTATTTCACACGGCCAGTCACACGCCCGTGTGTCCAGCCCATGTGCGAATCTGACTTATTTCAATTTGCAAACTTATGAGGCACGATCGAGCTACATGCCCGTGTGCTCAATCGTGTGGGCAAATATAGGCCATTTGCAAGGCCAATTTGCCACCCACACTTAAGGTTACACCTACAAGCATCAAACCATTTCAAAATCATACACTCAATGCATTCAAGACATACCAAAATATGCATATTTTACCTCTTAGCAACATCATTCATTTACATATATAATTCTTACTCAAATATACCAATTCAAAGCATCAACTTTCCTTCAAAACATATGACTAATATTCTATCTAGGCCATTTCAATTCGTAACAATTCATTATCAATTAAATATCTAAATCAGCCATGAACTTACCTATTTATGTACCATTTCATTAGTCTAACATTATGCACATAAAACCATACCAAATCATGCATCATATAGCTTGAACTACTCATTCATAAACATATTCATTACCAAACCATATCACATGGCTATATTTACACAACTCAAAACATCATCCAAATATTCTAGCCTATACATGCCATACTCTAATATATACAACTTCAAAAGGTACCAAAAGATAGTTCGATAGTATGGTGATGATCCTTGACGATCCCCGAGCTTCTCGTTGCTTCAATAATCTATAAAACAATCAAACGAACACACACACACAAAGTAAGCTTTCATAGCTTAGTAAGTCATAAGCAAATAAAGAACAAATAAACATTTGCATTTAAATCAACTAACCAAAATCTCAAATACATTAACCAAATACACAATTAATATGTTTACAACTCAAATATCATCACATTTATAATATCTATATAACATCAACTTTCAAACTCATATATACTCATAAGCACATATAAATTTATCTTTCACCATTTCCAATTCATGTATCTATCAAAATTAATATACTTACCTTATTCTCATGTACATATTACAAAGCACATACCTGCGTCTTTTAATTCATTTTTACATCTGATTTCATCTTAATAATGCCCGTTGAACCATTCGAAATTAATAAAGATACTCGGATAGTAGGAAGGCTCGTACAATGCCAACGTCCCAGACGTGGTCTTACATGTAATCATATATCGATGCCACTGTCCCAGACAGGGTCTTACACGAATCAAATACGATGCCAATGTCCCAGACATGGTCTTACACGTAAACACAAGTCGATGCCAACGTCCCAGACATGGTCTTACACGAAAACACATATCGGAAATCCTATGTCATGACATATGTATCCTAACTATTCCTAAGGTTCGTACGGGGCTTTCGGACATTGTATCTCGAACATTTCAGGCTCGGAAACATTGCTCTCATGCTCAATTCATTTCAACATATTAATTTACACAAATAACAAATTCAATTCGATACTATTAATTTAGATACAATAGAATTTAAAAACATTGTTTACTTATGAACTTACCTCAGATATTGACGGATGAAATCGACTACTCGACTATTTTCGACTTCCCTAGATCTAATTCCTATTTCTTTCATTCTTGATCTAAATAAATTCAAATTTAACTAATTTAATCACACATTCATTCAATTTAATCAACAAACACATATTTAGGCCTTTTTACACTTAAGCCCCTAAAATTTACATTTTTCACAATTTAATCCTTATTTCACAAAACACAAAATACACATAATTGCACTACTTCATGCTTAGGTCGAATCTTCCTCATGCTCATACAAGTTCATACACTTCATTTATTTCACATTTTAGTCCCTCAAAATATTATTTTCACAATTTAGCCCAAATTACTCAAATTCATCAAAAATCAAAAGACAAAACATTACAATCTATCACATATCTTTTATTTTCTATCATCAAACAACAAAAATCATAAGCTATCATCAATGGTAAAACACAAATACATCATCAAAATCAAAAATTAAAACATGGGCTTTGTAGTACTCGAAGCAACAATCACAAAAACGTAGAAATTATCAAAAACCGAACAAAACTCATACCTTAATTTTGGTTGAACATAACCGAACCCTTAAAGCTTTTCTTCTTTCTTTTTCTTTGTTATTTTCGGTGGTGGATGAACATATTATAGCCATTTTCATGTTTGTTTTATTCATAAACATAATAATTATATATTTCTATTTTTACCCTTAATGAAACATTAATGAAAAACCTTTAGATCATGGACATAATTGTCCACTAACTTAATAATGGCATAATAACCTTTTAAAGACTTATAACAAATCAAATAATAGCAATTTAGCACATTAACAAATAGAATGCCACTTTTACCTTTTATGCAATTAAGTCCTTTTATCAAATTAAGCACACAAACGGATAAATTAAATCACAAAATTTTCACACATGTCAATTCACATACTATAAGCACAGAAAATGAAATTAAAAATTTTTTTGACTTGGATTTATGGTCCCGAAACCACTATTCTGACTAGGGTCTAAATCGAACTGTTACAAACCAACTTAGCTTTCTTTGGGCTAACCTTGAGAGCTGGATCACTTAAGGCCTCAAGCCTTCTTTTCACAAGCTCAAAGAAGATTGAGAAATTTGGTCCCTTCAACTAAGGGACCAAATTCCTCAATAACAACAGTCATAGTTAAACTTTTGAGATGAAAAATATTTGGAAAACCTCCCAAAAGTACTAGTAATAATTGATGTATGAAAGGGTCGAGATTTTGGATGAGATTTTTACTTTTCCCATACACAAAAGTTAACATTCTATTTGTCCAGCTCTATTCACCTACCACATTGAAATGAGCCTTAGGGTTTGCTCGGTCTAGTAATGCTCATTGCCTTCACCCAAGTGTGAGAATCACATGCTTCATATTCAAAATTCAATTTACTAGTGTCACCAAGAAGAGATAGGTCGATTTCATGAAAACTATCAAGCACAAATTTCCCTTTAACATTGGAACGAAGTGAACTAATAGTAAGAGATTTCTTACTAACCAGATGAGTTCTTCTGTTACCAACATCGACTCTTGTCCATGTAACACCCCAAACCCGGCCTGGAAGTTATGGCCGGATCTAGCGGCATCACATGATAGTGCTTTAGAAAACGTAACTGCGCTAAAACCAGTTTTAGGTATCTTAGGCTATCGTCAAAATATGTCGCTTATTTATTTATTATCCAGTTTCAAAACCTTATACGTTTGCGGAAGCTTTTAAAATAATTTGTGAATTCGTATGTATTTTAATAAAACCTTTGTTTACTTTAAAAACTTGAGTTTTCCTATTTCTAACCGCTGTACCATAACGTCATAAATTCCAAAAACAAAATACGTAAAGGTTTTATTACATAAAAATTACCCAGATTTAATCGAACCATAATGAAAAATAAAACCATAATTAAAATGTCCAGAACCGTGGTCACCGCTGAGTCCTCTGCCGCACCGATCTGTCTACTGCTGGGGATTACCTGAACAGATTAAACAGAAAAGGGGTGAGTTTTTGCAAACTCAGTGTGTAATCCCTACAGAGAACATACACACATAGAAATATCAGACAACAGACATCAATTCATAATTCGGGTCTGAGCCCATTACAGAAACGGTGTGGACCTTAGCCCACTCAAATACAGATTCAGACATATTTCAGGGCCTTAGCCCATTTCAGACAGAATATGCAGAAAACAAAGTCCTACCCACCAGCCTTTACACACCAACCTAATCCAACCCAACACACCATGTGGGGATAAAATCAACCCACCCAACCCTACACACCATGTTGTACCGAATACGGCACATAATCAGGATATTTGCAGCTAAGCTGCCAGATAACAGGCTTAAAAGCCTTTCAGATACTTCCTCCAAATATCATCAATCCCACCCCGATGCAATGCAACATATATAAATGTCATGGTAATATGCAGATAGTAGTTCATAAATTCAGATCAGCATACATGCTTAATACAGAAATCAAACAGTCAGATCATTAATTTAGGGGTCTAAGCATTGTTTACCGACCCTACGGTAGGTCCATATTCGACTTGGGCGACCCGTGTAACCTTACAGAGTTTTCCAGAAAAATGGGCTCACACGTCCATGGGCCTGCCTGTGTGGGCCCACACGCCCGTGTGGCCCACATGGCCCAAATTGGCCTTGGCCGTGTGGATCACACGGCCTGGCCTAGAATCCCACACGCCAATGTGGTTCACCCTTGTGGGCCCACACGGCCCAATTGATCGAACCCGTGTGTCGCACATGGTCTTGCCCAGCCATCACACGGTCGTATTGCTCGCGCACTGCCTGGGTCGTCGATCACACGGTCGTGTGGTGACTAACAGTCTTGCACACGGCCTACCATACGGGCGACCACACTCCCGTGTGACGTCGACAGAAAGGTTTTCGACTTTCGCGAAACATTATTTTCTGTGTTTTTGGGTACACACCTGGTCTCGATTGAAGCTAAAACGACTCCTGAGCATTCCAAAACCTATATTCGATCATTAGAACACCATTTTAGTCACTTAAAGCTATACTCAAAAGAAAACACACGAGATGGTCGAATGCTAACCCACAAAAACGTTACCTTCAATTGAACAATCGAGGTTTCATACGCTTAGCTTTTCAATTAAAGATCTCCAGCCCTCTAATTTTCTCCGAATCATCAATCAAAAACCTTCATAAGTAGAGATTCATAATTCCAATCAAAACTAAAATATTGCACTTACCATGACACAAAGAACCGAAGTGAAGGATTGTAGATACTAAGTGATAAAAAGGAAAATGGTTGAAATCAGGAGAAAGGGGGGAAAAATTCGACAGCAAAGGGGGATGAAACGGAAGAGGGAAAGAGAGGAAATTTTGAAATGAAAAGTTGTTTTGGAAACAAAATCAAATCCTATCAGATTTTCCCCAACTCCCACTATTATCCAACTTCACAGACTTACAATCCCAAACAAACTCAACCACTCACACTCCCCATGCCAAAAAGGATTACTTTCTCGCTTACACAAGGATTTGAACACAAGACCTCCACCATAATAACACACCACTTAACTACCAGACCCGCATGCCCATTCTTTTGATTACTTACACACTTTTACTTATAAGCCTACTAACAAGAGATAGGGCTTTATTCATAAAAATACCCAAAATTCACCCAAGTTGAGACTTGAACTTGGGACCTCCCACACACACCCAACACACATAACCACTGAAGCAGACACTCATTCATGCCAAAATTACAAAAGCTGAAATTAAGCAAAAATCAGGGTGTTACAAACCATGACCTGTAGAGCTCCTCAATCACGTTAACATCATTGAAAATGCACTCATTACTTTCATGACCTAACCTTCCACAATGATAGCAAATTTTAAAATGCCTCTCATATCAGAACTTGGCTTCAATAACTTTATCATTTTGTTGTTTGACTTTAAACTCAGCAACCAAGGGCTTGTTCACAATGGTTTCCACCCTTATATGCATTAGTCTACTCCATTTGATCTCTTTTTAGAACTAAAATCAAATTCAACCATATGATTGTCAATTTTCATAACGTTCTCCCTCATAAAAAGGTGGAGTAGCAAGTTTGAAACTTGAATCGAGAACACAGATTTAGAAAGAGTCTAGTTCATTCAACAAAGCACCCTCTAGCTAGTTTTTAAGGCAAATGTGTTTGTTCATGTTAGACTATGGTCTTTTGATTTCCACCTTTTTTGTCATGTTTATTTTTTTAAGTACACAGAAATATGTTACGTGTAGGGTCGAAAACCTCAACCATACCTTGAACTAGCCAAGCTTTAAGCACCATGGCTTTAATCGGTCATATCCCAATTAGCTTCTTAAAAATGATCATTCCAAGTAAGAATATTTTTTCTTTATTTTCTAGTTGAATCTTTCATTCACCTAAAGCTCCAACGTTAGCAAACTATCAAGGGTGTATTAGGTTTTGTGCCCTTAGTGTAGTGATTTCATCATTATGCTTGTAATTTTTCGAACACATTGGTTAAATAAAATTTCATAGTTAAATTATTATCTTTATATGTTTGTTCAATGGTTTTGCATGAAAAGCAAAATGAATAAGCAAATATTAGATCATTCATTACCAAAGGTTTAACTAATATTAAGTTGCACCATAGGGATGGATTATGATGCAGGAAGACAACTTATATTATTAGGTAATCTAAATTGTTCATAGCCTGAGGAATCAAAATGAGCAGTTAATCCATAGGACTACCATGTTATTTATTAGGTCCAGTTGTGTAACACCCCTTACCCGTATTTACTATCGGAATAGGGAACGGGGCATTACCGGAGTTTACAATTTTTTTTTACTCAATATAACCCCTTTATAATTAATCTAGTCTTCCCTACAAATATTTAAACCGAAACTAATTCATACCAACCAATCCAGTTCAACATATTTTCAAAATAGATCCATGCAAATTTATAAGATAACCTCATTACATACTGAAACTAGAAATTTGTTAGCCATACCAATGGCCGTTCTTACATTCATTTCATATTAACATTTATTTTATTAGCTTATACATGCCATTCATTTCCAAACTAAAGTTTCTTTAAATACCGAAATACTGGAGTTGATAGTGTGATGAGTCTCCCACCGATCCGACCTCCGAGCTCTTAACACTACAAAACATGGAAAAAGGAAATAGGGTAAGCACTTTGTGCTTAGTAAGCCCATGTAACAAGAATTATACTTACCTAGTATTTTCAATACAAGCAATAAACATTCATATACTCACTCAATGCATTATTACCCTAACATTCACAAACTCATCATCCAAGTTAGTCGATTAATTTCCATATATCAATAATATACACGCCATGATTGATGAGCTCATCAATATCATGATTTCCATTTCCTTGTTATTTTTCCATATTTATCCCGTTAAATTACTCGGAATTTCGATGGATTTTCGAGAGGTACACTTTAGTGTACAAACCGGTCCGTCAATTCATATTCATGTGCACACATTTTCATTTCAGAGAGCACACTCGCGAACCTCATCTTTACAGCGGGATTACCAGTCCAGGCTAAATCCCCTGCAATGTAAACTCATAGAGTATTGTCGGGATTATCAGTCCAGGCTAAATCCCCTGCAATGTAAACTCATAGAGTATTGTCGGGATTACAACCCAGCTAAATCACGCAATGACAATTACCCTAATGAGCTTGGATCCGAATTACACCCAAAGCTAAATTGGACCCTAATTCGGATTACCCGTCCGGGCTAAATCCATTTTCCACATATTTTTCGGGAGGGCTATATCATCGGATAGGATCACCCGTCCGGGCTAGATCCTTTTACCGTCAATTCCTTTTCAGAGATCCATCGAATTTTCCTTTCATTCAACCGGGATTTCTTTTTCCTTTTATCAAATATACCAATGTTTCATCAAATTTCATACAATGGACATTCAAATCATATTCATATCAATAACATACATTTCAAACATTTAAGAATATAATTCAAGTTACACGAACTTACCTCGATACTAGTTCGTTTATAAAATCTACTAATCCGGGACTTTTTCCTTTCCTCGATCTAGCTTCGTATTTGAGTTTTCCGGATCTAAATAAATAAATTCAATCATCAATTCAATACATTTCATGTTCACATGTAGCATTTTCTATAATTCTATTATTATTTTTAGCTTATTCAAATCTGTCTACTTGAGTCACAGTCACTAAATTATTTATTTCTCGAGCTACAGAGCTCCAAATAAAGAACCGTTAATTTTCCCTGAAACTAGACTCACATTTCTTTATACCATAAAATTTCCAGAATTTTTAGCCTAGCCAATTAGTACAGTTTATTCATCAAAGTTGCCCCTATTCTGCTGTCTGGCAGTTCTGACTCTTCTTCACTAAAAATTAATTATCTCTTCATACGGAAATTATATGGTGTTCCCGTTTATTTCTATAGAAAATAGACTCATTCAGGATTCTAAACATATAAATTTAAGCCCCTAATTATTGTTCTTCAATTTTTTTATGATTTTCTAAAGTCAAAATAGGGAAACCCGAATTTATTCTGAACCAGTCTTACAAAAATCTAAATATCTCAAAATACAGAACTTCTTTTATTTCCTTGTTTCTTTCATATGAAAATAGGCTCAATAAGATTTAATTTCATATTTTGTTCATCTTCTAATTCAACTTCTACAATTTATGGTGATTTTTCAAAGTTAGACTACTGCTGATGTCAAAAACTGTTTTAGTGCAAGCTGGTTATTACCATTTTTTCCCCTAAACTTTCAATGAATGATAATTTCGTCCCTGCTCAATTAACCTCTCAATTGAGCTTACTTTTCTCAATTAACACTTTATCCTATCACTTTAAACTACTTTATAACCTTTGGAAATCATAATTTCAGTAATAGACTTTAATTCCAAACACTTTCATAATTAGGTCCCAAAAATCAATTTCTATTGAAATACCTAATAAAATCATCTCTTAAACGAATTAAAGCTTAAATTTCATGCTATTTCATCATAAACTTACATAAACCAACCATGGTGGCTTTCAATTTCATCCATGAAATCAAAGACTAATGAATTTAATAGTAGGACCTAGTTGTAAAAGTCTTTAAAAACACAAAATTACAAGAAATAGGCAAGGATTCACTTACTTGGTGCAAAAATTATGATATACCAGCTTAGATACCCCTCTTATGGCGTTTTTAGCTGATAAGAGTGAAGAAAAATGAAGAGATTTCTAGATATCCCTATTTAGTCCTAGTTTTATTTAGCAAATTTTATTATTTTTCCATTTTACCCTTATTTCTCCTTATCTTCTTGCTGATTTCATACCCTTGCCGTCCAAGCCCTCTTTCTTTTATCATTTAAACTATCTAATCATTTTTCATAATTTTGTATTTGTTACAATTTAGTCCTTTTCATCTAATTACATACTCAAACGTTAAAATTTTCTAACGAAATTTTAATACTATATTACTAACATTTTATAAATATTTATAAAAATATTTCCTACTCAATTTTATGAGATCAAGGTCTCGATACCTTGTTTTTACCCAATTCCTTCAATAATTCCTTTTTCTAACTAATCACTAAATCGGTAAAATTTTTCTATCGATATTTTAATACGATTTTCCTATCATATAAATATTCATGCAAAAATATTAAAATAAATTTCACTTTAAATCGGATTTATGGTTACGAAACCATTGTTCCTATAACCTTGAATTTAGGCCATTACAAGTTGGGAAATACCTTATATTGGGTGTCAAAGCAAATGACTCCCAAAAGTTAGAAACATTAGTGTGATAGTCTGGATTGAATGGTACACCAGGCAAGACCTAATTAGAATTTATTTTGGATCCATTTATGATTTTATTCACTTGTGACGTACCCACCAAGGGACTTTAGAAGGTAGGCCAAAGGGTCGCATTAATAGTACAGGATGGTAGGAAAATGAAATCCATATTGGGGATAGGTGAAAGAAAGAATATAAGTAAAAGAAAGGATGGAATCCATGGAGATGGCGAGACATTCAAAGGAACTGTCTAGGTTGATTAAAGGCTGATAGGATCGCACAACAATCTATCTGCTAGTAGATAGGATCGGGAATAAGATAAAGTCCGCTACGATGGGTTTGAGAGAAATTTTGCAAACAAGTAGAGTATTTATTTTCATTTATTTCTATTTAATTAAACCTCTGTAAGATGTGGTCTATTTTCGTATAATGTAGAAACTTACTAAGTTCATCCGAACTTACAAGGGTTTGACCTGTGTTGCAGGATTTGCGTGCCAAGAAACTCGCTAAAGGACTAAGTCAATTTGAATTAATCCAAGGTTTTGACGTCGTAGCAATTTCGTGCACATAGGAAGGGGTACTATAAGAGCTTCGCCTTGGGGTCAATGATGTTATAGCTATGTGGTTACTGAGAAGTCCAAAATTTTGGTATAGTAATATTTGTTTGAATATTAAGGATTTGAATGTAAGATACATTTATTATTTAATAAAGTCTTATTTAAATTCATTAAGTTTGTAATGTGGTCCTTAGTTTAAATTGTGTCCATTTGTGACACTCTATACCCGAATTCAACAATTGAGTCGGGTGAGGGTGTTTCAAACCTATTTTTATTCTTTATCTTATCCTCTTTTAACTTGTTTTATACTTTTGAGTACAAATGACATGACTCTAGAACTTTGTTATAGTTTTTGCTTTGGCAACATAATTTAGAAGATCAATCCAAAATAGGCCATTGTGAAACCATCTATTAGGCGATCCATCTACATTAGGAATGCCCCAAAGGAATTTTAAACATATTGTTTTATCTTTATACCTTACATCCAAAATCTAGAGGTGGAATACTTTCAAGTCCATCGTTGTCACCATAGTATTAAGCTTTAGTCCATTCTTGGGTATGCCAGAGATAATCATTGTAGTGATACTCCCTTACTAGTGTGAAAATGTTAATTCCTATATCTATAGACACTTTGTCATAATTTGATTTGACTTACGTATTTAAAAGGCACATGACATTTTTATATACCAATGAAATCAACATTAAACAACCAAAAAGAAGTTAATCTTAAAAAACAAGGATATTGAAAAAAAGGAGAGACCTTTATTATTTGGTTGATTCATTACCACACTTAAACATCGTAATGTTATTTTTAATTTTGTCTTGCTCATGTGGAATTGGCAACAAAGGTGTTTCTCTTTCTCTTTTTCTTTTCTATAAATGATGCAGATGTAAGGATTAAGAACTGTTAGGGATTGACTTGTATAATCAATGAACAAGTTAAATTGAGAAGACCAAACACATAAATATTACATGGAAAAACCCTTGAGAAGATCAAACACACAACTATTTACCGGGAAAAACCTCTCCGAATATGATAAAAACCACAGGTAAAGGAAGCTTCGACTTTTCACTAAATGAGTAAACAAACAAGAGTACAATATGGAGAAAATAAACCTAAATGTACTAAACATATAATACCCAAAACCCGAATACAAAGTTGTAATTCGGGAACAAAATTCTTTCTATAGTTACCATGAAAACCCTCACAAAAACCCATATACGACTACATCTTGTCGTCCTTAAAGAAAAGGCCTTGCTGATTAGCATATCAAAACAAGGATACAATGGCCCTTTCAAATAAACTTTGATACTAGTTTGTTGGGTCGAACCCAAATTATGTAACAAACACGAACAAAAATCGAGAAAATTAGACACAAATATTTATGTGGAAAAACTACTTCGAAGAGGATAAAAAACCACGAACAAAGAAAAATTCACTAAATTTGACAAAAACCAAAAGGGGAGTACAAAATAGAGAAAAAACATAAACTCTGAACCCGAAATACAAAAATTCAATGAAATTCCCACAAACTATCTCTTAATTTTGTTCTTGTTATTCTAAACTATCTAGGGTTGCTAAGAGGTCTATTTATAAGCTGAATTTTGTGTACAAATATGACTAAAACATCTCTAGAATAATCAAAGTTAGACTGGGAAAATATAACAAAGTTTAACTAGGAGAATAATCCTGGTTGAGTAGGGAACACTTCGTCACGTCGTGACGTGACATGCTACCTCATCGAGGCGCCCTTCATCGCGTCATGGGGACGTGACAAATCTTCTCATCGTGACGTCGATGTCGTGTCATTGGTGTCATGTCGTTGGGATGTTGGCTCTTCCTTATCCTGATGTCAACCATGTTTTGTCCAAAATGCGAGGCACATTCCACAAGAATGAGGGAAAGCGAGATTCGTAATTACAACCAAGCTCACTAGCCTTCCTTGTAAAGCAATTTGAGGACATATTATATAGACATATGTTTCATCAACAAGCAAACTCTTTGAATTGCACATCAATTATCATTGAACCACCAATTTCCCTCACTTTGGGTGTTGATTTCAATATTTATAAATCTGGATTTGGATCTTTTACAATAAGTAAAAAAAGTGAGGAGTCTGTCAATATATCATCCATCTAGGTTATGTTAGCATTTATAATAGCCCATTTCTGCCCGGGCTTAAAGCAAACCAAAATAATAATAAAACGTCCAATGTTTTTTTATAGAGCCCAAATTTTAAAGCCCAAACTCAAAATGCCACCAGCTACCCAATACACAGAACTTGTTACAAACCTAATACAGTACCCAGTGGCCAATTACATTATTAGCCCAAACCCGAACCTAAAATAAACTACCCATTAACCTAAAAAAAATTATTTTTGTATAAAGTTTATTTATCTTTTATAACATGTTTCGCATATATTTTTTTAATATCATTATTCAAAATTATTATATATATATTATTATGTTTTATCTTTTATATGTATTAAATTATATATTTATTATTTAGTTTTTTTATTGTTTTACATATATTTGCTTTATATATTTTATTTATCTATGTAATGCCCTTTTAGTTATTTATTATTTTATGATTACTATAATGTAGTTATTTTAGTTGTATTTTATATTGTATGCTATTGTATTATAATCGTTTTTTAATGACAGTTTATAAATACGATATTGTTACATGGATTATTGTTCAAAATAAAAATACATTTTTACAAGCTTACTATATTTTAGAATAAGGCAATGTTTTGGTATTTAGAAATTCGGGAAATAGTGCCCTAACGTATTGGGTTGCGATTTTCCATTTGGCTAAATAACTAAATACCCTTTTAACAAGTTTTGTAAATCACGAGATGACTTTAATTATGAGGGTTTAAAAAATGTCGTGTCTTAACGTACTGGATGTGATGTTTATATTCCTTCGGAATAAAGAAATCTCAAGTTTTAAATAAAAAAACCTATTCTAGTGTTGTGCCTTAACTTATTGGGTTTGATGTTTTGCGTCTCGAGGTAGGAATTTTCTAAAATAAAGACAAGCTTAATTTCAAAGTCATGAGGTGCTATACCCTAACTTACTGGGTAAAGTACTTTATTTCTTTATGATAAGTAAGTCTTGGTTTTCTTTCTAATAAAAGGATCATATTTTCTAATTTTCTTTGTTTTCAACATTCGGACATGATTTTATCGATTAGGTACCAATTTTGGGCGTTATGAGGGTGCTAACCCTTCATCATACGTAACCGACTCCTGAACCCGTTTTCTTGTTTTTGTGGACCAAAATTGAATTTTTTTTGAAATAAAACGTTTTACAAGGTGATCCAATCATACCTAAGTAAAAAGGGATTGGTGGCGACTCCATTTTCGTTTTAAAGTCGATCATCATTTTCAAAATCCAATTTTTAAAATGGTTTCAACAAGCATCATTTCCTTTTCTTGAAGAAATTTAAAAAGAACTATAATTGCTAAAAGATGAAGTAATGAGATATAAAATTTAGGCCTAGATTAAGGGAAGCCATCAAACTAGCTCCTAGGAAAACAATGGAGTAAGATATTACTTAGAAGTCTGAAATTGCAGCTCATCCTCTTACTCAAAAAATTAGCAGCAATTAGATCTACTAAAGCTATAAACCATAATTTGAGTTGACAAAGAGTCAAATATGGCTTCTGTAAGCAAACCTATCGAGGTGCAAGGGTTGTAGGATGAAGCAATTAGAGTTCCAATGGCTCAAGTAATATGTCTAGCATAGACTCCATTTAGAAAAAAAAAAATCAATTGACAAATCTATCAATCTCACATCAAATGGGAAATAAAAAGATTAATTTTTCTTATTAGTTTACCCAAATTCAAAAATTGAGAAAAACCCTAAAAAAATCTACTTTATTACTTAAAATGGCAGTAAGATATTTGCCAAAAAAATCCAATAAGATGGTGTATAAAAATATAGGGTTAAGGGTGTAAAGAGCCCACTTTTTCAAAAAAAAAAAAAGCAATTAAGCCTCTGCTTTTTTTCCACTCAATTGGATACTTGAACTTTCAAAATGCATCAAAAAGTTCCTCAAACTTTTTCAAAAAAAAAAAAAGCAATTAAGCCCCTAATTTTTTTTTTGCAATCAATTAGGTACTTGAATTGCCAAAATACATCAAAAAAACCCATTGATCATTAACTTTAACAGTTGATTTGTAAGTTCTGTTTTCCCCAAAAGAGATAAAGAATTCATTGATTTGTAAATGTTTTACAAAGAAAAAAGTAAAATTTATTTGTACAATGAAACAAAATTCTTATAAATATAATTTGGTCAATTGCAAGAAAAGCTACTAAATTGATGATAAATTATAATTACAAAAATTGTTAGAAATATTTCTCATTGTAAAAGAAAGCAAAATGATTTTTTCTCTCCAACTTTATAAAAAAATTATTTTATTTATTCATTTAACTTTTTGTTTTTTTAGTTTTTAAACTTGCATACCGTAGATTGCTACATAGATGATATATCAATATTTAATTACTTTTTAAAATTTTAATTTTTTATAATTTTAATTTTTAAAAATATTTTTAATTTTTTAATTTTTTTAAAAATAATTAAATATTGATGTGTCATCTATATGGTAATTCATATGTTTTGTAAAATTAAAAAAATATTAAAATTTTCATCTATTTTAAAGTGATTTAAAAAAAACTATAAATTTAAGTATTAAAAAAGATAAAAATTAAATAGAAAACTAAATTAATTTTTATAAAATTAAAAGGGTACTTAAAAAGAAATACAGATAGATTTTTTTTTTTTTTTAGAAAATGTGATTTTGGTAAAGATTGTTTGTACAATTTATAGAAAAGGTTTCAATCTTCGTTACCGAGTCAACTTGCAATCCTATTTTATTGTCTTTTTGTCCCAAAAGAAAATCATCCGCCCGCATATGCATGGTTATGTATAAGCATCCAAATATTTTAATTTCTTCCAATCAAGATAAAACCTAGTTTGACACGGAATCTATAAAGGAAAAAGTTAACACAGTGACCCACAACCAACATTGCTTGAAAAACACCCTTTTGTTTTTTTCATCATTATTAAAATCTTCCAACCAGCTTTGCTCATCAATGTGGACATTTTTCTTGGTGGGGCAGCGAATCAAACCCAATCGGTACAGTTTGTATAGAATCTAATTCCAATAGGAAATTTAGGGTTGGCTTTGCATAAATGGTGTGATGTGTTGATGTTGTGTATTTAATTTATTTTTTGTCTTATATTATAGTATTATTATAATATTTAATTTTATCGTCATCGTTTTTTTTACACTAATCGCAAGTAAACATACCATTCATTCAAACCCACCTTAATAATATGGATGGACCCAAATTACTGTTTAAGCAATAAAATTATATGGACCCAAGTTACTATTTAATTATTTTTATTAAAACAAGTAGTAAGCAACTGATAATATAAATATTGGTGGATCAATAATAAGTGAAACCTTCCAATCAGCTGCAACTTTTGCCCATTTGTTGATTTGGATGGACTGCTTGTCTTCTCAATTGTTCCATATTACTGACTTGATGAACGCGTAGGATTTGAATGTCATCAGTCCAAGGTTTATATTTCCAGTGCCACGAAATTGCTTTGGTCTGAACTTCTTTTATCTTTTTATCTTGAAGCATGATGATATGAATGAATATTCCTAATGATGCCACCTTAAGATGGGTTTGGATGGGCGGTGCGTTTACTTGCGGTTAGTGTAAAAATAGCAGTAGCAGCGAGATTAGATATTGTAGCGTGAGACAAGAAGTAAGCTAAACGCATTGTACCGTATCGTACCGCACCGCCCATCCAAACCCACACTTAGTCAAGACTTCACGTATAGTTTATAGCTTGTCAGAGGTTAGATTCTAATTCACATGCCATGTGCTTCTTTGGAAAAGAGTTTCGGCATTTAGATTGACAATAGAGTAGGTAGTCCCATAACCATGATGACCTTTCCTCCATGCTAGGTAAGCTATCGGTAAGTTGAATTGAAGCTTATCCTCTTCTTACTTGAAAAAGTGTTTCTTACTGGCACTCAAATTGTGGAGGGTGTTTCGCATTTTACACACGTCGTTGCAATTAGAAAAATGGAGTCATTGCAACAATGCGAAGACGTTTGAAGCAAAGACAAAACAGAGACGATGTCCTGACAATACGACATGGGCCGTCACGACGAGGAGACATATGATGTCACCACAACAAGATGTGTTCCCCCACATAAATGAGTTTCTTCTCTTAGTTAAAATTTGATTACTCTAGGGATATTTTAGTCAAATTAGCCCCCTAAACCTAGCCTATAAGAGTGCCTTTAGTAACCATAAGGAAGAACAACATTGAACAACATTAAGAAAAGGCTCTGAGAGAGCTTTAAGGGAATTTTGTGTTTTAGCTAGAGAGCTTTGTATTTGGGGTTAGGGTTTGTTTTGAATTTCTCCATCATGTACTCTTCGTTTGTTTGCTCATTAGTAAAGTCTCCTTTGCCGTGGTTTTTTATCCTATTGATTTGAGGAGGTTTTCATATAAATTTGTATGTCCAATTTTCTCTATTCCTTCTTTCTCGTTGTTTATATGGGTCGATCCCCAACAAATAGGTATCAGAGCTTGGTTAGGATTATGTAATCAACCCATTCAGAGATGACAAAAATGAGATTCGATATCAAGAAGTTCGATGGGATTACAAATTCCAATTTATGGCAAGTTCGGATGACTACAATATTGTTTTAGAATGGCTTAAAGAAAGTCATTACAGGGCAAAAGCCCGCGGATTCAGATCATTCAAAATGGGATGAGCTTGATGAGAAGGCTCTATCTACAATTCAGTTATGCCTCAAGAACAATGTGTTGCAGGATGTGCTTATGGTGAAAACGACATCAACCTTATAGAGGAAGCTTGAATCCTTTTACATGAAAAAGTCTTTGACTAATCAGTTGGTGTTAAAACAACACATATACATATTTCGTATGGCCGAAGGTGCATCCATTTGGGCTCACATTAGTAATTTGTTACTCTCTAGAATGACTTGAAGAATGTCGAGGCTAATATAAATGATGAAGATCAAGCTATGCTATTGCTGTAACACCCCTCACCCATATTCACCGCCGGAATAGGGTTACGAAGCATTACCAAACTTATAACACATATAACTGTACTTTTCTCATACATTCAATCATTTCATATAATCGTGATTCAGTTTGTCCTTTACAAGAGCCCACGAGGCCTTAAACATGCTTGAGGAGCAGTTCGGGACTAAACCGATAACTTATAAAACTTTCACGAAACTTTGAAAAATTTTCTCAGTACAGAGGACATACACCCGTGTGATCAGGCTGTGTGTCTCACACAGCCACTAGACATGCCCGTGTCTCCAGCCGTGTAAAAACAGGGGGTATATACTGACTTGGGTCACACGGCCAACCACACGCTCGGGTGTCTAGCCCGTGTGCCATACCGGGTGCTAGGCCGTGCCAAAATTGTAGGGTATACTAACTTATGCAACACGGCCAAGTCACATGCCCGTGTGCCAATTAGGGGTATACTGACTTGTACCACACGGCTAGTCACACCCCCGTGTGTGAGGCCGTGTGGAATGTACTGACTTGGATTTAATTTCAGCACTAGGGGACACATGGCCGTGTAACATGATCGTGTGTCGCACATGGTCGAGACACACGCCCGTGTTTCTACCCGTATGGATAAAAATAGGCTATTTGCAAAGCCATTTTGCCAGCCTATTTTCATATACTTGCACAAGTGTAATATGCAACATTTTATAACTCAATAGGCAGTCAATCCACAACATTTCATGCACATTTTATACCATTTCGACATGGTATTCAAATACCTAATTAATATTATGCATTTTCCACTCATATGCCTATTACAAATCAAGACAACATTTGCATATTTCTATCCCATCTACTATTTGCCAAAACATACCATATTTGAACACTTATACACAACCAAAACAATACACCAATTTAAGCCAAATCACATGGCTTTAACTTATACCATAACATGTACCAAACTCACTATCTCAAGTAACCATAACTATTGTAATAGCCCGATTTAGGGGCTAGTCGAAACAGTGGTTTCGGAACCCCTAATTCGAGGTCGGAGAAAATTATTTTTTATATTATTTTATGTGTTATAGCATGATTACAAGAGTTCATGAAAATTTTGGTCCTTTAATTTTAGCGATTGCATGCTTAATTGCGAAAAAGGACTAAATCGCATAAAGTGCGAAAGTTCTATTTTACAAGCTAAAGGTGTTTAAAAGCCATAGAATATTAATTTGAGGCCCTTAATGTGCAATTAGACCCTTAGAAATAGGGTGGCAGGCCATAGGGGACAAACAATGTCAAAAGTTGTCAAAGTTGTTGGAATTAGGTGGATTAATTTGACTTGTATTAATAAAATAAAGAAAAGAGTGATATCATCTTTTATTCACCACCTTCACCACCGAAAATTAGCAGCAAAGTAGGGGTTTGAGAGCTCAAAAATTTCATCAAGCTTTTCTCCTTACAAGTAAGCGTTATGATGATCATTCCTTGATAATTTTTGTACTTTTGGGACCCTTGTAGCTTGAGCTAGCTAATAAGGGGACTATTTTGCAAAATGGTTGAAAAAATAGGGTTTTTCCATGTGAGTATTTATGTTTTTTGCTGCATTTTTATGGAAGAAAATGAGTCTTAGCGGTTAAACAAACAACTTTTGTGAAAGGTGTTACCATGAAAACACCTAAAAGGGCCTTTTTGTAAAAGTTATAAAATAGGTGTTAAATGTGTCAAATAATGAGTATTGAGGGTTTCCATAAGAGTAATAGATGTTCATCTAGTCTTGTAAAAGGAGGAAATTCGATTAGAATCAATTTACGAGCCTAGGGGTAAAATCGTCATTTTGTGAAAGCCTAAGGGAAAAAATGGTAATTTTGCCAAAATATGATTATTGAAATGTATTGATTAATGTGGTAATTAAATGAGCTAATTTTTTATTATAGATCAAGAAGAACAAGGAATTAACCTTGACTGAGGAAAAGGCAAGGTTTCGGACTAGATCGCAAAATTTCACAGTTTGGTACTGAGGTAAGTTTGTGTGTAATAAATTCAACATCATGTTATTAAATTTTAAAATGTTTGATATTCGTGAGGATGTATATTATTCCTATGAAATTGAGTAATGAATATAGATGAGAAAATGATGCATATTTATGATGTTGAAGTCCTGGTTGGACTTTATGAAGTGAAAGGATATCATCACCAAGACATGATATTGGTAAGTTCCCGTATAAGACCATGTCTGGGACATGACCTCGGCATTGAATTGAAATCCCGTATAAGACCATATTTGGGATATGACATCGGCATCGAATATAAAAATCGTATAAGACCATATCTAGGATATGGCATCAATGTCAATATGAGATCTCGTATAAGACCATATCTGGGATATGGCATCGGCATCGAGATGAGACCCCATGTAAGACCATATTTGGGATATAGCATTGGCGTCAGATTTATGTGTATGATGATGATTAAGTATCCTCGAGTATTCTAAGTGATTCAACGTAATAAATAGTTAAGCTTATAATAGAGATGAAATTAGTACTAAAGCTATGTGATGAAGTGATACAAGTACATGTGAGTTATATGACATGTAATTGGTAAGAGTAAGCATGAGTAAGTTATGGCAATGTGCTTGAGACCTTGTGTTTTAATCAATGTATTAGATGGATGACATTATGAACCTTTATGTTGCTATTTATTTCATGAAAACTTACTAAGCTTCATGCTTATCTCTCTCATTTCCCTTTTCCTTATAGTATCGCCAAGCTAACTCGAGGATCATGGGACGTCGGAGTTTGAAATCACACTATCAACTTCTCTTTGGTATAGCAAAGTTAGATTTATTTTGAGTATGACATGTATAGGACTTGGTCATTTTATTATGTCATATTTGTTAACCAAAGTGTTGGCTATTAATGTTATTCAATTCATTTTGTAAATGGTCATTAGAAATTGGCCAATACTTGACAAGTTTATATATTCAATAATGTCGAAGTTCATGAAGTGCATGTTTCTATGGATGTCTTGATTTTAGGTTCTTAGAAGTGCCTTATGGTCATGATGTATGCTGAATTGAATTGGTATAAGTGTGGTTTATTTGTAGGGTGGCGATTGGCTTGGTAGATAGCCTTAAAATTGTCCACACGGGTAGACACACGGGCGTGTGTCTAGGCCGTGTGAGACACACGGTCAGCCCATGTGCTTGTTGATAGGCCGTGTGTCCCCATCCATGCTAGGTTGGCAAGTCAAGATGCTTAGTAGTAACCATACAGGCAGAGACACGGCTGTGTGTTTCAACCTTATGAAAGGCATGGCCATAGGACACGTGTGTGTGCCTTGGCTGTGTGACCTTATTGAGGTGATAACGTCATAAACAAAATGGCAAGGTTTTTGCACACGGGCTAAGACACAGACGTGTTATGGCCATGTGAGGGACAGGGGCGTGTGTCTGGCCGTGTGAAAACCCCTGTAGGTTCAAATTAGAAAATAAATCCACACGGGTGTGGAACACGGGCATGTGATATGCCACATGGGCGTGTTCCTTCCTTCACACGGGCGTGTGGTCCTGTTTTGTGTCAAATTTTTCTAAGTGTTCAAAAGTTTTCGATTTGATTTTGAATCATTCTGAGTGCAAGTTTAGGGTCCCGTAGACCTATAATAAGGACATTATAGTCTCGAATGAAGAGTTCTAATTTGAAATGAAATTTTATGGATCGATGTTGTATGTTTGAGCAAGTTAAGTACGGTAATGCCTCGTACCCGATTCAAATGTCGAATATGGGTAAGGGGTGTTACAACTATCATCTTTATAACTAGCCTATACATGCCATATTTACAAGTATCTAAGAGTTCAAAAGCACCAAACAACAACTGGATAGTGTGATGCGTATCTCTGACTTTATTCGAATTGAGCAAGCTAATGAACCTTTATAAAACACGGAAAAGAAACAAACTAAGCTTTATAGCTTAGTAAGCCTGTATAATTTAGAACTAAACTTACCATTTAAACATGATCAAGACAATAAATAAGGTGTACTCAATTCAATTATCAAATACCTAAACACAAGCATTTATCAACAAGCTAGTCACATAAGTGCATATAATCATCCATTAACTCATTTTAGTACTTAATACATTGTATCATATCAAATTCATTTATCATGTACATTATTTGTAACATTTCACTCTCAATCATATAATCAATAATTCATTCAATAACAGTAACTCATCCGTATAAACAGTAATTAATCTGTATAAACAGTAATTCATCTGTATAAATAATAATTCATCTGTATAAACATAGTTTTATCATATAACCAATAACAGAGTTTATGCTCGTTGAACCTATTAGAATATCGAGGGATACTCGGGTGATATACATTACGTGTAATAATCAGTAATCCTTCGTATCATTATCATTTCCGCTCTTTCGAGCTATGATCAGTAAGCTCCTCCTGAGTTGATGGACAGTAAGCTCTATTGAGCTGAAACGGTAAGCTCTAACGAGCTGATAACAGTAAGCTCTAACGAGCTGATAACAGTAAGCTCTTATGAGCTAATATATCAATAAGCTCATATGAGCTACGGTGAGTCTGCAACACATATAGGATCTCGACCTAAACGGTAACCCTAGTGACCTGTCACTCGTATCCTACGAATTCCTACGATTCAAACGGGGCTCGGTAACCATCAAAATATATCAATAAGGCATTCGAATTTTCAAGTGGATCATTTACTCAATTACATACATTCATTTCAAATAATTACAAGTATTTAAAAGTTCGATTCTAATTATACAAACTTACCTCGAGTTGCCCGGATAGAAATATCGGCTAATCGTCAACCTTTCTTTTTCCCCGATCTAATCCCGATATCGACTTATCTTGATCTATATATTATTAAAATCAGATTATTTAATCAACTATTTATTCAATTTAGTCCAAAACACACATTAGGGCTATTTTATACATTTGCCCCTAAACTTTAACATTTTTACAATTTAGTCCTTATCACATAAAATTTCAAATTCATGAAATTTAGTACAAAACCATGCTTAGCCAAATTTTAATGGAGTCCCTAGCATCCCATATCTTTTATTTATTCACACTTTTACCCACATTATTTTATAATTTCACAAATTAACCCCTTTTTGACATTTTGGTCAAAAATCACTTTACAAAAACTATTAATCTAACATTAAAGCTTCCAAATCTATCATAATCCATCAAATTACTCAAGCATTCAACAATGGCAACATGATAAATCTTTAACAATTTCGAAATCTAAGGTGCGGGCTAGCTAGAATATGGAGCAACGATCTCAAAAACATATAAATCATTAAAAACAGGACAAAATCAAACTTACATGCAAGAGAACAATGTGGCTGAATGTTGAAGCTCTATTAATGGTGTTTTCTTGGCTGATTTTCGGTAGATGAATGCAATTAGGAAGATGACAATTTTGTTTTTCTTTATTTTCCTAAGTTTATTACTAATTTACAACTTTAACCTTAATGAAAAACCATTTAAAAAAATTCATTTAATGTCTAAATATGTCCACTCATTCTATTAATGGTCTAAATACAACATAAGGACCTCCTCTTTTAAGTTACATAGCTATTAGGCACCTTTAGCTTAGACAACATCAATTTTGCACTTTACGTGATTTTGTCCTTTTTATCAAATTGACCATTTAAACGATAAAAAGTTCTTAACGAAATTTTCACACAATCACTCGATCATACTGTAAACCTTAAAATAATAAATAAGTATTTCAACTTCGGATTTGTGTCCCAAAACCACTGTTCTGATTTGACCCAAAAACGGGCTGTTACAACTCTCCCCCCATAGAGATTTTCGTCCTCGAAAATCTTATCAGAGAATATATTACATATTTGATTTCTTATAACCTTATCAATTTCTCATATAGCCTCGGATTTCTCAATTCTTTAATCTCACGATCTAAGATGCTGATCTATCCTTCACTATACTTCATATCAAGCTGAATTTCAACTTCTGAAAGAGATATTATATACAAAGGGTCTTATCTGAATCATCGCATCATAGATATAAGAAACACATTATGGATCTTCTCAAGTTCTGACAATAATATAAGTTTAATAAGCCACTGGCTTTATTTTCTCAATAATCTCATACGGCCTGATGAATCACGAACTCAACTTCTCCTTATAGCTAATTCGAGAAATTCTATTTTCACAGCAATACTTTCACAAACACTCAGTTCACTAACTGAAATTCAATGCTTTTACATATCAAGTCTGCATATGTTTTTTGTCAATTTGAAACTACTTTCTAACTGTTACAAATTACTTTCACTGTTTCTTCAATTTCTCTGTTGAAATCAATCCCATGGATCTTTTTCTCACAAAGCTCGATCTAATAACAATAGAATTCGATAATTGTAATCATACAATACTTCATAAAATACCATCTTTATACTCATATGGTAACTATTATTATGCTCAAACTCAACCAATAGTAATACTTTCTTAATTGCTTTCACATTCTAAAATACAATAACAAATTGTATCTTCGAGAATCTGAATCACTTTCTCATATTATCCATTAGTTGAAGAATGAAATACGGTGTTACAATGCAACCTCATACCCAAAGTTTATAGTAGTTTTCTTTAGAAACATAATATAAACCTCGGACCTCTATCTGAAATAATAGAGACTGGCACTCTGTAAAAGCTGACAATTTCAGAAATGTATAACCTAGCTAGTCTATCAAGAGGGAAATTATACGTACCGAGATAAGATGTATAGACTTCTTCAACAATAAACAATAGTTCAGATAACATATTCCTTTTACAAAATCCAACGAGATTTTATTTCATCTCCATTTAGATAATAACACAGACTGTAACAGTTCCGAAGGTACTTGATAATCAGCTTTATCATGTTGATAATCAGACATTTGGATACAAGTCAGAAGTATCACGTTTCATACTCATTCATCAGTAAAACTGTCTCAGATTATTTTACATCTTAGTTTTCCCCGAACGAACAGATAATTACCACTGTGAACTAGATATAACAATTTTTGTATAATCTCTGGATTTCTCGGTACACAAAATTAGTCTTGAAACAACAAATAATCATCGATTCCAATCTCAAACTCTAAATCAGAAGTCAATTTATGTTGAACTCTTTTAACTTGTAATTCACTGATACATTTCTGAGCTTCACAAAATCGCAAAATAAACATCAACTTAGCTTTTAACTCAGCTAATATCTATCCATCATCAGATAAGATCAATCGTGTATTCATCACTTGTAAAGCACACAAAGATTTCTTGTTCAAAATAACTGTGACTATAATCGTTTGTCTAGGATGATAACCAATTACTGACTCAAAATCTTTCGACAGTTCAAGCCATCTTTGCTATTCGAAATTCAGATTTTTATGTAACATCAAATATTTTAAACTTTTGCAGTCATCATATAGGTTACATTACTCACCAAACAATTAATGTCGCTAACTATTAAATGCAGTTACAATGTCAACCATTTCTAATTCGCGTGTCGAATAACTCTTTTCATGCAAATTTAACTGTATGAAAGCATAAGTCATCACTATACATTCTTGTACTAAAACATACTCCAAACCATTCAATGACGCATGACTGAAAATTATAAACTCTTTACCTGATTTAGGCAGAATCAAAACTGATGCTTTAATTAACAGTGTTTTCAACTGTTATAACTTTATTAACATATATTAAACCAAATCAAACTTCGCACAAATGAAAACTTCAATAATCAAAACAACTTTAATTTAGAATAATATTTCTCAAATAGAACTGTTCCGATAGATATAATTCTGTATCATATTTTCTAAATATGAATTCCTCATTCAAAATATCCATCTATTTACCCGTGAACGCACAAAATTTATTTCTGGACTCCAGGATAAACTCAAACATATATAACTCAATTAAATTTTTAAACAAATAACCCAATCAAATTAAACAACTGAATCGATCTTGGCTGTCAAACAATAACTTTTCAAAGAAAACCTTTCTTCTTGTTGTCAAGATAACTCAAACATACAATTTATCGTAATTTCTTCATGATACTAGTCAACTTCTTAAAAACTGTATAACTCGAATATGACATAACATTCCATCTTTAGTCATTGACATATATCAAGATTTGCTTGGAAGTGATAACTATTATACTGATTTGAACTTGATCTTCTATCATCTATGCGTTTGCTGATGTTAATTCCCTTTCAAGGAAACTAGAAAGTATTAAATAATAAAGCTATCTCAACTGTTAATCATCGAAGTGTTGTATTATACTGAAGCCACCTCTGTCAGATAAAAATCATATTGCTATAATAAGACCGACATCTCAACCGTATAAATAGATAATATCCCAGCTGTTAATGCAGAAACATAACCTTTATAAATCTGATAACAATACCACTGTACTCCCATGATCAAACCAGAAATTATAATCATAATAAATATATTCATCTCCGTCAAAAGAATATCTATTGCAGATAATCACATCGAATCATAATAAAACCAAGGTAGTGAAATCTCAAAGTAGGGAACTATACATAATTTCTGAAAATTACAACCCATATAGAGTGATAAGGATCTCAATGATATCCCAGAGAAATTCCAGAAGAAAACATCACTCATAAACACTGAAATCAACTGTGACATTCAAGTATATTCAACAAAATAATAACCAGTAGAAATAGAATACTAACATCATATGAATTTTACCGTTAACTTTTCTATCAACACAATGTAATAAAATACCAGGGAAAGATAGACAATGCCGATCATAACCCAAATAGACCAACAATTCTTTCGTCTATCAGTATGTTTAGCTAGCGTTCTCACACGATAAGAGTTTCATTTGAAAATAAATAGCCACATATACCTCTGAGAATAATTGATCACATAGAATACCCAAAAAAGATCATTATAAGCTATTTGACTATACTACTGTACTCAGATATCTTTACAATTCAAACATTATTCTACTATCTAATTCTGTCATTATTGATACCTCGTTATCCCATCACTAACAGAAATCAATTAAGTAGAACTTCCAGTTAATACATTCTTTAGATATCATACCTAAATATTTTGTTTCATCGAAGTTAACTTCTTCTTTAATAGTGATTTTGCATAATCCAAATAACCTTCAAAACGATCCGATATTCTTCTAGTACTATCTTTACTGTTGACTCATTCTCTTATCTAACCACAGTATTAATCCTTCAATCATGGAACTCTATAATTCCACACTTGTGAGCTTATTCAATCTAAATCTTACGGATTTCATTGTAACACTATACTAATAAGGGGGTGAGGGTCGTAAAGCCTCAAATTTAACTCTTACATATACATGCACATAACATAACATTTATCAATAACATAATATTATGAACTTTTATTCATACCTTTATGAATTTCAACTCATTATAAACACATTTTCGCTTAACTATTTGAGTACCATTTTTCACACTATCAGAATTAGCTCGATCAGAAAGAATATATGTCTAATTAAAAAAATTTTCATCAGAGTAGGGAGATATCACACTATCACAGGTTCTATATGGCATCTATAGCTAGACTCACTTAAGCTTACAACTGTGTGAAAATAGGGGGTACATACTGACTTGGGTCATACGGCCAACCACACTCCTGTGTGTCTAGCCCCTGTGCCCTTCAAAGTGGCCACACATGCCAGTGTGCCAGGCCAGATGGTAGGTCGTGCCAAAATTGTAGGGTATACTGACTTATGCAACACGGCCAAGTCACATGCTCGTGTGCTAAGCCGTGTGCCAATTAGGGGTATACTGACTTGTACCACACGGCTAGTCACACGCCCGTGTGTGAGACCTTGTATATGACTTGGATTTAATTTCAGTACTAGGGGACACATGGCCGTGTAACATGACCGTGTGTCGCACACGGTCGAGACACACGCCCGTGTTTCTACCCGTGTGGACAAAAATAGGCTATTTGCAAATCCATTTTGCCAGCCTATTTTCATATACTTGCACAAGTGTAATATGCAACATTTTATAACTCAATAGGCAGTCAATCCACAACATTTCATGCACATTTTATACCATTTCGACATGGTATTCAAATACCTAATTAATATCATGCATTTTCCATTCATATGCCTATTACAAATCAAGACAACATTTGCATATTTCCATTCCATATACTACTTGCCAAAACATACCATATTTGAACACTTATACACAACCAAAACAATACACCAATTTAAGCCAAATCACATGGCTTTAACTTATACCATAACATGTACCAGAATCACTATCTCAAGTAACCATAACTATCATCTTTATAACTAGCCTGTACATGCCATATTTACAAGTATCCAAGAGTTCAAAAGTACCAAACACAAACTGGATAGTGTGATACGTATCTTCGACTTTATCCGAATCGAGCAAGCTAACGAACCTCTATAAAACACGGAAAAGAAATAGAGTAAGCTTTATAGCTTAGTAAGCCCGTATAATTTAGAATTAAACTTACCATTTAAACATGATCAAGACAATAAATAAGGTGTACTCAATTCAATTATCAAATACCTAAACACAAGCATTTATCAACAAGCTAGTCACATAAGTGCATATAATCATCCATTAACTCATTTTAGTACTTAATACATTGTATCATATCAAATTCATTTATCATGTACATCATTTGTAACATTTCACTCTCAATCATATAATCAATAATTCATTCAATAACAGTAACTCATCCGTATAAACAGTAATTAATCTGTATAAACAGTAATTCATCTGTATAAACATAGTTTTATCATATAACCAATAACAGAGTTTATGCCCGTTGAACCTATTAGAACATCGAGGGATACTCGGGTGATATACATTACTTGTAATAATTAGTAATCCTTCGTATCATTATCATTTTCGCTCTTTCGAGCTAGGATCAGTAAGCTCCTCTTGAGTTGATGGATGAAGAAGCTCTATTGAAATTTGAAATGGTAAGTCATAACAGTGATAATGATGATAAACTCTTAAAAGCTGATATATCAGTAAGCTCATACGAGCTGCGGTGAGTCCGCAACACATGTAGGATCTCGACCCAAATGGTAACCCTAGCGACATGTCACTGATATCCTACGAATTCCTACGGTTCAAATGAGGCTCGGTAACCATAAAAATATATCAATAAGGCATTCAAATTTCAAGTTATCATTTACGAACTTACCTTGAGTTGCCAGGATAGAAATATCGGCTAATCGTCAACCTTTCCTTTTCCCCGATCTAAACCCGGTATCGGCTTATCTTGATATATATATCATAAAATTAGCTTATTTAATCAACTATTTATTCAATTTAGTCCAAAACACACATTAGGGCTATTTTACACATTTACCCCTAAACTTTCACATTTTTACAATTTAGTCCTTATCACATAAAATTGCAAGTTCAAGCAATTTAGTACAAACCCATGCTTAGCCGAATTTTATTGGAGTCCCTAGCAGCTCATATCTTTTATTTATTCACACTTTTACCCACATAATTTTACAATTTCACAAATTAACCCCTTTTTGACATTTTTGTCAAAAATCACTTTACAAAAACTATTAATCTAACATTAAACCTTCCAAATCTATCATAATTCATCAAATTACTCAAGCATTCAACAATGGAAACATGGTAATTCTTTAACAATTTTGAGAGCTAAGGTACAGGCTAGATAGAATATGGAGCAACGATCTCAAAAAACGTAGAAATCATTAAGAACGAGACAAAATCACACTTACATGCAAGAGAACAATGTAGCCGAATGTTGAAGCTCTATTAATGATTTTTTCTTGTCTGAATTTCGGTGGATGAATGCAATTAGGAAGATGACAATTTTGTTTTTCTTTATTTTACTAAGTTTATTACTAATTTACAACTTTAACCTTAATGAAAAGCCATTTAAAACATTCATTTAATGTCCAAATATGTCCACTCATGCTATTAATGGTCTAATTACAACATAAGGACCTCCTCTTTTAAGTGCCATAGCTATTAGGAACCTTTATCTAATAGAACATCAATTTTGCACTTTAAGTGATTTAGTCTTTTTTTATCAAATTGACCATTTAAACGATAAAATTTCTTAACAAAATTTTCACACAATCACTCGATCATACTTTCAATCTTAAAATAATAAATAAATAAGTATTTTGACTTCAGATTTGTGGTCCTGAAACCACTGTTCTGATTTGACCCAAAAACTGGCTGTTACAATTGCTGTGCTCTTTGCCTCATTTATATAAAACTTTCAGGGAGACCCTAATTTATGGAAGAGATAAACTATCATTCGAAGATATGAAGGGAAACTTGTTGAGCAAAGATAAGCTCGAGAACGAGTTAGGTTTGAATATGAAGTTAGATGGGCAAGCCTTTGTTTTGGTTGCAAGAGGCAGACAACAGTCTAAGGATTCAGGTCAGAGAAGGTCTAGGTCGAAATCAAAGTTAAGGATTCAACATTCTAAGCTTAGGTATTTTAGATTCAAACAATTGTAGAATTTTCATTGATTCAAACGAGATTAAGGTATCTCGTGGAGTTGTCATTTTAATGAAAAGTCAGAAAACCAAGAGTCTATATATTCTGTAGGGTTCAACAGTGACCGGAGCAGTAGCAATATGGAGGTGGAGCTAAAATAGTCGCCACGTTGTGACGAGGAGTCTCATGATGTCACGACGAATCCCATCTATTATGGATTTGGAGCCAACTCGGCTGTGACACATACGGCTCAATCATATGAGCAAGAAAGGAATGATCGTTTTGACTAAGAAAGGACTTCTCCCGGGTGTAGAAGTTGGAAAGTTAGATTTCTATGAGCATTGCATTTGTGGGAAGCAGACACGAGTCAACTTTGATTCTGTAGTCTACAAGACGAAAGACACTGTTGATTACATTCATTTCAATTTATGGGTCCAGCTTAAGTCACCTCCAAAAGAGGCAATAAATATCTCCTAACTTTTATTGATAACCACTCTAGGAGGGTTTGGGTCTATTTCTTGAAGCACAAGAATGAAGTTTTCGAGTTTTTTAAACAGTGGAAGACCTTACTGGAAAAATAGATTGTGAAGTCTCGAGTTCTGTTCGACTGGATTTAATGAATACTACAAACAGGAAGAAATTGAGCGACATTGCACAATTGTTGGTACCTGTAGCAAAATGGTGTTGTAGAAAGGATGAACAAAACTCTACTTGAGAGAGCCCGATGCATGCTCTTTAATGTAGGCTTAGGAAAGGAGTTTTAGGCAGAAGCTGTCAACCTGGTGAGTTATTTGGTGAACCAATCACCAGATTGAGCATTGGATGGAAAGGTTCCTGACGAGATATGATCGAGTAACCCTTCAAATTACTCTAACCTTAGAGTATTTAGTTGTCTTGCTTATGCACGTGTTAATGAGGGAAAGCTTGAACCTAGGGCTATGAGATATATATTTATTGGTTTTGCTATAGGAGGAAAATTTTTTAAGTTATGGTGCCTAGAAACTAAGAAAACTATTATTAGTAGAGATGTGGCGCTTGATGAAACTACAACGATTCTTCTGAGAAAAGAGTCGCCTACTCTTGTCGACATAAAACAGAGTGTTTCAAACAATCTGGAGCCAAAATTGTTGCAATGTCATGATAAGGAAGCACAAAACGTCATAACATCATGAAGAACTTCGCACTTAAGTCAATCTAAAGGGTTTTTAGACAACAAGAGGTTATTGAAGCCTCCCTAGATTAGTTAGAGATGCTATCAGATTTATAAGCATCTCCTACATGTTAACCACAAAATTATATGTTAGCTCATGATAGGGAGAGACGAGAGATCAAACCACCTTAGATATTCTGCCATAGAAATCTTATGGCGTATGCTCTAAACGTTGCGGAGAGCATTGATTCAGCCAACCTTTCAAATTACTCTGAAGCAGTTCAGGCTCTTGATTCCAACAAGTGGCTAATGTAACACCCTGATTTAGAAATAAAGTATGGATATATTTGAATTGAATTCCTTGGGTGACCACCTATAAATATGTTATCGTTTATAGTAAAAATAGCATACCAAAAACATATAAAATTATAACGGACGTGTTTGCAAGTATACGGGTCAAATTGTAATATAGGATATGCGTACAATGGAACACATGAAGTATTGTGAGAATCGTACTCAAGGGAGGATAAAATAAATCTATAGAAAACCTTTTTACCATAATAAGTCTAAATAGTAATAATTAAATCTTATATTACAACAAATGATAAAAAGGATTAATGAAACACCCCACACCCAGCCCACGAGCCTGGACCGGATCTGGTATGTTCCTCAAGTAAACCGATTCAAATTCTTTCGTTACTTTGTGAAAAACTTGTGTGATTTTAAAAAAAATTGTTTGGGTTGGGCTTGTGTTAAAAACCAACTTATCTAACATTGAAATCCATTTATTTAAAGTGACAAAACATTTAGGGTTTATTTTAAAATAAATTTACTTGATCTTTACTTAATAAAAATTCGTAAACATAATAATTAAAAGTAAAAAGGAATAAAGAAATCCAACTTGGGCCTTATTACATTAAACAAAACCCAAAATAAAATTATAAAGTACTTAAATGAAATAAAATGTCCATATTCAATAAAACTTCAGGCTGAGCATGGCCACCACAAGTTCTGCCGACCCGGTCCATTACTGGTCATCACCTGAAAAATATTTCCCACAACGGGGTGAGTCAAACGGACTCAATGTGTACTCGACACCAAATCGTAATAGAATCAGGCATACAATACATTCAAACATAAAATACAAGTTATGATGCATTCCCAAACCCGAACCTAATTGTCCATCCGCTACACACCCCCGTACCTGCCAAACACACCGTGGGGACTACTAAGTCGACCCTCCTTCCGCTACACACCAAATTGCGGGCTTAAGTCACCGCATCTGTGGTCGTAAGTCACCACTTTTCAGATTACTGTGGTCTTAAGTCACCACTTTTCACTTCCCCTTTCAATATACAACCATATGCCCCATATATTAATATGTATAATATACCAGAGTTCACAATCGTATAATATTCTCATGTTACAAATAACATATTTCATATTCCTAGTAGGAGTAGGAAACGTACCTGAGTACTTTGTACCATAACATGGTACCTTAGCCACGTTCATATTTCCATTAACACATATTTTAAAACATGTAACCATAATTCATATTACAAAGTAGTGTGGGGTACACACCTGATTCACTTAGCAAATTCCTGGAGATCTTGAAATCTGATCTACCGCTTAGATCCTTAATCCCTACATTTGATTATTCACTTACTATTTTAATAAAAAGCCATTCGGCCATAAATCCAAATCCTAGTAGGATTAGTATTCTTAAACTTACCTTGTTGCCGATTGACTTAATAACCAAGTCCCGAAACTTTGTATCCTTCTTCCTTGTATTCGGCCAACTCTAGATCCCTTTAACATATTAGTTTTCGGCTTTTAAGATAATAAAAGACAGATCCAAACACTAAAATAAGCCTTGGCCAAATGCTATAGACACTTACCTTGTGGATTTTAAATCCCGAAATTCACCGAATAACTAGGGAACATGCAAATTTATGGTGTACCTTCGGAAAAGAACTTCTCCTTCCTTGTAGTCTACACTTAGTAAGTCCCGAAAGATCTCTTCAAAGTTTCGGCAACCATGAACATTAATGGAATTAGCCCTAGATTTCGATAAGTCTAAAGTATAAAAGAATGGAAACCAAACTTGGATCTTACCCTTATTTGAAGAAATCGATTGCACCTTCACTTCAACCTTCAGAGATTCGGCTATGGCCTTGATCTTAGCAAGCTTTCGGCTTTTGGAATATTGAGAGGAGAAGAATGAAGAAGAAAAGAATGGGGGTTGCAGAGAAAATTCGGAGAGGTTATTAAGGAAGAGTAAATAATGCTGAATGGCCTCTCTTTTCCTTTTATAGCCAAATTTACTAGGCTAGAGTCCCTTACTTGGCCACCACTCTCCTATTTTGATAACTTTATCCTTTATTTATCATAAATAAAAGAGTTTAATCCAACATTTATCTCTTCAAAATAATCTAATTTAAAAAAAATCCTTTATTTATCACCTTTTTAATCGAATATTTATGAAAATAAAACACCTCTTTTCTAGAAGCATGTGCCGTCCACCTCAGTCTTCGGAAGCAAAAATAAAAACCTCCTTATTTGCTTCCCAAGTGACTCGAACCAGTGCCCATTCCTTTTGCATATGGCGCCATTTCCATAGGCCCTAAGTGGCATCTCTTGTGCCACTTTTCCAAGCCTGTTTGTGTGTCAAATTTCACCAACTTTTTCTTTTAAGGCCACCTTGCCCTAATTTCCTATTTTAAACTTTAAAACTTGACATTTCTAGGTCATTTCTAAGTTTCCTAAAATTTTTGATCGGCTCTGTAAACTTGACGTTTCCCTACATTTCCAAGACAAGACATTTCCTTACATTTCCCTGCATTTCCTTACATTTCCATACATTTCCTCACATTTCCTTACATTTCCTTACATTTCCATACATTTCCTTACATTTCCTTACATTTCCTTACATTTCCCTACATTGCCTTACGTTTCCATACATTTCCCTACATTGCCTTACGTTTCCATACATTTCCACACATTTCCATACATTTCCATACATTTCCATATATTTCCATACATTTCCTTATTTCTAGAATTCACATAACACATTCATAATTCATAAAACATGCCATTTTACCACATGGTTCCTTGTGTCATGCTTCACACGGAGTTTATTTTAAAGCCTCATTTACCTAGCTCTCCTTTTTACTTAAAAACCAATAATTTTCCGAAGCTTTCTTCTTCCATCCTAGAATTCTAAAAACCCTTAATACACTTCCAACACTGCCAAAACCTACTAACTCATGAATTAGGCACGAACGCTAGGTTAATTAGGATAACTCTCATTCTCTTATAATAACCCCCTAGAATAGCAGTAAATCGATCTAATGATTCCCATATTAAGTTTCACCCTAATCTGGCAAAATCTCATAACCCTATCTCTAGGCGTTCGATCAACTCCACTTAACTACGCTAGATCTACTCTTAAGTAGGGTCTATTCCGCCTCCACCTAAGCACATCAGATTTGGATTAAGCATGCATAATTAAGAACAAACCAAGTATTTATCATAAAATTTAGAAATCAAATAACAAGATTCATCTAGGTTTCATCCCCTTCAGGTATCTAAGGGGTTTAGTTGATAACTAAGAAAGAAAACATCTCAAGAGAAAAGATAAAACAAAACATAAGAAATCCCTAAAACTCCCTGAAGGAATGAAGGAGAATTTTGCCATCTTGAGTATAATTCCGGCTTCTTGGGATGGATCAACTGGCTAACTTCGAGCGATTCCTACAATTCTGACCTTTCTGGTTTGGCTCATTGGTCTAGCTCGACTCCCCCTCAAAGGTGGCACTTAGGGATATATATAGGCTCTTTGGAATGCAATTCTTTCTCTCTAAGTATCCTTTTCTGGCTGAAATTGCTCATTCCAGCGACAGAGGCACGGCCATGGCACACGCCCGTGTGGCTCGACTTTAAGCCGTGTTCAGATTTCTACTTTGAGGCATGGCTGTGTAAGTCGGGGTTGAGGCTGTGCTCTAGGTGATCGGCGAGGCACGGCTCGTGGGATTTGGGCCAGGCCGTGTCAATTTCATGATATGGCCCATTTACTTCGTTTTGGGTCCATTTTACGTTCTTTTCATCCTCGGGTGCTTTCTTGGTATAAGACATGAAAAGAAATGATTAAAAGCACCTTTTTACATAAATTAAGGGATAAATCATCCAAAAGCATACTAAATATGGGATTAAAATATGTTATAATTACGATTTATCAAATACCCCCACACTTAAGCTTTTGCTTGTCCTCAAACAAAATTCTCAACTTACAATTAAAACGAACTTTCCATGATTCACAATTCCTATCAGCAATGCCTTATCCTAATTCATAGATAATTTATACATGGATAATTCAATTTAAAGAGTCGTAAAGATTGAAACAAGATAAGTCATTCATTTGTAGTATGAAAACAAAGGTGTTTCCCTTCATCTAAATAATTATGTTTAATTCAAAACCTACAAGGATTGACATCCTCACAAAAGATTCACTCAAATCACTCAAAAAGTGTTTTAAAGGTCAAAATCAAGCACTCATAAGTCGAACCTGAAAAGTTAATCTCATAGGCTTGCCTGAAAATCAAATCTCCACCGCTGTAAAATGATATGATAAACAAATCAAAAGGTCTTTGTTAGGGTTGTAACGGGGCTAGGGTTAAAGGTGTGGATAAAGGCTGAAATTAGAAGGTTAGAATCAAGATTTAATTGATAAGTTACCTACCTAAAAATTTCTGAGATAATAATTACATCAACTGAAAATAATAATAAACCTACTAATACGAGCTATTTCTTTTGATATTTAGACTTTAACTTGTATAAGCTCACTCTTCATAATACTAATACTGACTATACTTTGATTTTTTTAAGAACAAACTAAATAAAGACAATTTTAACTTATAGTAATAAAAATTTAATCAAATCATATCTCGATTAAAGGGTAGTCAAAAGGAAGGGTGATAACTAATACGAAGGGTTTTTGGGTTAATATTAGTGGGTTAATCAATAAAAAGGGTTGTTAGGATCAACGGGGTTCACTAGGGGTTAGTTATGAGGGTAGGCCTTTTAGTGGTGTAAGTGGATTAAAACCTAGGTGCCTTTATCATCTCTGTGTATCAAATCATGAATGTGGTCTCAACATGTATAATCAAGGCAAGTTCTAGAATAATAGTTCATAGTTGACACACTCATAATTAATAAAGTGAGCATGAAAAAGAGTAGATGCTCTATAAGGCTGAAAATCTCGCAAAAATTATGGGTGTTTTTGACATCAACCACGTAAATTTCAAACTTCAAAGTAATATTCAGACTTAGGTCAACAACCTAGCAAAAATTTTAATTCCTAAAAAATAGACTTTATCATGCTTGATTCTCTAGTATTCTTTAAATTTAATCATCAATGCACAATTAACTATGACTTATTCAAAAACATGTCAATAAAAATCATGAACCAGTAGAAATTTCATCCTAATTAGTAATATGAGAAAATTACTTTAGAACAAGATTAAATCAGGGATTTATCCCCATCACACTTAAGTTGTACATTGCCCTCAATGTACAAAGATAGAAAATGACATTAATATGCAAAATTAAAAGAGAGGGGAGGAAGTGACACTCCCTGAATTAATGGCTGATTTCCTTGGAGGATGATATAGGTCGGTTGTCTGATGACTTCTGTAGTGTTTATTGCTCCTAGTGATGTTTTTGAAACTGCTAAGTCATCAGTTAGAAATCTTTTGGGGGCGTAATTAAATAAATGTTAGGAATACTCGAAAGTTAGATGTTGATGATAATTATAAAAAGTTGTCAATGTATGAGGAAAATGTTCAAATTTAAAATAAATTAAAATGACGAGAAAATAAATAAAAATAAAAACTTAAAAATAAGAAAAAGAAATCTAGATAAAGGGACTCAAAGGTCCTCATCATCGGCTGGGTCCTGCGGTGGTTCTGCTGATGAGATGTGGAGGTGCTGGTATATCTTTTGAAGTGTAGTCTCTATCTTATCAAGACGTTGAGAATTTTCAGCAAAATACAGCTTGAATTGGTCGAGCTGTGCAGAGATGTCTGCTAATGAGAGTGCTGTACGAAATGGCCGTTGGCTCGGACACCCCCTCGTCTGGGTGTGTCACTATTCGATACTGAGGGGGGTTGGTCTCTTGACGTTGTTTGATCATTCTCATATGCAATATCGTCTGGATGCCTTGAGGTGCCATGTTGCCTAACAGTGTGAGGGAAGTGGTCTGCGCCTCAGTGTGGAGGAGGCCAAAGTATCGAGCCAGTCTTGTAATGTACGCCCCATCTGTAACATCCTGAATTAGGGGCTATGCATTTGATGTGTTTTGTGTGTATGCTTTGTTTAATGTGCTAGTTTAGGGTGTATGAGAGTCTAGGAAAGGACCGGGGATAAGCTGAAGCCCTGCCCAAAATTCTCTTTTTGGGCACTTCAGTGGAAGAGCTAGCTGGAATAGGACCTAAGGGATATTGGTTGTGTTTGGTTGACACAAGCAAGGTGTTGGTAAAGTGGCAAGGTGACGCCACATAAGGGTTGGAAGGTGACGCCACAATGGAGCAGAGAGTGAGCAGGTTCAAGTCACATGGAACTCATTTTAGGAGTTCTTTTTGGCATCAAGGAGAGCAGAAGCAGAATAAGACTGGGACACTACAGGATGGGAGAGTGGACTGAGTCAAATAATTTGAATGGGTGGATGAGAGAAGAAAAGGGAGTTTGAAATGTTCAAATTAATTCAAATGAGTGATCAGGAGGAAATTGAAGAGAAAAGAAAGGGATGGGCATGTGATCAAGGTGTTGGCCGAATTTCAAACACTTGGTATAGGGGGGAATCAGTTTTTGGCTTGTGTTGGGGTGTGCCAAAATTCACTTAGGCCATAGGACCTTGTAGTTTTCTTTTGTGCATTTTTAGCTTTAGGGATTATAGGTGCCGAATTTTGTAGCTTCAAATCCTTTTATTTTTTCACTTCTTTTCTCATCTATCAACTAAGGGATTCTCCACTTTTTTTCTTATTACTTTCTTTGCTAGCCGAATTCCTTTCCCCTTCCTTATGTTTCCTAAAGCATCATAACCGCATCCAGGTAACCTCTATACCCTTTCTTGCCAAGTTGAAATCTGTTTCTCATCTTTTCTCTTCCTCAGGTGTTCTATCTCAAAAGCCGAAACCCCCTAAACTCTCATTTTCTTCTCCATTTTCTACTAAAGCCGAATATTCCTTGCCCATTATTCTCTTCTCTAAACCTCTTCTATAAGCCAAATCTCCCTAGCCATTCTTTCCTAAATTCTTTCTCTTTTGATTCATCTAAAGCCGAAACTCCTAAGCCTCCATTTGAAGTTCTTTTATTTTCATTTTCGGTTCTTTCATATTGTTCTCTTCTACCATAGTCATTGTCAAATCTTCTCTATTGCTGTGCTAGTGCCGAATCCTCTTAGGTGTGTTTGGATCTTCTGTGTTAAGGTAAAAGGCTATTTCTTTATTTCTTTATCTCTCTCTTTCCATTTTGGAAGCCAAAGCCGAATGGCTAATTGGCTTGGTGATGCCATCGTTGGACTTACATTTTTCTTCTTGTTTTCTTTTTGGGGGCGCCTATTCCAGAAATCTAAGTTAATCAAATCATCTGAATCTCAAGCCCGGAAGTCGTTAATCTCTGAACCCTATCTCTCTTTTCAGGATTTCAAGGTAGGGGGTCTTCTCTTTAGAAATTTGTTTAGATTCACTAATCGTGGTTCGCCACCTTATCCCTGTGTTAATCCCTTATTGTATAATCTGACAAGATCTTTTAATGGAATCCAATACCAATCAGGCAAAGCAGGGGTTGGACCCATAAACCCAGCCCCTAAGTTTAAGAAGCGTGCGGTGTCAGCAGTCTGAGATTGGCCATCGGGTTGTGGACCGGCTTCAGAACAGAGTCGTAGGCAAATAGCAGTCGTTTCTACTATCGATAGTGTCAACGTAGAGAGTATTATTTTACGTGTTACCAGGTGTGTAAACCCTCACACACTTTATTTTAACTGTAATATTAATTGTATGGGCTGAAAAGTCGAAAAAGGCTATGTATACAGTCGAAATACCCTTGTGGGTAAGGCAAGGAGTGCCAGGTACGTATCTATAATAACTAAACGTGAGGTTGGATGTATGTGATAATGTATTGCCTTGATAATAGCATGTTGCATTCATTATGACATATATGTTGTGCATGGGATATGGATATGATGATAAAGGGGAAGTGTTGATTACGTCACATAGTGATCGGTGGCACTGGCACAGTTGATTATAAGGTCACGTAGTGATCGGTGGCGCTGCCACATCTGTTTATAAGGTCAAATAGTGATCGGGGGCACTGCCACATCTGTTTATGAGGTCACATCGTGATCGGTGGTTAAGCCACAGTTGATTTTAAGGTCACATAGTGATCGGTATTATAATTGACAGCATGATTGTCAAGACGGCGTGTAGAGGATGGAGGGTTGATATTAGAAATCCCCACAGTGTGATGGCTGGTATGGAATGGCGTGTAGAGGATAGAAAAACAATGAGGTTGGGTTGGGCTTAATGCATTCATGTAGTTGTGTGATACCATGTATGAGCTAGATATGAGGTTGTGGGCCGTGTGCCATTTTTATGTGTTTGATGGTTTTGCACACTGAGTCTCTGTGACTCACCCTTTCCCCAACTTTTCAGGTAATCAGTAGATTGTGGATTTGGGCGCCGAGGCGGACTCGTGGAGGCCATAAAGTCTTTTCTTTTCGTAAACATCTTACTGCTTTAATTTAATTTTTAATTGGGGATTTTGTTGTAATAAGGCCTTTCTGATTTGATATTTTGTTCTATTTAATAATTACACCCAACGCTATGTCTACTTAATTACGAATTTTAATGATGAGGTTTTAAAAATACGAGTTCACAAAATAACGTTTTCTTTCAAATTGCACATAGTATTGTAAGTAATTGATTAATTAAAATTTGGAATTTTTCCTAAGCTAACAAATCTTAGTTTTCAAGACGTCTCTTAACCGGAAGGATTTCAAAACTATGGTTTTCCCCAAAGTAGTCAGAAAAATTATTTTCACTTAACCCTGTAACATACCAGATTCAGTCGTAGCATTTAGGCCGGGTTTGGGGTGTTACAATTTTAGTATCAGAGCCTAGGTTGCAAAACTCGGGCTGTGAAATGGGTTCGATAATATTTTAGAATGATGGTTTAAATAATGTTGAGAGAAAATACTCTGTCTGAGACATGGCATCCGAGTCCGTCGGCACCCGATCCACTCAGGTAAGTGTTTTAAACTATTCGGTGATATATGCCTGAAATGATTGATAGGATGAATGAGTATTTGTTAGCTCTAAGAGACCCAAACTATAGAGGCTGAAAATTTTTGATGTGTCTGGCAAAAACTACTCTCTGAGACTATTATCCATAAAACTACTCGGTGTTAAACAGTGAAAGAAATACTAAGTCATAAAACTTTTAATCAGATTAAATCGCAAACATTAGTCATGAACACTAGGGGGCGTGGACGTAGTGTGCGTGGTCGTGGTAGAGGCAGGATTGCTGTATCGAAACCAGTGGGATCTGGTCATGGGTTGGGAAATGAGATGCCAATACCACCAGTTGCAGAAGCAGAATTTTAGGACCAGACGGACGGAGATGATGCGCTATCTCAAGCGATGTTGCGGGTTCTAGAGAGAGTCGCTGGGGCAGGCGTGGGTACAGGAGCTCGAAAATCTGTGTCGGAACGACTTCGAGCTAATGGAGCAGAAATGTTTAGGGGTATTTCCGGTGTAGCCCCTAATGCAGCTGAGTATTGGTTGGAGGCGGTTGAGCGTATAATGGATGATCTCGACTTCACGGAAGAGGAAAAGTTGAAAGGGGTTATATCTCTCCTTAGGGACGAAGCGTATCAGTGGTGGCTTACGGTCAGGGATGGTACAGTGGCTGACCGTATCACCTGGGATTTCTTCAAGTCGGCATTTCAGAGTAAGTACATCGGATCGAGTTATGTGGATGCACAGCGCAGGGCATTTCTTAATCTGGTTCAGGGAAGTAAATCCGTAGCTGAGTAGAAGATGGAATTCTTACGCCTTAGTCGTTATGCTTGGGGAATAGTGGCCATAGACCATGAGCGTTGTGTTCGGTTTGAAGATGGTCTGAGGGATGATCTGCGACTGTTGATAGCTCCACAGTGAGAAAGGGAATTCGCTGTTTTAGTAGAAAAGGCTAAGATAGCCGAGGAAGTGAAGTGGTCAGAAAACAGAATCGGGATAAAGATAGAGGTGGTAATAAAAGGAATTTTGGATCATTGGGGTCAGCTGGGCGTTTTCAGAAAAGACCTAGGATGGATGGGCCAAGTCGGGTTGTGAGACCTGTTGCTGATAGGCAGCCTCAAAGGTGTGCTCGGTGTGGTAAATTCCATTTGGGATAGTGTTGGACAAGTAATAGAAGATGTTTCAGGTGCGGATCTGCTGATCATCAGATTAGAGACTGTCCACAGGAATGGGACGGTGCAAGGCCAGGGAGTCAGGTTTATACTCAGCTGGGTAGAGGAGGTCAATAACTGCAAAGAGGTCGTGGTTCAGCCAGAGGAGGTAATGGTTTTGGTCAGGGTCGTGGAACGCCAGATAGAGGTGTAGGGAACACTGATGCAAGACAGACGGGGTTGGTCTATGCAGCTAGACCCAGAGAGGAAGGTGATGCATCAGACGTCATAATCGGTACGTTCTTAATCTTTGGATTGCCTTTTTCTGCATTGATTGAGATTGGATCAACACATTCTTATGTTGCTTGTGTGGTATCTGGAACTCTAAGCATAGATTCTGAGATTGCTTCTAGGTAGATGACCTTAATTAGCCCGTTAAGACAATCAGTAGTGGTGAACAGACTTTATAGGGATGTACTTTTAGAAGTTCAAAGGGTGGTTTTTTCGGCTGATCTAATGGAACTGCCGTCCGGGGAATTTGATTTAATCTTAGGGATAGACTGGTTAGTAAAATATTGAGCAAATCTGGATTGTGCTACTAAACACATGGTGGTCCGGACTCTTGAGGATGAGGAGGTGGTGGTAATAGGAGAAAGGAGGAACTATTTGTCTAGTGTAGTGTCCGCCTTAAAGGCTGAAAGAATGATGAGGAAAGGGTGTGAAGCATTCATAGCCTGGGTTTGTGCTTTGGAGGTTAAGGAATTGTCTGTGGGGGATGTTAGGATAGTGAAGGAGTTTTCTGATATTTTCCCAGAAGAGCTTCCAGGACTACCCCCGTATCGCGAGGTGGAATTCAGAATTGATCTTCTTTCGGGGACAGCGCCTGTATCTATCACTCCTTATAGAATGGCGACGAAGGAGTTAGTGGAACTAAAAGCCCAAATTCAGGAACTTTTGGATCGAGGTTTTATCGGATCGAGTGTGTCACCGTGGGGAGCGCCGGTGCTATTCGTTAAGAAGAAAGATGGATCAATGCGTATGTGCATTGATTACTGTCAGTTGAATAGGTTGACAATCAAGAACAAATACCCGTTGCCGCAGATTGACGACTTATTCGATCAGTTGAAGGGGGCTTCAGTCCTCTCAAAGATAAATTTGAGGTCAGGGTGTCACTAACTCAAGGTTAAGGAAGCGGATATCCATAAGACGGTGTTTCGTACTTGCTATGGACATTATGAATTTTTGATGATGCCGTTTGGGTTAACCAATGCACCAGCAGCGATTATGGACATGATGAACCGGGTTTTCCAACCCTATCTGGACCAATTCGTCGTGGTATTCATAGATGATATTCTGGTTTATTCAAAGTCAGAGGAGGAGCACGATTCACATCTTCGAGTGGCCTTACGAATCCTGAGGGAGAAGCAATTGTTCGCCAAATTCAGTAACTGTAAATTTTGGCTAAGCGAAGTTACTTTTCTAGGCCATGTTGTGTTGGCAGAGGGGATTAGAGTCGATCCTCAGAAAATTAAAGCTGTCTTGGATTGGAAACCGCCTAAGTCTGTGACAGAAATCAGAAGTTTTCTTGGTCTGGCTGGGTATTATAGAAGGTTCGTTGAAGGGTTTTCCTTGATTGCGGCACCATTGCCAAGTTGCTACGGAAAGGGGTTTCGTTTGTTTGGTCTGATAAACAACAAGAGAGTTTTGAAAGGCTAATGAGGATTTTGACGGAGGCTCCGGTATTGATTCAGCCAGAGGCTGGAAAGGAGTTCGTGGTTTATTGTGACGCTTCACACACGAGATTAGGATGTGTGTTAATGCAAGACAGAAAGGTTGTTGCGTATGCGTCTCGGCAACTAAAACTGCATGAGTTAAACTATCCCACGCATGATTTGAAATTGGCCGCAGTAGTATTTGCTTTGAAAAGTTGGAGGCATTATCTGTATGGGAAGAAGTCTGTCATTTATACAGATCACAAGAGCCTAAAATATCTTCTCACCCAGAATGAGTTGAATTTAAGGCAGAGGAGGTGGATTGAGTTGTTAAAAGGTTATAATTGTTCGATTGAATACCATCCGGGTAAAGCTAACATAGTGGCGGATGCGTTAAGTCGTAGGGTAATCTCTGACTTAAGAGCAATGTTTGCTCATCTCAGCTTATAGGATGATGGGAGTCTATTAGCTGAACTTCAAGTGAAACCTACGTGGGTCAGTCAGATTAAGGAGAAACAGTGGGCTGATGAGTTGTTAAAGTCGAAGTTTCAGTTGGGATCAGGTGATGGGACAACGGAATTCAGTGTGAATAGTATGGGGTAGTATGGTTTCGAGGGAAAACTTGTATGCCAAGGGATCCGGAGCTGAGGGGTAAGATTTTACAGGAAGCACATAGCAGCCCATATACTAAGCACCCTGGAGGAAGTAAGATGTACCGGGATTTGCGAGAACAGTTTTGGTGGCTGTGTCTGAAGCGAGAAGTAACGAAATTTGTGAGTAAATGTTTGACGTGTCTATAGGTAAAAGTAGAACATCAGTTACCTTTGGGATTGTTGCAGTCGATAAAGATTCCACAGTGGAAATGGGAGAGGATCGCGATGGATTTTGTTAGTGGGCTACCCCTTATGCCTACTAAAAAGGATTCGATTTGGGTAATTGTTGACCGATTGACGAAGTCTGCTCATTTCATACTGGTTCGTGTTGACTACTCTCTTCAGAAATTAGCTAAGTTGTATGTAGCAGAGATCGTAAGATTGCATGGAGTACCAGTGTCTATCATTTCAGAGAGAGACTCGAGATTCACGTCAAGATTTTGGAAGGCATTGCATCAAGTGTTGGGGACAAAGTTAGATTTCAGTAGAATGTTTCATCCACAGTCTGATGGGCACTTAGAGAGGGTAATTCAGATCCTAAATGATATGTTGAGGGGCTGTGTCTTAGACTTCAGAGGTTGTTGGGAAGAATTTCTACCGTTAGCAAAATTCGCGTATAACAATAGCTACCAATCTAGTATTCAGATGGCGCCGTATGAAGCGTTATATGGTCAGAAGTGTCGTAGTCCTACGTGTTGGACAGGGTTGGGCGAGCGCCAATTGTTGGGACCAGAATTGGTTTTGGAAATGGAAGATAAGGTTAAGTTAGTTCGGACTCGTTTAAAGGAAGCGTCGGACAGGCAGAAATCCTATGCTGATCTAAAGCGTAAGGATATAGAATTTGAGGTAGGTGACTAGGTGTTCTTAAAGGTTTCATCGTGGAAGAAAGTGCTAAGGTTTGGACAAAAAGGTAAGCTAAGTCCCAGGTTCATTGGGCCTTATTGTGTGTTGAAGCGTGTGGGACCAGTAGCTTATCAACTCGAGTTACCTGCAGAGTTAAGTCAGATTCATGATGTGTTCCATGTTTCGATGCTAAGACGCTATCATTGGGATCCATCTCACGTGGTGCCAGTGGAAGAAATCGAAGTAAGGACTGATCTATCATTTGAAGAGGAACCAATTCGGATTTCGGATCGTGACGTCAAAGTGTAACGCAGGAAGACAGTTTCGTTAGTTAAGATTTTATGGTGTAATCATGGTTCTGAGGAAGCTACGTGGGAACCAGAGGAAGCGATGCGACAGCAATACCCTCATCTCTTTTGACCAGGTAATTTCGAGGCCGAAATTTTTCTTAAGGGGGTAGAACTGTAACATCCTGAATTAGGGGCTATGCATTTGATGTGTTTTGTGTGTATGTTTTGTTTAATGTGCTAGTTTAGGGTGTATGTGAGTCTAGGAAAGGCCCGGGGATAAGCCGAAGCCCTGGCCAAAATTTTCTTTTTGGGCACTTTAGTGGAAGAGCTAGCTGGAATAGGACCTAAGGGATATTGGTTGTGATTGGTTGACAAAGCAAGGTGTTGGTAAAGTGGCAAGGTGACGCCACAAGGGAGCAGAGAGGGAGAAGGTTCAAGTCGTATGGAGCTCATTTTGGGAGTTCTTTTTGGCGTCAAGGAGAGCAGAAGTAGAATACGACTGGAACACTACAGGATGGGAGATTGAACTGAGTCAAATAATTCGAATGGGTGGATGAGAGAAGAAAGGGGAGTTTGAAATGTTCAACTTAATTCAAATGAGTGATCAGGAAGAAATTGAGGAGAAAAGAAAGGGATGGGCATGTGATCAAGGTGTTGGCCGAATTCCAAAAACTTGGTATAGGGGGGAATCGATTTTTGGCTTGTGTTGGGGTGTGCCAAAATTCACTTAGGCCATGGACCTTGTAGTTTTCTTTTGTGCATTTTCGGCATTGGGGATTATAGGTGCCAAATTTTGTAGCTTCAAATCCTTTTCTTTTTTCACTTCTTTTCTCATCTATCAACTAAGGGATTCTCCACTTTTCTTCTTATTACTTTCTTTGCTAGCCGAATTCCTTTCCACTTCCTTGTGTTTCCTAAAGCATCATAACTGCATCCAGGTAACTCATATACCCTTTCTTGCCAAGCCGAAATCTGTTTCTTATCTTTTCTCTTCTTTAGGAGTTCTATCTCAAAAGCCAAAACCCCCTAAACTCTCATTCTCTTCTCCATTTTCTGTTAAAGCCGAATATTCCTTGCCCATTATTCTCTTCTCTAAACCTCTTCTATAAGCCAAATCTCCCTAGCCATTCTTTCCTACATTCTTTCTCTTTTGATTCTTCTAAAGCTGAAACTCCTAAGCCTCCATTTGAAGTTCTTTTATTTTCATTTTCGGTTCTTTCTTCTTTTTCTCTTCTATCATAGTCATTGTCGAATCTTCTCTATTGCTGTGCTTGTGCCGAATCCTCTTAGGTGCGTTTGGATTTTCTGTGTTAAGGTAAGAGGCTATTTCTTTATTTCTTTATCTCTCTCTTTAGGTTTTGGAAGCCAAAGCCGAATGGCTAATTGGCTTGGTGAGGCCATCGTTGGACTTACATTTTTCTTCTTGTTTTCTTTTTGGGGGCGCCTAGTCCGAAAGTCTAAGTTAATCAAATCATTTGAATCTCCAGCCCGGAAGTCGTTAATCTCTGAACCCTATCTCTCTTTTCGAGATTTCAAGGTAAGGGGTTTTCTCTTTAGAAATTTGTTTAGATTCACTAATCATGGTTCGCCACTTTATTCCTGTGTTGATCCCTTATAGTATCATCTTATAAGATCTTTTGATGGAATCCAATTCCAATCAGGCAAAGGAGGGGGTTGGACCCATAAACCCAGCCTCTAGGTTTAAGAAGCGTGTGGTGTCAGTAGTCCGAGATTGGCCACCAGGTTGTGGACCGGCTTCAGAACAGAGTCGTAGGCAGATAGCAGTCGTTTCTGGTATCGATAGTGTCGACGTAGAGAGTATTATTTTGTGTGTTACCAGGTATGTAAACCCTCGCACACTTTATTTTAACTGTAATATTAATTGTATGGGCTGAAAAGCCGGAAAAGGCTGTGTATACAGTCGAAATACCCTTGTGGGTAAGGCAAGGAGTGCCATGTACGTATCTATAATAACTAAATGTGAGGTTGGATGTATGTGATAATTTATTACCTTGATAATAGCATGTTGAATTCATTAGGACATATATGTTGTGCATGGGATATGGATATGATAATAAAGGGGAAGTGTTGATTATAAGGTCACGTAGTGATCGGTGGCGCTGCCACAGTTGATTATAAGGTCACGTAGTGATTGGTGGCTCTGCCACATCTGTTTATAAGTCACATAGTGATCGGTGGCATTGCCACATCTATTTATAAGGTCACATCGTGATCAGTGGCTAAGCCACAGTTGATTTTAAGGACACATAATGATCGATATTATAACTGACAGCATGACTGTCAAGACGGCGTATAGAGGATAGAGGGTTGATTTTAGAAATCCCCACGGTGTGATGGCTGGTACGGGATGGCGTGTAAAGGATGGAAAAACAACTAGGTTGGGTTGGGCTTAATGCATTCATGTAGTTGTATGATACCATGTATGAGCTAGATATGAGGTTGTGGGCTGTGGGTCGTTTTTATGTGTTTGATGGTTTTACACACTGAGTCTCTGTGACTCACCCTTTCCCCAACTTTTCAGGTAATCAGTAGATCGTGGATTTTGGAGCCGAGTCAGACTCGTGGAGGCCATAAAGTCTTTTCTTTTCGTAAACATCTTACTACTTTAAATTAATTTTTAATTGGGGATTTTTTTATAATAAGGCCTTTTTGATTTGATATTTGGTTTTACTTAATAATTACACCCGACGCTATGTCTACTTAATTACGAATTTTAATGATGAGGTTTTAAAAATACGAGTTCACAAAATAATGTTTTCTTTCAAATTGCACCTAGTATAGTAAGTAATTTATTAATTAAAATTTGGAATTTTTCCTAAGCTAACAAATCTTAGTTTTCAAGATGTCGCTTAATCGGAAGGTTTTCAAAACTATGGTTTTCCCCAAAGTAGTCAGAAAAATTGTTTTCACTTAACCCTGTAACATACCAGCTTCGGTCGTAGCGTTTAGGCCGGGTTTGGGGTGTTACAGCATCGATAAGATCCCCTTCCTATGCGGCTCTATCTGGTGTTGCATTGCACAGGCAATGAAGTATGCCAAGTCGAAAACATGCCCTTCAGACATGCACGATAGGTAGTAAACATCGTGTTTGTTTACCACACCGGTGCTCTCTCAGCGACCTGTGATGGTATGGGCAAGGATGGCGTGGATATACCGTAGGGGTGGCAGAAGGTCCTGTTGCCTTCAAGCGACTGGGGTCATAGACATTTGTGATGGGTTTTGAGTTATGCTAGCATTGGAGGGGGTACAGTGGAGCTCTCGGTTCAATTCGGATAGTGGGTTAGCTTCTATGAATTCCTGTGTATAAAGTCCTAGTGCCGAACCGAATTGCGGTACGCTTAATCAACGCACCATCCCCCTAGGTAGAATTGGATGGTACCCGGATCGTCGAACTGCGCCATCACAGTCTGCAATGTAAAAGTGGTGCAGAATTCTAGTGTGAGCTCCACGTATGTGGGCTCATTGATTGAGAAGAACTGCTCCCTCGGGTCAGTCAAGAGGAAGGCTCAAATATCAGGTGTGAGCCCTACTTGTTCTACTACTGGCCAGTCGGTGCACCTACTGGTGCCGATGTGTTTGTGTCGGATTGTTTTGTAACGTTCTTCCTGAGTTGCTTGAGAGAATCTAAAAAATGGGTGTCGAAGTTCTGAAGAAGCACTTGCGGACGATGATCCGGGCCCCTTTCACTTTTTGGTGGGAGCAGCGTAGTTCATTTTGGTCATGATGACGGCATTGTACCTGAAATAAAATAATCAAATATAAAGCAAGTTCCTTAACAAGAAGATAGCCAAAGTATTCCGTACTAAATCAAGCAAAATGGTAATTAGTGGATATCATTTGACAGCAGTGATTCTTTCAAACAAAGAAGTATCAAAAATGCAAAAGTTTTAAAATGAAATCAATCAGCATCCAATTCATCAGATATTTTTACTAACTGTTCATGAGTTTTTGAGAGAAATTTCTAAATAAAAATCATGCCTAATACTAAATGAAAGAATAAAGCAAAATGGCATAATATTTATCAAATTTTAAGTCAAGAAATTGAAGTAGTGAGGGGAACCAGGGTTGTGATGGTGTGAGACGATCAGGCACGGACGGAGCACGGCGGTGGTGCTAGTTTTTCAGTGCTAACACGGTGGTGGCAGGGGTGTGGCTTTTGGTAGCACGGCTGTGGTGCGGGCGTGCAAACGGTTTTTGGTGGGAAACGGCAAAGGGAGGCGGTTTTAGGTGGAGGAGAATGTAGGTGCGTCTAGATATAAGGGAAGAAGGTTGGTAAAATGTGATTTTAGGTTTAGGTTTTGGGGAAGACGGTTAAATTTTGTTATATAGGGGAGGGGGCACGGTCCATCGCCACGCCCGTGTGAATTTTAAATAGCCCGTGCTTTTTGCGATTTCTGGGTCTTTGGCACGTTCAGGGTTTTTGGCACGGCCGTGGGTGCATAGGCACGCCCGTGTTCTACAAGTCAGTATGTTAGCACGGTGGTGTAACACGGGCGTGTTCAGCCCGTGCTTGGCAAGTCAGTAACTTCGTACGATCATTGGGCATGGCCGTGTTTGGCCCGTGGTGTGTAAGTCAATTGCTTCACACGGTTATGAAGCACGGGCGTGTTCAACCCGTGGTCGACAAGTCAGTGACCTTGCACGGGTAGCAAGCACGGGCGTGGTCTGATATTGCAGCCCGTGTTGGGAAAATCATTCGTCCCTGTTTGTGCACGGCTTCTGGTACGTTCGTGTTTCGTCCCTTATCTTCCACACGGTCATGGGCTCGGCCGTGTTCCAAGCCGTGTGGTTTAGAATCTGCACTTTTAGTAGATTGATTTAGTATGGAGTTAGATGATGAATAAAAAATAAAAATAGCACTAATAGATGAAAATAAAATGTTAGTGAATTAGTGCTCGGGTTGCCTCCCGAGAAGCGCTTGTTTATAGTATTAAGCTAGACTTTCCCTGTTTTCGGTCCTAAAAGAAGGTTCATAGAGCAGAAGCTCCTCTCTCATATCTCCAAAATCTGCCCCATTATAAATTTTAAGTCGGTGACCGTTTACCTTGAATGTGCCCTTAGTGGGGTGAGTTATTGTGCCATATGGAAAAATTGTTTTGATCATGAATGGGCCTGACCATCTTGATTTCAGCTTCCCAGGAAATAATTTAAGCCTTAAGTTGTATAGTTGGACCAAGTCCCCTACTTCGAATTGTTTTGATCTCTTGAGACGAGCATCATGGCGTCGCTTTGTTGCCTCCTTGTATAATTTTGAATTCTCGTAAGCTTCAGTTCTCCATTCGTCCAGCTCATTCATTTGCATCATTCTTTTCTTTCCTGATGATGGCTCTAGGTGTCCCAAATCGGGAAAACAGTTTCTTGAGAAACTTAACTATTACCCTGGCATCATTGGTAGGTAAAGCTTCCGCTTCTACCCATTTTGACATGTAATCTACTGCCACTAAGATGTACTTGTTTCCAAACGAACTAGGGAATGGTCTCATAAAATCAATACCCCATACATCAAATATTTCACATGACAACATATATGTTTGAGGCATTTCATCACGTTTAGAAATATTACCCATTCTTTGGCATCCATCACACGAGGTAACATACCTGTTGGCATCTTTAAATAAAGTGGGCCAATAAAAACCTGATTTGAGTATTTTGTTTGCTGTCTTAATACCACTGTAGTGTCCTCCTAATGGTCCTGAATGGCAATGTTCCAGGATTTTGGTTACTTCTGCCTTTGTAACGCATCTTTGAATTACCTGATCTGCACATATGCGGAAAAGAAAGGGGTCTTCCCAAAAATAATTTTTCACATCAGCAAAGAATCGCTTCTTTTGGTGATGTGTTAATTTTTTTGGCAAGATGTTAGCTGCTAAATAATTCGCAATATTTGCAAACCATGGTACCTCAGAATGCGTTATAGACAAGAGTTGTTCTTCGGGGAACGAATCATTTATTTCACTTTCATTGAGCTCTTTGGTGTGTGGATTTTCGAGTCTAGAAAGGTGATCTGCTGCAAGATTCTCAGCTCCCTTCTTATCTTATATTACCAAGTCAAATTCCTGTAAGAGTAAAATTCATCGTATGAGTCTGGGTTTTGCATCAAGTTTGTTTAAAAGATAATATTAGATACAGTCTAAATTTATCAAAAGCAAAAACTACAGCTAGCAATTCTTTCTATGTGGTGGCGTAGTTTTCTTGTGCGGGTGTTAATGTTTTGCTAGCGTAGTAAATTGGCTGAAAATGCTTGTCTCTTCGTTGTCCCAAAACTGCACCTACTGCAAAATCACTTGCATCACACATTAGTTCAAAGGGTAAGTTCCAATCAGGTGAAATTATAATCGGAGCATTTATTAATTTATCCTTAAGGTTGATCGCTGTAAAATTAGAGTTTTAAATATTTATAAAAGAATGACCAAACCTGGAGACTAACTCTGACAACGATATTAAGGCAAGTGTACCTATCGAACAGTAGTATAGCTTAGGCAAGACCGGATATCGAACCCAAAGGAACTAAAAGTATTAATACTCACTTTCTTTTTATTATTTAACCTAAATAAGATGAAGGTGAAGGTTGCTTTTAAACTAAATTGATGACAACTAAACTAAGGAAACAAAGACAAAAAGATGAATTTGGGATAACTTGAAAAAGATCAGTTGATTTTGATGATACCCTCGGGAAGAATCCACTTAGACTTCACTTATTATTTATCTCTAAATTATATGATTTCTTTTACTTAGCTTGATCCGTGAGACTCCCTAACCTATGTTAAACCCTCTCTCGAAGCTAATAATGTCTAATCCTAGGTTAATTAGTGCAACTCTCGTTCACTTATAATAACCCCTAGGAAAGCAGTAAATCGATCAATGGATTCCCATATTAGGTTTCACCCTAATCTGAAAAAATCTCGTAACCCTATCTCTAGGCGTCTAATCAACTTCGCTTAATTATGTTAGATCTACTCTTAGGCAGGGTCTATTCCTCCACCACCTAAGCACATTAAATTTGGATTAAGAAACACAATTAAGAACAAACTAAGTAATTTATCATATAACTTAAAAAATCAAATAATAAAATCTGTCTAGGTTTCATCCCCCTTCAGGTATCAGAGGGGTTTAGTTCATAATGTAAAAAGAGAACATCACAAGAGAAAAGATAAAACAAAACAGAAGAAAAAAATCCTAAAACTCCCTGACGGGATTGAAGGTGAATTCCATCGTCTTGAGTATAATTCCGGCTTCTTGGGATGAATCAACTGGCTATCCTTGCATTAATCCCTAACTCTGACCTTCTCGGCTTGGCTCCTTGGCCTAGCTTTCGCCCCCTTCAAAGGTGGTACTTGGGGTATATTTATAGGTTCTTGGAATGCGATTCTTTCTCCCGAAGTATCCTTTTTCGATTGAAATTGCTCTTTCCAGCGACAGAGGCACAGCCATGTCACACGCCCGTACAAATCGAGACCTAACTGTGTTTGGATTTTTGCTTTGGCACGGCCGTGTACGGTGGTGATGAGGCCGTGCTCCAGGTGCTCGTCGAGACACGGCTGTGTGGTCCTTGGCCCAGGCCGTGTTGATTTTGTGGAAAGGCCCATTTACTTCGTTTTAGGCCCGTTTTGTGCTCTTTTCATCGTTGGGTGCTTTCCTGGGTATAAGACATGAAAAGAAAGGATTAAAAGCACCTTTTTATATAAAACGAGGCTTAAATCTTTAAAAAGCATAATAAATGTGGGATTAAAATATGTTATATTTACGGTTTATCAAATACCCCCACACTTAAGCTTTTGCTTGTCCTCGAGCAAAATTCTCAACTTACAATTAGAACGAACTTTCCATGATTCATAATTCCTATCAACAGTGCCTTATCCTAATTCATAGATAGTTTATACGTGGATAATTCAACTCAGAGATTCCTAAAGATTCAAACAAGATAAATCATACATTTGTAGCACGAAACACAGGTGTTTCCCTTCATTTGAATAATTACCTTTAATTTAAAGCCTACAAGGATTGACATCCTCACAAAAGATTCACTCAAATCACTCGAAAAGTGTTTAAGGGTCAAAATTAAGCACTCATAAGTCGAACCCGAAAAGTAATCCCATAGGCTTGCCTGAAAATTAATTCTCCACCACTGTAAAATGAAATGATAAACAGAACCAAAGGTCTTTGTCAAGGTTGTAACGGGGCTAGGGTGAAAGGTGTGGTTACAGGTTGAAATTAGAGGGTTAGAATTGAGATTGACTTGATAAGTACCTTCCCTAAAAACTTTTCTAAAATTCTATCAACTGAAGAAATAATAAACTTACTAATACGAGCTTTTTCTTTTTTGAAAATAGACTTTGATTGCGTAAGCTCACTTTTCATACTTACTAATATCGAAAACTTAAATTTTTTTAGAACAAAATAAATACAAGATAAATTTAGCTACTGGAATAATAAACTTAGGTAACTAGCTCAAATCAAATCTCGATTAAGGGGTAGTCAAAATAAAGGGTGATAACAAATACAAAGGGTTTTGGGTTAAAATTAGCGGGTAAGTCAATAAAAAGGGTTGTTAGGCTCAACGGGGTTCATTAAGGGTTAATTATAAGGGTAGGCTATTTAGTAGAGTAAGTGGGTTAAAACATAAGTGTCTTTATCATCTCGGTATATCAAATCATAGCTGTGGTCTTGACATGTATAATCGAGGCAAGTTCTAGAATAACAATTCATAGTCGACACACTCATAATCAAGAAGTGAGCATGAAAAAGAATGTATGCTCTATAAGGCTCAATTTCTCACAAAAATTATGGGTGTTTTTGACATCAACGTTGTAAATCTCAAATTTCAAGATAATATTCAAATTCCGGTTGACAACCTAAAATTTTAATTTTTAGAAAATTAGACTTATCATGCTTGATTCCCTAGTATTCTTCAAATTTAATTATCAATGCACAATTAACTATGACTTATTCCAAAACATATCAATAACAATCACAAATCATTAGAGATTTCATCTTAATTAGTAATATGAGAAAATTACTTTAAAATAAGATTAAATTTAGGGATTTGAGAATAATGCAGAAAGTTAGGCACAATTTGAGAATCATGCAAAATTTAGACACTTTTACCCCCCACACTTAAGATGTACATTGCCCTCAATGTACGAAGATAGATAATGACATTTTAAAGATAAATCAAAAGAGGAGGAGGAATTACTCCCTGATTTGTGGAGGTTTTCCTGAATGAGTGTCTTTGGTGGCGGTGATGGTCAGTCGGGATAACATTCTTGCGCTAGATGAAGAAATTGGGTAGCGCTTTGAGAAGTAGCCAGGCTTTATTAAGACCTAATAAAAATAAACTAAATATATAAATAAAGACAAGAAAGAGAAAGAGAAAGAGACTAAGAAGGAAAATAGACTAAGGCTAGGAGATAAAGGGGCTTGAGAATACTTATTGGTTGGTGGTTCGCGAGGTGGGTGTGACTTCTAAGGTGACGGAGGTGCTGGCGGTGGCGGAAGTGGCTTGATTCCCAAGCAACCTTTAGAACCTGACACTAAGAAACTAAAATAAAATAAAATAAAATAAATTGAGCATAAGATAGTCAAAAAGAAGGAAAATAAAGGAAAAGATAAATGTGAAACAAAATATAAATGGTCTCATAGGTCCTTGGCTGGGTGTTGAGACGAAGCTGCCGGCATGAACTCAGGTTGATCATTCTCCTTTGCGGATTGTGGCCTTTTATGCTTCTTGGGCATGGTGTTGGCTTGCTCAAGGATCTAGAGTTTTTGTAAGTAGAAAATCTGAGATGGAGGAGAATGGAAAACAAAGAAAATAAGGATGAAATCAAATGGGGGAAAGGGAAAAAGGTGAGGAGTTTAAATAGATTTTCAAAGTCTTTGCATCCCTACTGCCGTGGTCCAAAGGTGTGTCGAATTACAGGGCCTCATCACACGGCTGTGCTTTAGAGGGTGTTGTCACCCTACGCCCGTGCTTGATCCTTCTACGCCCGTGCTTGTGATGTTTTTTTATGTTGGCACGGTCATCTGACACGGACATGTCTTACCCGTGCTCGATAAGTCAGTAACCTCAGTAATTTCACATGGTTTGTGGCATGGGCGTGTTCTGTCTGTGGTATGGAAGTTAATAGTCTCACATGGTTGGTGCCACGGCCGTGCCAGATTTGTTGGAGCCTGTGTCAAGAGTGGTTTGATCTGTGATGTTGGGGTGGTGGTTGGGCTGACTGCACGGCTTCTACCCTGTCAGGGTGGCGGTTTTGGTGGTCCACACGGCCACGGACACGGCCGTGTGTAAGGTCGTGTGATCTGGGATTCTGCATTTTTGGGTTAATTGAAAAAAGGAAAAGAAAAAGAAAAGAAAATAGAATTGTAAAAGGAAGTAGTGTTAGTATTCGGGTTGCCTCCCGAGAAGCGCTCGTTTATAGTCTTAAGTTAGACTTTCCTCATTGTTTTTTGAAATTTTTTTTAGGGAGGTTTGAAAGTTTGAACATCCTCCCTCATGTCTCTATGACAAAATTGAAGTCGAGAAACGTTTACCTTAGAAGTGCCAAATGTTGGATTGCTTACCTCGACTATTCCTTTTGGGAATATATCGTGTACCTCAAGAAGGAGTTCTCCCTTTTCCTTCGAGTTTGGTGTGGTGATGTGAGGCTCGACTTTATCGAACAGGCCCTGGTCTCTTATTTTATAGTGATTTGATGTCCCCACAAGTTCTTGTGGTGGTTCCTCTGGTTCTACATTGTGTGGAGTTGCCTCTTCATTGACTTCTGTTTCCTGTTCTTCCTTGTGTAACCCTAGTTTTTCCTTGAAGTGTGTTTTCCACTCATCTAGGTCATCGATTTGGGTCCTTTGTTCTTCGTAAGTTATTTCTTTGTTGGCATTGAACTGAGGATCTAGTTTAACCGTTCTCTTTTTTGGAGGTTCCTGAAAAGAAGGTGAAATTAAATGATTATCGAAAAAATTTTCTTGCTCACTTTGATTCCTTGACGACCTAGCTGAATCGAGGGCTTGAAGACTAATTGAGTCGTCACCTACACAAAGTATAAGTTCACATGTGGCAACATCAATTTTAGTCTTTGCAGTTGCTAGAAAAGGTCTTCCTAAAATTAAGGGGGATTAAATTATCCTCATCCATGTCTAAAACAACAAAATCTACTGGGAAAACAAATTTATTAATTTTTACGAGAACATCTTCAATAATGTCCCTAGGGATTCTAACAGTTTTATCCGCTAATTGAATACTCATCTTAGTTTGTTTTGGTTTCCCTAGACCTAGTCGTTTAAACAACGTATAAGGCATAAAATTTATGCTTGCCCCTAAATCAGCTAACACATTATCAATATTTAAACTACCAATTAAACATGGAATTGTAAAACTCCCTGGATCTTTTTGCTTTTGTGGTAGTCTATTTTGTAACATTGCTGAGCATGTTGCGTTAAGTTCCACGTGGTGCTCTTCATCTATTTTGCGTTTATTGGTCAAGAGCTGTCTTAAAAATTTCCTCGCGTCTGGCATCTGAAAAAGAGCTTCAAGAAGAGGTAAGTTAATATGTAATTTCTTTAAAAGTTTAAGAAACTTACCGAACTGCTCCTCTGAATCGTCTTTTTGTAATGCTGCGGGATACGGTATGCGAGGTTTGTACTCCTTGACTATCGGTTTTGGCTTTTCTTATACTACCTCTGTTGTTCCTTCGTCTACCTTACTCTTTGGAGTTGGGTTGGGTGTATCTATTTCCCTGCTATCCTGAAGTGTGATAACTTGAATTTGCTCCTTAGGATTAATTTCGGTGTTACTAGGTAGGCGTCCTTGCGGTCGTTCTGACATTGATTTTACAAGTTATTCAACGGCTTTACTTATTCCTTGACTGACTTAGCAAGTTCTTCCATTCGGTTTTCATTGCTTTTGATTGTTCTGTCAGCTTCTTGGATACGTTCCTCGATGGTTAGCTTATTGTCTTGTAGATAAGGCTGATTTCGAAAGTTTTGGGAGGGTTGTTGCCTTTGATTTCCTTGATTGCCTTGTCCTCCCCACGAAAAATTTGGGTGATTCCTCCAACCTAGATTGTAAGTGTTACTATAAGGATTATTATTAGATCGGAAATTATTACCTATATAGTTCATCTGTTCGTCCTCTGCTCCTGGTTGGTGGGGTGGGTACTCAGGATTCGACATAGTTCCACTAGTGTCGCACTGCATGACTGGATGTATCTGTGAAGAACACAAACTATCAAGCTTTTTATTCATCATCTCTAGTTGCGTTGATAGCATGGTCATGTTGTCGACGTTGAAAACTCCTGCCGATTTTGTCAGTTTGGTCCTCGAAGCTTGCCATTGATAGATGTTTAATGACATCTCTTTGATGAACTCGTAGGATGCTTCAGGAGTTTTCTTGTTCAGCGTTCCACCGGCGGCTAATCTATCAGTTGCCTTGTTGAGGGGTTTACTCCGTTGTAGAAGGTTTGGACTTGTAGCCACAGGGGTAAACCATGGTGTGGGCACCTTCTCAAGAGATCTTTGAACCTCTCTCGTGCGTCGTATAATGTCTCTAAATCCATCTGCACAAAGGAAGAGATATCATTACGTAATTTAGCTGTTTTGGCCGGTGGAAAATATTTCATCAGAAACTTTTCGGTTATTTGATCCCATGTAGTGATTGACCCTCGTTGTAATGAGTTTAACCACTGTTTGGCTTTATTCCTCAATGAAAAAGGGAATAACCGAAGACGAATGGCATCATCAGAAACGCCATTTATTTTGAAGGTATCACGGAACTCCAAAAAATTAGCTATATGCATGTTTGGATCTTCGTCGTGCAAACCATCAAATTGAGCAAACTGTTGAATCATTTGTATCGTGTTAGGCTTTAATTCAAAATTGTTAGCAGTTATAGCAGGCCGAACAATACTAGATTATGCTCCTGTTAAATGCGGTTTCGCATAATCAAACATTGTAAGTGGAGTATTTTGATCTCCCACAACGCGTAGTGGTGGGTTGTTTTCGTCCATCCCTTCAGTAGGATTGGATCTGTTTTCCTTCTCTCTTTCTGTGTAATCTAGGGCTCGCTTGGTTTCCATGCGATTCCTATGAGTGGTTGCTTTGATATCACTATCGTATACCAAAGGTCCTCTCGGATTCCTTCTAGTCATAAACTAGGGGTACCTAGAAAAGAGAAAGGAATAAAAATTAGAAAAATTAAAATTTTACCTAAGAAAACAAGAGAAATAAATTGCGAATAAAATAATGGCTAAAGTAATAAAAATAGAGCTTTCTTAATATTTTAGTTCCCCGGCAACGGCGCCAAAAACTTGATCGCTATAAAATCAGAATTTTAAATATTTATAAAAGAATGATCAAACCTGGAGACTAACTTTGACAATGATATTAAGGCAAGTGTACCTATCGAATAGTAGTATAGCTTAGGCAAGGCCGGATATCGAACCCAAAGGAACTAAAAGTATTAATACTCACTTTCTTTTTATTATTTAACCTAAATAAGATGAAGGTGAAGGTTGCTTTTAAACTAAATTGACGACAACTAAACTAAGGAAACAAAGACAAAAAGATGAATTTGGGGATAACTTGAAAAAGACTCAGTTGATTTTGATGATACCCTCGGGAAGAATCCACCTAGACTTCACTTATTATTTATCTTTAAATTATATGATTTCTTTTACTTAGCTTGATCCGTGAGACTCCCTAACCTATGTTAAACCCTCTCTCGAAGCGAATAACGTCTAATACTAGGTTAATTAGTGGAAATCTCGTTCGCTTATAATAACCCCCTAGGAAAGCAGTAAATTGATCAATGGATTCCCATATTAGGTTTCATCCTAATTCGGCAAAATCTCGTAACCCTATCTCTAGGCGCCCGATCAACTTCGCTTAATTATGTTAGATCTACTCTTAGGCAGGGTCTATTCCTCCTCCACCTAATCACATTAAATTTGGATTAAGAAACACAATTAAGAACAAACTAAGTAATTTATCATAAAACTTAAAAAATCAAATAATAAAATATGTCTAGGTTTCATCCCCCTTCAGGTATCTGAGGGGTTTAGTTCATAATGTAAAAAGAGAACATCACAAGAGAAAAGATAAAACAAAACATAAGAAAAAATCCTAAAACTCTTTGACGGCATTGAAGGAGAATTCCGCTGTCTTGAGTATAATTCTGGCTTCTTGGGATGAATCAACTGGCTATCCTTGTGTTAATCCCTAACTCTGACCTTCTCGGCTTGGCTCCTTGGCCTAGCTTTCGCCCCCTTCAAAGGTGGTACTTGGGGTATATTTATATGTTCTTGGAATGCGATTCTTTCTCCCGAAGTATCCTTTTTCGACTGAAATTTCTCTTTCCAGTGACAGAGGCACGGCCATGTCACACGCCCGTGCAAATCGAGACCTAACCGTGTTCGAATTTCTGCTTTGGCACGGCCGTGTGCGGTGGTGATTAGGCCCGTTTTGTGTTCTTTTCATCCTCGGGTGCTTTCCTGGGTATAAGACATGAAAAGAAAGGATTAAAAGCACCTTTTTATATAAAACGAGGCAATCTTTAAAAAGCATAATAAATATGGGATTAAAATATGTTATATTTACGGTTTATCAAAGGTCATTAAATGCATCTAAACATTCCTGAGTGAAATTGAAAGGAACATCTTTTTCTAGTAATTTTGTTAAAGGCTTAGCAATTTTAGAAAAATCTTTAATAAATCTTCTATAGAACCCTGCATGTCCTAAAAAGCTTCTAATAGCCTTAACAGAACTAGGGGGAGGTAGTTTTTCTATGGTTTCAACCTTTGCTTTATCTACCTCAATCCCTTTACTAGAAATCTTATGTCCTAACACAATTGCTTCTCTAACCATAAAATGACATTTTCCCAATTCAAAACAAGGTCTGTTTCCTCACATCTCATTAGAACTCGTTTTAAATTTTTAAGGCAAAGATGGACAGAATTATCGAATACTGAGAAATCATCCATAAATACCTCCATGATGTCTTCCATGAGTTCGTCAAAGACTGCCAGCATACAATGCTGAAAAGTAGTAGGAGCATTACATAACCCAAAAGGTATTCTACGATAAGCAAACGTACCATATTGGCATGTAAATGTTGTCTTTTCTTGGTCTTCAGGAGCTATAGGGATTTGGAAGTAGTTGGAAAGTCCGTCCAAAAAATAGTAGTACATATGCCCAGATAGTCTTTCTAGCATTTGATCTATGAAGGGCAGAGGGAAGTGATCTTTTCTGGTGGCATCATTCAGTTTCCTATAGTCTATACAGACTCTCCAGCCCGTAACTATTCTTGTGGGAATTAACTCATTCTTTTCATTGGGTACCACGGTCATTCCTCCTTTCTTTGGAACTACCTGTACAGGACTTACCCAAGTGCTATCAGAAATAGGATAAATTATTCCTGCATCTAGAAGTTTAATTACCTCGGCTTTGACCACATCTTTCATGTTGGGGTTTAGCCGTCTATGAGGTTGCACACACGGCTTGTATTCTTCTTCCATTAAAATTTTGTGGGTGCAGAATGAGGGGCTTATACACTTAGTGTTAGAGATTTTCCAAGCTATGGCTTTTTTGTGTTCTCTTAGTACCTGTATTAACTCCTCTTTTTCCTTGAGTTCTAGTTCTGAAGAGATAATTACCGGTAGCGTAGAGTTGTCCCCGAGGAATGCGTATTCTAAGTGTTTTGGCAACTGTTTCAATTCCAATTTGGGTGGCTCATCGATGGAAGATTTCTGTCTTATTTCATCATCATTTTCAATGCTTTCTTCTTTTACTTGTCTGAATAACGATGTATTCAGATTCAACTTATCGCCTTCATCTTCTTCCTCCTCTTCTTGAGATAGGCACAGTTCCATCGTGTCGTCATGTATGATTTCCTATAATGAATTTTGAATGATATGATCAGTAGTATCAACAAAATAACAGGAATCATCTTGCTCTGTAGAATATCTCATGGCATCATAAATTTGAAAAGTAATTTCTTCATCGCCTATGCTTAATGCGAGTTTACTGTCACCTACATTAATAACAGCTCTAGCAGTAGCTAAAAATGGACGCCCTAAAATCAGGGGAACATTAATGTCTTCTTCCATGTCTAACACAACGAAATCAACAGGAAAAATGAATTTATCAATTTTCACCAAGACATCTTCGATAATTCCGCTAGGATATTTAATGGATCTATCTGCTAACTGAATACTCATTCTAGTGGGTTTTGGTTCCTCGAGATCTAGTTGTTTAAACATTTTGTAAGGCATTAAATTAATACTGGCGCCTAGATCAGCTAATGCTTTTTTTATATTTAAGCTACCCATTAAACAAGGGATAGTAAAACTTCCTGGGTCTTTTAATTTGGTTGGTAACTTATTTGGGAGGATGGCTGAGCACTTTTCATTAAGTTCCACCATCGACACTTCTTCAAGCTTCCTTTTATTCGTCAGAAGTTCTTTTAAGAATTTTGCGTACCTCGGCGTCTGTAAAATAGCTTCAACAAAAGGTAAGTTAATATGTATTTGTTTAAAAAGTTCAAGAAACTTACCATATTGGGCATCTAACCGTTCATTTTTTAATTTTGCTGGATATGGGATTAGTGGTTTACTTTCTTTATGTATTGGGTTTATATCCTCAGCTCCTTCATCTCTTGCTTTGTTATCTTCGTATGGGATTTGCTTCTTTGGTTCGACTAATTCTTTTCCACTTCTTAGTGTGACTGCTTTTACCTGTTCTATTTCTTCAAGAAAAAATACTGCCCGTATTTCACAGATCATCTTAGTAAGTAATCCAACCGTCTTAGTGAGTTCCCTAAATGAGTCAGTAAATTTTTCAACTGACGCCCGCTGATCTTTAAGGATTCTCTCGGTATCTTGTAGACGTTTTTCTGTGTCTGTATGAATTTTGTCAGCATCTCTTCGAGGGTTGATTTCTTCACTTGTGGATAGGGCTAATTTTGGAAGTTTTGAGGAGGTTGTTGTCTTTGATTTCCTTGATGTCCTTGGCCTCCCCACGAAAAATTTGGGTGGTTCCTCCAACCTGAATTGTAAGTATTACTATAAGGGTTATTATTAGATCTAAAATTGTTACCTATATAGTTCATCTGTTCGCTTTCTGCTTCCGGTTGGTAAGGTGGGTGCTCAAGATTCACCACGGTTCCATTTGCGTTGCACTGCATTACTGGATGTACTTGCGAAGAACACAAACTATCAATCTTTTTATTCATCATTTCCATCTGTGTTGATAGCATGGTTATTGTGTCTATGTTGAAAGCTCCTACTGATTTCGTTGGTTTCGTCCTTGTAACTTGCCACTGATAATTATTTAGTGACGTTTCTTTAATGAACTCGTATGCTGCTACAGGAGTTTTGTTGTTTAGGGTTCCACCGGTGGCTGAGTCGATTAGTTGTCTCGTTGAGGGGTTTACACCGTTATAGAATGTTTGGACTTGTACCACAAGGGTAAACCATGGTGTGGACACCTTCTTAAGAGATCCTTGTATCTCTCCCATGCATCGTATAATGTCTCTAAATCCATCTGCACAAAAGAAGAGATATCATTCCTTAATTTGGCCATTTTGGCCGGTGGGAAATATTTTAATAAAAACTTTTCGGTCATTTGTTCCCATGTAGTGATTGACCCTCGTGGTAACGAGTTTAACCACTGTTTGACTTTATTCCTTAATGAAAAGGGGAATAACTGAAGACATATGGCATCGTCAGAAACACCATTTATTTTGAAGGTATCACAGAACTCTAAAAAGTTAGCTATATGAGTATTTGGATCTTCGTCTTGTAAACCATCAAATTGAACAAACTGTTGAATCATTTCTATTATGTTAGGCTTTAATTCAAAATTATTAGCAGCTATAGCAGACCTAACAATACTCGATTCTACTCCTGTTAAATGCGATTTAGCATAATCAAACATTATACGTGGAGCATTGCGGTCCCCCACATCGTGTGGTGGTAGATTAATCTCGTCCATCCCTTCAGTAGGATTGGATTTGTCTTCTTCCTCTCTTTCTGTATAGTTCAAGGCTCGCCTAATTTCTCGACGATTCCTACGAGCGGTTGCTTCAATATCACTGTCGTATACTAAAGGTCCTCTCAGGTTCCTTCTAGTCATAAACTAGAGGTACCTAAAAAGAAAATAAAGAAAGAAAATTAGCAAAATTAGAATTTAACTTAAAAACAAAAATAAATTGCTGGAAATAAAAATAATGGCTAAAGTAATAAAAATAGTTTTCTTAATATTTTAGTTCCCCGGCAACAGCGCCAAAAACTTGATCGCTGAAATCAGAGCTTTAAAATTTATAAAAGAATGATCGAACCTGAAAACTAACTCTGACAACGATTAAAGGCAAGTGTACCTATCGAACAGTAGTATAGCTTAGGCAAGACCCGGATTGTCGAACCCAAAGGAACTAAAAGTATTAATACTAACTTTCTTTTTATTATTTAGCCTTAAAAATAAAGTGAAGTTGTTTTAATCTAAATTTAACGATGACTAAGCTAAGGACAAAGACAAAAAGAACAAATTGGGAAATAACTTGAAGAAAAACTCAATTGATCACGACGATACCCTCAGGAAGAATCCACCTAGACTTCACTTGTTATCTCATCCTGAATCATATGATTTATTTACTTAGCTTGATCCGTAGGACTCCCTAACCTATGCTAAACCCTCTCTCGAGGCGAATAACGTCTAACCCTAGGTTAATTAGTAGAACTCTCGTTCTCTTATAGTAACCCCCTAGAATAGCAGTAAATCGATCTATGGATTCCCATATTAGGTTTCACCCAAATCTGGCAAAATCTCGTAGCCCTATCTCTAGGCGTTCGATCAACTCCGCTTAATTACGCTAGATCTACTTTTAAGTAGGGTCTATTCCTCCTCCTTCTAAGCACATCAGATTTGGATTAAGCATGCATAATTAAGAACAAACTAAGTATTTATCAGAAAATTCAAAAATCAAATAAAAATATTCATCTAGGTTTCATCCCCTTCAGGTATCTGAGGGGTTTAGTTGATAACTAAGAAAGAAAACATCTCAAGAGAAAAGATAAAACAAAACATAAGAAATTCCTAAAACTCCCTGAAGGAATTGAAGGAGAATTCCGCTATATTGAGCATAATTCCGGCTTCTTGGGATGGATCAACTTGCTAACTTTGAGCGATTCCCACAATTCTGACCTTTCCGGCTTGGCTCATTGGCCTAGCTTGTAATAGACCGAATTTGACCCTAATCGGAATGGTGGTTTCGGGACCACGAATTCGAGTCCGAGAAATATTTTAATATTTTATTTTGTGTTTATTATATGTGAATTAAAATGTGTGAAAGTTTCGTAGAAAAATTTCATCATTTGGGTGCTTAATTTGACAAAAAGGATTTAATCGCGTAAATTTTAAAAGTCTCAAGCTATAGTGAAAAGTGCCTATTTGATGATGGCTTTTTAAAGTGGAGCATTAAAAGGGCAAATAACCCATTTTTGAGTTAGTGGGTGGCTTATGTCAAGAATAACCTTAAGATATATGTTAGTTTTATTTTATATTAAAGGTTAAATTAGTAATTGAATAATTACTTATAATATATGTTAAAATAACATAAACAAAGCCATCATCTTTTTCACTCTCTCATGGCTGAATATTGAAGGAAGAAATAAGCTTTGGGATTCTTTGATTTTTGGCACTTCTAGGCTAAAATTCAAGGTGAGTTTTTAGTCGGGTTTTGTTAATTTTGACGTCTTTGAGATCGTTGCTTCGAACGGCAGCTTACCCATGTTGAAATTTTTGAATCTAAGCATGTTTGATATTCGGCCATTGATGTGTTCATGTAGTTTTTGATGTTTGATAATTTTATTTTGAAGATATGTTAAAGATTAGTATATTTTGTATTGGAAATTTTAGTAAATTTGAGTATTTTGGGCTAATTTGTAAAAATAAAATTTTTGAGGGACTTGTTTGCAAAATAAATGAAATGTATGCCTTGGTATGAAGGTATAGAAGATTCGGCCCTAGAGTATTATGTGCAAAATATGTGTATTTTGTGTTTTATGCAAATAGGACTAAATTGGAAAAATGTGAAACATTAGGGGTAAAATAGTAAATTGCCCATTTATGTGTTTTGGGATTAAATTGAAATGAAATGTGCTTGAATGAGATTATTTTTGATATGTTTAGATCAAGAACAAAGAAAAACGAATTTGGACCGGGGGAAGTCGAAAGTTATCGAATAGTCGGTATACGCGGTTCGTCAGTAGTCGAGGTAAGTTCTTAAGTTAAAGTTCGTTAAATGAATAATTATGAAAATGTGAAATGAAATTATTTGATTAAATTGAGTAAGATATAGGTGTTAGCCGAATGTGTATGTTCTATTTTGGGATGATTATGTTTTGCAAGACAATATGAATTAGTATATTTGGCTTGACAAGTGAATTGGTTTTGTGAATATGAATTGATAGTAATGTATATGATAAGAAATGTGAGTTAATGAATTGATTTGATAAACATATTCGGGCTTATTGCCTAGCAGGCCTCGTCTTTGGTGACATATTCGGGCTTATTGCCCAAACAGCCTAGTGCTTGGTGACTTATTTCAGGCTTTGTGCCTAGCAGGCTTTGTGCCGGTGTTATATATCAGGCTTTGTGCCTAGCAGGCCTTGTGCCGGTGATTTATTTCAGGATTATTGCCTAGTAGGCCTCGTGCCGGTGATTTATTTCGGGCTTTAATGCCTGTGCTTTTTTGCTTGGTGATACGCCATAATGAGAGAATTTGAGAGTCAAATAAGTTGAGATGTATATACATAGTAGAATGAGCTATAAGCTCTAAAAAGAAAAAGGAAATCAGCTTATTATATTGGTAAGTAGTAAGGTAAGTTAGTTTACTTTTATATGAGCTAATTGTGATGTGATGAAATTAATGATTCGAATAGAATTTTATCTCATGATATTAGGCTTATCATTGATTGGTATGATTTATATATATATTAGAAATTGAGGTATAGACATATATTTGTGATACTTAAAAATTCAGTTATGGATATGATGTGCAATAAGATCGAAATTATGACATGTTGCTGTAACTTGAAATCTTCAAATGCATAGGTTGTACATATGAAATGTTATTGTATAAATTCATGTGATAAACTACTAATGATTAGATTAAGGATATGACTAATACTTGGCTAGATGAAACTCGTATTGAATTATTTATGCTAATTGCCGCAAGAATGGAAGCTAAATTGTTAAGTATATGTGTATATGTCATAAATATTGCTTAAGACTTACTAAGCTAGCAAGCTTACTGTGTGTGTTCTTGTCTACCTTTGTTTTATAGATTTTAGGTTCAAGCTACGGACTCGAAGGATCCTTGAAGAAGTCAACCACACTATCATTTTTCTTTTGGTATTGAATAACTTGGTTTTGGATTCAAAAAGGCATGTATAGGCTAGGCTAAGTTGTTTTAACTAATGATGTTTAATCGTGTATATATATATACTTAGCCATGCGAAAATGGCTATCTATTTTTATTAAACTTTGTTCTTGTGTTTTGATGATATGATTTGCTCATGACATGAATTATCGTTTGTGATTGGATGTGGACTAGGCAATTTATGAACTGGTATAATATGTATATGTCATAATGTGTTTATATATTTTATTATTTGATGATTAACTTGATAATTTAAGGCTGAATCTTATTTATGTGTATAAGTGATAGGTTAATAATTAGAAATATGGCTACTTTAATTTGGTTAATTAATTGCGAAAACTTGCTATGCTTAGGTATGGATTCGGTTATAAAATGGTACCATTGGGTTGATCTCATGATATTGTATTAAGCTTAATTATCTAGGGATAGGTTAGGTATTTGAATATATAAAAGTTGATATGAATATGATTTGAGTTATAATTGTAAAATATGAATAAATTATATAACTTGTGAAATGTTTACATGCTTAGCATTATAAATAGAGATGACATAGTTAAAGCAATTAAGGTGTTAGTTAAGTATCATTTAGAAAAGAGTGTGCGTGTGTACAGTTTTGTCAATGTCATGAGTTAAAACTTTGGTTATGCAATGCATGTATGTATTTGGCTAAGCCTGTGAGAAAAATGCATTTGTTATTAAAATGTTTAAGGAATCAGCTATTTTGGGCTTATTTTCAAATATGGTATATGAGCATGTCTATGATATATATATATATGTATGGTTTTATCTATAGGTGATTATTTGATCTAGATGAGTGTTTGGGATCTATCAAACTTATTTTGAAGCTTTGTAACGTATATGGAATTTTTTTTTTTAAATATGACTTTGTATAATTCGGTCATATGGGATAAAAATTTATGATTATGTGTATTCATTCTTATAAGTAAGTTCTAAAGAGATAATATTCTTTAGTAATACCCGTAACTCTAATCCGGCGTCGGACACGAGTTAGGGGTGTTACATAGCTCGACTCCCCTTCAAATGTGGCACTTAGGGGATATATATAGGCTCTTTGGAATGCGATTCTTTCTCTCTAAGTATCATTTTCCGATTGAAATTGCTCATTCCAGCGACAGAGGCATGGCCATGGCACATGCCCGTGTGGCTTGACTTCAAGCCGTGTTCGGATTTCTACTTTGAGGCACGGCCGTGTAAGTCAGGGTTGAGGCCGTGCTCTAGGTGATCGTGAGGCACGGCCGTGTGGGATTTGGGTCAGTGTAACACCCCAAACCCAGCCTAAATGTTACGACCGAATCTGGCATGTTACGGAGTGAAAACATCTTAAAATCATAAGTTTGTCGAAAATGTTTAAAGAAGACTCTGTTTTGTTTTAGGGTTTAGAAAACTTAGTAATAATTGATGCTGAGTTTGTTTTAGGAGTTCTCGTAATACTTGGAAAACTCGTGAGTAAAAACCCATTTGTGATTGCCGATTTTAGAAAACATTGGACACTTGTTAAAATGAAACGCGATAAGAAAAATCAAGTTTAGAACCATTTGCCTTTAAAGTTATTTGAAAATGAGAGTTTATAAAAACATCCAAGTTACCTTTATTATCTTGTAACGTTTGGAAAACCCGAAGAGGTATAGTTTTGAAAACTGTATTTATTTAAGTTAATTAAGCAAACAAGTTCTAATCACATGCATAACAACATCGTAAGTAAATCAAATAACCAAAACCCAAAATAACAACCAGCGGCCTTATTACAAAAATCATACCAAATTTAAAGAAAATAAATAAGACTGAGAAGGTATTTTATAGTCAAAACCCGAAACCAACATGCATGGCCACCTCGACTCCTCCCCGGCTCTATATCCGCGATCTATGCCTCATCTGCAAAATATAAGGGAAGGGGTGATTCACCAAGACTCAGTGTATAAATCCCCAACCTGATAATTCAAGCACTTATACAGATCATTGATAAAACATACAAATCATGCAAACCCCATAGCCTAACCATCCGAAACTCCTTTTTCTACCCCGTGTGGTACCAAACCATTGGTGGTGCCAAACCACTGGTGACCCAAAGTCACGATATCCAATAATGTGGTGCCAAACCACTGGTGACCCAAAGTCACGAATAATCCATCTGTGGGGCCCAACCCACGTGTGATACCAAATCACTGGCGACAGTCCCGTAATATCAACTGTGGGGCCAACCCACTGTGGTGCCAAGCCACTGGGACAAGTCGCTATGATGTGCCAAACCTCTGGTGACCCAAAGTCACAAAATATCAATATCCAAGTGTGGGGCCAACCCACGTGTGATACCAAATCACTGGCGACAATCCCGATATGTCAACTGTGGGCCAACCCACTGTGGTGCTAAGCCACTGGGACAAGTCGCTATGAGGTGCCAAACCTCTGGTGACCCAAAGTCACTAAATCAATCTATGGTACCAAACCACTGGAGGTGCCAAACCTCTGGTGTCCCAAAGACACGGATATCAACTTCCCCCGCCTCTCATATCACCCATCATCATGCCATACCCATGTAAATCATGCAAATCATGCAAATCATGGAAATCATGCCAACATGCTTAGTTACGCATCACATAACATGTAACAGTCCGAATTTGACCCTAGTCGGAAGGGTGGTTTCGAAATCACGAATCCGAGCTGAAAAAAAAAAATTCCTAATATTATTTTTGTGTCGTGTGTAATAATCATGAACAAATATGTGTGGAAATTTATGAACTTAATTGCTTTGGTGTGCTTAAATTAAGAGAAAGGACTAAATAGTTAAAGTACTAAAAATAGTATCTATTAAGTTGAAGGGTTAATTGAATTGTCTTTCTTGCATGAGGACTTGCATGTCAAATTGCCCAAATTTCATGATGTGGACGGCAAGCATGCTAGGCAAAACAATTTTATATGTATAATGGGTGCATTATTTTAATTCAAGTATATTATAATAAGTATTTATTTTATAAAATAAAAGAAATGTGTTTTTAATTTCATTCTCTCTTTCATCATCATCTTCCCCACGAAATCAAAGGGAGAAGAAGAGAAAACTTTAAACCCCATAGCCGGTTCTTGCATGTCTCCTTAAGCTAAGTAATCAAGCTCCATTTTTTGAAATTTCTTGCATGGATGTGTTGGTTTTCATGGATACTTTAAAATACATGTGGAAATTTGACTACTTGAAACTTATTTTGGATTCGGCCATGGGTGAGCACATTGGTTAGTCTTGGTTAATAGAAGAATTGTTTTAGTATGAGCTAGATATAGACGCATTGAAGTAAGAATGGGGATATGATGCATGAGTGAAAGCTTGAATCATAGAATTAAATCATTGAGGGTATAAATGCAAAATAAATGATTTATATAGACTTGTATAGGAATAAAGAAAATGCGGTTCTTAAAGAACCAGTCCAAATTTCTTGTAATTCTTGTGTTTTATATTAGAGGACTAAAGAGTGAGAAAACCGAAACTAGAGGGGAAATTTGTAAATTAATGAAATTTCATGTAATGAGTTATTTTAGAGTGAAAAGAGAATTAATTAATTCTTGTGTAGTATTCGGCATTAGTTTAAAAAAAATGTATGAATCTATATATATATATTTGAATGAAAGGAAAGAATTGGTATAAAATTTTAAAGGTTTCGAAACTATGAATGATTTATTTAGAGAATGGTAAGATGAGGTGTCTTGAATCGAGATGAATGAAATTGGTATTGAATAAGCTCTTTTCGAACTTGTTTAAATCAAGGGAAGAAAGAGTTGAAAAAAAGATCGAGGAAAGCTAAACTAGGCGAGTAGCGGGACTTCCTTACCTTTCAATTATCAAGTAAGTTTTAAGCAATGGGAGTAAAAATTGAATTAGTACTTATTTACAAGTCAAATTAAATGTAATGCCGAATATGTGTTTATATATGTAATTGATGGAAGATAATCGACAGTATTGGTACTTGGTTGTCGAAATTAAATGCATGGTATTATAGTGAGAGTTTGGCATATCAAATGGAAAATGGTAATGGCTTGAGATGGTATAGGCCGATTGAAATGTAGTACTTGGAATATTGAGTACTCGATATATATTTATATATGGAGAGAGAGATAAGTGTATGTGCTTGTGTGTGTTGTAAATAGTTGGATGATCGAGGTAAGTTTATTGACATATTGCCGTGAGTATGAGAATGAATGTATTAGATTTGAATAAATATCATGGGTTGATTTGTGGATAATTAGAATGTAGAAAATTAACGGTAAAAAGTGATCGAATATGCATTATTATGTATGTTCAATTATATTAATATGTAAATTCATATGTCATGATTAAGTGGGATTGTTAATTAGCACTGTGTATGCAGAATTGTAAAGTAACGGCTCTAGGTGAGCGATACGTTACGGGAATCGTATTATGTGAGCGAATTATCCGAATTTGTAAAGAATGGAAATCAATAATTCGGCAATCATTATCGTTTTCGCCCTTTTGAGCTATGATCAGTATGCTCCTCCTAAGCTGATGGACAATAAGCACTATTGAGCTGAAACAGTAAGCTCTGATGAGCTAAAAACAGTAAGCTCTTACGAGTTGATATATCGATAAGCTCATACGAGCTGTGGTGAGTCTGCAACATATGTAGGATCTCGACCAAAATGGTAACCCTAGTGACATGTCACTTGTATCCTACGACTTTCTACGGTTCAAACGGAACTCGGTATTCAATAATTCTCATCAATTAGGCATTTGAACGCAGTAATACCATTTACTCAATTATACTTTCATTTCAAATAATGTACAAGTACTTAAAAATTCGATTCTAATTATAAGAACTTACCTTGAGTTGCTCGGATGGAAATTATCGACTATTCGTCCACTTTTTCTTTTCCCCGATCTAATCTTGATCTTGGCTTATCTTGATTTATATATTATCAAATTTAGCACATTCAGCATTCGGTCTATTCAATTTAGCCTATAATTTACAATTTGGCAAATTTACACATTTGCCCCTAATGTTTCACACTTCCACAATTCAGTCCTTATCACATAAAATTGCAAATTCATGTACTTTAGTACAAACCCATGCTTAGCTAAATTTAATACATGTTACTAGAAGTCCATATTTTCAATTTATTTACACTTTTAACCACCACATTTCGTATTTTCTCAATTTAATCCGCTTTTGAAATTTTTGTCAAAAATCACTTTATAAAAGCTATTAATACAACATTAAACCTTCCAAATCTATCTTAAATCATCAAATTACTCAAACATTCAACAATGGCAACATGATAAATCTTTTACAGTTTCAAAATCTAGGGTAAGGGCTAGCTAGAATACAAAAGTGAACAAAAATGGACTTACATGCTCAAGGTGAAGTGACTGAACGTTTGAAGCTCTAATAATGGCTATTATTGCCTTTTATTCGATTGAAGAAGATGAATGAAGAATAAAAACTCACTTTGTTTTATGAAAATAACCTTTATTAACTAAATTACCATTTTAACCATACTAATAAACCATTAAAATCGCATAATGCATGCCCATCTTTGTCCACTCACAATTAAAATGGTCTAATTATCACTTAAGGACTCTTATTTTAAGGATCTATAGCTATTTAACACCTTTAGCTATTAGAACATCAATTCTGAACTTTACGCGATTGAGTCCTTTTTCTCAAATTGACCATTTAAACGATAAAATTTTTTAACGAAAATTTCACACAATCACTCAATCATGCTGTAAAAATTAAAATATTAATAAAATAAATATTTTAACTTCAGATTTGTGGTCTCGAAACCACTGTTCCAATTTGACCAAAATCAAGCTGTTACAACTCTACCCCTTTAGGGATTTTTGTCCTTGAAAATCTTACGGGTAAATAGGTTAGGGTACTGTTTTCGTATAGCTTCCTCGGGTTCCCATGTAGCTTCCTTGATCCCGTGTTTATGCCAAAGAACCTTCACTAAGGCTATGCATTTATTCCTCAATTATTTGATTTCACGAGCTAAAATCTTGATCAGTTCTTCGCTATATGTCAAATCAGTCTGTATCTCAACATCTACCGGATAAATCACATGTGACAGATCAGATCTGTATGGACATAGCATAGAAACGTGAAAGATATTATGAATCTTTTCAAGTTCTGATGGTAAAGCTAGTCGATACGATGCAGGTCCTATTCTTTTGACGATCTAATACGATACGATAAATCGCGGACTCAACTTTCCTTTACAACAGAATCTAAGAACCTTTTTCCATGGTGATACCTTTAGAAACACTCAGTCCCTGACTTGAAACTCAATTTCTTTATGCTTCAAATCCGCGTATGATTTCTGTCAATCTGAAACTGCTCTTAAACTGTCACAAATTGATTTCACTTTTTCTTCAGTTTCTCTGATCAATTCAACCCAGTGAATATTTTTCTCACTTAGTTTAGTCTAGTATAACGGAGTTCGACATTTGCGGCCATATAAAGCTTCGTACGATGCCATATTTATACTCGTCTAAAAACTCTTGTTATACCCAAACTCAATCAACGGTAAGTATTTTTCCCAACTACCCTCAAACTCTAAAATACAACATCTCAACATGTCTTCGAGAATCTGAATAACTCTCCCGATCTGACCGTCAGTCTGAGGATGAAAAGTAGTACTGAAATTCAACTGTGTTTCCAAAGCTTCTTGCAGTTTCTTCCAGAATCGCGATGTAAATCTTGGATCTCTATCAGAAATAATAGATAGTTGCACCCCATGCAATCGAACAATCTTAGAAATGTACAATTCAACTAGTCTATCAAGTGAGTAACTTGTACGTACCTGTATAAAATGAGTAGATTTTGTTAGTCGATCAGCGACAACCCAGATAGCATCTTTCTTTTTTGGAGTTAGGGGGAATCTCGACACAAAATCCATTGTAACTCTATACCATTTCCACTCGGGAATCATTACAGGCTGCAGTAAACCCGATGGTACTTGATGTTCAGCTTTGACTTGCTGAAAAATCAAACATTTAGAAACAAACTCTGAGATATCTCGTTTCATGCCTTGCCACCAATAAAACTGTTTCAAATCATTGTACATTTTGGTACTCGTTGGATGAACAGATAAGCAGCTATTGTGCGCTCCGTGCAAAATGTTCTTAATGAGTTCTGAATTTCTCGGTATGCAAATTTTATTCCGGAACCTTAAATATTCATTGGCCCCAATCTAAAACTTTGAATTAGGGATAGTCTCACATTGAATTCGTTCAACTTGCAATTCACAATTATCTTTCTGAGCTTCACAGATTTGTTGAAGAAATACTGGTTTAGCTTTTAATTCAGCTAAAATGGACACATCATCACAAATCATGAAGTAGGTATTCATTTCTTGTAATGCAAACAAAAATTTTTGGCTCAAGGCATCAGCAACAACATTAGCTTTTCCCGGGTGATAATCAATCACAAATTCATAATCTTTCAATACCTCGAGCCATCTTTGTTGTCGTAGATTCAAATCTTTCTGTGACATAAGATATGTTAAGCTTTTGTGATCTATATAAATGTGACATTTTTCACTGTATAAGTAGTGTTGCCAAATTTTCAATGCGAACACAATTGCAGCCAACTCTAAGTCGTGTATCAGATAGTTCTTTCATGTGGTTTCAATTGTCAGAAAGCATAAGCTATAACTTTCCCTTCTTGCATCAAACACATCCCAAACTGTTTAATGATGCATCACTATAAATCACAAACTCTTTCCTGATTCAGGTTGAACCAGAACTGGTGCTTTAGTTAACAGTACATTCAACTATTTGAAACTCTGCTGACATTTTTCTGACCATTCGAGTTTCACATCTTTCTAAGGCAGCCGTGTCATCGGTGTCGTAATCATCAAAAATCCTTTCATGAATCTTCAGTAATAGCCCACTAAGCCCAGAAAACTGCGGACTTCCAGTCAACAATAGTAAATCTTACTCGGGTCAACTCTAATACCTTCAACTAAAAAAATATGCCTTAGAAATCCAACCTCTCGGACCCAAAACTCACATTTCCTAAACTTTGCAAATAATTGATTATCACGAAGAGTTTGTAACACAATTCTCAAGTGCTCGATATGTTCAGATTCATCTCGCAAATAGATTAGAATGTCATCAATGAATACAATAATGAATCTATCTAATACGGTCTGAATATCAGGTTCATCAATTCTATAAAAACTGCAGGAGCATTAGTTAATCTGAAAGGCATAACAAGGAATTCATAATGTCCGTACCTTGTTCTGAACGCAGTTTTCGGGACATCCGACTCTTTAACTCGCAATTGATAATCTCAAATCAGTCTTTGAAAATACTGTAGCCCCTTTCAACTGATCAAATAAATCATCAATCCGCGGTAGAGGGTATTTGTTCTTTATAGTCACTTTATTCAACTGTTTGTAATCGATACACATTCTCATCATACCGTCTTTCTTCTTTGCAAACAATACTGGTGCACCCCAGGGCGAATGACTCAGCCGTGCAAAACCTCTGTCTGTCAATTCTTGCAACTGATCTTTCAACTCTTTTAATTCTGTTAGAGCCATTCTGTACAGAGCTATCGATATCAGTGTTATTCCCGGTACTAATTCAATACCAAATTCAACCTCTCTGATCGGTGACAAACCTGATAATTCTTTTGGAAATACATCCGAGAACTCATAAACAACATGTACAAATTTAATCTTTAATTCAGACACCTTTGTATCCAGTACATATGAAAGATATGCATCATAGCCCTTTTTCATACATTTCTAAGCTAACATAGACGATATCACAGTAGGTAATTCACTCGAATCATCAGACTCAATCCGAAGAATTTCACCGTTCTGACATTTCAATTCGATAATCTTTCGTCTATAATTCAAAACTGCATCATGCATATTCAGCCAGTTCATACCCAAGATCACATTAAACTCATCGAGCGATAGAAGCATCAAGTCAGCCAGAAAATAGTAACCCCGAGTCATCAAAGGACAATTCTTGCAAATTTTATCAACTAAAATAGTCATGCCTAAGGGGCTCGATACTTTAATTACAAACTCTATAGACTCGACATGTAAACCCTGTTTAAACACTAAATTCATACAGATATATGAATGGGTTGATCCAGGATCTATCAATGCAATTATATCAATATCGAAAAGAGAAAAAGTACTGGTAATAATGTCTGGCGATGATGTCTCTTCCTGTGCACGGATAACATAAGCTCCGGCGGAGCTCGTGCCTCAGATCTCGCAGTAGAATCTCTCGTAGCACCTCGATTACCACTCGTATTTCCAGTGTTTTGGTGTGGTCTCCCTCTAGTAGCCGTATTACTTGCTTTCACCAGTTGATCTCTTCCAACTATAGACTTTGATCAAGAGATCCACATCTAAAACAAGCTCCGCTTATTATTCTACATTCACCATAATGTCGCTTATTGCAATGCTTACATTTAGGTCCAACATTTCTAACACTACCCATACTGGTAACAGATGTCGTCTGAGATTTAGAGCTGAAATGTCTCGCATCTCTATCTTTGATCAAAATCCCTGCAGAAGCAGTAGAATAAGGATGATATTTTCTAAATTTCTTTGATGCTGACTGATGTGATTTGCCCGCAAATCTCTTCTTAAAGTCTCTAGCCTCAGAATCGGCTTTTTTTTTTTCTCTTTGCTAAGCTCTTCGGCTTTGCAAGCTCTGCGAACTAGAACGACAAACTCTTTCAGCTCGAGAATCCCAACTAAAAATCTGATTTCTTCATTTAATCCATCTTCAAGCCTTTTACACATTATAGCCTCAGAAGAAACACATTCACGAGCATATTTGCTGAGTCGTACAAACTCTCTTTCGTATTCTGTTGCCGACATATGGCCTTGTTTTAGTTCAAGAAATTCCTTTTGTTTCTGATCAATGAACCGTTGGCTGATGTGTTTCTTTCTAAATTCAACTTGAAAGAATTCCTAAGTAACTCTTTCTCGCGGAACTACGGATATCAAGGTCTTCCACCACTGATATGCAGTTTCTCTCCCTAGTGATACAACACATTTTAAACATTCTTCAGGTGTGCAAGAAATTCATCAAATACCCGAATTCATCAAATACCTGAATCATGTTCTCAAGCTAAAAGTTAGCTCTCTCAGGGTCATCGTTAACAGTGGCTCTAAATTCCTCAGCCCTATATTTTCGTATCTTATCAATAGGTGGTTTATTCAATCGAAAAAGATCCATACCTTGAGAAACTACAAGGACTAGTTGGGGAATAGGTGGGGGTGGAGGTTGTTGCATAGCTAGATTAGCTCAGACGTACTCAGTGAACCATTCACTCATCATTTGAAAGAAGGCTTCTTTAGCCTCTCCTCCCTGACTGCCTGTTACAGGTCTAGAATCAGACGGCGCTGCCTCTTGTGCGGGAGAAGGTGCATTACTTTCAACCTCATCAACTATAGCTTGATTGGGATCCATTTGCTATTTGAAAACACATTTTAAAATGTCAAGAGTCATCACACTATCACATTTTATATATGGCTTGTATAGCAAGACTCTCACACACGCTACGTTAGTCCTAGAATCGACTAAACCGTAGCTCTGATACTAATAAATGTAACACCTTCACCTATATTCAATGTCAGAATAGGGTTACGGAGAATTATCGGACTTGCAACATACTTGACCAAACCTTTCTCATACATTTAATAAATACATACAATTATCAATCAATCTCAAACAATTTGTCCTAATACAATCCTACGATGCCTTACACATGCATTAGGATGGTTCAGGACTAAACCGATAACTTAGGAACTTTTTTTAACACTTATAAAATTTTTCTCTAAAGCAGAGGACACACAGCCATATGACAAGGCCGCATGTCTCACACGGCCACCAAACACGCCCGTGTCACAGGCCATGTGGACATTCGAAATGGGAGCACATGCCTGTGTCCCAGCCCGTGTCCAAACAAGTAAGGTTACTGACTTGGGTCACACGGCCAACCACACACTCGTATGTCTAGCCCGTGTGCCCTTCGAAGTGGCCACACACGCCTATGTGCCAGGCCGTGTGCTAGGCCATGTCAAATCTGGAGGGTATACTGACTTATTCAACACGGCCAAGTCACACGCCCGTGTGCTAGGCCGTGTGCCAATTAGGGGAGTATACTGACTTGTGCCACACGGACGATCACAAGCCCGTGTGTGAGATCGTGTGGAGTATACTGACTTCATTTCAATTTCAACACCAGGGGACACACGGCCGTGTAATTTGACCGTGGGTCACACACAGCTAAGACACACGCCTGTGTCTCCGCTTGTATGGAAAAAAATAGGCTATTTACCAAGCCACTTTGTCCCCTAAATTTGCATATACCTACACAACCAAAATGGCACAAATCATAGCATAAATAACATTCAATTCAGCCATAATCAAGTCTAATTCATACCATTTCCAATACCAACATTCAACATGCTTATAACCTCAAACCTTACTCCATCAAAACATACCTTATTTTGAACCAATTCACGAACAAAACTCATATCTAATATCAACCATATATGCACATATATGCACATAACCAAAATTCACCAAATTAATCCAACTCTCATGGCTATATTTACAACTCAAAACATATACATTTACAAGCTACTACAAATAACCAAAATAATTATCAACCCATAATCAAAATAGAATCAAAATACCTACAGATGCCATTTACTCAAAACATAGTTTCAAAAGTACCAAAGAGTCAGTGGATAATGTGGTGAAGTCTTCGTCGAATCCTGAATCCGATCTAGTTATGAAAATATTATAAAACATGAAAAAGAAACAAAGTAAGCTATATAGCTTAGTAAGCCCGTATAACTCAGAATTAAACTTACCATTTATACATTGTAACGCCCCTTACCCGTATTCTACGCCGGAACCAGGTACCAGGCGTTACCGTACTTGACTCACATGGTCATTGTAACACCCCTTACCCGAAACCCATGCCGGAATCGAGTACGTGGCATTACTAGACTTGACTATTAACTCAGGGCATAAAATTTTAAAGCTGTCCAACTGCGCCACGCTGACTAAATCGACCATAACTCGAGTTACAAAACTCAAAATTTAGATCCGTAAATTTTCCTTGAAACTAGACTCATATTACTTTTCACCATAATTTTTCCAGAATTTTTCATGTGTCCAATTAGTACAGTTTATTCATCAAAATTACCCTTATTACACTGCTTGACAATTCTGATCTGTCTTTTCAAAAATACAGTTATCTCATTGCACAAATTTCCAATAATGTTCTTGTTTATACCAATGAAAAATCGACTCATTAAGGATTCTACACATATAAACCATGCTTCTTAATTATTTATATACAATTGTTGACAATTTTTCCAAAACAGAACAGTGACTCACGAATTCATTCAGAGCGATTCTCACTAAAACTTAATTATCTCATAATATATAAAACCTTTGCCTACTCTGTTTCTTTCATGTAAAAATAGACACAATAAGGTTTAATTTCATATCTCATTCACCTTCTAATTCAATATACCCTATTTTTGGTGATTTTTCTAAATCACATCACTGCTGTTACTACAATCTGTTTCGTTGCAATTTATGAAAGACTAGTTTCTAACCGAACATACCTACACCCCTGATTCAAGGATTCATTTCATACACAACATTTCCTTAACAAAAACGATTTAACTTCGATTAAGAATGCATAAACATTGCCATCATAAATCAACATACATATCAAAAACAACAGCATACTTAACTAAAAATTTAGCCATATTAGCATGGCTATTATATACATGAACCTTAAGATTTTATCAAAACAAGACCAAGTCTTTTCTATACATGCCTTCGTTTAAAACCAAAATGAAAGAGTACCAAAATGTAGATTGATAGTGTGGGCGACTTCCCGAACGATCCCGACGAGCTTGTAGCTTGTACCTAGTCTATAAAGCAGAGAAACATTTCACACGATAAGCTTGCTAGCTTAGTAAGTCCTAATTTCATAAAAATATAACATTCAAACATCAACAATTCAATTACTACAATTCAACTTGTAAGCTTGTACTCATATTCATTATCAAGCTTTCAATTTCATATCCATATAACTAAGTATGAATTTGTAGGAAAATTTCTCCTTACCCACATATTTATGATCAAAAATATTTGTTAGTAATCCAATCTTTAAAACCCAATGTGTCATCATATAACCATAGGTACAATTATTCATATACTTGGATATCAATTATTATAACATGTCATTAATTATACAACCACCCTTGTGGCGAATACACCTAGTCTTATATCTACATATTAAGCGGCCAAAGTCACGATACCACATCATTCATCAATAAAATCGAGAACACATACCATTGGTAATAAATCACCTTTGAATCACTAGTTTACCTTATCTTAATTAAGTAAGAAGCTCATTCCTACTTTACATACTCACCGAGCCGTTAACTCGATAAATTTGCTTTAATTCGCCTCGAACACAATTTCGGTTTCTAGTTTGTGAAATCGACACAGGCATCAAGGCGCTAGGCATAAAGCCCGATAAATAACAGGCGGCACAAGGCACGCTAGGCGTAAAAGCCCGATAAGTAACACGGCACAAGGCACGCTAGGCTTAAAGCCGAATCAAATCACAGGCACTAGGCACGCTGGGCTTAAAGCCGAATTAAATCACCGGCACTAGGCCTGCTAGGCTTAAAGCCCGAAACACATTAATGTAATCAATCATCGCTAATACCTTTTATACTATATCACATAATGAAAGTACTTTGGCTTATTTACATCAAACAATCAAAACCATTCTAATAGGCTTATATACATTCGGCTATGACATGAATATCTACTAAAATTTATCAAACATTATCGTATAATTGATTTATAAATAATTCTTCAATATACTATAGCTTAAGGACTTACCGGTGAGTAAATGATTTGAAATTTTCCACTATTCGTTCACCTTAGCCTTTCCAGATCCTTTTCCAAATCTTTTCTTCCTTGATCTAAACCAAATTTAAAAGAACCTATTTAAATCATTTAACCCATCTCTAATCGACACATAATTATACCATTCTTTCTATCTATAAATTAAAATTTGAAACTTTTACAATTTACTACCATTTCTTTTTATTCATTCGAACCTAACAAACAAATATAAGAATCTTATACACTTTTATACTTGAGCCGAACTCTTCTCAAGCTTATTTAGATCTCTTTGTTGCTGTTAAAACATTCATATCATATAACTCATCAATTCGCACAATTGTCCCTCTAGTTTCACTTTCTTGTAATTAAACCCGTAATACTTAATTCAATCAAAATCTCAAATTAATCATTTCTGTTCATCACCTATCTTTAACATTCTATCAATAATCATTTCCAAATATAAGGCCGAATATACCATTTAATATACCTGAATTTTTGTATACATATACATAACTAAACAATTAAATTTAAAATAACCCTTATACATATTTACTTCAACATTGGCCGAATGTGAAGAGCATCCTTATGCTCCAATTAGAAAAATTTCCACAACATTCATTCAAATTCAACTCACTATTCTCCAATGCATTTAGAATTCTATCTCAAATTATTTTATATCCATCAACCCAACAATTTAATAAGAAAATTTCATGAAGGCCGAATATACAAATTCAATTTCTACTTCTCTTATAACCGAATTTTGCTAACTCAATGTACCCATGTATATCCTTCAATATATGACTAAACAACAAGCTAAATGATCACCATTTATTTTCATCCATTTCAGCCGAATAATAAGAGCATCTTTATGCTCAATTCCAAAATAATTTCTATAACTCTCATATAATTGAGATCACAATTCTTCAATTCATCTTAGTCTTTTAAGAAATTCATGTTGTTTTTGAATCAATATTGAATATTTTTCAAATCAAATACACACAAAAGTACTCACCCTAGCCGAATATTATCATGCTAAATCTCAATATTTTAACATGATTTTTATTTGCCTTCATAGCAACAAAATCAATATGTAAAGATTTTCCAAAATCAAGCTAAAATACTCACCTCACTACCACATGTCCAGCCGAAACAATGGAGGTTCTATGTTTTCTTTTCTTCAATTACAATCGGTGAAGAAGATGAAGAATAGGAGAGAAAATAGAATTTAAAAATGTTTCCTTTTTGCTTAAAAATTATCACACATTAAAGCATGCTTATTATACAAATAATATTTTAATTATAATATACTAAATTATAATAGCCATGGCATGCTTACCGTCCACTATTCTAAAAGTGGGAGATTTGATATGCAAATCCTAAAGTCCCTTAAACAATTCACTTTACCCCTTTTTAATCATGCTCACAACTTTGGTCACCTTTGCAATTTCATCCTTTTTATTAAATTGAACACTTAAATGACTAAATTTTTCTACGAAACTTTCACACTCACCCAATCACATGTAATAAACATAGACTATAATATTAACATATTTCTCGGACTCGGATTCGTGGTCCCGAAACCACCGTTTCGATTAGAGTCAAAATTGGTCTGTCACAATTCTCCCCCCTAAAGAATTTTCGTCCTCGAAAAGCTTACCGTTAAATAAGATCGGATATTGTTGCTTCATTGAACCCTCAGGTTCCCATGTGGCCTCTTCAACTCCGTGTCGATTCCATAATACTTTCACTAGTGGAATCCTCTTATTTCTCAACTCCTTCATTTCCCGAGCCAAGATACGAATCGGTTCTTCATCATATGTCAAATCGGATCGAAGTTCAATCTCTGACGGTGTAATGACATGGGACGGATCTGATCTATATTTGCGAAGCATCGAAACGTGAAATACATTGTGTATCTTTTCTAAGTCAAGGGGCAATTTCAATCTATAAGCAACAGGCCCTATACGCTCGATGATTTCATACGGTCCGATAAATCTCGGACTCAACTTGCCTTTCCTACCAAATCGGAGTATTTTCTTCCAAGGAGACACTTTTAAGAACACACGATCTCCGACACGAAATTCAATGTCCTTACGTTTCAAATCGGCGTAGGACTTTTGGCGATCCGATGCGACTTTCAAATTATTCACGATAAGAACCACCTTACATGCTGTTTCTTTAATCCAATCAACCCCGTGTATCTTATTTTCACCGAGCTCACCCGATTACAACGGTGTGTGCGGCATTTCATCCATATAAGGCTTAGTAAGGCGCCATTTTTATACTAGATTGGAAGCTATTATTATAAGCAAATTCAACCAACGGTAGGTATCGTTCCCACGTACCTTCAAATTCGAGAACACAACACCTCAGCATGTCCTCAAGTATCAAAATAGTTCACTCAGACTGACCGTCTATTTGCGGATGGAAGGCTGTACTAAAATGAAGTTTGGTACCTAGAGCATCTTGCAATTTCTTCGAGAATCGCGATGTAAACCTCGGGTCCCTATCTGAAACAATGGAACTCGATACACCGTGTAACCTTACAATCTGTGACACATACAATTCGGCAAGCTTATCAAGTGAATAGTCGGTGCGTACCGGTATAAAATGAGTTGATTTAGTCAGTCTATCGACGATAACCCATACGGCATCTTTCTTACTCGGTGTCATAGGAAGACCGGATACAAAATCCATTGTAATTCTATCCCATTTCCATTCGGGTATCATGATTGGTTGAAGTAGTCCGGGACGGTACTTGATGCTCTCGGCTTTTACTTGTTGATGATTAAGCACTTAGAAACTAACTTTCGGATATATCTCGTTTCATGCCGGGCCACCAATAGAATTGCTTCAAATCGTTATACATTTTAGTGCTACCGGGTGTATCGATAGTCGACCACTATGGGCCTCTACGAGGATCATCGTATCAAATCGAGTTCTTTGGAACACACAATCGGCCTTTATAATTCAAACAATCATTTGCATCAATCAAAAAATCGATTACGTACCACTTCCACACTGACTCCGAATAGCAATCAACTTTTTATCAACTTTCTGTGCATCACAAATCTGCTGAATAAACATCGGTCTTGCTTGTAACTCGGCTACGATCGAACCATCATCAGACATAGCCACCCGTGCGTTCAATGCACGAAGAGTAAATAATGATTTTCGACTTAACGCATCCGCAACAACATTAGCCTTCCCCGGATGGTAGTCAATTACTAAATCATAGTCTTTCAGCAATTCTAACCATCTGCGTTGTCTCAAGTTTAAGTCTTTCTGAGTCATCAAATATTTCAAACTTTTGTGATCTGAATAAATATGACATTTTTCGCTGAATAAATAGTGACGCCAAATTTTTAATGCGAACACAATGGCTGCTAACTCCAGATCGTGAGTTGGATAATTTTTCTCATGCGACTTCAATTGTCTCGAAGCGTAAGCTATCACCTTGCCTTCTTGCATTAAAACGCAACCCAACCCATTCAAGGAAGCATCACTAAAAATAGTAAATTCTTTACCCGGTTCAGGCTGAGTTAACACTGGGGCTTCGGTCAAAAAGGCTTTCAACTGCTCGAAACTTTTCTGACACCTTTCTGACCACTCAAATTTGACATCTTTCTGTGAGTGATCTCGTCAAAGGTGTAGCTATAATAGAAAAACCTTTTACAAATAAATCGTAATACCCGCAAGGCCCAGAAACTTGAGGATCTGGAAACATTCTTTGGTGGTTTCCATTCGAGTATGGCATTTGCTATTTTGTTCGGATCCACCCGAATACGACACGGAACAACATGACCCAAAAAGTTGACTTCATTCATCCAGAACTCACACTTACTGAACTTTGCATACAATCGTTGATCTCTCAAAGTTTGTAGTACTAATCTCAAATGCTCAGTATGTTCTGTTTCATTTTTGGAGTAGATCAGTATATCATCAATAAACACTACTACAAACCGATCCAAAAGCAGCGGAAGACTCGGTTCATTAGATCCATAAAAGCAGCAGTGCATTAGTGAGTCCAAAGGCATAACCAAAAACTCATCTTGTCAGGTACCTGCGTGCGGAATGCGATCTTTGGCACATCCGAATCTCGACTGCAACTAATAATAGCCCGATCTCAAATCTATTTTGAAAAAACTTGAAGCCCCTTCAACAAGCGATCAAATAAATCATCAATCCGAGGTAATGGGTACTTATTCTTTATAGTTACCTTATTTAGTTGCGAGTGTCGATACACATTCGCATAGTCCTATCTTTCTTTTCACAAATAAAATCGGTGCACCCGGAGAGAAACTCGGTCGTGTGAAGCCCTTATCATCAACTCTTGCAAGCTGCGCTTTCAATTCTTTTAATTCAATAGGTGCCATTCGATGCGAAGCTATCGAAATCGGAGCCGCGCGGTATTAACTCAATGCCGAACTCAACCTCTCAGACTAGGGGTAAACCGGTAGTTCTTGAGAAACACATCGGGTATTCACATACAAGCGATACAAATTCAATTTGTTTCTCGGACATTTTATTATCCGATTACATAAGACAAATAAGCTTCACACCCTTTTCTCACATACTTTCAAAGCTAACATTGAAGATATTCATCGTAGGCAACCCATTTACGTCACGAGATTTAATTCGATGGTCTCACCGTTTCGACATTTCAAATCGATGAGCTTTCTTCTACAATCCCTCTTGCCTCATGTGAAGTTAACGAGTCCATACCCAAGATTATATCAAATTCGTCAAAGGGCAACAACATTAAATCATTTGGGAAGCAATAATCTGAATCATCAGCGGGCAACCTCTACACACTTTATTAACAAGTACACATCTACCCAAAGGGTTGGACACACGAATCACAAACTTGGTAGACTCAACTAGCGAGTCTTGCCAAATTCTAAAGTTTCACATACATAAGAATGAGTCGAACCGGGATCGATTTAGTGCAATTCTGATGTAGTATCATAAAGAGTGAAAATACCGATGAATGGCGTCGGGGAGGAAGCATCCTCTCTGCGGCTCGTGCGGCATATGCTCTAGCCGGGAGCTCACAGCCTCGAGATCGAATCTGTAGTGTTCTTCGTTCCTTTCGACTACCACCTACATTGCACGAATATGCGGGTGGTCTACCTCGCATTGACATGTTGCTCGGCAGTGTTACGAATTGTATTACGCTTCACCTAACCTCGGACATTCTCGATAAAATGATCTGACGACCCACATTTATACCAAGACCGATCATGAAATCTACAACTCGTTGAGTACCATTTCCCACAGTGCTTGCATTCAACTCTATTCTATGGAACGTTACCAACACTGGCTATCGAGGTAGCTCGGGAGCTCATAGGAGGTCGATCCCGTCTAGGAGGATCTGTAGTAGCTTTATGTCGGCTGTAGTCATCTCTGGACTTCCTGGCTGTGGAATGAAAGACCTTACCCGAAGATCTTTGACGGATGTCTCTAGCTTCTGTCTCAGCCTTTCTTTTCTCTTTCCCGAGCTCTTCAGCTTTGCAAGCTCTCTCAACTAAAGTCACAAACTCTTGAATTTCAAGAATGCCAACAAACATCTTTATATCTTTATTTAGGCCATCTTCAAATCTTTTACACATAATGGCTTCGGTAGAAACACACTCTCTAACATATCTGCTGAGCCTGACAAATTTTCTTTCATATTCCGATTCACGGTCATTCGCCCTGTTTATTTCAAGGAACTCCTTTCGTTTTGATCAATGAATCTTTGGCTAAATATACTTCTTCATGAAACTCATTTTGGAAGAAATCCCATGTCACTTTTTCTTCGGAACCATCGATACTAGTGTATTCCACTAGTGATATGCGATGTCCCCATGATGAGATATAGCACACTTCAAGCATTCATCAGGAGTACAAGATGACTCATCAAGTACGAATAGTGTTATCAAGCCACATTTCGGCTCTCTCGCGTCATCATCATCGTCATTAGCTTTAAATTCTTCGGCCCCAAATTTTTAGATTTTATCAACTGGGGGCCTACTAGATCTCATCGGATCTATCATCGGGGGAGCTGAAGGAATCGGAGTTGGATTATTCGGGGGTGGAGATTGGTGTACAGCCGGGTTATTTTGAATAAATTGGGCAAACCACTCATTCATCATCTGATAAAAGGCTTGTTTAGTCTCTCCTTCGTGGCTACCTGAAACAGGTTGAGAGTCTACCGGCGCTGATCCGCGTGCGCAGTCAGGCGCTACGCTCTCGACATCATCAGCTACGGCTCTTTCAGGATCAGTGTCCATTTACTAAATAAAACAAAATTCAGACTGTCAGAAGTCACCACACTATCAACATATAATGAAGGCATGTATAGCTAGACTCACATGCGCTACGGTAGTCCTAGAATCGACTAAACCGTAAGCTCTGATACCAATCAAATGTAACACCCCTTACCCGAAACCCATGCCGGAATCGAGTACGTGGCATTACTAGACTTGACTATTAACTCAGGGCATAAAATTTTAAAGCTGTCCAATTGCGCCATGCTGACTAAATCGACCATAAATCGAGTTACAAAACTCGAAATTTAGATCCGTAAATTTTCCTTGAAACTAGACTCATATGACTTTTCACCATAATTTTTCCAGAATTTTTCATGTGTCCAATTAGTACATTTTATTCATCAAAATTACCCTTATTACACTGCTTGACAATGCTGACCTGTCTTTTCAAAAATACAATTATCTCATTGCACAAATTTCCAATAATGTTCTTGTTTATACCAATGAAAAATAGACTCATTAAGGATTCTACACATATAAACCATGCTTCTTAATTATTTATATACAATTGTTGACAATTTTTCCAAAACAGAACAGTGACTCACGAATTCATTCAGAGCGATTCTCACTAAAACTTAATTATCTCATAATATATAAAACCTTTGCCTACTCTGTTTCTTTCATGTAAAAATAGACACAATAAGGTTTAATTTCATATCTCATTCACCTTCTAATTCAATATACCCTATTTTTGGTGATTTTTCTAAATCACATCACTGCTGTTACTACAAGCTGTTTCGTTGCAATTTATGAAAGACTAGTTTCTAACCGAACATACCTACACCCCTGATTCAAGGATTCATTTCATACACAACATTTCCTTAACAAAAACGATTTAACTTCGATTAAGAATGCATAAACATTGCCATCATAAATCAACATACATATCAAAAACAACAGCATACTTAACTAAAAATTTAGCCATATTAGCATGGCTATTATATACATGAACCTTAAGATTTTATCAAAACAAGACCAAGTCTTTCCTATACATGCCTTCGTTTAAAACCAAAATGAAAGAGTACCAAAATGTAGACTGATAGTGTGGGCGACTTCCCGAACGATCCCGACGAGCTTGTAGCTTGTACATAGTCTATAAAATAGAGGAAACATTTCACACGATAAGCTTGCTAGCTTAGTAAGTCCTAATTTCATAAAAAACATAACATTCAAACATCAACAATTCAATTACTACAATTCAACTTGTAAGCTTGTACTCATATTCATTATCAAGCTTTCAATTTCATATCCATGTAACTAAGTATGAATTTGTAGGAAAATTTCTCCTTACCCACATATTTATGATCAAAAATATTTGTTCGTAATCCAATCTTTAAAACCCAATGTGTCATCATATAACCATAGGTACAACTATTCATATACTTGGATATCAATTATTATAACATGTCATTAATTATACAACCACCCCTTGTGGCGAATACACCTAGTCTTATATCTACATATTAAGCGGCCCAAAGTCACGATACCACATCATTCATCAATAAAACCGAGAACACATACCATTGGTAATAAATCACTGAATCACTAGTTTACCTTATCTTAATTAAGTAAGAAGATCATTCCTACTTTACATACTCACCTGAGCCGTTAACTTGATAAATTTGCTTTAATTCGCCTCGAACACAATTTCGGTTTCTAGTTTGTGAAATACGACACCGGCATCAAGACTGCTAGGCATAAAAGCCCGATAAATAACAGGCACAAGGCTTGCTAGGCGTAAAAGCCCGATAAGTAACAGGCACAAGGCTCGCTAGGCTTAAAGCCGAATCAAATCACAGGCACTAGGCTGCGCTAGGCTTAAAGCCGAATTAAATCACAGGCACTAGGCACGCTGAGGCTTAAAGCCGAAACACATTAATGTAATCAATCATCGCTAATACCTTTTATACTATATCACATAATGAAAGTACTTTGGCTTATTTACATCAAACAATCAAAACCATTCTAATAGGCTTATATACATTCGGCTATGACATGAATATCTACTAAAATTTATCAAACATTATCGTATAATTGATTTATAAATAATTCTTCAATATACTATAGCTTAAGGACTTACCCGGTAGTCGACAGATTTGAAATTTTCCAGCTATTCGTTCACCTTAGCCTTTCCCCGATCCTTTTCCAAATCTTTTCTTCCTTGATCTAAACCAAATTTAAAAGAACCTATTTAAATCATTTAACCCATCTCTAATCGACACATAATTATACCATTCTTTCTATCTATAAATTAAAATTTGAAACTTTTACAATTTACTACCATTTCTTTTTATTCATTCGAACCTAACAAACAAATATAAGAATCTTATACACTTTTACACTTGAGCCGAACTCTTCTCAAGCTTATTTAGATCTCTTTGTTCTTTGTTAAAACATTCATATCATATAACTCATCAATTCGCACAATTGTCCCTCTAGTTTCACTTTCTTGTAATTAAACCCGTAATACTTAATTCAATCAAAATCTCAAATTAATCATTTCATTTCATCACCTATCTTTAACATTCTATCAATAATCATTTCCAAATATAAGGCCGAATATACCATTTAATATATACTGAATTTTTGTATACATATACATAACTAAACAATTAAATTTAAAATAACCCTTATACATATTTACTTCAACATTGGCGAATGTGAAGAGCATCCTTATGCTCCAATTAGAAAAATTTCCACAACATTCATTCAAATTCAACTCACTATTCTCCAATGCATTTAGAATTCTATCTCAAATTATTTTATATCCATCAACCCAACAATTTAATAAGAAAATTTCATGAAGGCCGAATATACAAATTCAATTTCTACTTCTCTTATAACCGAATTTTGCTAACTCAATGTACCCATGTATATCCTTCAATATATGACTAAACAACAAGCTAAATGATCACCATTTATTTTCATCCATTTCATTGAATAATAAGAGCATCTTTATGCTCAATTCCAAAATAATTTCTATAACTCTCATATAATTGAGATCACAATTCTTCAATTCATCTTAGTCTTTTAAGAAATTCATGTTGTTTTTGAATCAATATTGAATATTTTTCAAATCAAATACACACAAAAGTACTCACCCTAGGCCGAATATTATCATGCTAAATCTCAATATTTTAACATGATTTTTATTTGCCTTCATAGCAACAAATCCAATATGTAAAGATTTTCCAAAATCAAGCTAAAATACTCACCTCACTACCACATGTCCAATTAAACAATGGAGGTTCTATGTTTTCTTTTCTTCAATTACAATCGGTGAAGAAGATGAAGAATAGGAGAGAAAATAGAATTTAAAAATGTTTCCTTTTTGCTTAAAAATTATCACACATTAAAGCATGCTTATTATACAAATAATATTTTAATTATAATATACTAAATTATAATAGCCATGGCATGCTTACCGTCCACTATTCTAAAAGTGGGAGATTTGATATGCAAATCCTAAAGTCCCTTAAACAATTCACTTTACCCCTTTTTAATCATGCTCACAACTTTGGTCACCTTTGCAATTTCATCCTTTTTATTAAATTGAACACTTAAATGACTAAATTTTTCTACGAAACTTTCACACTCACCCAATCACATGTAATAAACATAGACTATAATATTAACATATTTCTCGGACTCGGATTCGTGGTCCCGAAACCACCGTTCGATTAGAGTCAAAATTGGTCTGCATCACAATTCTCCCCTAAAGAATTTTCGTCCTCGAAAAGCTTACCGTTAAATAAGATCGGATATTGTTGCTTCATTGAACCCTCAGGTTCCCATGTGGCCTCTTCAACTCCGTGTCGATTCCATAATACTTTCACTAGTGGAATCCTCTTATTTCTCAACTCCTTCATTTCCCGAGCCAAGATACGAATCGGTTCTTCATCATATGTCAAATCGGATCGAAGTTCAATCTCGGCGATTGTAATGACATGGGACGGATCGATCTATATTTGCGAAGCATCGAAACGTGAAATACATTGTGTATCTTTTCTAAGTCAAGGGGCAATTTCAATCTATAAGCAACAGGCCCTATACGCTCGATGATTTCATACGGTCCGATAAATCTCGGACTCAACTTGCCTTTCCTACCAAATCGGAGTATTTTCTTCCAAGGAGACACTTTTAAGAACACCTGATCTCCGACCTGAAATTCAATGTCCTTACGTTTCAAATCGGCGTAGGACTTTTGGCGATCCGATCGTCGACTTTCAAATTATTCACGATAAGAACCACCTTCTGTTCTGTTTCTTTAATCCAATCAACCCCGTGTATCTTATTTTCACTGAGCTCAGTCCAGTACAACGGTGTGCGGCATTTTCGTCCATATAAGGCTTCGTAAGGCGCCATTTTTATACTAGATTGGAAGCTATTATTATAAGCAAATTCAACCAACGGTAGGTATCGTTCCCACGTACCTTCAAATTCGAGAACACAACACCTCAGCATGTCCTCAAGTATCAAAATAGTTCACTCAGACTGACCGTCTATTTGCGGATGGAAGGCTGTACTAAAATGAAGTTTGGTACCTAGAGCATCTTGCAATTTCTTCCAGAATCGCGATGTAAACCTCGGGTCCCTATCTGAAACAATGGAACTCGATACACCGTGTAACCTTACAATCTGTGACACATACAATTCGGCAAGCTTATCAAGTGAATAGTCGGTGCGTACCGGTATAAAATGAGTTGATTTAGTCAGTCTATCGACGATAACCCATACGGCATCTTTCTTACTCGGTGTCATAGGAAGACCGGATACAAAATCCATTGTAATTCTATCCCATTTCCATTCGGGTATCATGATTGGTTGAAGTAGTCCGGACGGTACTTGATGCTCAGCTTTTACTTGTTGACAGATTAAGCACTTAGAAACTAACTCGGATATATCTCGTTTCATGCCAGGCCACCAATAGAATTGCTTCAAATCGTTATACATTTTAGTGCTACCCGGGTGTATCGATAGTCGAAACCACTATGGGCCTCGCACGGGATCATCGTATCAAATCGAGTTCTTTGGAACACACAATCGGCCTTTATAATTCAAACAATCATTTGCATCAATCGAAAATCGATTACGTACCACTTCCACTGCGACTCGAATAGCAATCAACTTTTTATCAACTTTTCGTGCATCACAAATCTCTTTGAATAAACATCGGTCTTGCTTGTAACTTCGGCTCACGATCGAACCATCATCGACATAGCCACCCGTCGTTCAATGCACGAAGAGTAAATAATGATTTTCGACTTAACGCATCCGCAACAACATTAGCCTTCCCCGGATGGTAGTCAATTACTAAATCATAGTCTTTCAGCAATTCTAACCATCTGCGTTGTCTCAAGTTTAAGTCTTTCTGAGTCATCAAATATTTCAAACTTTTGTGATCCGAATAAATATGACATTTTATTTGAATAAATAGTGGCGCCAAATTTTTAATGCGAACACAATGGTCGCTAACTCGGATCGTGAGTTGGATAATTTTTCTCATGCGACTTCAATTGTCTCGAAGCGTAAGCTATCACCTTGCCTTCTTGCATTAAAACGCAACCCAACCCATTCAAGGAAGCATCACTAAAAATAGTAAATTCTTTACCCGGTTCAGGCTGAGTTAACACTGGGGCTTCGGTCAAAAAGGCTTTCAACTGCTCGAAACTTTTCTGACACCTTTCTGACCACTCAAATTTGACATCTTTCTGTAGCAGTCTCGTCAAAGGTGTAGCTATAATAGAAAAACCTTTTACAAATCGTCTGTAATACCCCGCAAGGCCCAGGAAACTTCAGATCTCGGAAACATTCTTTGGTGGTTTCCATTCGAGTATGGCTGCTATTTTGTTCGGATCCACCCGAATACCTGACACCGGAACAACATGACCCAAAAAGTTGACTTCATTCATCCAGAACTCACACTTACTGAA